>CM077647.1:97167609-97767609 GCA_039707465.1 Rhabdophis nuchalis
TGAATTCCAAACCATCCCAACATTCTTATGAAGTATCATTTGTCATTATGCACATTTTATTTGGTGACATTTATTGTTATATCTTCCTTCTGATATTGTTTTATTTATTTTAATCACATTTATATCCTGCCCTTCTCCACAAAAGACCCAGAATATCTCTCTAATGTGAATTGCTAGCATTTTGTTATATTTTTGAGTGCCAATAGTCTATACAAGAAGAAAGAAGAAATTTAATTCAATCAATATCCACCAAAGCAATGTCATTATGAATTTTTCTAAGAAGACAAGTCAGTAAAGGAAATATACCTGTGGATTCAGACAATTTACAGGATATTAACATACCATTTGTCATTTCATATAGGCTTGTGGAAAATACAGTGCAGCCAGAAGCATGAGATGTCCAACTAGCACTTAAAAACCTTACTTCTCCCTGCTGTGTCTTTAAAAGTTCAACTCACAAATAACAACGTGAATAACAAGTACAATTCTATTAGCAGACACAGATACTCAGCAGACACAGATATTAGCAGACACAGATACTCCCCTGAAACCTATTTATTGATCACAGTTGCTATCTTTGAAAAGCGATTGCATAATATTCATCTTCCTTACTTTACTTATTTTCTCAAATCCTGAAATATTTGACAAGATTTTTTTAATTTTCCTAGTCAGACTGCCTAAAATTCTAAGAGTTATCCTCATGTGTTCTTTTTTTAAAAAGTATTTCTTATTCTCTTACATAGCATTTTAAGTATACATTCACAGTTGTTATTCTTCTATACATTTATAATTCTTATACATTTATTATTTCATTTAATAGGTTATAATATACAATTTGGGTTGCTTTATTTACCATCCCTTCTACCTGTTGTAACAACATCTCATTTTCACTTTCTTTCCTCCCTCCCTTCCTTTTCTACTTCCTTCCTCCTCTCCTTCTCCTTCCTTCTTTCCTTGCTTTTCTCCTGCTCCTTTTCTTCCCCTTCCCCTTCCTACCCTCTCTCCTCTTCCTCTCCCTACCATCCTTCTCTCCTTGCCTCTTTCTTCTTTCCCCCATCTTCCTTTCATGTTCTCCTCCTTTCTCTCTTTCTTTTCTATTATTGTAGGTGTCGCTTTCTGGCCTCAGTTTATATTTCCTTTGGGTGGTATTTCCGCAGACCCAAATATAATTTGATATCATTTCTTATTCCCTTACCTTCGCTAATCTATCCTAGCTATATTTTCCTCCCCTTTATATCTCGCTTTTGGCTGTATACTTATATATTTAATATTTTCTTTTCTGTTTTCCCCTTCTTCCCCACCTTTTCCATTTAACAGTGCCTCGTCTGGATTATATATCTTCTCCCTATTTTCTTTTCTAGTTTCCTTTCTCTAGCCAATCATAGAATCTTCCCCATGTCTTGAAGTACTCTGATTCCTCTTTATCCCTTATTTTCATTGTCAACTATTCATATATGCACAATCTAATATCATTTTTATTATCTCTTCATCTGATCGTAGCTTATTTGATTTCCAATTTTGGGCAAATACAATTCTTGCTGGTGTAGTTATGTGTATAATCAAATATATATCCTCTTTCTTGAATTTCTCTGGGATAATACCTAATAAGAATATCTCTGGTCTAAATTCTATTTCTTGTTGCAACATTTTCTTTAACCATGCTCTTATCTTAGTCCAATATTCCCTTGCTGTTGCACATGTCTACCACACATGATAGTATGAACCTATTGCTTGTTGACACTTCCAACAATTCGCTGATTTGTCTTTAGACATCTTTGCTTATTTTCCATCTATACAACATTTTGTATAAGTTTTTTTATAGGCCATTGACATGGTTAATTTATACTTTCTTTCCCATAGTTGTTGCTACTTTTCTAGCACAATCGTGTGGCCAAGTTAACATTGTATCTTTAACCATTTCTTCTTCTAAGCTAGTTCTTAATAGGTAACTATATAGTTCCTTAATTATTTTTTCTTCCGTTCCCATCAATATCTCATCCAGCTCCAAAGTTCCTAAATTAAAACTGTATTCCCTTTTATCTTTTTCATATCTCCCTTGTATTTGCAATTGTGGAAACCATCCTATATCAATCCCTTGCTTTTCTAATTCTTGTTTTTGTTTTGATTCCCCCCACCTTTTCTGTTAAAATATCTTTATAGTTAATGATATTTTTTGTACTACTATTTGGATGTGCCAATGCTTCCATTGTTGAAAGCCACATTGGTATTTCTAAATAGTATTTCCCTTTCATTCTTTCTCATATTGTGAACAATCCATTCCTTACATAATGGCTTTGTGTTCTTGCCTTGTGAAAGGAGAAGCATATCCTAAGGTCCCTGTTGCTGTACATTTTAAACAAAACAGCACAGAAATTAAATATGTAGGAATACAAATTAAATATGTTCATATTGGGAACACTGAATAATATCATTAATTTACAGCAAAACTAATTACTGTGCCAGCTAGTCTTTAATTACTTACCAATGAGGTCAGTTACACTTAAAATCATTTATTTGGTAAGAACCATATTTAAATCTCATTGGCTTAGGTACAAAATAGTCCTACTAGTGCATGAAAGTATTCCTTCCATTTGCAAAGAAGTGGTGAATTCAGGGACAGTCTTGATTCCCTCCCACCCACCCCAAATTTTTTTTTTTTTTTTTGTGAAAGTCTCCCAATTTCTTGAGTAGACTGTGTACTAGGATACTTCAAGCAGCAAGGGAATCAATGAAAAGTATTTCCTATTGATGTAATTCTATTACAGGTCAGCTGATTAAACAGATAAATTTACCGATCTATTTAAAAAAAAAAAAAATTCTTCTTTCTGAGCCAAGCAAAGGAATCTTCCCAAAGTTTTGATGGAAGATCTGAGGGAATAGAGTAGTGAGTGGAGATATTTCATTGACCCTGGATATTCAATCAACTTGGAAAGTTGATACAAATTGACTGAATCATTGAAATGGATGAATAAAATATATAATTTGATTTTAATATTTGAAATGATTTAATTCAAGTATAACAAGTGGACCAATCTGGGTAGATTTGGATTGAGCTGAACCATTACAATGTATATATTTGTGACCAGAAATGAGTCAAGTTCATCCATTAATCTGATTCACTGAATATCCAAACCCATCTGAATCACATCCATATTCATTTAGAGCTTTAAATGAAAAAATTCTCAAAATCTTTTAGTCAAACTTTCTATCGGCCTGGATTTGTTATTTTGGGGCCTGGATTTCTTGTTTTGCCTTGTTTTGAGGCAAGCTGCAGCAGTGAAGCTCTGACTCATTTTATCTAATTTCCTATCCTTCCAAATTTATTGGAAAAGCTAAACTGAGAATGACAGAGAAGTAGCAAGAGACCCAGTCTCAGAACTTAATACTTCTTCAGGGTTACAGGACATATCCTGATACATGTCACAAACTGATAATTAATATAGACAAAATGTAAGTCAGGACATCAGTGCTACAACTTGCCTCAAAACAAGAAATCTAGGATAATCGAAGGCTTGACACAAGATTCACTTTTTTAAAAAAGGAGAAAGGTTCTTCTGTCCTACAAAGCAAATTTACCTGAAGATAAAACCTTTCCCACTGATTAGTAATGTAAATCTTTACTAATAAATCTACAACAACATATTAATATATGAACACAACAGCTTGTTCACATATAACTTCAGCTGCCATGAATACCCCTTTAAACTATTTAAGATTACTGTCTGTTAGTCTCCTTCATCAATATCTTTCTTTGCTTCTGTCATTCTTTCCCAGAATTTCAGATTGAAAGAGTATTTCCAACTTTATTTAGCTTATCAATGGATTAGTGAAATTGTTCCCACTACACCTGAAACTTAACTATCATAAATAGGGCTTTTTTTTCAAAAGAGAATGAGCCAAAAACAAGCATCCAATTTGCAAAAAGAAGCAAAATAGTCAAGATTTATAATACAGACTTCCTCTCTGAGTTTCCACTTCAGGCCATGTTGGCTAAGAATCTAATCTTGTCAGATGGCCTTCAAAAAAAGAATGACACCACAATTTCCCCCTTAACAATGGCTAGTTTTCAGCTTCCAAGTATTCTCTTTCTCTCTGCTGCCCTCCCTCTCCTCCCCCTCTTTCTTTTCCTCCCCCATTTTCTCTTTGCTTTGTTTCTAAATATCATATTCTTCAGTAGTTTATTACTAAAGAAATTCTTCAATGCTGCTAGATAAAAAAATACGAGACAAAGAAGCAGAAAAGAGCAATAAGCCCTGCAAAATTTCTCTTTCAGAGCCGGTTGGATTAAAAAAACAGAAACTTGAAGCTAGGTTAATTTGAATGAAATGGAAAGGAGGGAGGGAGGAACCTTAAAGCACTTGCCCTCTTGTGGTTATTTGCTTTTATGTCTTCAGTATAAAAACTGAACCACTGGAAAGCTTTTTTTTTTAAATGAATGAATCTGAAACGTTAATAAATTGCTTTCCTTCAATACTTTATTGCAAATTTATTTTTAAAATATCATTAGATTTTCTTTTGTGGAGATTTTCTGTCAGATGTCAAGGAAGTGGAAAATATACATGAGATAACCTCTGAAAACATTAAAACATTTATTTTTAATATACCTGCTCAGATTCAGGCAAAGTTGGTATAAATTTGGTTACTGTTCCCATTTATTCCTGATTACCTACTGATCATTATCACAAAATGTCAATATTATCTCCTCCTTACCCATAATTGTCATTTACAATTTTTTAAAAAATTGCTTGCTGAATTACCATTTTTTTCTGTTTAATCATGTCTGATTCTCATACGCTGCCTGAACAAATTCCTGCAGGGTTGATTTTTTTTCCAGCAGTGATTTGTCATTCTTAGAGCTGAAATAAAGTGACCTGTCCAAGGTCATCCAACTGGTTTTGTGCCCAAGGAAGGACTAAAACTCAGAGTCTCCTGGATTGTAGCTTGGTGCTTTAACCATTACACCAAGGTGGCTTTCTAATTACCAATAGCATATTATAAATGCAACAGTGTATAACACAGTCCAGTAGCTATTAGTCATCTGACTGTCAAATTTAGGGTGTTAGCTAGATTACCATAGTTTATTGCAGCAATATTCACTTCTGTGATATTCTTGATAAGTACAGTAATATTCTTGCTTCCCAAAGGCAATTTAAAATACATTTTAGCTGACTATAAATCTGATCTTGCTAGTGAAAAAGTTGTATGTACTTTTCAAATATCTTTTGTTAATTGTGTTATAATAAATGTAATTGTGATGCCATATTAAATTTAAAAATTTCTCCTATTTATTTATTATTATTAGTTTAACAAAAAGTTATCTGGATTGTCAGCAGCACTTGCCAAGAATTTACCTGGTCTCTTGGATCAGAGAACACTTGTACTTTGGTATGAGTTTGGTATATCAGACTTTGGAATTGTCCAATTCTTATTTCATCTAGAAAGTTGCCTCTGAGCCTTTTATTCCCCCCCACTTCAAATGATCTTTATCTCAGTTCAGAAAGGATGTGTGTACTTATGAGAGCTCTATAAACTATAATTTAGAAACTTTCTCAGAATGCTTTTGAAACCATTGAGATAACTTTATTAAATTAACTTGCTTTCAAAAATTAAAAAAGAAAAGAAACTATACTACTTTTATTTTCATAATTTAAATTTGACAAAACTGAGGGTATGTTTCCCTTCGTTTTCATTTATTTTCTATGGCTCCATTGAAAAGATGTTTGCTTTCAAGAACAACAAGCAAAATACAGGTAAAGAAAATTTCTCATATGTTTTTCAATTATTTTTTAAATATAACCTAAAGAAAGTTTTGATCTCTGCTTGTACACTTCAACAGCTCCATATTCTATAAACTTCCTTTATGATTAAATGCAAAGTTTTGTTTCTTATCATTTTCAGAATGAGTTCTAAAAAAATACCTGATAGCCACAAGAGGGCTATAATCAGCATATAAATTGAATATTATGCAATATTGTTTTGTGCAACAAAACTTTCCTTGACCTTCACATTTCAGCATGGAATAAACTGGTGAAGAAAGATGAATGATCTTGAGGAAGGTCTTTATGCTTGAAGTAAGTTATGTTCTATAATCTGAACAGGACAACCTATATTTCAGGAGAGTTCAGGATTCTTTTTTTGTTTTCCAGCTTTTGCTACACTGAACTCTAGTCAGTACTGATAATGTGACAAATATAACAGTGACAAAATTATAATCATGATTGCTACTACAATAGATAAATCATAGTAGTTTGAACATTTATAAGAAAGAAATAATGAGTTGCTGGACTATTGGCCACTTTCTGGGCAATGGCATAACAAATATTAACCATGTGATTCTGTAAGCCAATTGGGCTGTGCACCACAGTTGAAGCATGTCACAGTTGCCTTTGGAGGCTATTTTAAGCAGAAACAGTACAAACCTCTAGAACTCACACAATGTCGAGAAACCACAGTTCATTCCATCTGTCTTAGAGAGAGTTCTGTGGTAAACTGGATGCAGTGTCTGCCCATCAGATGGTCTATCAAGTTCCCTGTTTCTGACTGTTTATTGCTTCATAGAGTAAAACCACTGGAGTGAAATCACTTCCAATCACCTTTTAAATGGAGAGAATGAGTCATTTTGCTTTACTTTCATAGCAAACCCTTCTCAGGCAAGCTGGGGTGAAGTAGGGGGGGAGTTGCAATTTGGTAAGTGCTACACTGACCATATATACCAAGGATAACCATATAGTGGGAAATCATGCCATTTATCAGCAACAATGTCTGCTCTTAAACCATACATGCTTCTCAGCATGTCTTTTTCTGCAAACAGAACATCTGAGTCAACAGATTTTCAGAACTGGAAACTCTGAGAGAGTTGCCTTAATTGTTTATATTGCTCCAACAAACTTTTAAACAAAAATGCTCAGAGTGCCTATGCATATTTTACTACCATATGTTGAGTTAAGCAAAACAATGAGATTCCTTGCAAGCTGCCTTGGCATCACTGAAAAGTGCTTTCACTAAAGAACAGAAATTTCCAGAAAGTTTTAAGTTGTGATTTTTTAATCTCTCATTATTGGTAAGTCTGTATATATGACTGTTTGGGCACAGGAATGTGTGTGTGTACAAAGGCTAAATAGTGAAGATAATTCATACATTGAATGATAAAGTCTATATTTATCACTTTATAGCAGCTGAAATAATTGCCTGTTTGCAGGAGTTGAAATTGAGTTGAAAAATAAGTATAGGTAGTTGAAAATGCACCCCACCAAACTTGCACTCTTTGGCAGAGAACTCTTAGGACTACCATCTTTCTTTGCTTTGTTTTTTTCCCCACTGTGCAAAAGTCAGAATTACAATTTGGATTGCCTACAACTATTTGCCCCACTTAGTACTAGGTTTTCTGAAAGTAGCTGAACACTTTTACTGCTCTGAACATTTGCTAGGAATTGAGTAACAAATATTTTTCCTCATATTGACAGATTTTACAGTGAGTTAATTTAGAAACTGATTGTATCTGTTTTTCTTTACTTACACCATTTTAAAGAACACTCCTAGCCCATTACTATCTCATTCTGGTTAGAACTGATCAATTCTTTTCTCAAGTAGGGAAGGAAGTACTCACCTCTTAATATTGAACCCAAAATGTTAGATGCTTGTACTTCACTTGTTGGCTAGTTTGGTAAGTATAAATAAAACATCTGCAATCAAGACTGAGTTCTAGAGATCCACATTCCTTCACACTTTTGCTCTCTACTTTTCTACCACCTTGTCTAGAATATAACAGCTACAAAGAAAAGTTAATTGCAATTCTAACAACATTGTGCTTCCCTCTTCACCCCACTTTCAACAGTACCCACCTGATTCTGCAAACGTTATGATCTCAGATGTTTGATCCATCAACTCATTCTTTTCTGTTCTTCTTCCAATGTCATTCTCTATTTCCACATTGCCATCCTCTCTCACTTTTCCGACATGGAGTTTCTTGATAGCATTTAAAAGTGCAGCTTTGGGCACTGACTGAGTGATGTTAGGTCTGTCTCTCAAGTGCAACATGTTCAGGATATGCTTCTTTACAGCTTCCACCATCTCAGGCTGTGAACTGGGCACATTCTTGGAGAGAGTGCCAAGGGCACAGGATGGGCAATCAGAATCTAAACTGTGCCCCTCCAATCCTGAGGCTGGGAAACTCTGTGCTATAATCCAGAAAAATAACATCAATCCTCTAGTCAGAAGCAAAGGCATCCTTGTAGCAAAAGTTGTTGTGATTCCTTTTTTAAAAGGCAACGCTTTTCTTCCCCCCACAATTACTTCTTCACTCAGTTGGATTTTCCCCTTTCTGATTCCTCTTTTCTCTTCAGGAAGAACAAAAAGTTTTCGGTGAAGTTTGGTTTGGAAGGTACCTCTTTGAATTCACTAAGTGCAAATTATGTCTTTGACTGTCAGTGAGAGGAGTCTGACTCTGTCGGGCTGTAGGCAAAGCACACGCTGAGAAATAGGCAGGGAGAAATGAGGGAGGAGGACAGGCTAAGTGAGTTGAATGAGAGAGGGAGGGAGTTTTGTCTATGAGTAAAGCTCTGATTGAGAAGGCGGAGGAACAGCTTAAGCCTTTCTTATGCTCATTGCACTCTAGCACATATTTCTCATTTATATTGGCATTCCGGCTTATGATCTGACCACTTTTGCCTTCAAAATCACTTTTTTCGCCATAGTTGCCTGCTGGTTTCCTGTCTCCCCTCCCTCCCTCCCTTCCCCCACCCCAAATTAGACATCTCTGGATTTTTTTCCCTTTTCCTATCTTTTTCATGAAGTGCCTCAGACCAATTTAATAAGGTAAAATTGAAATGAAAAGGCTATTTATTGATATCCTTGGAATTCATTTAAACACACCCAAGGGAGATGTTCAGAAAAGTCCAACTGCTTCCTACTTCAAGTTCTGTCTGCAATAAGACTTGGGCAGCTCTACTAAATATGTGGACTCTTACTAAAACTTGAAGTCCTTTCTCATCCATTGTAACACTTTTAAGATTAATCCATGCTTATGGCTTGGAGAGAACTGAAATAAAAATTACTAATGTTAGAAATGCTAATGAGTTGACAAAGTCATATTACTCAAAACTGTATCTTTTTCACTTGATTTAATGGAAATTACTCTTTTTTCCTGGTACATGTTGAAACTCTGTGATTTAAAAAAAACATTGCTCTGTTAAGAGGCAAATATTTGTTTACTGTAAATGGATTGTCATTAATTTCTGCAGCTGTAAGTTTGTATTCAGGCAAGGATGATATTCCATACCTTTGTTATATTTTGGTCAGATAATAAACCAAGTTTGAGACCTAAGTTGTTTTTTGTCCCATTTAATTTATATTATCTTAATTAATTTAATCATATATCATATAGTTCTGACCATGAATTTACCAGTTTGCATATTTTTCTTACACTGCAATATAAGATTTAGTCTTTTAGAAATACATCAAATAATGGAATAGATCCTATGATCTCCAAGACAAGTAGACAATTCAAGGGACCACAATAGCACAAACATATTGTTAATGAAATAATTAAAATGTACTAAAGGTTGTACTTTTGTATATTTGTATACAACTTTTTAACAATAAAAGCAACATTCATTTCCTGAGAAACTTCTTTTTTTTTAAAGAAACCTATTGTGTCACATCTTGTGTCATCACTTTCATTCTGGACTTCTAGCTTTTTGTTAAGCTTACATTGGAATGTTAAATATAATAGCGGTAGTAGACATGTAATAGAACATTTCTGTAATGATAAGGAAGGCATATGCCATATATAATTTTTCAGGATAAAACTTTAGGGCTGTCAATGAGGGAATATAACAATTATATTTTGCCTACATTTACTTAAAAGTCATTCTTAATGTTGTGGGATGGAGTTGAAACTGGATTGGCCAATGCCACGTTACATCAGCATTTCAGTGGTTTTCCTGTGTGAGACATACTTCATGACAGTTAATGGAAATTCCTATTCACTTGGCATGACAAAAGATTGCCTATAATCTATATATACATTTTAAAAAAAGAAAACCCACCTTTTCAGAAATAAAATTTTCATTAGATATTATTTTGTTTCAAGAGCATTGGCCCTTTTACTTACTCATTTAAAAGAAAAATGAATGATAGTTTCTGATCTGCCCCTAATGCATTTTGGATTTATTTTCTCTTGTCTTTGTTATTTTTTTTAAAGATTAGAGACATTAGTGCTGAAAAGAATACTTAATACTTAATACTTATTAAATCTAGAAGAATGATATAATGTATTACAATTTAACAACTAACCTTCATATGTGTAAATGTCATAAGCACATACAACATGGTTATTTAAGGATATCACTAACTTTGCAATTTTATCCACTTTAACTTGGGAATAAGTTTTTATTTAACTTATTTGTTGCTGCCTTCAACATTATTATTAGTGTTGTTATTATCATTGCAAACTATCTTAAGAAACAGGAGAGATGTAACAAGAATTTATTCAGCCAGAAGAAACCCTCAAAGTAAAATGAATTATTAATTTGAACTGGAAATTGGGGATGGCTGATTTTTTTAAAAAAAAAATCAAAAACCTGTGTAGCATTCCATTTTAATATGCAATACTCATTGACTCCCAAAATAAGAGAAACTGTAGTTCTCTAACTTCAAGTCTAAAAATGTCAAGGGATCCTTGACTGCTGGTGAGTAAATGGGCATGCAGTGTTGCAGAAAGTGATTTGTTCTGAAATTTATTTAATCTTTGGTTTAGCATGTAGCTCTAGGATTTTTTTGAAGAGCAAAAATGAATATGCCTAGCTTTTTTGAAATCAATATGGGTTTAATGCAAATAAAAATATTCAGAGCATCATGATCCTCGTTGGAAGAACAAAACATTAGCAGCAAGGTTTGTGAGGGCTATGGAGTAAAGTGGAGTTGAATAACAAACAAGATTCTTGGGACATGTTTGGAGTACTGTTTCTAATTTATAAACACATTAGAATTGCCTATTCCAGATCCAGTATGCACACAATTCTTCAAAAACACAATTTAGGGAAGTGAATTATATTGAAATAAGATTCAAAGGAGTCTTTGTATCATTTAAAACAATAGTTTAGAAGAGGAGAAAAATTATTTCACTTAAAGAAGAGATCTTAATCTCAAAATAAATTCATAAACTCTTTTAAAAAGTCCATCTCCTTGTAGATTCTTTTTTAATCTTTCAGATGAATACATTGATTTACATGTTATGAGTTACAATTTAAAACAATGAGCTTGTTACTCTTAGAAATCTTTTTTTAAATCAAGTTGTCTGACAGCCATTTCAAAAGATTGTGAGAAAATATTCTAGGTTGTAACAAATTCATACATAACATGAGCCTTACAATTGTTGTGCATAAACTAAGACTACTTCTAATAGCATAAAAATGCAATGCTTTTATGGCTCACTACACATTTTCAACTTTTTAAAATAAACAGGTCTTGAGGTAGGTTATTCAAAATGTGTGTGTGTGCACATACAAGGACAATTATGCAGGACTGTATGGTCAAAAATGGGTGGGCTACTGTTCATTTCATGATCTGAACATGGATTGTTGCAAAACATGGATTGTTTACCTGGGATCTATGAGTTATAGACTGTCCACCCTAACCTTAAATTATTTAAGCACACTCCCTCTTCATTGTGACATGGAGGAAAACAAATGGAAAACTTGTTTCAAAATAATTCCTCTAGAAAGCTTTGTTTCTGTGTCAGGATTTTCAATGAGAAATATGCAAAACATTTTGAAGAAATGCAACAATTCCCTGAAACACAGCCTTGATGATGATGATGATGATGATGATGATGATGATGATGATGATGATGATGATGATGATAATAATAATAATAATAATAATAATAATAATAATAATAATAATAATAATAAAATAAATAAATAAATAAATAAATTTGTAGACCGCTCCCTCTCCCCGAAGGGACTCGGGGCAGTGCACAGGGGAGTTAAAAATGTACAAACATACATACATCATAAATATATAAAATCAAATTAAACAATTTATCCCTGCGCTAAAAAGCTAAAATCCTAAAAACTAACCCCTTAACAAACCCAATTAAAACAATTTAGATGATTAGGCTAAAAAGGCTGGAAGGTAGGTTAGGCCAGGCCAGCCTGTTGGAAAAGATAAGTCTTGAGCTTTTGTCGGAAGGCGCGGAGGTCCGTAGTTGTTCTGAGGTCGGGGGGTAGGACATTCCATAGAGCTGGGCCCGCCACAGAGAAGGCCCTTCCCCTGGGCGTCACCCGCTGGCATTGCCTAGTGGACGGTACCAGAGAAGTCCCTCTCTGTGGGAGCGGATTGGTCGGAGGGATGTATGGGGTAGGATGCGATCTTGCAGATAGCTAGGTCCCGTGCCATGGAGCGCTTTAAAGATGGTGGTCAGCACCTTGAAGCACACCCGAAAGACGACAGGCAGCCAGTGCAGCTTGCGCAAGAGCGGTGTTACGTGGAAATGCCTAGGGGCATCCAGAATTGCCTGCGTGGCCGCATTCTGGACTAGCTGCAGTCTCCGGGTGCACCTCAAGAGAAGCCCCATGTAGAGAGCATTTCAGTAGTCTAGACGGGATGTCACAAGGGCATGAGTGACCATGCGAAGGGCATCCCGGTCCAATAGGGGACACAACTGGCGTACCAGGCGAACCTGGTAAAACGCCCCCCTGGCCACGGCTGTCATTTGATCTTCCATAGACAGCCGGGTATCCAGGAGGACGCCCAGATTGCATGCCCCATCCACAGGGGCTAGATGTTCGCCCCCTATGGCCAGTGATGGAGTGAACTGGTTGTACCAGGACGCCAGAAGCCACAGTCACTTGGTCTTGGATGGGTTGAGTCTGAGTCTGTTCCTTCCCATCCAGATCTGCACGGCTTCCAGACACCGGGACATCACTTCAACGGCATCGTTGGGGTGGTTTGGGGTAGATATATACAGCTGCGTATCGTCAGCGTAGAGGTGGTACTCTACCCCAAAACCACAGATGATCTCACCCAGCGACTTCATATATGTGTTGAACAGGAGCGGCGAGAGGACCAACCCCTGAGGCACCCCACATGTGAGGGGTCTCGAGGCCGACCTCTGCCCTCCTGCCAACACAAATTGCGATCGACCAGAGAGGTAGGAGGAGAACCACCGTAAAATGGTGCCCCTCGCCCCCAACCCCTCCAGTCGATGCAATAGGATACCATGGTCGATGGTATCAAAAGCTGCCGAGAGGTCTAATAGGACCAGGATGGAGGAGCAACCCCCATCTCTGGCCCTCCAGAGATCATCCACCAACGCAACCAATGCCGTCTCAGTGCTGTGTCCGGGCCGAAAGCCGGACTGGCATGGGTCCAGATAATCAATCTCCTCCAGGTGACGGGGAAACTGTTGTGCCACCACACTCTCTACAACCTTCGCTAGAAAGTGAAGGTTGGAGACCGGATGGTAATTTACCAACAATGCTGGGTCCAGGGAAGGCTTCTTGAGGAGCGGTCTCACCACCGCCTCTTTCAAGACAGTAGGCAAGATTCCCTCACTCAAGGAAGCATTCACTACTTCCTGGAGCCAGCCTCGTGTGACCTCCCAGGATGCCAGTACAAGCCAGGCGGGACACGGGTCCAATAAACATGTGGTGGCCACGTAACCTGTCCATATCTTCGGAAGTAACAGAGTCAAACTCCTCCCACAAAACTGTCTCAAGACCTGCCTCGGACCTTCCCTCCAGATTACTTTCGGTGGAGGCCAACTCGCTTCAAATCTGAGCGATTTTATCCTGCAGATATTCTCCAAATTCCTCTGCTCTGCCCTGTAGAGGGGCTTCCCGCGGCCTCTGTTGAAGGAGGGAGCGGGTCACCCCAAACAGGCGGCAGGGCGGTTGTCTGCGGATGCGATAAGAGTGCCACAGTAGAACCATTTGGCCACTCTTATTGCCACAAGGTAAGTCCTCAAATGGGCTCTCACCTGTGTTCGGTTGGATTCAGAGCGTGTGGATCTCCATCTCCTCTCTAGGCATCTCTTGCGGCATTTCATCACCCTCAGCTCCTCAGTGAACCAAGGAGCCCGGGTGACTCGGCGCCGCAGGAGAGGCCCCAAGGGCGCGACCCGATCCAGGGCCCCGGTGGCCGCAGTACTCCATGCCGCCACCAGTCCTCAGTCGGGGCGCGGGTCAGGGTCACAGGTAATGGCCCAAGCTCCATCTGGAACCTCTCAGGGTCCATCAGGTGCCTGGGGCGGAACCACCTAGGAATCTCTGGTTCCGCTTCCCCGCGGAATTAACCAAAGGTACTATTATCAAAGTTTATTGCATTTTGAGCACAATAACTGAATAATTCTAGCCTGTAGCCTTGTTATGATGATTGGCATTGTATTTGCTCATGCTAAAAGAATTCAAAATATGTTATTTCCACGTCTTCTTAACTATTTATAAGTATTAATTAATATCTATTTATTTATATCCACAAGGATATATGCCTTTCCATTTTCTTCTCATGATAACCTTCAATCATATCAGGTTGATAAATACCATAGGAAGAAAGAAGCCTATTGTGGCAAAAAATTAATCTAGTAACATATTTGAAACTAATGAATTTAAATTTAAAGAATAATTTTTTGTGAGAGGAAAGTTGGCTTTTGATAAACATTAGTTAATCTGAAAAGCTACCAGAGTCTTGATTTTTAGGCTGACAGGCATGTGTGAATGTAATACAGATTCCAATTCAGTACTTTAACCATTATCCCATACTGGTTGTTATATATAAGAATCTTATGACCATAATTTTCCAATACTAAAAATGCAAATATTAGTTATGATTCAGGCTGCTTGTTTCCTAGTGCTGAACACATAAAATCAAATATTTGAGCCTTATAAACCTATGGCTATTCCTTCATTATTTATAATTTGTACTATTGTACTTTTCAATCACATTGTAAGGATTGTAATAACAATGAAAGTAAGCTCCATTTGAACTTAATTCATTTGAATAATGGAACTTCCTTTACTACAATTTTTACTGGAAAAATTATTTAAAAGCAATGCTGGATGAGTTTAATTTGCCTGTGTCTTACTCATCAGAACTATACATTTCCACACTGACATATGAACTTCCACGGCTTATATTGTATTAAAATCATATTTTTAATTTGAAAGGTATTTAAGTTCCCTTTGAAAATTAGTTTGGGATGTGAAGTTCATATTTAAAGTAATAATTATATTGTAAGTGTAGCACATTATATTTCCAACAGCCTATATTTTGAAAATATAGACACTACGTTTTCAGATATATGTTTTTACTCCTGTAAAAAAGAGTAAAGTGCCAAAAGAGAATTCAGACTCATGTTTTTATTGTTAAGGTGCTTAGCCTTTTTGCTACCTACTTATTCTTTCTTTGGCTGGTTAGTGTAGCATTGCAACCTAAAAAACAGTATCATAATTGTAAAACACATTTCAAATTTCATTTTGCAGTACCCATGTTCAAAGTGATGACCTAATAGATAAATACACCCGCAGAACTGAATTAAATCAAAGACCTCATTTTGCTGCCTTTCTTCTATTTATTTTCTCACAATTTATGGTGCTCTGTAACTTGAACTACCTCAGTCAGTATGGTAAATGGAATAGTTGTTGTGTTGTGTCATAGCATTAGATCCTTAGGTTTATGATATATAGTTTTATAATTTGATATTTCCACTGCAGCTACAGAAACAAGAAAGGCAATTTGGTTGGATAAATTGTGAAAAGCACTGTTCTTTTTAAATATGTTCCTTATTCCTTCAGGGAGGTGGGTTACAGTTTTTCTAAATGCTTAATGTGTGCTACATTTGATGACTAATTTTTTTCACTTTCACTCCTCTCTCTACCTTTTCTCTCTCTTTTCAGTTCTTCCACCCCCATCAATCCATTGTTTTTCCCCCTCATGGATTTCATTGTTTTCTTCTCCTGTACCTACAGCAGCACCTGCTGGCAGTGAGCCGGAAGGACCCAATTAAACAATCCTCCACATCAGTTGGCATTAAGCTCTGCCAAGCAGTATTGATGAGCTGCCTCAAGTGTTATTTCTCCCTGCCAGGAAAAAAAATGATTTGATTGATGATGGATGATTATTTCTTTCACAAGCCAAAGAATCATTGATAATTAAATCCACTTAACATCTAATAATTAAAATATTGCAAATCTAAATACAAAAGTAAAATTATAACTATATCTGTAAATATAGCTGGATAGAAAAACTCCTCAGAGGCAAAACCGCTGAGATATATTCTTAGTTTTATTATTTCTAGATATGTTTGTTAAACAAAAATGTTAATATACATTTACACCCACCCTGCCATGCTCCCCCAGGGCTCTGTACCCCCTGGAAACAGCAGGGCTGAAGGTGGGTCCCTATCCTGGGATCCTCCGGGGAAGGTCCGGAAACTGCACTGGACCTCGTTCTGGCTGCCACTTCTCTCTCACCCTCCATCTCTCTCATCCTCCATTGTGGGAGCCAGGCAAGGCAGCAGGTGTCTGCACAACCTCACTCAGCGCCTCTGATGCCTGAAGCCCATAGGGGAAGGATCAAAGGTTCGGCACCAAGAGTCACAGCATGGGGGGAGCCAAGTTCTGCCAATCTCGACTGATCTGAGCACTGACCACTCCTTCACAGACAGCTGCAGAGCAGTCAACAGCTGCCTCCCCGGCACAGCCCCTGCCCGCCCACCAGAGAAAGGCAAAGCCCCGGGAAAGGTGGGGTGGTCGATTGTGCCAGATGCTCAGCAGCAAGGTGAGGAAGAAGATCAAGAGACATGGAGCCACAGACTCCCCCCTTTCCCCTGCACAGCTCACTGCACAGCTCGCCTCCAGGGCACGTGGGGGATGAGTGGAGGACCAGGGCACGTGGGGGATGAGTGGAGTTTGTGACCAACTTCAAAGTGAATGGGGCTGTTTGTGACTATAAGGGACAGAGAACATAGAGGGATGCAAGGGAATGTGGAAGTAATCTAGTCCAACCATTTCCCAAGGTAGGAGTCCTTACACTTCCTTCTCTTTGAGACCTGTCAGTGGCAGACATGAGGGAAATGGTGTGTGTGTGTGTGTGTGTGTGTGTGTGTGAGAGAGAGAGAGAGAGAGAGAGAGAGAGAGAGAGAGACAGACAGACAGAGAGAGAGAGAGAGACAGAGAGAGAAATATAGAAAGAGAAAGAGAAAGAAAGGGAAAGGGAAAGGGAAAGAAAGAAAAAGAAAGAAAGAAAGAAAGAAAAAGAAAGAAAGAAAGAAAGAAAGTTGGAGAGAGACACAAGAAAGAAGGAAGGAAGGAAGGGGAAGAGAAAAGGAAAGAAAGTAGAGGAGAGAGACACAAGAAGGAAGGAAGGAAGGAAGGAAGAAAGAAAGAAAGAAAGAAAGAAAGAAAGAAGAAAAGAAAAGAAAAGAAAAGAAAAGAAAAAGAAAAAGAAAAAGAACTTATGATCACAATTGAGCTCAAACTTTTGGTTGCTAAGTGAGAGCATTGTTAAGTGAGCTCCACCAAATTTTCCAAATTGCCCATGACCACCCAGTCACATGAAGCCACTCCCATCCAGTCACATGACAGCTGAGCCACTCCCACAAAACAGGCCACACCTACAGAATAAGTTCTAAAAAAATTTGAAACCCACCACTGGTCTACAATGGGCATGGTGACATGACAGTGGTAGATTTGTTACCCATATCTTTGCAGTCATGGCCTGGGCCTTCCAGAACCAATTCAAGCTGTTTGTTCTCACCTATAAAACCTTTATGACATATGGGTACCTGTCTCCAATCTTTTCTGTCCATCTATTAAATTCAGCAGAGTCAGCAAGCCTCAGTTCTCTTTAATCAAACAATGTCATTCATAGGGAGCCATGAAGCATGCTTTTTTTTTGTTAGAGCATCTGTCCTCAGGAACAACATCCCCCCCCCCCCCTCTGCATTTGTTTCATAAGTTTTGGAAAACCTGGCTTGGCTCCAAGGCCTGAGGTTAGGATGGATGTCTAGGCTTTGTTGGACCTTTTTCCTGCAGTGATAGAGTTTTCCTTCCCAGACACAGTTGTTAAATGTAACATCTTTTACATGTAAATTACCTGGTGTCACCTAGGAATGAAGAAATCTATAAACCCAATGAACAAATGAGTAAATAAAATTAATATTATAATACTATACTGGTAAAACCCACATAGAGATAAAAAACATACACAAACTTATTCAAGAAGGGGATGGAATTAAAACATTTAATAACACATGAAAGATTACATAAATGCAATGACAATTCTGTTTGTGCTTTTTTATTTGGCTTTTTATTAGTACTGTAAACCTTCAATGTGTATATCTTATATTCATAGATATACTATGTCTATAAACAAATCCATCATAACGGATACTTTAAAAACTTTAATCAACTACAGTATATATTGTTTTTATCTTTTCTTTTGAAAACTGAAAATTCCAAAAAAGTATAATTAAACTGAAGCAGTGAAATTAATCATTTACTTATTCCTTAAGGAAATATTGCCTATTTCTGGAGACCCAGGAACCCAGGTTTGAGATCCAAGTGTTGTATGATGGGGGTGAATGCTTATCTTTGCCTAGTTCCTGCCCACCTAGCACTTTGAAAGCATACAAATGCAAGTAGATGAATAGGTACCAGTTTCGTGAGAAGGAAAAAGTGCTCCGTGGTATTATGCTGGCCAAATGACCATGGAAATGACTTAAGATAGCTCTGGCTCATGGTTTGAAATAGATATGAGTGCCTCCTATAGTTGTCAACAACAAACAAAGTTAAATTTACATGGACTCCTTACTATTTCTAGGGAATTGGCCATTGTTTTGTAACTTTATAATTAAAAATATATATTTTGTATATCATACAAATATATGTGGTCCAGATTGGGCATTTGTTAGTTTGAGATCTTAAATCCATGAAGGGATTTAAGAGGTTGAAGCACATTCTCTTTTAAAGCAGTGTATGGAATCCCCACATATAAAGAAGTACTATTGTATTTTTAATCTTCCTGACTAGACCTTTTTAGTCACAATCTATATAAATAAAAATGTAACTATGAGTTTGTTCAAAACCGCTAATCTCAGAAACTACTGCACCAATCGTCAGCAAATTTTCACACAACATTCCTTACAAGTGCAGCACCAATGATACGTACAGATTGTGTGGATGGCACACTGGTGCCAGGTACATGCCACACAAATGTAAAACTGCAGCTCTTCTGCGTGTTTCCCTCACATGCTAACTTGCCCCCCTCCCCTTCGCGGCCCGTCCCACCAGCCACATTTCAGCTCATATCAGTTGCACAAGTGGTGGAGCAGTCTGCATCATATCCGCGATGGTCACCTCCTCAGCGACCTCCCTCTCTTCCTCCTCTACCACCCTTATCCACCAACTCCCCCCCACAAGGCCGCTGCTGAGTCAGCAGCCTCTCCTCCACTGTCCCCCTCCACCAACTGCCCCCGCGAGTCAGCAGCCTCTTCGCTGCTGCTGCCTGCACCGCCAACTCCCCCCCACAAGCCCACTGCCAAGTCAGCAGCCTCTCCTCTGCTGCCACCACCCCACCTCTGCCAACTCCCCCCTAGAAGGCTGCTGTGGAGTCAGCAGCCTCTCTCGCCGCCCCTGCCAATGCCCACCCCCCACAAGGCCACTCCAGACTCAGCAGCCTCTCCCCGCCAATAGCACTGCCCCCCTTCCACCAACTCCCCCCACAAGGCTTCTGCCAAGTCAGTGGCCACTCTTGCTGCCTCACCACCAACACGCCCCCACAAGACCGCTGCCGAGTCAGCAGCCTCTCCTCCGCCGCCACCATCCCCTCCACCAACTCCCTCCCACAAGGCCACAGCCAAGTCAGCGGCCACTCCTTTGGCACCACCATCCCCCTCCGCCAACTTCCCCCCACAAGGCCACTGCCGAGTCAGTAGCCACTTCTCCGCCTCCACCACTGTTTGCACTGCCAACTCCCCCCCACAAGGACGTTGCCAAGTCAGTGGCCTCTCCTTCGCCACCACCATCCCCTCCACCAACTCCCCCTCCACAAGGCTACTGCCAAGTCAACGGCCTCTACTCCACCACTGCTGTCCGGTCCGCCAACTCCCCCCCACAAGGCCACTGCCAAGTCAGTGGACCCTCCTCTGCCACCACTGCCCGCACCGCCAACTCCTCCCCTACAAGGCCACTGATGAGTCAGCGGCCTCTCCTCCGCTGCCGCCCACCCTCCACCAACTCCTCCAATCCTGCTGCTGTCAGTGGCCTCTCCTCCGCCACCACTGCCCGTGCCGCCAACTCCCCCCCACAAGGCCACTGCCAAGTCAGCGGCCTCTCCTCTGCCACCGCCGCCCCTGTCCACCAATTCCCCCCCAAGGCCGCTGCTGAGTCAGTGGCCTCTCCTCTACCACTGCTGCCCATGTCGCCAACTCCCCCCCCACAAGGCCACTGCTGAGTCAGCGGCGTCTTCTCTGCCTCTGCCACTGCTTGCGCTGCAAACTCCCCCCCACAAAGCTGCTGCTGAGTCAGCGGCCTCTCTCACCGCCCCCACCACCAACTCCCCACACAAGGCCGCTGCCAAGTCAGTGGCCTCTCCCCCACCACTGCGGCCCCCCCTACGCTAACTCCCCCCAAGGCCGCTGCCGAGTCAGTGGCCTCCTCCGCCAATGCTGCCCGTGCCGCCAACTACCCCCAAGGCCACTGCCAAGTCAGCAGCCTGTTCTCCGCCTCCGCCACTGCTTGCACTGCCAACACCCCCACAAGGCCACCACTGAGTCAGCGGCCTCTCTGCCGCTGCCCCCCTCTGCCAACTCTCCCCCCACAAGGCCACTGCCGAGTCAGTAGCCACTTCTCCACCTCCGCCACTGCTTGCACTGCCAACTCCCCCCCAAAAGGACGTTGCCAAGTCAGTGGCCTCTCCTTCGCCACCACCATCCCCTCCACCAACTCCCCCCCCACAAGGCCACTGACAAGTCATCGGCCTCTACTCCACCACCGCTGACCGGTCCGCCAACTCCCTCCCCCACAAGGCCACTGCCAAGTCAGTGGACTCTCCTCTGCCACCACTGCACGCACCGCCAACTCCTCCCCTACAAGGCCACTGCTGAGTCAGCAGCCTCTCCTCCGCTGCCGCCCACCCTCCACCAACTCCTCCAATCCTGCTGCTGAGTCAGTGGCCTCTCCTCCGCCACCACTGCCCGTGCCGCCAACTCCCCCCCACAAGGCCACTGCCAAGTCAGCGGCCTCTCCTCTGCCATCACTGCCCCTGTCCGCCAATTCCCCCCCAAGGCCGCTGCTGAGTCAGTGGCCTCTCCTCTACCACTGCTGCCCATGCCGCCAACTCCCCCCCCACAAGGCCACTGCTGAGTCAGCAGCCTCTTCTCTGCCTCTGCCACTGCTTGCGCTGCCAACTCCCCCCCACAAAGCTGCTGCCGAGTCAGCGGCCTCTCTCACCGCCCCCACCACCAACTCCCCACACAAGGCCGCTGCCAAGTCAGTGGCCTCTCCCCCACCACTGCGGGGCCCCCCTACGCTAATTCCCCCCAAGGCCGCTGCCGAGTCAGTGGCCTCCTCCGCCAACGCTGCCCGTGCCGCCAACTACCCCCAAGGCCGCTGCCAAGTCAGCAGCCTCTTCTCCGCCTCTGCCACTGCTTGCACTGCCAACACCCCCACAAGGCCACCACTGAGTCAGCGGCCTCTCTGCCGCTGCCCCCCTCTGCCAACTCCCCACAAGGCTGCTGCCAAGTCAGCTGCCTCTCTCTACTGTCTCTTTAGGTAGGTAGGTAAGTAGGTAGGTAGAGGGATAGAGGGAGAAATACAGTAGGTAGGTAGGTAGGTAGGTAGGTAGGTAGGTAGAGTGATAGAGAGAGGGGGGAGAAATACAGTAGGTAGATAGGTAGGTAGAGGGAAAGAGGGAGAAATACAGTAGGTAGGTAGGTAGGTAGATAGAGAGGGGAAAATACACTAGATAGGTAGAGGGAGAGAGGGAGAAATACACTAGGTAGGGAGGTAGGTAGGTAGGTAGGTAGGTAGGTAGGTAGAGGGAGAGAGGGAGAAATATAGTAGGTAGGTAGGTAGGGAGAGGGAGAGAGGGAGAGGAAGAAATACAGTAGGTAGTTAGGGAGAGGGAGAGAGGGAGAAATACAGAAGGTAGGTAGGTAGGTAGATATGTAGAGGGATAGAGAGAGAGGGAGAAATACAATAGGTAGGTAAGTAGAGGGATAGAGAGAGGGAGAAATACGGTAGGTAGGTAGGTAGATAGGAGGTAGGTAGGTAGGTAGGTAGGTAGGTAGGTAGGTAGGTAGGTAGGTGGAGAGAGTAAGAAGTACAGTAGGTAGTTAGGTTGAGGATTATACGGTGGTTGTGTGTACACAGGTTGGCTAGCCATTTAACCAGACTGGGCCACAGCAACGTGTGGCCAGGTACAGCTGGTGACCAAAATAGTTAGCTTAATCCTCCAAAAGTTGTTTGTAAGTGAATCTGTATTCAGAAACAGTTTTACCCCAAAAAGCGATATATGAAGTATAATGCAGATGTATTGATCCAAACTTTCTTAAAACTGAGTGCTCTCGCACTCTCCAAGTAGCAGTTTCTTCACTACTAATTCAGGAAACCTCTTTCTTATTTTTCTGTACATCCCAAATCTTGTGTTATATCTTCTTCCTAACAAGTTAAAACAGAAAAACAAATACTTAAACATGTCCATAAATACTGATGACTTCTTAATATTGTTATCTATGTTATAAACAGCAGAGCATCAACAAATTAAACGTTGGCAATCCTTTCAAAATGACAAATGAATATCTCAATACAGGTGGCAAATGAGAGTCCAAAGTATCTTTCACTTCAACTTTAGACTGAAATATTTGATCATGGATGAATTTGAAACAGCATTAACTTTAGACTATCAGCAAATAAACACTTTTCCTTGAGATGTTAATAGTATTTTATAACAGAAGAGCATTTTTTTCTCATTTGATCATAATCAGGATTACATCCAGTTGATGGTCTGATTAGAGCATGTGCACAATCAAACTCCTTACAATATACATTTATTATAGTGTATTATTACTATAGGTTGAGAACCTGAAAAAATTACCTTTATGTAACATGCTCATCGTTTTCAGAAATTAGATGAATGTCTGAAAATGAGGAAAAAAAGCAAATGTATTTCAGTTTCTCCTGATTTCTCATTTATATGTTTACTGAAAAGGACCAAGTTTCATAATACATTTTATGATTGATCTGTTACAAGGAGATGAAAAATGCTCAGCATGAAGTTTTTGCATACACAGCATCTCGTTGCTGTGCCTGTTTTAATTGTTCTTTTGCAATCTTCATGAAAGGCGAGCAGTTGAAAAAAGAAGAAATATAATATTTCTTGTTCTGAATGCTATCAAAATGTTATATTCAAAAATCCTAGTAAAGCAAAATTTAGCTTGATTAATTGTAATTAAGTTTTCTATTTACCTTGGATGTCCAGGAGGTTAGTCTCATAACATCATGTGGAGTACCATCAGATCAGTTTAATATCATTGCATTGTTTATCAACATTTTCTTTTCAGCAAAAATGCCTTAATCAAACTCTAAATCAACACCAAATAAAACTTAAAATTGAAATGAATGTGATATTAACATAGTTATCATTTTCTTTTTCTTTTCTTTTCATGAAGTGATTAACTTTTTTCCACCACTATTTTTTAAACAATTGGACTGATTGGCAGTGGTGGCTTCTTAACCTGGAAATGTGCTCATAGCTAGATGAACAGTGAATCAGCATCAATTATCAAATATTAATCATTTTAAATTCTCTTGACCTGAGTTGGATCTGATGTGGAAAAGATTCATAAGACAGCAGCTCATTACTAATCTTTGCAGACAATCAGTCATTGCAGGGGCTTTGAAGATTAAAGGGCTTTATAAGCGCTGACTATTAATATTGTTATTATTGGCTGGCTTTGATCACAGACAATTGAAGTCATTTCCTATACGATTTCTCTCCTTTTTTTCCCTTAGAATTATACATCAAACCCTGGTTAAGATGAAACATTGAGAAAATATTTTTCGTTTATAAGATATGTCTGTAATTATATTAGGAGGAATTGGGCCATTCTATAAAGTAGTTTTAAACTTCTGAAGTTCAGATATTGAGGGAATACAATAATTCCTTTTATGGATATGTTTTTAATTTGGATTTTAATATTAAAGTTGTGAAAAGTTTCAAATGAATGATTAGGTTTCTCAAAGCTTTTATCACTATAACTATATCATAAAATCAAAATAGAGATCCTCCATGTAGCTAGGTAAATGTGACATGCTAGTTCCTAAATTTTATAAGGGGTAGAACTGGCATCCATGAAAGAAGCTGTGATGACTCTCTCTTAACAGGCTCTTTGTGGATCCAGTGAGCCTTAATAACCAATTCTAACCCAGAATTTTGGAAAACAATATAAAGATGGTATTTACTGACTGACTGAGGAATACTCAAGGGGAATCTATATGGACTATTTCTCAATCAGGTTTCAGGCATAGACTTGGAACAAAGAAACATTATGTGGATTCCACTGGTCAGGACTTGGATAGAAACCCTGCTAGTCCTTTAATTTTCCCAGCAACTTTTGATACCACTGACCATGGTATCCATCTAAATTTATATTTTTATATTGGAGTAGACATGTTATTCACCAACTTAATTAATTCTCTATGAAAAAACTGTTTAGTTCTCTTTCTTTCTTTGAAGGTATTCAATTGAGATCTGCAAGATTAAAATTCTCCAAAAGGTTCCTTCTTTTTTAATTATGAAATCAGGATGAAACAGCTTAGATGTTTTAAGTTTCCCCATTAGAACCTGTGGATCATTTCCCCCCCAAATCAAATCTGGACTCTTACAAGAGCTAAAATTAAATCTGATTGGCAGAATTTCAAATTAATTCTCAAATCATAAATTAAATTAAATTGAGCCCTTTTTGAATCTTGATTCTTAACTATGAATAAATTCAGAACAATTAATAAGACTATTGCTATTAAATTGTTTTTATTTCTGGGAATATACTGTTTCCAAATCTAGAACATATTATCTGAGCATTAGAACCAGGCTACACTTAATGTAGTCATTTGTATAAGGATCCTCCACCAACAATTGTGTGTGGGGAGATTAAACTTAAAAATGGAGTTAGTTGTTCTCATGGGTCTCCATTGGAGAGGAAAAAAGATGTAAAGTTGAAATGTTTTATGGCACAAATGTTGGAACTTACATACTTGCATCAAATAGTGAATGAAAGTATAAATTTGAAGCATTTATTTAATGTCATTGCATTCATATCATCATTTTCCCTTCCTTACTGTTTGCAACAAATGTTCCTGATACAGGGAGATTAGAAATGTATTGCACAAAAACAAAATGAATTTGGGCTTCTCAATGCATAAGAGAACCTGAAATGAATTTGTAGATAAAAATTAATGTATCCCAACTCTTAGTTCAAAAATGTATTAAAAACAACAACAACAACAACAACAACAACTTTATAGTAGAATATGTAAGGTATCTTAAATTATCCACTAACTGATATGGAATAGAAATGAATATATAAATCATGGAAAAATGCAAATAGAAATATAATACCATAGGAAACAAAATGTCATATAAAATATAAAATGTCATATAAAACCTGTGTGCTCTCAAATTACATTCAGAAATCTATTTATTCACAGAAATGCAACATTTATTTGTTTTTTCATAAACCAGATTTGTAGTTAGCTAAATGAAAGCTAACACCTATACCTATAAGCTGGTGTTTAAAGAAATAAATAAAAAAGGGTAGCTGTAGTCTAGTGTAATTGTAAAACATAATAATAATTATTATTAATTATTGTAATATATAACTAATAATATAAATGGCATATTAATAATAAATAATATATAGTTAATAATAATAATGTGATTCAGAAGCAAAAATCCTTGTATGTCAGACTATACACTGTATTATAAAATTATCATATGCATACCGTGTTTCCCCGAAAATATGACATGGCCTGAAACTAAGGCCATGCCACATATTTCAGGTGGGCAAAAATATTAGCCCCCCACCCCCCAAAATACGCCCCCTGGAAAATCTCCCCCTCTGGCCAGGCAGAGCACCACTTGCTGACCTAGCGGTATTCCGAAGGCACCAAGCCATGGGAGCGCCTGTTTGCCACCCTTCGGATCCCACAGCTCAATGCCTTCTGAATGCCCCTACCTCTGCATGGCTGGAGAGAATGTGCGGTGGCGGGGTCATTGGTTGGGGGCATCTTGGGGCTTTCCCCATCCATCCAGATAAAGAGGCGGCATTGAGTCCAGGAGCCTGGCATTGAGCACCCGCTGCGTGGACAGGCCATTCTGTCAGGCCGGCTCATCCTCGCTCCTATCCCCCAGCAGCAGCTGCAGCACCAGCAGCTGCCAGCCCAAGCTCCCCGCGCACGGCACCCACCTGGCCACCTTGGAAAGCAGCCCAGGATGAGGAGGAGGAGCCGCCGCCACCACCTCCCACCGCCACTGTTCCTGCCACCTCTGGAGGAACCTGCCCTGGAAAGCAGCCCCGCAGCCCAGGATGAGGAGGAGCCACCACTGCTGCCGCCAACCCCAGGCTCAAGGTTGACTCAGCCTTCCATCCATTTGAGGTGGGTAAAATGAGGACCCAAATTCTTGGGGGCAATATGATTATTTATTTATTTATTTATAAAATTTATATAACTGCATCCTCTCCCCGAAGGGACCCGGGGCAGTGCACAGGAAGTTTAAAACAAACACAATACAAAATATAAATAATTAATATTGAATTAAATAGATTATCCCTGTGCTAAAATTTAAATAGTTAAAACATAATCCCTTAAAAACCCAATTAAAACAATTTATAATACAGACTGAAGGCTAGGTAAATAACTTAGGCCAAACTGGCCTGATGGAACAGTAGTGTCTTTAATTTCTGGCGGAAGGTGCGGAGGTCTGTGGTTGT
Source organism: Rhabdophis nuchalis (assembly GCA_039707465.1). Taxonomy (NCBI): domain Eukaryota; kingdom Metazoa; phylum Chordata; class Lepidosauria; order Squamata; family Natricidae; genus Rhabdophis; species Rhabdophis nuchalis. Next base: position 97,194,602 of record CM077647.1, read on the forward strand.
TCTGAGGTCGGGGGGTAGGTCGTTCCAGAGGGTTGGGCCCACCACAGAGAAGGCCCTTCCCCTGGGCGTCGCCCGCTGGCATTGCCTAGTGGATGGCACCCGGAGAAGTCCCTCTCTGTGGGAGCGAATCAGCCGCAGGGATGTATGAGGTAGGATGCGGTCTCGCAGATAGCTTGGTCCCGTGCCATGGAGCGTTTACTCTGTAAACCACTTAGAGAGGGCTGTATAGCACTGTAAAGCAGTATATAAATCTGTGCTATTGCTATTGCTATCATCTAATGTGAATTCATTAATACATAAATGAAGCCAAGCTATCTCTATCTAGCTAAGATAGAAAGGCCATAAGCATACATCCAGACATTTCTGAACAATTCCCAGAGTCAGCCCTGAAAATGTGCTGGTATAGAAATATGTATTGTTTAATAACAACCAATGATCTACACTTCTACAATATAAATACTGTTTGTATGCCAACTTCAATGAGTAAAAGGTGTTCTGAACTATGGCAATGTACACTTCCAATGACAAAGATTCTCAAGTCTGAGAGAGTAAGCATCCATCTTTAGGAGAAATCCATTTGGCTAGAAATTTGGGATTGCAAACCAGACTTTATTTTGTCTGGAATGAGTTTCAAGCATAATGGTTCAAGTCCAGAACCTAGAAGAGGCAAGAGAAAATGTCAATGAGAAGATGACCAAAGGGTCCATTGGGCTGCAGCCTTGCAAAGGGGAAAATATGCTTGCTTTAATTTCAAATGAACTGCTGCTAATTCAGAAATAAACTCATATCTACAAACTGCTGAACATGTTGAGTCTAGGTAGATTCTGAGTTACTTCTGAATTGCTTCAGAACCTATTTATTTGAACTTTCAAATTATTTTTGAAAAAGTCTCACACCTAAGGGAGCATTCGAAGTTGGAAAGATGTTTTGACTATGATCCTTTGGAAAAGAATGCTTTTATGAATTTATTTATAAACAATCTGAATTTAGGTTGAGAAGTGAGATAACCACATTTACTAATAACATAATGCTGTACAGAGTAGTAAATGTATAAAAATTGCAAAGGGCTGTAAAGAGCTCTAACTGAAAAATTGCATCTCAAAATGGCAAATGCAAATCTATGTAGCAAAAGCAGAGGCATCCATAATGACACAAAAAAAATCACACTTGGTTTTTTTGGTGTCAATATGGATATTGATACAACAAACATTCACTTGTTCCCTATTGAATTAAGGAATCACTTCATCATTAAAATTTGAAAGTCATTTTTCTTAACAGTCCAGTCAAAAATATAATGGCAATTAAATGAAAATGAAACTTCATTCCATAACTGTGGACTGTATTTTTAACATGTTTCCTCTGTCACTGTATCAGGGCAGGGTATGTCTTGGCATTATTTGTCAGTCTACTAGAATATTGATGTTTCTGGCATTGAAATATTAGATATTATAGATTCCCATTGGATCTATAATGCTATCAATTTGGTCATTAAAAGAAGATGAGATTAGTTAACAATGATGTTGTAACCAATATAATTTCAACTATTCAAGGGCAATAGGACACCCCCATGTGGTCTAATAGGCTGCTACAGTGCTCATGTCATCTTCATGTGGACATCACTATAATTCTTGTAACAGAATGGAGTACAAATCTTACAATCAGATACATCCCCTTATCATGTTCTTAATTCTTCTGACATTTAAAGCTAATAAAAAATGAAATTGAAAAATTAAATCACATTTTTTCTTTCAAATTCATCCAAAATTTTGTAGCAAGAACATATTTGTCCTATTTCTAGTGGTGGATGGACAAACCAACCTGGCATATGCTCCTGAAATCTAGTGTTGCAAGAGATGGGATGCCACCTTACTGGGTTCCAGGTCCTCTGCCAGTCATTGTCCTAAAATTGGGGAAAGGAGGTAATGATCCTCTGTGACAACTCACTGGTGACAAGAAGCCATATCTCTAACATGATGGGCTGTGAATATATGTATTTCATATTGGACTATAGAAACAAGTTTAAATGCTCATCTTGCTGCAGATCAAGTTCTCTTCCTAACTTCTGGGAGCTTATGATGGAATAGTACTAGAATCTTCTCTGCTATTGGTACACAACAGGGGTGTCAAATTCATGGCATTACGTTGTTTTTCACGTGACTATTGTGACTTCCCCCTTCACTAAATGGGGGTGGGGGTGGCTAGTGCATGATGCATCTGGCCCAGAGGCTGTAAGTTTGACACCCCTGGTATACAACTTCTAAATCTTTTGCCAAAGGGCTTAGTATATGGCAACCATGGGCTCATTTCAAGCAACAGTTGGCCTGAGGAAATAAACAGGATCTTAAGGAAAATAAGTACAGTGATCTGTATTTTAGATTTGTGCCTTCCCTGGCTGGTTAAGGCCTCTCAGGAAATGACCTGCAGGTGATGATAAATTTCCTCTGGAAAAGGGGTTATAGCTTAAACCAGGGTTGCCAAATTCACATCACATTGCCGCCATGTGACGTATCATGACTTTTCCTCTCCACTCACTGTGAAATTATGTGAAATTATCAGTATTCTGATAATTTTTAGTTGTACAGTTCTGAGTTGAACAATGCTGCGACTACCCTTTCTCATTGCCTGGAGGCTGTTGAGTTCTGGATGAGGAGAAACAAATAAAACTGGACTCTCACTAGATGGAGTGGTTTTAAATTGCAGGCTGTTTGGCTCTTGGAGAATTAACATATTTGGCCATAGATGGTGTTGCACTGACTCAGTTTGATGAGGTACAAATCTGGACTTCTCCTGGACTTGCTGCTCCTACTCTAAGAGTAGGTGGCAGTCATGATCAGAAGGCCTTTGCACAACTTCATGCTGTGCACTAGTTATGCCCATTCCTGGATCAAAAGGTCCTTCTCACAGTCATGCCCTGGTCACCTCCTGTCTAGACTATTGCAATGTGTTCTACATTAGGTTTCCTCTGAAGTGTATTTGGGAAGCTTCAGTTAGTTCAGAATGCAGTGGCCCAAACAATTTCTTGCAAGCCTAGACTTATGCATATGTCTCTTATGTGGAAGCTGCACTGGCTGACAATATACTTTCGAGTACAATTTAAGGTGGTTATCATCTTTAAAACCCTATAAAATTTGGGGCCAGGCTCCTTCTCTCTATTTTTTATTTATTTATTTATTTTATTTTATTACATTTATATCCCGCCCTTCTCCGCAAAGGACCCAGGGCGGCGCACAGGAAATTTAAAAAACATACAAAAATCGAACATAAATAATTTAAAATATATATTAGATCCCAAACCTGTGCTAAAACCAATTATTAATTAAAACCCAATTTAAAACTTTTCTACAGTCCCCATGGGAGGTTAGGCTAGGCCGGCTTGATGAAAAAAGTATGTCTTTAGACATTGGCGGAAGAGGCGGAGGTCGGTGATGGTCCGGAGTTCAGGGGGTAGGTCGTTCCAAAGGGCAGGGCCCGCCACAGAGAAGGCTCTTCCCCTGGGTGTCGCCAGTCGGCATTGTCCGGCCGACGGCACCCTGAGAAGGCCCTCTCTGTGGGAGCGTATCGGTCTAAGGGATGTATGGGGCACGAGACGGTCTCGCATATAACTAGGCCCCGAGCCATGGAGCGCTTTAAAGATGGTCGTCAAGACCTTGAAGCGCACCCGAAAGACCACAGGAAGCCAATGCAGCTCGCGCAGGATTGGTGTTATATGGGAGCTTCTAGTAGCTCCCGTAATTACCCGCGCGGCTGCGTTTTGGACTAGCTGTAGCTTTCGAGTGCACCTCAAGGGAAGCCCCATGTAGAGAGCATTACAGTAGTCGAGACGGGACGTCACAAGAGCTTGAGTGACTGTGCGAAGGGCAGCCCGGTCCAGTAAGGGGCGCAATTGGCGCATCAGGCGTACCTGATGAAATGCCCCCCTGGCCACGGCTGCCACATGGTCCTCCAAGGACAGCCGGGAATCCAGGAGGACACCCAAATTGCACGCCCTCTCCACGGGGGCCAATGTTTCGCCCCCAATGGCCAGAGTTGGAGTAATCTGGCTGAACCAGGGTGCCGGAAACCACAGCCACTCAGTCTTGGCAGGGTTGAGCCTGAGTTTGTTACCACCCATCCAGATCCGTACGGCCTCCAAACACCAGGACAGCACTTCGACGGCATCGTTGGGGTGGTCTGGGGTGGATATGTACAACTGAGTGTCATCAGCGTACAGATGGTACTCCACCCCAAAACCACGGATGATCTCACCCAGCGGCTTCATATATGTGTTGAAAAGGAGGGGTGAGAGGACCGACCCCTGAGGAACCCCACATAGGAGGGGCCTCGAGGTCGACCTCTGCCCTCCCGTCAACACATATTGCGACCGACCAGAGAGGTAAGATGAGAACCACCGCAGAACAGTGCCTCCCAGCCCCAACCCCCCCAGTCGGTGCAATAGGATACCATGGTCGATGGTATCAAAAGCCGCTGAGAGGTCTAACAGGACTAGGATAGAGGAATAACCTCTATCCCGCGCCCTCCAGAGATCATCAACCAACGCGACCAATGCCGTCTCGGTACTGTGACCGGGTCGGAAGCCGGACTGGCGCGGGTCTAGATAATCAACTTCCTCCAGGTGTCGCGGAAACTGTTGGGCTACCACACTCTCAACAACCTTCACCAGAAAGTGAAGGTTGGAGACCGGACGATAGTTCTCTAATAAAGCTGGGTCCAGGGATGGCTTCTTGAGGAGGGGCCTCACCACCGCCTCTTTCAAGACGGAAGGTAAGGACCCCTCACTCAAAGATGCATTGACAATGCCCTGGAGCCAGCCTCGTGTCGTCTCCCAGGATGCCAGTACAAGCCAGGAGGGACACGGGTCCAATAAACATGTGGTCGCCCTAAGTTTCCTTGACAACCTGTCCATATCCTCGGTGGTAACAAAGTCAAACTCCTCCCAAGATGGAACCTCAAGACTAGTCTCGGACAGTCCCACAGGACCACCGTCAATGGAGGGTAGCTCATTCCGAATCCGAGTGATTTTCTCCTGCAGATAAATCCCAAATTCCTCTGCTCGCCCTTGTAGAGGGGCTTCCCGCGGCCTCTGGTGAAGGAGGGAGCGGGTCACCCCAAACAGGGCGGCAGGGCGGTTATCTGCGGATGCAATTAGGGTGGCACAATACTCACGTTTGGCCACCTTTATCGCCACTAAGTAAGCCCTAATATGGGTTCTCACTAGTGTTCGGTCGGCTTCGAAGCGAGAGGATCTCCATCTGCTCTCTAGGCGTCTTTTGTGGCGTTTCATCCCCCGGAGCTCCTCAGTAAACCAAGGAGCCTGGGTGATTCGTCGCCGCAAGAGAGGCCGCAAGGGCGCGACTCGGTCCAAGGCCCCCGCGGCCGCACTTAACCATGCGGCCACTAGGTCCTCAGTCGAGTCGCGGGGCAGGGTCACAGGAATTGGCCCAAGCTCCCTCTGGAACCTTTCTGGGTCCATTAGAAGCCTGGGGCGGAACCATATAGGAGTATCCGGTTCTGCCTCCCCGCAGTGAGGTGAAGCGATTGGAAAGTCTCTATTACATCCACACAGCCCAAAAGAATGGAAAAACAGGTATGTTACACCCAGGTACCATCAATTAGGGATGTACATCTGGTGGGTTCAGGATAAAGGGTCTGGACCCACCACAATGTGATTGTGGTCATATGTTTATGAAATATCATTCTTCCCAAGGTATGGTGGGCTCCAGTCCTGTGCTTGTCTTGTTTCTGCCATGGGGTGTGGAGTATGATTTTTCTAATAAATTTTTATTATATGGTGGCATTTTTAAAATGTTGTAAGCTTTCTAGAGTAACCTATGTGTGTTGCAAAAAGAAAAAGAGGGGGAAGGGGGGAGAGGGAGAGAGATAAAGAGAGAGGGGTTGAGAGAGGAGGAGGGAGGGAGGGAGGAAGGTTGACCTGATAACTACTTACAGTCATGTCAGTCACCTCTATACTGTGGTTAGCAGTACAATGGAAGCTTGTTTCTCAGGAAGACTAAAACCTCCTTTTATTCATTTATGCTGGCAGTATTTCCATAAGTTCTTTTTAGTAAAATGATAAATATTTCTTATTGGCCAAATCCGATTTTGGCTGGGTCAAGCCACCAAAGGTTAAATAGCAACCAGAATTTTTATAAGACCCCATCAATCTGGAAAAGGTATTAAAACCAGCTTTCTTTTGCAGATTAATTTGGAGTCATTCCGCATTCTTGGGTTTAATGTTTATTTAGGCTTATTAAAATTACCCATACTCCAGACAAATGGTAATTAGCAAGCATGAAAGGAAAATATAAACAAATGAAAAGGAAGATATATATCAGAATAAGATGGATCCAATGTCCATCCTTTTGTCAACAAAACATCCCTTGATTAGAAAATAATACAATAATAATACAATAGCAGAGTTGGAAGGGACCTTGTAGGTCTTCTAGTCCAACCCCCTGCGTGGGCAGGAACCTTATACCATTTCAGACAAATGGCTATCTAACATCTTTTTAAAGATTTCCAGGGTTGGGGCATTCACAACTTCTGGAGGCAAGCTGTTCCAGAGGTTAATTGTTCTAACTGTCAGGAAATTTCTCCTTAGTTCTAAGTTGCTTCTCTCCTTGATTAGTTTCCACCCATTGCTCCTTGTCCTGCCCCCAGGTGCCTTGGAGAATAGTTTGACTCCCTCTTCTTTGTGGCACCCTCTGAGATATCGGAACACTGCTATCATGTCTCCCCTGGTCCTTCTCTTCATCAAACTAGACATACCCAGCTCCTGCAACCGTTCTTCATATGTTTTAGTCTCCAGTTCCCTAATCATCTTGGTTGCTCTTCTCTGCACTCTTTCCAGAGTCTCCACGTCTTTTCTACATCGTGGCGACCAAAACTGTATGCAGTATTCCAAGTGTGGCCTTACCAAGGCACTATACAGTGGCATTAACACTTCACGTGATCTAGATTCTATCCCTCTGTTTATGCAGCCTAGAACTGTGTTGGCTTTTTTGGCAGCTGCTGCACACTGCTGGCTCATATTTAAGTGGTTGTCCACTAGGATTCCAAGATCCCTCTCACAGTTGCTACTATTGAGCAAGGTACCACCTATACTGTACTTGTGCATTTTGTTTTTCTTGCCTAAATGTAGAACCTTACTTTTTTCCCAATTGAATTTCATTTTATTAGATAGTGCCCAATGTTGAAGTTTGTCTAGATCCTTCTGTATCTTAAGCCTATCTTCTGGAGTGTTGGCTATTCCTGCCAGCTTGGTGTCGTCTGCAAATTTGATGAGTTCCCCATTTATCCCCTCATCCAAATCGTTGATGAAGATGTTAAAGAGTACTGGACCTAAAACAGAGCCTTGGGGGACTCCACTCCATACTTCCTTCCATGTAGATAAAGCAAAAGAATTAAAATAGTGATCTCTCTTTAAAAAAAAAAAAGTTCCAATTCCAAGAGCCTTTGCTTCATCAAATATTGTCACTGACTTGTTAAGGGGACAAAAATGTACGCATTCACATCCAAACTCAGCCAGTTTGCTCAGCTGTTATTGATGTTGCTTTGGCCTACTCAATATAAGTTCCTGAAATAATCCCCTATTTTATTAATAATCATTAAAAGGAAGCAGAATGGATGAAATCATTCTCAAAGGATTGGGTAACTGGCTTTAGTCAGCTTTGTGAAAGTATTTCTTTTATGACACATGAACATGTTTACTACTTCTCAGATGGCCTTTCTGACCAAACATAGACATTCAATTTCATGCTGCTCTGACAAGTCAGGACTGAAAAGATATATAGTATAGAGTTTTAAGCTCACAATGCTTGTTTTCATGGAAAGATTATAACTAAATTACTTATTATGAAAGCATCTTCAATTTCTTTAAGTACATTCCGAGAGGTATTCAGAATGCCAAACTTTCTAAGGAAAGGGGAGCAAATGAAAAGCAAAAAATGTCAACAAGATAAACGAATGCAAATAAAATTAAGAGTCACACCAATTTCACAATTCACTGTTATTCCTTGCTCTGTAGCTGTTAGGAGATGCAAGAGGATAATGGAGATAATAGTTCATAGTGAACAATTGATATATACCTTGAGTGGATTCTGCTCATAACCTGATCACTGAAGGACATAAGAACAGTTTGCTCATCATCTATATTCTTAACTAAGTTAAGAACTAAGTTATTCACCCATTTGTAACATTCCCAACTCTAATAGAATATAATAGCAGAATTGAAGGGAGCTTGGAGGTCTTCTAGTACCAGACATGTCAAACATGTGGCCCGCAGGCCCGCAATAGGCTGCAGAGTTGGCCTGTGGTGCTATCCCAGAGACAGCAAGGGATTTGCTCCTGCCACCACAGGCCTAACCATGCCGAGTTGGCCATAATGACCAGGCCAAGCCCCTCCCCCCCCAAAGTAGCAAACAAAGGGCAAATGAACTCCTAAGGCAGCCCATGACGGGATCTAATTTGACACCCCTGCTCTGTATCATTCTGCACAAATTGTTGTCTTTTTAAAAACCTCAAGTGATGGAGCACCCACAACTTCTGGAGGTGAGCCATTCCACTGACATATATGTATTTCCATTCTTTTTCACTGTGCGTATACATTTATTTTCTGCTAAGAGTTTCCTCTAGAGTAATTCTTTCAAGAGATTGGAAAAATAGCTTTGGAAGCGAATGGGATATGAGTCAAAATTCCATTCTATATACTGAGAATTCTGTGTCCAATATAAAGGATGGGATGTGAAGGATTCCAGGAACCAATAGTGTTGTGTTACATGAATTATGTGGTTAAAGTACTAAAGGATGCTATAAAATTCATGCACAACACAACTGAAACATTTCAATTTGAAAATTTTTGCTAAGCATTGTTTGCTAAACCAGCAAACAATGTGTAAATCATACCACTAAAATTTTTATAGAAAAATAAAAGGAAAAACAGGTCATTTTTATCAATACCTTTTTTCAGTGAACCTTGAACCTTGTAATTCTAATATCAGTCTGCAAATTGGGGATATAAGAAGAACTCATCCCATTCTACTGCCTTTTAGTGACATAAATTTAGTCCCAAAGTTCATATCATAAAAGTTCATGATTCTAACAAGATAGGATTTTCATACAATTAAAATATAAGTGACTGCAATCATCACATTGGCCTAACTTCATGCTTCTCGCCCCAGTCTGTAATTTTAAATTATTTTATTCAGTTTTATTGGTCTAGTTTTAACTTTTATAAATTTGTACAGAAGACTATTTAATTTGATTTTAACTTTGTGTGTATTGTTATGGTTTTAGTAGTTTTAATTTTACCTGTATACCGCCCCGAGTCCTTTCGGGGAGAGGGGGCGGTCTAGAAATCTAATAAAATAAATAAATAAATAAATAAATAAATAAATAAATAAATAAATAAATAAATAAATAAATAAACAAACATATTATGCTCATTTAAATCTCATTGATTTCAGTGAGTTCTTAGCAGCCTATGTTTTACAGCAATGAACTATAATATATTGGCAATATTTTTTAGACTTTGCTCTAGAAATAAGAATAAACTACATTTAAACTTTTCAGAACACTACAACTAGCTGTAATTTCCAAATGCTAATAGTTTGAATACTTTAATTATGCTTTTTAGATAAACAGAAATAAGCACACATCTTTGCAATACTTTTACTGGGAAAAAAACATTGTTTTGGGAACAGAAGCTATTAAGGAAGTGATTCATCTGCAATGATAAGAGTAAAGGTTGAGAGACTGTCAAGTAGCTAATATGTCAAGAATGACCAACCACAGAGGGAACACATCACACACACAAAAACCTCAATAATTATCATGCTGATTACCGTAGTTGGAGTAAATGAAATGGAAATGAATGCAGTTCTTTAAAAGAGAAGAGTTTACTTGTAATTAACAGTAAGGGATTACTTTTGCAAGATTTTTCCAGTGTCCTGAACTCAGGCTAAACCTTGATGTTTTCCCTGAATCCAATATGAACTCTACAGTTGAATAGATAATTAAACCTGAGCTTTTTACATTTAAAAACCAGACTCTATTATTTTGGCTTGGCCTCTGGTAGCTCAAGTCATTCTTCTGCCAGATGCACACAGTCATTGTACTGTGCCACAAAATAAAGGAGCAAAGTATCTAAATCCAGGCATGTTATTTTATACCTATTTCCATTCCTGGGTGTGAAGAAAAATGCAACAGTAAATTAAAATGACAAACAACTTGCTACTTTTTCATGCCAGCTGCTCCACTTTGATCATTGTCGGGGCCAGTCTTAATCTTGGTTCATAAATTTGGTCAGTTAAGAAGACAAAAAGAAGTTTCAGATTCAATAGTCAAATCTGTGCCAGGAATTCCTATGCGAGACAAAGGAAACCAATGATAACAAATGCATGTATTTACAGGCCTAGCAGTATCAAGTATAATCAATATAGCAATAGCACTTACATTTATATACCGCTTCACACTGCTTTACAGTGTCAGAATATTGCCCCCAATAATCGAGGTCCTCATTTTACCCACCTCAGAAGAATGAAAGGCTGAGTCAACCTTGAACTGGTGGGACTTGAACTGCCAAACAACTGGCAATCAGCAGGTACCAAAAGTAGCCTGCAGTACATAGCCTGCAGTGCCCACAATGGCTTCTGTTTCATTTCTGATTTTCGTTGGCAAGGATAGCTGTTCATAATGACAAGGAACATAGCAAATATGAAGAAAATTGGGCCATAGCAGGCTTTGCATTTGAGGATGGCCATTCTGTCTGCTAGGTAATTACTTGGGTTAAGGATTGTACTAGCAAATAATTATCAGTTGATTCCATCTTTCTTGCAGAGATAATATTCTTTCAGCTGCTAGAGCAAGGATAACTGTTTATATTAGTGCAACTCATGCAATGCTTTTAAGTATTTAGGAAATTATAATACATAAGAATATGGGAATTTATCTAAATAAATAAAAATGTAAAATAGTTTGTACGAAGCAGCTAATCTTAAAAACTACTGCACCGATTTACCTCAAATTTTGACACAATGTTCCCAAGGACTTCCGATAATAGAATACGTACTCATTTTGTGCCTAGCACACATGTGTCATGTGCAAGGTACACAAATGTAAAATGTACCCACTGATCATGTTTTCACCTCCCTGTAGCCCCACCCATCAGGCTGCTTTCCAACTGTCATCATTGGAAGAGGCCTCATATGGAGCCCTCTTAGGGTCAAAAGAAGGCACTGAGGTAGCTTGTTTGGAGGTTCTAGCAGGGGAGCGCAGCTATCGTATACCCTTGACCGAAGTTCAGTACACTCCTTCTATCTGGGATGGTTGTCCTCTTCCACCGAGCGCGCAGCTTCGGGAGGGACGCACATGGAGCGGTGAGGGAGGGAGGGGACACCCGCCTAGCCAGCCAGATCAGCCAAATCAACCCGGCAATCAATGGGGTGATAGTTGTCGCAGCCAGATCGCCCTCACATCCAAATACTCTGGTTTCTCTTCAGATCGTATAAATCTTTCGCACTGAGATAGCAAACTCCCAGGTGGCCCATAAATAGAGAGGGAGGGGGGAGAAATACAGTTTAATAAAAGAGGGACTAGGGGAGACATGATAGCAGCCTTCCAATATCTCAGGGGTTGCCACAAAGAAGAGGAAGTCAAGCTATTCTCCAAAGCACCAGAGGGCAGAACAAGAAGCAATGGGTGGAAACTAATCAAGGAGAGAAGCAACTTAGAACTGAGGAGGAATTTCCTGACAGTTAGAACAATTAACCAGTGGAACAGCTTGCCTCCCGAAGTTGTGAATGCCCCAACACTGCAAGTCTTTAAGAAGGTGTTAGATAGCCATTTGCCTGAAATGGTATAGGGCTTCCTGCTTAGGCAGGGAGTTGGACTAGATGACCTCCAAGATCCCTTCCAACTCTGCTATTGTATTATTGTATTACAGTAGGTAGGTAGATAGGGGAATAGATAGATAGGGAGAAATACAGTAGGTAGGTAGGTAGGTAGGTAGGTAGGTAGGGGGATAGATAGAGAGGGAGAAATAAGGTAAGTAGGTAGGTAGGTAGGTAGGTAGGTGGATAGATAGATAGGGAGAAACACAGTAGGTAGGTAGGTAGGTAGGTAGGTAGGTAGGTAGGTAGGTAGGTAGGTAGGGTGATAGATACAGAGGGAGAAATACAGTAGGTAGGTAGATAGGTAGGTAGGGGGATAGATAGAGAGGGAGAAATATAGTATGTAGGTAGGTAGAGGGATAGATAGAGAGGGAGATATACGGTAGGTTGGTAGGTGGGTAGGTAGGTAGGTAGGTAGAGGGAGAAAGGAAGAAATACAGTAGTTAGGTAAGTAGAGGGATAGACAGATAGGAATACCATAGGTAGGTAGGTAGGTAGGTGTATAGATAGATAGGGAGAAATACAGTAGGTAGGTAGGTAGGTAGGTAGGTAGGTAGGTAGGTAGGTAGGTAGAGGAATAGAGAGAGAGGGAGAAATACAGTAGGTAGGTAGGCAGAGGGATAGAGAGGGAGAAATACAGTAGGTAGGTAGGGAGATAGAGGGAGAAAGGAAGAAATACAGTAGGTAGGTAGAGGGATAGAAAGGGAAAAATACGGTAGGTAGGTAGGTAGGTAGGTAGGTAGAGGGATAGATAGAGAGGGAGAAATACAGTAGGTAGGTAGGTTGAGGATTATATGGTGGTTGTGTGTATGTGTGCAGGTGTAGATCTACGCACAGATTGGTTGGCCATTTAACCAGACTGGGCCACAGCAAAGCCCAGGTATATCCCTGGTATAGGGGCCCTGGATCGGGTCGTGTCTTTGCGACCTCTCACTCGACGCTGATCCACCCTGGCTCCTTTGTTCTCTGAGGAGCTGAGGGTGATGAAGTGTCGAAGGAGATGCCTAGAGAGCATTTGGAGGACCACCCACACCGAATCTGACTGGACACTGGTAAGGTCGCATTTGAGGACCTACCTAGTGGCGCTAAAAGCGACAAAACGGAATTCTTCCTCCGCTCTTATCACGTCTGCAGGTAACCGACCTGCCGCCCTGTTTCGGGTGACCCGCTCCCTTCTTCATCAGAGGGCGCGGGATACTCCCTTGCAGGGTCATGTGGAGGAATTTGGAGGTTATCTGCATGATAAAATCGATCAGTTTCGGGAAGGGTTAGCCTCCGATTGGGTTAGTTCAGACGGGCTGATGGAGGCAGGTCTTGAGACTGTTATTTGGGAAGAGTTCGATCCTGTGACTCCTGAGGACATGGACAGGATGCTGGGGCGGCTGAACGCCACCACATGTTTATTGGACCTGTGCCCCTCCTGGTTGGTACTGGCCTCCCAGGAGGTGACATGAGGCTGGCTCCAGGGAATTGTCAACTCTTCTCTGAGTGAGGGGTTTATGCCGACCACCTTGAAAGAGGTGGTGGTAAGACCCCTCCTCAAGAAGCCCTCCCTGGATCCGGCTGTTTTGGCCAACTACTGTCCTGTCTCCAACCTTCGCTTTCATGCGAAGGTTGTTGAGAGTGTGGTGGCGCGACAGCTCTCTCAGCACCTGGAGGAAACTGTCTATCTGGACTCGCACCAGTCCAGCTTCCGGCCTGGGCAAGCACGGAGACAGCATTGGTCGCGTTGGTGGATGATCTCTGGAGGGCTTAGGATAGAAGTTGTTCCTCTATCCTGGTCCTGTTAGATCTCTCAGCGGCTTTTGATACTATCAACCATGGTATCTTATTGCACCAGTTGGAGGGGCTGGGGCTGGGGGGCACCGTTTTACGGTGGTTCTCCTCCTACCTCTCCAACCGGTCACAATTCGTGTTGGCAGGAGGGCAGAGGTCAACGTCGAGGTACCTCACGTGTGTGGTATCACAGGGGTCGGTCCTCTGGCCCCTCCTGTTTAACATCTATATGAAGCCATTGGGTGAGATCATCTGTAGTTTTGGGGTAGAATTCCATCAGTACGCGGATGACACCAAGCTGTACATTTCTACCCCAGACCACCCCAACAATGCCGTGGAAGTGATGTCCCGGTGTCTGGAGGCCGTGCGAGTCTGGATGGGGAGAAACAGGCTTCGACTCAACCCATCCAAGACCGAGTGGCTATGGCTTCCAGCATCGCGATACAGCCAGTTGGTGCCATCTCTGGCCATTGGGGGTGAATCACTGGCCCCCACAGAGAGGGCTCACAACTTGGATGTCCTCCTGGACTCTCGGCTGTCATTAGATGATCATATGACAGCCGTGGCCAGGGGGGCTTTTTATCAGATTCGCCTGATTCGCCAGTTACGCCCCTTTCTGGATCACGATGCTCTACGCACGGTCACTCAAGCCCTCGTCATCTCCCACCTGGACTATTGCAATGCTCTCTACATGGGGCTGCCCTTGAGGTGTACCCGGAGGCTCCAGTTAGTGCAGAATGCAGCTGCGCAGGGGATTCTGGGAGCCTCGAGATGCTCCCATGTGACACCTCTCCTGCGCGAGCTGCACTGGCTGCCTGTGGCTTTCTGGGTGCGCTTCAAGGTGCTAGTAACAATCTTTAAAGCGCTCCATGGCATGGGACCTGGCTACTTGCAAGTCCGCCTCCTGCTACCAAATGCCTCCCACCAACCAGTTTGCTCCCACAGAGAGGGCCTCCTCAGGGTGCCGTAGGCCAAACAATGTCGGCTGGCGACCCCCAGGGGGAGAGCCTTCTCTGCGGCAGCCCCTGCCCTCTGGAATGACCTACCCCCCAACCTACGTACGACCACCAACCTACGCCTCTTCCATCAGGCCTTGAAAACGCATTTATTCCATGTGGCCGGCCTGGCGCCGTTTTTAATCGATTTTAATTGATTTTATTTAGCAGTTTTATTGGATTTTAGAACAGGCCCCCAATTTAATTGCCATTTTAAAGTATTTTATATATTGATGTTCTTTGTTGTTTTATTGATGCCTGTTCACTGCCCTGAGACCCGCAAGGGAGAAGGGCGGTATACAAATTTAATAAACTAACTAACTAACTAGCTAGTAATGCATAAACTCATACAGATTTACAATTAGTCAAATGGCAAAAGATTGGTGGATATATCCACACTAAAAGATACTGAATAATTTCCCAGGTAACAAAAGAATATGGTGATCATGGCCTAAATTTGCATTAAAAGCATAGATGCTTTTTGTGTGTGTACATATACACATGGGAAGGGAGGGAGAGAGGAAGGAAGGAAGGAAGGAAGGAAGGAAGGAAGGAAGGAAGGAAGGAAGGAAGGAAGGAAGGAAATCATAGCTGTTACTGAAATCAGCAATCACACTATTTACTAAAGTCTGAAAACAACAACAAAAATCCCCCTACCAAATGTTCTTCAAGGATACTTGGCTAAGGAGGAATAAATTGATAGATATTCAGTAGCAATTGAGTTGGATTTACTATAGAATTTTGAGCTATCAAAATTTATTCTGTAATCATTGTTCTAGCCTAGTTGACTACCCAGATTTGAGGCCTTTGCCTGTTTACTTTCTTGTCTTGTATTGCAGGAACATTTCGGTATTTAACTTCTATTTTCATCCTGCAAAAGCAATTCTTATGTGAAGCTTCAACTGACAATTAAAATGTTCATGTTTTATTGCTCATGTCTTAACATTGTAGGTTTAAAGTCATTAACACAAGTCACTAATTGTATATTATTTTCACAGAACAATAAATCAGTTCTCACTCAAGCCTACTGTGAAAAATATTTCTCGTGCTATAATAATATTAGAAAGAAATGAACATTTGTTGGTCCAGATTTCAGCCTTAATGATTTAACCTGCAGTGTGGTAGTCGTTTGTCCTTGCTGGGTTTCTCAGTTAAGGAATACATATTCTTCTGGTCTTACTAGTTAAGTTGCAATTTTAAAATCATTGATAAAAAATTTATTTATATATTGGAATTTGTAAAAATAAATTCAAAATGTAGAAGGCATTCTGCCACAAAGAAGAAAGAGTCAAGATATTATCCAAAGCACCCGAGGGCAGGACAGGAAGCAATGGGAGGAAACTAATCAAGG
Source organism: Rhabdophis nuchalis (assembly GCA_039707465.1). Taxonomy (NCBI): domain Eukaryota; kingdom Metazoa; phylum Chordata; class Lepidosauria; order Squamata; family Natricidae; genus Rhabdophis; species Rhabdophis nuchalis. The sequence continues at coordinate 97,210,609 of CM077647.1, forward strand.
AGAGAAGTAACTCAGAACTTAGGAGAAATTTCCTGGCAGCTAGAACAATTAATCAGTGGAACAACTTGCCTCCAGAAGTTGTGAATGCTCCCACACTGGAAGTTTTAAAGAAGAGATTGGATAACCATTTGTCTGAAATGGTATAGGATTTCCTGCCTAAGCAGTGGATTGGTCCCTTCCAACTCTGTTTATTCTATTCTATGGCAGATGTATGATATGATTTTTCAGATTGACTTGGCAAAACAACACCAGTTGCTTCAGTTCACATCCCATTGATAATAAATTAAAGCTTTTTATCAAATCATTTTTTTAAGTTGTAGAAGTAAATATTTTGATTTCTTGATATATGATTTTTCCCCCTCTTCAAACATGGGCAGAGCTCTTTCTGCAAAACAAGAACTAACTAAATATGTTATAACTAAGTATGTCTCAGGGTCAAAAATAACTTCATGTTTCAAAAGTAAATCTGATACAGAATTTAATTTGATTTGAAAATAATGGTTGAATTGCATTCTATATCTAACTTGTGCCAGATCAAAATTTAGATTCATTAAAAACATCTCAACACTTCCAAATATGAATTGAATAAGGATGGATTTGTCACTATTCTGACATAAATTACTTTAACAATAACCTGTAGCTTTAAAATGAAACATTTACTTGTTAACAACTATTTACTGAAATATTGAAAATTCTTACCTAATCAATTTATGTTTTATGATGCTTGGAAATTGCCCATTTATTTATATTGTATTTTATATTTTTCATTTTTTATTTCTAACTCTCTTTTCTCAAAAAAAATTTTTTAAATAAAAAATATAATTAAAAGAGAATTTTTCATTCATTATTTTACAGATTCTATTAAAATGAATTAATGGAAGCAAAATGCTTCATTAGAGTTTCAGTTAGAGCTTAGATACCAACTTGATGGTACATAATCAGTCAATCAGAATTAAGCCACTAGCTTACTTCATCTTTCAAAAAATGTTCTATGCTTTCCTTCGCTCTTTGAATGGGAAAAGGGCGTTGGTACTTACCTAATAAGGGGGGAGATAGCATCCATGTATGGGTTGAACCTATCCATGCTCTGATTGGACTGAGTCAGATTACTACTTAATTAGTTAGGGTATATAACCCCTCTTAGGAGCTGCCATACCCAGTTTACGACGGAAAGACACTGACTCACCAGTGCAAATACCAACTCCTTTAATAACCAAAAATAACAATGACAATGCAAGTAAACACACAATTCCAAGCAGGCCGAACGAGCCAGGGATGGGCCGGATGCTATCTCCCCCCTTATTAGAAGAGGCGTATCAGGTAAGTACCAACGCCCTGTCTCAATAAGGGTGGAGATAGCATCCATGTATGGGACATACCAAAGCCTCTGCGCCACCCATGGGAGGGACGAGATCAGGCCTGCACCAATGAATGGGAAATCGCCGACCCAATATTTTAGTGAATACGCGGGGAGCGGACGAAAGGCCAAATGGAAGAGAAGTGTATTGTTGCTGGGGACGGGGCAAGAAACAAAGGTTTGCAGACAAAATGGCGGCCGGGAGAAAAGCGCGCGAAATTCAGAGCCCTGTCAGAGCCCCGGGGAGACAAAATGGCGGCCGCAGCTGTCCAATGGCCTCCGGAGCGAATGCAGGCCTCACAGGCCTCGCCAGACCGCAGCGACTCCTCTCGATCTCCCGCGCGGCCTTGCAAGCCGCGCCGGCCGCCTCACAGCTGATTCCAGTTACTTGAGCTCCGATCGGGCCGATAAGGCCCCGGGAGCGATCGCGCTTGCGCGGCCTGGAGGCCGGGGAGCAGAGCGCGCACCTGCCTGAGCAGTCTGGAACCAGGACAAGGCCTCACAGCCAGGCTGCGCGTACGGCCCGCCTCCTAACAGCGCTCCGACCTCACCCTCCGGATCTTGACAGCAGCAGCCGCAGCGAGGAGCGCCTGAATCCCAGGATGGAAGGGCTCAGGTAGGAGGCTAGTCTGAGGCAATTTAGGCAGCCGAAGGCCAGGGCCGGTGGCTGAGTGGAGACAGGGAGGCCTGAGCCCTGGGCTGCTGCTGAAGGAGGGGGTCCCCTGTCTACTCACAGCGCTTGAATATGAAGGATTCGTGCACAGGGGGAGGCCTCAAGTTCGTCGCCCCCCTGATGAAACCCAAAGTCAAATTTAAACAGCCAATTAGGAGTTGGACACCGAACAGTCCCAGAGCTGGAACTGAGTCGGAAACTGGGTATGGCAGCTCCTAAGAGGGGTTATATACCCTAACTAATTAACTAGTAATCTGACTCAGTCCAATCAGAGCATGGATAGGTTCAACCCATACATGGATGCTATCTCCACCCTTATTGAGAACAGAAGGTCTAGAGCTGAGTCTTATCAGGTTCCAATTTTGCTTGCATATACAAAAGATAGTCACAGTCAGAACAGGCTGTCCCATTATCAGAGCATGAAAATTGCATGAATTTTCATTGGACCAAACAAATTTGATAGCAAGTCTGAACAACCTCTGCTATTGTCATTAAATTCTGAGTTTCCATGACTAACAGCCATTGACAGATATATTTGGATGAATTTGCCAAATGTTTAACACAACATATACCATTAGCCATATGCTTTCTGGCTCAGTAAAAGAAATGTACATTAGGTGCAGCACCAAACATTTACATAATAGTTTTGTTACATTAGGTGTTTTACTTTTCATTTTCAATCTTTCTCATAATAATCACTTTTCTTAATTTTTCCTATTCCTAATAATCAATAGGGTCTACCTTTTTCACAATTGTCAATGGCTCAATTGTGGATTGCAAAAAGTCCTTTTCTTGGTTAATCTCTCCAGAACTGAACCTTAAAAAGATTGATTCCAATTGCTTTACCACATAGCATGCAATGTGATTTATTAATTTAATTAAATGCCATTAGTCCAGGCATTCATTCATTCATTTTTCAAAAAAATGTTCCCAAAATAATACCTAGTATAGCTAATAAAGCTAAAAACAAGACTAGGAACAAATCTCATTTCTGAGTGTGAGATTCCAAGTGCAAGAAACTGGAAGTCTCTTCATCCCAATCAGTATCAGACGAGTGGCATGGGATTCTAATAGAATCAGCATTACAACTAGATGCCCAAGTGATGTAGTGACAAAGAGCATCCTTTATGATATTTAATAGTATGTCTGCTTTTATAATTTTTATAAATGGGAATTTTATAAATGTTTTGATTTAAGCTCCACTTTTCCATTCCAGCAAGCTCTTAGCTTTACTCATAGTTCAGATACTATAACATATGATCATTATGTTTAATGATATAATTTACTATTCATTTGAACAGCAGAATCTTACAGCTATTGTATATGAAATGCAGAAGCAAAAACGTATTATTGAAAGGATTGCCCTGATTTGCACAAAGGCAATATTTAACATTTTGATATTAATATTAATAATAATAATAATAATTTTAATTTATAACCCGCTCTCTCTCCCCGAAGGGACTCGAGGCGGGGCACAGGGAATTAAAAATACAATTAAAACAAACAGAGTACAAAGTTAAAAACAAATTAAACTGGCCCTGCGCTAAAAACCCCTATAAAACTAAAACTATCCCTAAAAACCCCTAAAACAGTTTAAACAATTTAAATTACCCTAGGCCGGCCAAGCAGAAGAAGTGTGTTTTTAGTTTCTGTCGGAAGGAGCGAAGGTCCGTGGTTGTTCTGATTTCGGGGGGAAGGTCGTTCCAGAGGGTCGGGCCCGTCACAGAGAAGGCCCTTCCCCTGAGCGTCGCCCACTGGCATAGCCTAGTGGACGGCACCCGGAGAAGTCCCTCTCTGTGGGAGCGGATCGGCCACAGGGATGTATGGGGCAGGATGAGATCCCACAGATAGCTAGGTCCCGTGCCATGGAGCGCTTTAAAGATGGTAATTAACACCTTGAAGCGCACCCGAAAGACGACAGGCAGCCAGTGCAGCTCACGCAGGAGCGGTGTTACATGGGAGAACCTAGAGGCTCCCATAACTACCCGCGCGGCTGCATTCTGGACTAGCTGAAGACTTTGGGTGCACCTCAAGGGGAGCCCCATGTAGAGAGCATTGCAGTAGTCCAGTCGGGATGTCACGAGGGCATGAGTGACTGTGCAAAGGGCACCCCAATCCAATAGGGGACGCAACTGGCGGACCAGGCGAACCTGGTAAGACGCCCTCCTGGCCACGGCTGTCACTTGATCTTCCATGGACAGCCGTGTATCAAGGAGGATGCCCACGTTGCGTGCCCCATCCACAGGGGTTAGATGTTCATCCCCTATGGCCAGTGATGGAGTCAACTGGTTGTACCGGGATGCCGGGAACCACAGCCACTCGGTCTTGGACGGGTTGAGTCTGAGTCTGTTACTTCCCATCCAGGCCCGCGCGGCTTCCAGGCACTGGCACATCACCTCTACGGCATCGTTGGGGTGGTTTGGGGTAGATATATACAGCTGTGTGTCATCAGCGTAGAGATGGTACTCTACCCCAAAACCACGGATGATCTCACCCAGCGGCTTCATATATGTGTTGAACAGGAGTGGCGAGAGGACCGACCCCTGAGGCACCCCACAAGTGAGGGGTCTAGAGGTTGACCTCTGCCCTCCTGCCAACACAAATTGCGATCGACCGGAGAGGTAGGAGGAGAACCACCGCAACACGGTGCCCCTCACCCCCAACCCCTCCAGCCGATGCAATAGGATACCATGGTCGATGGTATCAAAAGCCGCTGAGAGGTCTAATAGGACCAGGATGGAGGAACAACCCCCATCTCTGGCCCTCCAGAGATCATCCACCAACGCGACCAATGTCGTCTCGGTGCTGTGCCCGGGCTGGAAGCCGGACTGGCGCGGGTCCAGATAATCAATTTCCTCCAGGTGACGGGGGAACTGTTGTGCCACCACACTCTCTACAACCTTCGCCAGAAAGTGAAGGTTGGAGACCGGACGGTAATTCACCAATAATGCTGGGTCCAGAGAGGGCTTCTTGAGGAGGGGTCTCACCACTGCCTCTTTAAGGGAGGCCGGCAAGAAGCCCTCACTCAGAGAAGCGTTGACCACCTCCTGGAGCCAGCCTCGTGTAACCTCCCAGGATGCCAGTACAAGCCAGGAGGGACACGGATCCAATAAACATGTGGTAGCTCGCAGTCGCCCACGTAACCTTCATATTAAAATATGAAGCCCTAAATAATTGGGGATAAAATAAATGAGGAAATGCGTTTTATTCAAATGGATTTTCTCAATCACTGTAATTCTTCTCTAAAGATTTTTAGTTGTGCCATTAATCAGGAAGAAGACTTTTCAAGTATGAGCAGCTTTTCTCCAGAAATAAAGCATATGCTGATTTCATTGTGATTTACACATACCATTTTTGGTTTAATCAACCATCACCTGTGCCTCATTTCCCTGGCCAATCGTTTCTGACTCTAGGGGATGGTGCTCATCTCCATTTCTTAGCCAAGGAGGCCAATCTGTCTGAAGACATTTCTGTGATGATATGACCAGAATGACTATATCCGGAGACATATAGAATGTTGTTAACTATCCACTGATATGGTACCTTTTATCTATTCTTTTTTTTTGTAAATTTTTTTAATTGATTTTTAAAATATACATAGGAAAGGGGATAGGATATATAACATTTTTTGGTAGCTCCCATGTCGGTGTTGGTAGCCCTCCCAAACCTCAGAAGTTTACAATTTTAAAAATAAAGGACAAATATAAACAGAGTTGTTGCATTGTGTACCATGTGTTCAATCATTTCTTTCTTTGCCATTTTCTATTATATCAAAAATTACAATGACATTTCAAATAAAATCATTTTTGTGATCTGAGCCTTTTCACTATTGTTTCTTCTTCCCTATCACCAGGTGGTGCCGTAGCTCCCTTCGTTCCCATACTTTGTGTAATGTTGTCCTTTTCCCCACCCCCACTATCTCTGTCCTCTAAGAGGGAAGAATGTTTTTGAAGAAAGGCATCTGCCTCATTTAATGTTTTAATTCTTATTCTACCCCCCTCCCAGAAGATCAGCATCCCCTCTGGCAATAATCATTTAAACCAAATTCCTTTATTATATAATTTCTTCGACAGGAAGGAATATTTCCTTCTTGTTTCTCTGACGTTTTTCGGAATTTGTTTCAATATGGCTATTTCTTTGTCTTGATATTTTAAAGGTTTCCCCCTTTGGGCCCCCAGTATCTCATCCCTCGTGGATCTCCTGAGAAATTTAACACGAACCTCTCTTGGGACATTTTGGGTTCTAGCATAAGTTGAATTAATTCTATAAACCAGGTCCATATTCCACCAGAGTTGTTCTTTATCTCTTTTAAGGTATTCTGCTAATATTGTTCTCATAACATCTTTAAGATCTTCATTTTCTGTCTCTGGTATGTTCTGGAACCTGAGAAAAAAAGACATTCTTTCAAATTCTATTTTAGACATATAAGTTTCTAATTCTAAATTTTCCTTTCAAATTTCTTTAACCTCTTTTCCCATCTCGGTTGCCCCACCCTCCAACGCCATAATTCTTTGTTTATTTTCCGTTGCATTTTGCTGCGTTTCTCTGAGTCCTATTTTAAAGTCTGCCATCTCTTTCCACAATTCATTCATATTTCTCATAGGTTCCTGAAACATTTGAGCAACCGACAGTTCCTGCGAGCTCTCTCCAGAAGTTTCTTTCTGCAATAGTGAAGTAATTTTTGGCTGTTGCATGCTTGGACTGGAAGCTGCTGAAGAGGGGGCAGATATTGATTTCCCCGTGGGTGGTTTTCTGGAAGCCATTGTCTCAGTTCAAAGGTGGTAAAAGAAATGGCGTCAAAGGAGCGGACGTCCGGGACGGTTCGAGGTATCAGAAAAATCCAAATAAAGAGCTAGTTCTCCTTCACTGTCTCAAGTCTCAGAGATACATCAAAAGAAAACCAAATAAAACCATATAATTCACATCCAGGAATTCCACATAGCAGGAGAGACAAAGAGAGCATTTGGGGGAGATGTTAAAAAATATCAGGAGTCCTTCGGAGGCGGTTACTGAGGGCAAGCTTCATTAGTATAAAGAAGCTATGAGGAGAGAACAAAGGAGAGCCATCTTGCCCCACCCTTTCACAGGGAGAGAAGAAAAGTAAAAGTTGCAATTTGCTTTTTAGAAAGGGCTCTGCGAAACATTGTTGCCACTGCAATACTCTCTCCCATAGTTAATTCAAATGGCAAGTTAGTCCCTTTTCTCTCTCTATTTTGGAGAGAGATCGTTTGAATGCCGCTTCTTCCGAGGGGGAGTTAAAAGAAAAAAACTCCCACCTCTAATCTCCGTTTGAATTGATTGAACTAAGACTCACAATACTTTGTCGATTGCCCTCCATCAGTGATCCAGAAGATTAGGAAGAGCCCTCCAGCACCAGCATTTTAGCTACTCTTTCAATTTGGTTTGTTTCTTCCAGGATCCGTCCGGCGAAGAGGCAGGATTGCCCCTCCTTCTGCTTCCCGCCTCCTAGGGTGTGGTTGGGAGCATCCCACTGGCCGCTGACAAGTTGGGGGCTCCCAACGAGCTGCCCTTATGGCAGGGAGTCCCTCCAGAACAACCCTGTGCTCCTGAGGGAGCCCACCAGGAAAGCAAGTGGCGGACGAAACACGTCCGTCACCTTCGGAAACCGGAAGTCAAGTCCTTTTTATCTATTCACAGTTGCTTTTAAAATGCTAGGTGGGCAGGAACTGGAGCAAGTAACAGGAGCTTATCCTGTCACATGGTCATGAACCAGGGCTACTGGCTGACAAGCTCAGCAACAGGCTGCTGAGCTATTATGCCCCTGTATGAAGTTATCCCCCACCCCTCTCCTAGAAAAATGAAATATTCTAGGAAATATTTTAAAAGGCAGAATCTTATATTTCCCTGGATGAGAATTGGAGAAACATGTTTTTAGGCAGGAAACAGACTTACTCTTAATAGCCCCCACTAGCCCACAGCAGATGTCCAAACTTAAAAGATAAATTCATAGGCAAATGCCCTTACCCAAGATTCAACAAAGATAGGATTAGCTCTCTACCCATTTCACCACATGGCATCTTGGAAGATTACATCATCCAGCAAGGCACAACCAAGCCTGGGACTCAGGACAGCCTATAGAGTTGCCACTGCATGGTCCTATGGGAGTCTGACAACCAATCAGAATACAAACTCAAATTCAAAAGCCCAAAGAGGGTATAAAATGCAAGCACTCTCAGCAACTCTGCCCTTTTTTTCTTCACCCTACATCTTTAAAGCATATGATTCTGTACACCATTAAAACCATCTTTCCAAACAGTACCATATTTCTAGTGTTTTTCTACCCACTTGGAACTGAACCCAAAAGGACATTTATTCCAGCACCCCACAGTATTAACTTAAGAGAGGAATATGCTTGGTTAAGATTGCTGAACAGCAGCATTCAGAAATCTCTTGAAGGAAACTTAAATAATATGTTATCCAAAGTCAGTTCAGTCAGATATCTCATCTGGAGATTTTCCTTCACTTTGCTCATCACAAGAATTCACTGGAGCAACAATTATTTTGTGTACACTATATTACTTTCAAATCTATTTTCTACTACCTAGAAGACATGGAGGCTTTATTTAAAAACTGCCTAGAATTAATGGATAAAGTGGTAATCAAACTTGGTTGGTACTTGGATGGAACACCACCATGAAATCCCAGGGCTGTAATCTAGACTGGAGAAATAGGGGGAGTGTGTTGCATTCCTGGAAAATCCCTTCCCAAAACCATATAGTTATATCTATGCAATTATAAGGCATTAATTCAATTTTGAGAGGGTATTTATTTATTAAAAATTCTACGCAAAGTGGAAAATTCCAAGTGTTAACTAAGAGGATTGTCTGCTGAGTCACAGATTCTGTGCTAATTAATATAGTGGGACCATGTGCCAAACTTCACACAGGGTGACCTATTTCCAAGAGAAAAGAGAAAAAAAAGTGAGCTGGTGCCTTGAAACTGCTCAGTAATATATGAACACTGTAGTCATCAAGCACCTATTTGCTCATAAAACATGATGGTGAAGTGTTGTGTTTTAATGTTTCCTAGTCATTTATTCGTTTTAAATCCCTTTATGCATACACATTCTCACATGTCAATTTTAACACAGCTAATTTTGCATTTGGAAATGTATTTTCCCTCAATGTATATTTAATTCCAGGGACAGGTTCTATTGGAATTTCTTACAATAGCTGCCAAAATCCTTGATTGCTTATGTTATTACTATTATTATTATCATCATCGTTGTCAGCAGCAGCAGCAGCATGTGATTTGATAAACTTGCTTTTTAAAGCAATCCATTTGCTACTCAGTCTCAGAGGCCAAATTATCTTGAAATTGGGATAGCCATCTACTCTTTTTTTCCTCTCTCTGCAATGCCTAAGAAAAGTCACAAGTCCCATGAGAACAAATAAATCCCTTCCAAACAAAGACAGATCAGATGATAATCCTTTATATTATTTGCCAGAGAATGCCTTCCTGCCAACTTAATGTCCCCTGCTCTCCCTGCTGGATTTTTTTTAAAGGCCATACTGTAAATTAAATAAACTGATGACTTAACATTCCCCTGAACACTAGTTGAAATTCAAATTCTCAGATAAGTGGATGGCTTTAAAATAATAATAATAATCTAAATAATAATCTAAAATAGCCTTCATGTATATATTCCTGTCAGGTTTGATAAATAGCTCTCTCTACATGAATATTTATGGAATATATTCTACTTAAAATGCTGACCTTTGTTTTGCTTTATTTTTATCAGTCAACTAACCGCCCTGGGTCCCTTGTGGAGAAGGGCGGGATATAAATGTGATTAAAATAAAAATAAATAACCCATCAGGATCATAGAAAAAGGTATGTGAGGTATCTTTCTCACTTTACACCTATACATCTTCGATGGTTTGTTAGTGATTGTTGAATTTAAAGTTGGAAAAAATGATGTTCTGAATATATTGTCCATCAATGACGTGTGTCTTCTGATCTTAGTTTCAAATTCCTTCACTGTTCCAAGTGTCTCTTTTAATGTTTAAGCTTAGCTAAATGGAAACCAGCATGGCATGAACATTTGAATAGATCTACAGCTAACAGCTCATGAGCAAACAGGCTATCATTCACTGTTGTATCTTCAGGTAAAGACAGGGTCCGGAATCAGGTTTGCTCAAAAACATAGCTTTTATTAGCTAGGCACAGCTTACAGAAGAAGATAGGTTCAGTAAAAGAAAGGTGCGGTAGACAGGGGCTCCCGCGCTTTGACAGCTCTTTATATTTGGAGCTGTCAAAGGGGGAGCCAATCAGGCTGCAGCAAGGGCCAGGCGCGCCTCAGCCAATCAGGCGCGCCTGTCGGTTGGCCGCCTTGCTACAGCCTGTTGCCAAGGCTCCAAGAGGCAGCCTGGAAGACCTGCGGCCGGTCGTAACTCGAGACCGGTCGCAGGTCGAGGACACAACACTCCTTTCCCCCCTCCCTCTGCGCGTGCGCGAAAACTGTCCATCAAGTAAGTGGAGCATGCGCAGTTTGTTTTGATCGCTCCAGAGTCACTACGGCAGCAGAAGGAGAAGGACGTGCCCGTTGAAGCTCCTCCCTTCGGGGTGTAGCTCCGGGCGTCGGCGTTGGAGGGCCTTCCCGAAGAGGCGGGGTCGTCAGGAGTGGTGAGCCGGGTGAGGAGGCGTGGTCATCGGAGTGGGGGCCTGGTCTCTGATCGGCTTGAGTCAGGCCGATGATGGTAGCCGGAGGGCGGGAGCAGGACAGGCCTGACAGGGAGGTGGCAAGGAGGCCCTTTGCGGATCTCACGGCGTGGTGGCTGAAGCTGCTACTGCGGTTGCAGGCGGTGGCCTGGCGTCTCGGGGTTCTTCGTTTCGTTGGTGGCGGCGGCTGGGATTGCCGGTTGTCCGGAATCCGTCGCGGAGACAATGGGGTGGCCGGCGCTGGTGCCGGTGGCCCCTCTGGCCGCAGCGGCGACCGATGGGGCCCTGAACGGGTAATCGCCCCGGGGAAAGGCTTTCCCCATGGTAGGGGGTCGGGGTCTTGGCCGTCTCGCAGGCCCTGATCGAGCTTCCTGGCCTGGTCGTCGTGGGCCGGCAGGAAGGTGCTTGAGGTGGCCCGTGGCAGGTAGTCGAGGCCCAGCGGCAGGTAGTCGAGCGTCCTGGCCCGTGGGGAGGCCCAGGTTGCGGTGTCCCGCGGCTCGGCCGCCGCAGCTTGAGAGGTCGTCGAGCGTCCTGGCCCGGTCGTCGTTGGCCGGCAGGAAGAGCTCGAGGTGGCCCGTGGGGAGGCCCTGGTTTCCGTGGCCGCGTCGATTGGGCCGAGCGGAGGAAAGGTCGTCGAGCGTCCTGGCCTGGTCGTCGTTGACCGGCAGGGAGAGCTCGAGGTGGCCCGTGGGGAGGCCCTGGTTTCCGTGGCCGCGTCGATGGGCCGAGCGGAGGAAACGATCCGGTTGATCGTACCGCAACAAAACAGGGAGGGTAAAAAATCTTTTCGCTGTTTCTCGATGAGCGCTGCCTGATCCCACCCTCGTCGCCAGTGTTGTATCTTCAGGTAAAGACAGGGTCCGGAATCAGGTTTGCTCAAAAACATAGCTTTTATTAGCTAGGCACAGCTTACAGAAGAAGATAGGTTCAGTAAAAGAAAGGTGCGGTAGACAGGGGCTCCCGCGCTTTGACAGCTCTTTATATTTGGAGCTGTCAAAGGGGGAGCCAATCAGGCTGCAGCAAGGGCCAGGCACGCCTCAGCCAATCAGGCGCGCCTGTCGGTTGGCCGCCTTGCTACAGCCTGTTGCCAAGGCTCCAAGAGGCAGCCTGCAAGACCTGCGGTCGGTCGTAACTCGAGACCGGTCGCAGGTCGAGGACACAACATTCACCTTGAGCAATATCACAACCTCTGGCTCCCTATTATTCCAAGAACAGAAAACCTTATTTTTATTTTTGAGATAAACTAGTTGTCACTAGTATCCCCAAATCCATTAAATAAACTGTTCTTTCCTCCCTGGACTGGAACTATCAAAGTGATGCAAAATACTGTCCCATCAACTTTGCTTTATTTAACAATGTTAAGCAGGATCAAACCTGGTTGGCCTCCCATTCAAACCTGGTTGAATGGGAGGCCAACATGAAATCCCAAGACTGTAGTTTAGGCTGAAGTTTAGGCTGTCATCCTTCTCTGCCCTTCGACTCAACCCAGAGATCATTTAGACAGAGACCCATTAAGATTGCTGCTGTGTGATTTCAAATCCCAGTAGAAGAAGTATGGCCAGCTGAAGATGGCTAAAAAGCCCGAAATGGATCCATCCTGGTCTCTTAATTATTAAATCAGCCCTTAAAAATCTAACACATATCTAAAAAATTTCACACAGCAGCAATCTTAATGGGTCTCTCTGGATGATCCCTGGGTTGAGTCAAAGGGCAGAGAAGGATGACAGTTTGTCTCCTCCCTTAAACAGGCCTCAAAACAGGAGCTGTGAAAATATTCTCTCATCAATAGAGTCCTGTAAAAGGCAGATGTAATCAGGGAAGCCGGTTAGCTCAAGGCATAGAAAGGCTTGCCTGATATGCTGGAAAGTGCCGGTTCAAATCCCAGTAGAAGAAGTATGGCCAGCTGAAGAGGGCTAAAAAGCCTGAAATGGATCCATCCTGGTCTCTTAATTATTAAATCAGCCCTTAAAAATCTAACACACACACACACACACACACATATATGTTTTAGGATTTTAAGGCCTGATTAATAAATAAGAGACCAGGATGGATCCATTTCGGGCTTATTAGCCTTCTTCAGCTGGCCATACTCCTTCTACTGGGGTTTGAACCAGCACTCTCCAGCATATCAGGCAAGCCTTTCTATGCCTTGAGCTATCCGGCTTCCCCTGATTACATCAGCCTTTACAGGACTCTTAAATGAGACAATGTTTTACAACTCCTGTTGAGGCCCCTTTAAGGGAGGAGACAAACTGTCATCCTTCTCTGCCTATTCGGCTCATCCCAGAGACCATCTTTGGCAGAGAGCCATGAGATTACTGTTGAATTTTTTAGATATGTGTTAGGATTTTAAGGGCTGATTAATAAATAAGAGACCAGGATGGATCCATTTCGGGCTTATTAGCCTTCTTCAGCTGGCCGTACTCCTTCTACTGGGGTTTGAACCGGCACTCTCCAGCATATCAGGCAAGCCTTTCTATGCCTTGAGCTATCCGGCTTCCCCTGATTACATCAGCCTTTACAGGACTCTTAAATGAGACAATGTTTTACAACTCCTGTTGAGGCCCCTTTAAGGGAAGAGACAAACTGTCGTCCTTCTCTGCCTATTCGGCTCATCCCAGAGACCATCTTTGGCAGAGAGCCATGAGATTACTGTTGAATTTTTTAGATAATCAGCCCTTAACATCCTTACACATATCTATATCTATATATATATGCTGGCATTGCTTGCTTCGGGTATTTTCCCGTGTATAAGGCATGGAAATGTTATTGCAACATTTCAACAAGATCTCACTTGTCATCGTCAGGCTTTGGTCTGTGACTGTGACTGGGAAGGCATGGCCCTTTTTTAAATCTTGGTTGGGGGTGGTGGAGTGCTGACTCATTTTAGTTCCTTGAAAGTCAATATCATGTCCTGTAGTTTTGAAATGCTGATAAAGAGATGAGGTATTAAGTTGATTTTTTAATGCATTTTTATGCTCTGCGACACGTGCACTTATCCTTCTGTTGGTTTGTCCTATATAAGTGGCAGGGCAGATTTTACATGCCACTGCCACTTATATAGGACAAACCAACAGAAGGATAAGTGCACGTGTCGCAGAGCATAAAAATGCATTAAAAAATCAACTTAATACCTCATCTCTTTATCAGCATTTCAAAACTACAGGACATGACATTGACTTTCAAGGAACTAAAATGATCTCCAAGGCTGAACAACTGAACAGGAGAATAATCAGAGAAGCCATTGAAATAGAGAAGCAATCTAACAGTATGAACAAACGTGATGACACCTCCCGCCTACCAGACATCTGGAAACCAGCACTGACCAGCAGACGAGCCCCACCCTCCACCCAAGCCGTTGAAATTCAAAATAAGGAGAAACATACAAATGAGACCAATCAGCATCAATATACCAGTTATGATGCAGCTGCACAGCCAATCAACACACTCACAGCAATAGTCAGCACTCCCCCCCCCCACCAAGATTTTAAAAAGGGCCATGCCTTCGCAGTCACAATCACAGACCAAAGCCTGACGATAACAAGTGAGATCTTGTTGAAATGTTGCAATAACATTTCCATGCCTTATACATGGGAAAATACCCGAAGCAAGCAATGCCAGCTATCCTACGCCCGTGAAAATCTACGAAAGCATATATATATATATATGTTAAATTTCTTTAAGGGATGATTAATAATAATTAATTAAGAGACCAGGATGGATCCATTTCGGGCTCCTTAGCCCTCGTCAGCTGGCCATACTTCCCTACAGGGATTTGAACTGGTGCTCTCCAGCATTCGAAGCAGGCTTCCCTATGCCTTGAGCTAACCAGTTTCCCTGATTACATCATCCTTTCTACAGGACTTTATTGATGAAGTGGATATTTATTAAATAGAAGATAACAATCAACTTCCCTTTCTGGATGTCCTAATCTACAAAAAACCCAATGGCTCCCTAGGACACACCATCTACCGAAAAAAAACACACACAAACCGCTACCTAAACGCACAATCACATCACCACCCTGCACAGATCAACTCTGTAGCCAAGACCCTCATCTCCAGAACCAAACGCCTAGCTGACAAAGACCACCTGAAAAATGAATTACAAACCCTCACAAAGATATTAATCTCTAATGGTTTCCAAAGAAACACAATCACCAAACTAATCCAAAAGCAGACACCCCCCAAGATCCAAAACACAGAACAAGACAATGGCATCGCTCTCCTCCCCTATATTAAAGGTACCACTGATAAAATCAGCAAAATTCTCCACAAACACAATATAAAGACATCCTTCGACACTAACCAAAAAATTGCCAACATTTTAAGGAACCCCAAAGACAAAATCCAGCTAGAAAACCAAGGAGTCTATGAAATACCATGCAAAGTCTGCTCGTCCACATACATTGGACAAACTAATAGGAGAATTAGTGCACGTATCTCAGAGCATAAGAATTCTGTTAAAAGACAAGTAAATACTTCCTCCCTGTTCCAGCACTTCCAAGCAACAGGTCATCAAATTGACTTTGAAAAAACCAAATTGCTCTCCAGGACTGAACACTCCAACAGGAGAATGATTATGGAAGCTATTGAAATAGAAAAACATCCCCAAAATATGAACAGACGCGATGATGCCTCCCGCCTGCCAGACATCTGGAAACCAGCTCTGGCCACTAAACGAGTCCCGGCCACTAAACAAACCCTGGCCACTAAACGAGTCCCAGCCACTAAACAAGTCCCGGCCACAAACACTGACACCATCATCAATCACTCTCAACAAACTCCAGCTACCAATCAGGATGTGGCAAATCAACCAACCAATCGGTTTAAAAGTAGCAGAGCCAACATTCCAACCCCTCCCACCTCCACTTACAGAAAAACTGCCATTTCAAATGCAGTTCATTTGCAAAAGGCAGAAGCCAAAGCCTGATGATGATGGGGGTGATCCCATCGAAACGTTGCAAAAACACCTTTAATTTTACACGGGAAAAGACCCGAATAAACCAAAATCTACATATATATATATATATATATATATATATATATATATATATATATATATATATATGTGTGTGTGTGTGTGTGTGTGTGTGTGTGTGTGTGTGTGTGTGTGTGTGTTAAATTTCTTTAAGGGATATCAGCCAATTTACAGGACTCTTAAATGAAGACTAATTATCACAGCTCCTGTGAATATATGATATATATTCTGATATATCAGGGATACCAGATAGCTCAAGGCATAGAGAGCTTGCCTCAAATGCTGGAAAGCCCTGGTTCAAATCCCAGTAGAAGGAGTATGGCCAGCTGAAGAAGGCTAATAAGCCTGAAATGGATCCATCCTGGTCTCTTTATTTTCAGCCCTTAAAAATCTAACACACATCTAAAAAATGTCACACAGCAGTAATCTAATTTGGTTCTCTGTCTGGATGACTCTGGGTTGAGTCAAAGGGCAGAGAGGGATGACGTTGAGTCTCCTCCCCTTAAAGGGACCTCTTCACAGGAGCTGTGATAATTAGTCTTCATTTAAGAGTCCTGTTAATTGGCTGATATATCAGGGATACCAGATAGCTCAAGGCATAGAGAGCTTGCCTCAAATGCTGGAAAGCCCTGGTTCAAATCCCAGTAGAAGGAGTATGGCCAGCTGAAGAAGGCTAATAAGCCTGAAATGGATCCATCCTGGTCTCTTTATTTTCAGCCCTTAAAAATCTAACATATATATATATGTTAGCCTTTTTTATGAGCTGATCAATAAATTTATATTTGAGAGACCAAGATAGATCTATTTCGAGCTTATTAGCTCTCATCAGTTGGCCATACCCCACTGGGATTCGAACCGGGGCTGTAATGAATCCAAGGCAGAAGCCTAGCACTCCAGCCTAATCGGTTCTACCCTGTTTCATCAGCTAATCCAGGAGTATTTAGTATAGATAATTGTTTCCACAACTTCCTGTAAGGGCCCCAATTAAGGGAGGAGACATGCTGTTTCCCTCTCTGCCTGTCGGCTCATCACCAGAGACCATTTAGACAGAGAACCATTTTTAGTTACGTTGTGTAATATTTTAGATATGTGTTAGTTTTTATAAGCTGATCAATAAATTTATATTTGAGAGACCAAGATAGATCTATTTTGAGCTTATTGGTTCTCATCAGTTGGCCATACCCCACTGGGATTCGAACCGGGGCTGTAATGAATCCAAGGCAGAAGCCTAGCACTCCAGCCTAATCGGTTCTACCCTGTTTCATGAGCTAATCCAGGAGTATTTAGTATAGATAATTGTTTCCACAACTTCCATATATATATATTCCATAATTTTTCCATTGCTCTTATTATAACTCATTGTTTATTAACTGGTAGTTCTTCAATAACAATCTAAAACAGTCTAAAATTTGGTAAAATTCTCCTCCATTTTGTTAAACTACATTCATCAACATTCCTACGTGATTAAATAAAAGTCTTATTGTTTATGTCCAACCTCATACTCATGCATTCCTACACAAACCTAGATACATAAATATATATCATTAAACTATAGCATTATTATTAGTTACTCTTATTGTAGATAATTATTTAGTAACTAACAATCCTTCAATGATAATCTAAAATAATCTATCTAATTAATCATCAAAGGATAGCAACTTTCATTATCAGCCAGTGTCTTTCCAGTAGCGAGTTGAACTTATCTCTGTTGCCATTTGCGGCCCCAGTCTCTTTTTATTCTTTTTTCCAGGTTTCTTATAAACTTCTTTTCGCACATTATTGTCCAGTATAACTCTCAAATAATACCGGTGCCCAGTTTCTATCTTTACACATTGTTTGTCTTTGGATATCAGACGTATTTCTGGAGAGATTTCTCCTCTTACATCCATCTTCAATTTTTCTGCCCTCTTTCCCTTGAAGACCAAAATGAGGCTCATGTTCCTCAAATTCTCTTTTTAGAGTTTCCTTCTCATTGGATCCATTAGTAAAGTTCTCTGTCATCATATCTTTATCTTCAACTAAAATGAATATCTCTGCCTTGCAGAAGCTCTTCCCTTGGGTCAAACAGGGGTTTTTCAGTACCCCTGTGACCAGCAAGGCTTGGTCTTCCTCATCGCTGTCCCTACAGGACAGTTTAGGTCCGAATGGACCAGGGGGTGCCAAAAGTATCAACAGAGGTCTCAGAGCACTGAGACCCCGCGTTGTGTTGATGTGGCATGGCTCCACCCTCTCTTCACATAAGGATTTTGGATTTATGGTCCTACCACTGGTCACCAGTTGTAAAGAATTCTTTAAAGAAAAGCGAAAGGATATAGCTACTTCAAAAGTTTGTTCTCAATGTTGCTTTTAACCACATCAAGTGCATGTGCCCACAGTCTTATATGTAATCTTGGATGCCCAAGATAAATAATAGCTGTTATTAACATATCAATTACTTATTCTACTTGCAAAGCACTTAATCAATACATACATTTTACAGAATAGTGTGTAAAAATGGTTAGAAAAATAGAATGATTCTATGTTAAATGTATGTAATGATGAAAATTAAATGAAATAGAATGATAATAAAACCAAACCTGGAAATAAATTGTTAATTCAAACTAAAATAAACATGACAAAAACAAACTATGAACCAAAATACTTCAGAATGATTCTATCTTTTTTAAAGAAATACTTTTTATTCAACATTTTTTAAACATTAAAATCAGTTACATTTTTACAGCTTTCTGTTATTGGTATTAGAAATTATAATGATTCTATCTTAAGCAGCTTCCAGAATGTTAGAATTATTCCTCCCTTAATCTTAGCAACTAGAGCCTCATTAACATTATTGTTAATCCCTGACACTTTGATTTCCAGAAGAGAAATGGCTGACTGAGCAGCCTGGAAAGTTTTTCCAGCAAGAAACCTTTCCAGTTTGGAAAATGGAGACAGGGCTTCCCAAGTCTGAATAACCCTCCTGGATTTGTGAGAAGAGCCTGTAGTGGCAGTTCAGTGTTGCCTGGTGAGTCATCCAGTGGGGAAATGGGACTATAGCCATTTCAAAGTCAAAAAAGCAACTACATTGGAGGGTTTTTTCAAAGAGACAAGAAGTTCTATTTCTTAAGCACTTTATTTGATAAATGCCTTTAGTAATCTAAAATATGTTCTTTTCAGTTGCAGTCTGCTGTTGTTATCATTATTGTTGTTATTATTTCGAAGATCAGCTCCATTTAGGGGCACCATTAATGTTAAATGAGGAGAAAGAGGGTTGCTGATAGTGAGCTAAAATAAGGAAGCATGGAATATTTTTTCCTGTCTAATTTTGATAGAAAGACATAAGGATATAAAAAATTGTGGTTTACATTTTTCTGTTTAATGAATTTATTGTCCTAATTTGATGCTAGGAGCTATAACTTGTAACTCTAAATTGTTTGTTGTGAGAGGTTGAAATATTCTGATTTTAACTAAAACTGATTGACCAAGATATACCCAGTGCCTTTAAAAATCTGTCTTCTAAGATTTATTCTTTGATGACAAGAGAGAGAGAGGGAAGGGGAGGAAGGAAGAGGAGAGAGAGAGAGAGAGAGAGAAAGAGAAAGAATAGAAGATGAACCTAATACAGCAGCTGCCCTTTGATGGTCCCTGGGGGGAGAACAAAAAGATTCAGCCTGAAAAGTAGAGTAGCTTAAGTATTTGAAGCTCAGGATCCAGGGGCTTATCATCTTTAGCTCTTGATGGAGTGGCACTATCCCAGGCGGACATGGTGCAGAGCTTGAGATTCTCCTAGACCCAGTGATGGTTAACCTTTTTGTTGAGGCATGCCAAAAGCGGGGGAGCATGGGAGGTTGTGTGCTCACATGCCCACATCCATAATACAATGCCCTCCCCCATGCATGTGTACACAGTCCCCCTGCAAAAGCACGCAGGCCTCACTGAAGCTACTGGACTTCTGGTGGGCCCTGTTGGGCCATTTTTCGCCCTCCGGAGGCTTCAGCCAAAAATCATCTGGCCAGCAGGCGCATGCATGTTGGAGTTGACAGGACAATACCTCATGTGCCCTCAGAAATGGCTCCAGATGCCACCTGTGGCATGCATGCCAAAGCTCCATCATCATGGTCCTAGACTCTTAGACACACAATTCCTGCTCAAAGAGCAGATGGCAGTAGTGGCTAAGAAACCCTTTGCATAACTTCATGTGGTGAACCAAATGTGGCTTTTTTCCAAGATTGTGAGAATCTGCACTCAGTCATTCACACCCTTAAAAACAAATGCACACAAATCCAGAATTGAAAAGACAATAATAGAGAGGAAACACTGCCTCAGCAAAAAATCTGAAGAAATAGTGTATTTGATTAGCTGCTGTTAGAAGTTTCCACAGACTGATAACAAACAACAGCATGACAAAATGGCAACAATGGTGCATTGAAAGGTCTGCAAGAAATACAATTTGCCTGCAAGCAAGAACTGGTGGGATCATAAAATAAAGGAAGTCATTAAAAAAAACAAAGCTAAATTGCTCTGGGACTGTAGAATTCGAACAGCCAGGAATGTGCTTTCCCAGACATAACAATTGTTGATAAGGAAGACAAAAATTCTGCAGGTTGTACATGGCAGTACCATGAGACAGCAGAATAGAAGAGAAAGATCTTTAGAAGATAACAAAATAAAAAGACCTGCAAATAGAACTAGTGTGGCAGAAGGAAACAAATTATGGATCCATCACTTACAAACATAACTGCTTGAACTCAGTTTTGCTTCTGAGGATAGGCAACATTTTCATCATTCCATTGTCATTAACTAAACATTATCTAGTCAATATGAGCATTGGTCTAGTGGTTAAGGAACCAATCTAGAGATGGGTGACCATGAATTCTAATCCCATATGAGGCACGAATCAATTCAGTGACATTGAGACACTCTGTCTCAGCCAATTCACTCCCAGGATTATTGTTGTGATGAAAACAGAAAAGGAAGAAATATTAGGTATCTTTTCACCTTGAGTTATTTATAAAAATAATAAAGGCAGGTTAAAAAAAATTGAATGAATGAAAACTAGCACCATTTGTCTCTATACAAGAGGATGGAGTTGCTTAAGATACTCAACCTGTATGGAATCCTGCTTGTATGGCCGGTTCCAGCTGATATATAGACTGTTTCATAATCATCAAGGCAGTATTGCATAGGGAAAACCTATTGATTCTTAGACTAAAGAGTCAATAAAGGTCTTGAAAGATTGCCCCCAGACAACTTTTTGCTCTGTTACAATCTTTTCTTTTTTCAGGTACCATAGTTTGCTGAAAATGTAGTCAGGCAACAATTGTACACAACCCCAGATGATCCAAATTAATCTGGATCCTTTCCAGTCTATTCAGGCCAGAGCATGGATAGCAATAATAATGGTCATTATAGGACTTATGATGGGATTTAATTTTTCACTCCTACTTGATCTTTCAATAGCATTGTATACAATGAACAATGGTATTTGGGGGAGGGGGTCACCTGCAAGTATGGAGTGTTGGAGAAACTGATTCCACTCTTTCCTAAGTAGGTGATGGAGAGAATTAAGAGGGCAAACCTTGGAACTCCAGTGTAAAATATTGCAGAGTGCAATCCTCTTCTCCCTTAACGGTTAAGTGAACTGGATGGGAGAAGCCATCAATTTGAAGTGAAGTGTCATAAGTATGCTGATGATATTCAATTTCTGTTCTCTACACCAGGGGCCCCCAACCTTTTTTGCACCAGGGACCAGTTTCATTTTAAAGAAAATTCTGCGGACCGGCTGGCTTAGAGGAGGGGGGGAACAGGCGGCGCATGCGCATGCGGGGGGGGGAGTTTGCTCACTTGGCCCTCTAGGGCAGTGATAGGCAAACTTATTAGTCAATAGAGCCAAATATCAACAGTACCACTACTGAAATTTCTTTTGAGAGCCAAAAGGTGTGGCCTGTTTTGTGGGAGTGGCTCAGTGGTCATGTGACCTGGTGGGCATGGCCAACTTGGAAAATGTGGTAAAACTCACTTAACAGTCTTGCTTAGCAACCAAAATTTTGGGCTCAATTGTGGTCGTAAGTTCTTTCTTTCTTTCTTTCTTTCTTTCTTTCTTTCTTTCTTTCTTCTTTCTTTCTTTCTTTCTTTCTTCCATTTCTGGCTGGCCTTTGGTCTTCTGAAGATGGTAAAAATGGATTTATGGGCACTCATTATATATAAAAGCAGCCCATGACTCTTTGGGATGCTGGTTTGAATCCAGGAAATGACTCAGAGGATGTGATTCCTTTGAAATGACCACTGGGAGAAAAATAGATCTTTAACCTGGCTAACCAAACAGGTAGCTTGAGGTGGAAGGAAATAGGAAAATAGATTTCTTCCTTTTCTTTCCTTTCCTTTCTTCCATTGCCTCCCTCCCCCTTCCTCCCTTCTTTCCTTCCCTCCCTCCTTCCCTCCATCCCTCTTTCTTTTTCTTTCTTTATTTCCTTCCTTTCCTTCCTTCCTTCTTTCACCCCTCCCTTCCTCCTCCCTCCCCTTCTTTCCTTCACTCCCTCCCTCCCTCCCACCCTCCATTCATCTTTCTTTTTCTATTTTTCTTTCTTTCTCTTTCTCTGTTTCTCTCTCTCTCTCTCTCTCTCTCTCTCTATATATATATATATATATCCTCCTCCCACCCATCTCTGTCACTCTGTGTGTGTGTGTGTGTGTGTGTGATTCCCTCTCTCCCTCTCTCTATTTAAGTCTGTCTCTCTGTGTGTCTGTCATTCTCTCCCTCCCTCCTCCCCGGGAAGCAGCAGAGGGGACGGCATGTCGGCTGGGGAGATTACGGCTGCCTCATCCCGCAGCGAGTGGGCGGGTGGGTGGGTGGGCGGGGGAGGACCCAAGCCTGCGGCTACCTTAAGCACCTCCGAGGCTGTCCGGGCGCCACATGGGGCTGGAAAGGAGGTGGGCGTGCAGTGCTCGGATGGACTCAGCGGCACTTAAGGTAGCCGCAGCTCGGGTCCTCCGCCTGCTCGCTTGCTGTGGGATGAGGCAGCCATAACCTCCTCAGCTGACATGCCGGCCCCTCCAGGTAGCCCCGGAAAGTGCACCGCGGTGGCCGTCGGAAGGAGCTGGTGGAGGCACATTTGGCCATCCTCTGCCCAGGGGGCTGCTCCCTCCTCCTCCTCTCTGGCCCTGCGGCCCGGTTCCTATCAAGCCGCGGACTGGCACCGGTCCGTGGACCGGGGGTTGGGGACCCCTGCTCTACACTGTGCCATATAAGAAAAGTGTCTATCTTAATTTGGTGCTTGCAGGTTGTAGAAAGAATATTGCTTACACATATACATACTTCCAGATCCAGGGCAGTTAGGTCCTACAACCCTGTACAAAAAAAAAACAAGTAAGGAATGCAACAAATCTTTTAGCTTTTAAGAAAGTCTTGAAAATATTGTTTTGATAAATGTTTCATCAATGATGATCCTTGGGCTGTCCATTAGTTCAGATTAAACTGATAGCTGTTTAATTTACTTGATTGCTTATTTAATTCTCTAATTGTAAATCTCCTTGAGTCTTTGCAAAGTAGGAAGATATAAAGTATTATTTAGTAAATAAAATCAATGTATTTTAAATAGCATGTACACAAACTAGGAATCCCTCTTGAACTATAACTCTTGGTGAATTAACTGTTGAAGGTGATACCTGGAAAATCCTTTGCCCAGTGAGCAAGGTGTAGCCTTTTCTGGATCAGAAGATACTGGCAATGGTAATCCATGCCTTTAGCTATTTTTTACCCAGAGCCCATAGCATGTTTGATGGCTAAGAGTTTTAAATAAGTAGAGTACAATAGTGCTTGTCTAATGAACACAAATGGCATTGATTATTCAGTCACTAAGTGAAACTGTGACTTACTCCTGATCTTATTTCAACATTATTTTCCTTTACAGATGTGCAAAGGTCATAAATGCAAGGGTTGGCCACAAAGTTATTTTTCACCACTGTTGTTTAGTGGTTGCTAAACAATGACTACCTGTAGGAGTTGTGTGGGTTATAAGGATGCTTTTGGATTTAATTAAAGATATTAATTATTATCTAGAAATCCTTTTTTTGGCTTGTGTCTTTATCACTGAGAGATTGTTTCCCCATCTAATACATTCTGATTTGGAGAATGTGCTATGGCTCTCCATCCCACTTCCTCAATACATAAGCAGGATGCAGGTCTTCTTGGCCATAGTCACCTCATTCTGGACAGTTTGCCCTTTGAGATCAAGTTGGTCTCTTTTTTATTGTCATGCTTATAATGACCTGAAATTGTTAAAAGAAACCTAAACATTATTAATACTGTTATCATTACAAAGAAAAATATAAAGCAAGGTGAGGCTTCAAAGCCATAGCAAGAACTTGTGTAAAAGTCTGTGAGTCATATTTCTAGTGATTTCATCTCATGAAATCTGGATATTTTAGCAATGTAATTTTCAAGTAAATGAGACAATGAGGAAATCTTATCAGCTCACACAAGATGTTTGCCTTCTTGCACAAATTTTCATGAACTGTGAGCAATTACATACAAAAACCTTTAGACTCATTTCCCTCTACTATAAGTCATTAGTTTTTGTGTTTTTTTTAAAATGCAGAGGAATGAAATTCTGTTTCAAGAGTCATATATTTATAATTTAACAACTTGATTTTGCAAAAATAAGTAGATTTTGTTTTCACCACTGGGGCTCTTTGTATAAGAAAATCTAAATAAAGCTAAGTTTTCTTTTTATGTCACTTGAAATGTTAAAATATATATGTATAAAGTAAACCAAAATCAAAGTACAAGTGAAAGTTCTGAACAATTAAAATATCAGTCTTGAAAAATACAAACATTAGAGATTGGAATACATCAGGCATAAAATACAGTGGCTAGAAGAAGAAAGAGTAACCTTGGCTTCAGAAATCCAGACAACCAATAGATGGCAGGCAGAAAATACTGAAAGTTCCCAATCTAATTTTCATTTACATTTTCCACATTCCAAATTTGGTAGTTTTAATATGGGGAAATATTTTTTTTTAAGTTTATTGTGTGATTGAGTGTAAAATAATGCTAAATGTCTGATTGGGAAAATGAATGCTGGCAAACTGTGTTAAGGCAACCAATGCCAAGTGCCGAACTTAAATGAAAGTACAGTACAGTGGTACCTCGGTTCACGAATGCCTCTGTTCATGACCAATTCGGTTTACGAACAGAAATTTTCCAAAAAATGTGCTCCGGTTCACGAACACCGTTTCGGTTCACGAACGGAAAAGTTCGTAAAAATATGCTCTGCTTCACGAACTCCGCCTCGCTTCACGAATTCCGCCTCGCTTCACGAACTCCGCCTCGCTTCACGAACAGAAAAGTTCGTAAAAATGCTCGGGTTCACGAACTCCGTTTCGCTTCACGAACTGGAGCCGCGGACATTTTAAAAACAAGGTCAGAACGGATTAACCGGATTTACATTGAACCCTATGGGAAACTGTGCCTCTGTTCACGACCAATTAGGTTCGCGAACAGAGTCAGTTCAAGAATTACAACCAAAAAACAAGGTCAGAACGGATTAACCGGATTTACATTGAACCCTATAGGAAACTGTGCCTCTGTTCACGACCAATTAGGTTCGCGAACAGAGTCAGTTCAAGAATTACGACCAAAAAACAAGGTCAGAACGGATTAACCGGATTTACATTGAACCCTATGGGAAATTGTGCCTCGCTTCACGACCAATTCAGTTCGCGAACAGAGTCAGTTCACGAATTAAGTTCATGAACCGAGGTACCACTGTATTGCTATTTTATATATTTTTTGGCATATCCATACCATACTGCAGTTTTAAGCTGTTCCTGTTCTACACCAATGGCACTTTAAGCTTTGAGCAGGCTTAAAAGTAACCTGTTTGGGATGGCAACATCTTGAAAAGAATTCAGTCCAGGCTACAGAGTATTGTGTTCTCCTATAGAAGAGATTTCATCACGTTGCACCCTCTCGCTTTTATCTTCCATGTGATAATGATCAATCACCTTCGTGTCTTTTGATAAGTCTTAAATGGATAACTGGTTGTGTTACTATTACTTTTTTTAATTTCTTTATAGAAAAAATAAAATATAACCCATAATTATTCTTAAGAAGTCTGACATACTAAGCATATGCTACAAGAGCTATAATGACTATGCTCATATAACAGAGAGAGCAAAAAAGCTTATTTGAAGAAACTCTTTGAAAAGCAGTTAGAGAATAACCAGTATGGCCCTGGGATTAGCCTAGAATAGTGATGACGAAACTTTTTTGGCTTGCATGCCAAAAGCTGGGGAACATATGGGGGACGGGGGTCATGTGTGGGCATGCCACACCCATAATGCTATGTGCACGACCCCAGCATGCATGCACACATGACCAGCACTCTCCCCCCCCATTTTGATGTGCTTTTTTTTGCCCTCCCCAGGTTCCAGAGGCTTTATAGGAGCCTGGGAAATGTGAAAACAGCCCCCCTGGAGGCCCTCTGACAAAAAACCAGCCCTATGGGCAAACTGAAAGTTCAGGTGAAAATGGCCTCAAAAGAAGGTCAGCTGGCCAGTGCACGCATGCGCGCTGGCCAGCTGACAGGGCAACGCCCCACGCGCCCTGACAAATAGCTCTATGTGCCACCTGTGGCACATGTGCCATAGGTTCGTCATCACGGGCCTAGAAAGAAGTAAAATGTGCCAGCTGAGAGCAATAAAAGGGCAAAATGATACTTTAAAACCGTAGCAGCAAAAGGTTTCTGGAAGGGAGGGAGATAAGTTGGGAGCATTGCTAGTGATTCCTAACCTGTATGAACAAGAGGGCGAATAGGCAGTACAGATAAGCCATTAATGCCATTAATCTGTAAAACAAAGTGTTGGTTGCCATTTTGCCTCTCCAAAATATTTGTGCAGTTTAAAAAGTTAAAACATTAGTTTTTAATTTGAATATAAGGGAACTGAAATACCCTTTAAAACTGCATGGAAGCAAAACAGAAAAAAGTCCTCTAGCCCAATATTGAAACAAAGATCAGATCAAGAAGTCCTGAAATCCCCTTTCATGTTTTCCTACTAATCAAACGTCTCTTCATAGTATGATATATAGAAGAGTCTCCAAAGTAAAATTTATACTATAGGCTGGATCTTTTTCCTCATATCGTTTTCACCTTCCAAAATGCATTGCTACTAAAGTAGAACTTCTATTTTTTTGGTTTGTTTGTTTAAGTTTTGTGTTTTAGCTGAATCCCTGTAAATTCAGATGCCTTTCAGTTTAAAGATTTGTGGTTAGTGTGGCAGAATAACAGAATCATCGGCTTGCCACATTCACAGCATAGCAATATCTAGACAATGCTAGGATTAACCTTGTAATTTATCAAGCATAGCGACAAATCAGCATTTGTAAGTTAAAAGGAAAACATGATAAATAAAAAGTCACCATCTCATACTTCAAGGTTTCTCAGAAGAAGGAATTTTTGTCTTAGGAGTAGCATTCTGAATATATATAATCATTTTAAGAAGCTTAAGAAGCTCTAAAAACAGGACACTGTTTTTGTCAGCTATTATTTGTGTTCCTCTATCAGGGACTTCAAAGCTTTTTTTATTATAGATAAATCAGGGTATCATTTCACTGACCTTTGAAGGCTAGCTGGAAGAATTTGGCATCTTGCAGCATCCTTTTGTATGTGGTTTCACATATTTTCTTCCCTTGGCATAACTTCTTATCCTTACTGAGCTAAATGGTTAAAATGACCTTGGCAAATGTGCTTTAATGCCACTACCCCTTTTCCCTCCTTGGCTCATTTCAATGGGAGGATAATGATTTGAGACCATTTTGGTGGCTTGTTTGCATTTTTTAAAACATGTTCTGGCTTCTTCTTTATTTGAATAGCAGTATTGTAAATGGGAGCTTCTATCAGAATAAACAGGAATTCAGCAACCAAATATTGCCAAATGGCAATCAGAAAATTATAGATTACTGAGATGCTTTTAGAAGATGATGTGTGTGTCTGTGCGTGTCCGTGTCTGTGTTTGTGTCTCTCTGTGTGTGCATGTTTAGGCAGAATGCCTTTGAATACCTGCAAGAGAAAACAGCCCACAATTATGAAAGATTTTTTTGGAATAGGAGTTTACCATAAACTATGACTTCTTAGAATTTCCAGATGCATCTAGAGAAATAGCTTTTGAAAACAAAAGTTAGAATCATTAGATGATGTATGTATTTGTCATATTTCAAAAAAAGGGAAAAAAACCTTATCGTTCTTGACCCATTCTATTCCTGATTTTTCTGAGTGTTTTTAGAATCAGCAACTAGAAATACCATGAGTGAAATTAAATTTTTGTCCATATTCATAATTTCTTTTTTAATTGGGATGATGGAGTTATTAGTTCAGAAAATATCTTAAATCTCTTTGCTAGATCACTGCTAGAAGCCTATTTGCATGCACTTTCTGCCAGAAATATACAAAAGTGTCTTCAAACTAACTGGTCACAAAACAATTTGATGTTTAAGGAAGAAAATCTATAAGGTGTGAAGCTAGCATTTCTTTAAAGCTAGAAGTAATCCTCATTTTACATTCAGATGCAGTGCAACTGACTTACATTTATGAAGGTTACAGTGTCCCGGGGTCATGTGATAATCATTTGTGACCTTCTGACAAGCAAAGTCAATGGGGAAGCCACATTCATTTAACAGCCATGTTATTAACTTTACAATTGCAGTGATTCATTTAACAAGCGTGGCAAGAAAGGTCATAAAATGTGGCAAAAGTCATTTAACAACTGTCTTGCTTACCAACAAAAAATTTGGATTCAGAAGAAGAGGAGCCTTCGTTGCGTCAGCACAACGCAGGGTCTCGGTGCTCCGAGACCTCTGTTGACACTTTGCCGCTGTTTGGTCCATTTGGACCTAAACCGTCCTGGAGGGACAGCGACGAGGAAGACAAAGCCTTGCTGGTCACAGGGGTACCGCAAAACCCCTGCTTGACCCAAGGGAAGAGCTTCTGCAAGGCAGCAAACAGGCAGCCCCCAGGGCTGACAAAGACTCCGGAAGGAAGGAAGCTGAAAGGGAAAGTGTGAGACAGGGAAGGTTTTTTTTTTCTTTTGAAACATTTTGCCTAAAGAAACTTTTTTTTTTAGTATAACTAAAACTTTTAAATAAGAAATAAGTGGCAGAATTAATCTAATATGTTTTGAACTTGGAGGGGTTTTTTTCTTTTCTTTTTTTCTGTAATTGTGGATTGAAGCATCAGTAATAAGGTTTTTTTCCCCCCTTTTAAAGTGACTGGACTATTTTTTTCTTTCATTTTTTGTTACTCAAATTTTTGAATCTTGGATCATTTTTATAATTCCTCCTATGATCTATTACTTATTTTTAAAACCCAACAAGAAATATATTTTTCACTTGTTTTTTAACAATAAAGAAGAAAGATAAATTAAATCCCTACTGGACTACTGCAATGCTCTCTACATGGGGCTTCCCTTGAGGTGCACTCAAAAGCTACAGCTAGTCCAGAATGCAGCCGCGCGGGTGATTACGGGAGCCCCCAGATGCTCCCACATAACACCGATCCTGCGCGAGCTGCACTGGCTTCCTGTGGTCTTTCGGGTGCGCTTCAAGGTTTTGACGACCATCTTCAAAGCGCTCCATGGCTCGGGGCCTAGTTATATGCGAGACCGTCTCTGGCCCCATACATCCCTTAGACCGATACGCTCCAACAGAGAGGGCCTTCTCAGGGTGCCATCGGCCGGACAATGCCGGCTGGCGACACCCAGGGGAAGGGCCTTCTCTGTGGCGGGCCCTGCCCTGTGGAACGACCTACCCCCTGAACTCCGCACTATCACCGACCTCCGCCTCTTCCGCCGGTGTTTAAAAACACACTTATTTCATCAAGCCGGCCTAACATAGCCTCCGCTGGGACAAATATTAGACAGTTTTAAATAGGGGATTTTAATTTGGTTTTAGCGCAGGTTTTTTGTCATTTAATAGGTTTTTTAAATTTATATATTTGGTACTATTTTTGTATGTTGTTTTAAATTCCTGTGCGCCGCCCTGGGTCCTGTTGGAGAAGGGCGGGATATAAATTGAATAAATAAAATAAATAAAAAGTGAAAATCTGCAACAGAGTTAAGATAAGAGTTACTGCCACTGGGAGGTCACAGGCTGGTCTTTATGAAAAAAACAATTTTTTCTCACTTGGAGATCTCTGATCAGTTGGATGAAGGCTGTGAAAATTGTTTACTGAAACTTGCAGAGATTCAAGGGCATGAATTGTTTTTAACAAGTGCTCTTTGATAATTGATAGAAATATTTTCCTTTGGAGAACACAACAGGAACTGTATTTTAAAGTAATCCAATGAAAAGATAAAATAGGCCTGTGACCATGCTGGCAGTGAAAATCAAGTTTCATCATTTTTTTGACTTGTCAACATGGTTTCATATCCAGAAGAGGATTCTTTAGAAAATCAGAAGGCTCTGGCTGGAATCTTAAATCTTTTGGAATAATATGGAATAAGAATCGATAAAAAATTGGACAAACTTTTGCTTATTACACCAGGGTATGAGCAGTTTGATGCTCCAAAAACCAAAGAGAAAGAAGAAAACATTGAAGATAAAGAGACACTCATTCTAGTTAAAGATAAAGATAAGATAATAGAGAATCTTATTAATGGATTAAATGTGGGAGAAGATAAAAAGACGGAAATTCTGAAAAGAGAATTTGATGAATGTGAGCCTCATCTGGATTTTCAAGAAGAGGGGAAAAAAGAATTGAAGACGGATGTAAAAGGAGAAGTCTCTCCAGAAATACGTCTGATATTCAAAGACAAACAACGTGCAATGACAGGAACTGGGCAGAGATATTATTTGAGAGCTATACCGAACAGCAAAGTGCGAAAAGACGTTTATAAGAAACCTGGAAAGAAGAATAAAAAGAGACTGGAGCCACAAATGGCAAGAGAGATAAGGTTACCTCGCTACTGGAAAGACACTGGCTGACAATGAAAGTTGATAATTAAAGATTAGCCATCCTTTAATGATTAATAAGTAGAAATTTATTATGTTATAGATTGTCTTAGATTATCATTGAAGGATTATTAGCTAGTAAATAGTTACCTATAATAAGAGTTACTAATGACAATGGTATAGTTTAATGATATCTATATATGTATGTGTATGTATGCATGAGTATGAGGTTGGACATAAACAGTAAGACTTTTAATTAACCACGTAGGAATGTTGATGGATGTTGTTTAACAAAATAGGGGAGAATTTTAGAAAACTTTAGATTGTTTTAGATTGTGATTGAAGAATTACTAGTTAATAAACAATGAGTCATAATAAGAGCAATGAAATAATAATAGATGATATATACATATATGTGTATGTACACATGCATGTATGTATGTACATAGGTATGTACGTAGGTATGTAAGTATGGGAATAAGTGTATATTTATTAGGTTGGATATAAATGGGTTGGCAAAATAATTCTAGTTAACTATTAAGGAATATTAAGGAATATTGTTTAATAAAAAAAGGGGGGGCTAGAAACAAACATAAATGGATTCTTATGCAGAATATGTATTCAGGGTGAAATACCAGGGGTGACTTTTTGGAATAGACAATGAATGGCATTATGTGGTTATGTCTAAGTAAGACTTGTTTGAAGAAGAAGATAGACTAAATATGGAATATTAGAGGAGAATTTTTTGCTATAATGATATTAATATATATAATGAACTTTTTGATTTAAAATCTATAAATTGAGATTACTTATGAGCAATGATGGTTCTAGAAACGCACAAGAGCTATGTGTAACCAGTCGACATGCTTTCCACAGAATACAATGTAGAATGATGGTTTTTCCTTTTTGTATTTTTGTTTTATTAAAAAATTAAAAAAATATTTTAAAAAATTTGGATTTAGTTGTGGTTTATCAGACAAGGGCTTCCTTTATTCCATTTTATTAGCAGTAGTTATAATTTAGAAATCCTTTTTTACAGAGGATCTTTTCGTCTGTTTTATAGTTGCGATAGACCTAACTGCAAATCTGTGTTTCATTCAACAATAGGCCAGTTGTATATTCAATTTTGGGCACAATATTTTTAATTCCTTTCTAATCTGGATTGAACATGACAAGCAACAGTTTGGGGGGGGGGGGGGGAATTCGGGACCATTACTTATTGTGATAGCTTTCTATTGGGAAGAATGAATAAATTCTTTTTTCTGTTCTTCAAATGCACTTTAAAATCTTTCCTAGAATATGGTACTTAAAGACAAAGTGTTTAGACCATAAAATTCATTCAGTTCCAATTTTTTACTATTGATGTCTGGTGAAGGATAGTTAAGCTCCACCATGAGTTAACTTGTATCCAAAACTGAAAATTTAATATAAATTTTGATTAGCAAAATTGCTAATTCAGTTTAATGTTTGAGCACCATCTACTGGACAAAATAGAAAGATCCTATAATCCGGGCAAAGATCATTTTCCATTGCATGTAATTTTTTCTATATTGAAATCAGTGTGAATTAGTTAAGCAAACTAATGCAACTGTTAAAGCAATAGCCACTACTGATATACATATTTAACTTTGTTATGGAAACACATATGTTTAAAATGTATTCAATGGAAGATGAGAATTGCATCCCATGTTGCATTACATCTTCATAATAAAGATGATCTTAAATATGTGCAGCTTGTCTGTACCTGTTTTTTAGATTGCATTTGTTCTCCAGAATGAATTGGAAGCTTCATGTTATGAAAATTACAGTATTTAATCAAGTGACATTTAAGCAGTTTTTGATGCTTATATACTGTATGATTAATATAAAGTTAAACTATTCTCCAAAGCACCTGAGGGCAGAACAAGAAGCAATGGGTAGAAACTAATCAAGGAGAGAAGCAACTTAGAACTGAGGAGAAATTTCCTGACAGTTAGAACAATTAATCAGTGGAACAGCTTGCCTCCATAAGTTGTGAATGCCCCAACACTGGAAGTCTTTAAGAAGATGTTGGAGAGTGGAGGAATATAAGAGGGTAACTAGACAGACTACTAAATCTCAAGCCCCACGTAAATAAAGATGTGTCAAGGGGTGAAACTCTTAACGTTGAAAGTGAATGGCCTTAATGCTCCAGTTAAGAGGGAAAAAATGTTAACTGGATTAATGGAATGGAATGCTGATGTATTATATATACAGGAGGCTCACATTAAGAAGGGTCAAGCTAGCTTGTTGAATTGCTCTAAACTTGGGATGGATGATGGATGGGTTACTTTCTCACGGGAAAGAGGCAATGATTTTGACTAATGACTGGGCAGATCACAATCCAGTGGCTATTACATTGGGAGGAGAAAGGAGAGCGAGGAATAGATGGATGATGAATTTAGAGGTTTTAAAGAATACAACTTTTGTACAAAAAGTTAAATATGAAATGACACTTCTTTCAGGAAAACAGGACAGAAGGGATGCTTCTATGTATTGTTTGGGATGCTGCCAAAGCCTATTTGAGAAGTCTGATAATAAAACATAGTGCAGCAAAATGTAGAAAGGAGAAACAAGGTAGGAGGGAAATTGTGGAGCAGCTCCCTAGGTCAGAAAAGTTATTACAGATGAATCCACAGGAGGTTAAGGGAAAGGAACAGATGGACCTATGGAGGTACAAATTGAATCTTCTGGACCAGGATAAAATAGCATGACAAATTAGGACAGCGAGGCAAAATTTCTTTGAATATGCTAATAGCCAGGGAGATGGTTTAGTTATAGATTAAAGAAAGAAAAGGATAGAAGGGTTGGTCAACTAGACGATGAGAGGGAAGCACTGATAGGAGATAAAGAAGGGAAAGAAAGGATAGCAACTGTCGGAAAGAAAGTGTTCCTGAGGAGAAGATAAAAGAGTTTTTGAGGAAGTCAGACCTCCCAAAGATATGTTTTAGTGAGAAAGAGGCTCTAAATGCAGATATAACATTGGCAGAAATTGAGAAGGCTGTAGGACAACAAAAATGCCAAAAACTCCAGGTACTGATGGACTCCCTGCAGAACTCTATAAGGCACTAGTGGATGTATTTGGACAACATATGAGAGATTTATTTAATGAGGTTTTGGATAAAGCTACTGTCCCACAAACATGGACAGAGGCAAATATCAGTTTGATCCCTAAAAATGATCCCCCTTCGAAACACATTAAGAATTATAGGTCAATCTCCCTCCTTAATTCAGATTATAAAATATTCACGGCAATAATCGCAAATAGATTAAAAATATATTTAAATAAATTTATACATACTGATCAGAATGGTTTCCTCCCTACTAGAGAAATAAAAGACAACCTCAGAGTTATACTAAATGTTCTGGAGTATTATGAAAGTCGGCCCGACAAACAATTAGCCTTAATATTTATCGATGCTCAAAAGGCATTTGATAGGGTAAATTGGGACTTCCTGGTGTGCCAATTAAAATATATGGAGTTTGGAGATAAATTTTGTAATATAATTAGAGCACTTTATACCAAGCAGACAGCGAGACTGTTGGTAAATGGAAACCTAACCAAAAAATTTGATATTTGTAAGGGTACAAGACAGGGCTGTCCTCTTTCCCCTCTTTTATTTATCCTAACTTTGGAACCACTATTGAGATCTATAAGGAGCAATGAGAAGATTAATGGACTTCAGATAAGAGACCAAACATAAACTCCAGGCGTTCGCGGATGATATGGTCTTTATTCTGGAAAACTCTCTGGAATCCAGTGTGAATCTATTAAGAAGACTTGAGGAATTTGGAGAGGTGGCCGGTTTATATGTTAATAATGATAAGACAGGGCTTCCGGTTCCGGCTCCAGCGGCGACGGGCGAGCCTAGCGCTCGCTCGCTGTTTTGTTGCTTTTTCTGCCCCCCCCCACGGGGGCGAGACGCCCCTTTTTTGGGGGTCTCCCGTAGGGCCGGCTCGACAGGGACGCCCCCCCTCACGGCGGTGGGGGAAGCGACCCTTGTCCTCGGCCTAGGTGAAGGAGAACATGCTGCGGGGGGTTTTCCCTTCGCCTAAGGAGGACGGCGCCATTCACATCCATGTAGAGGGCTAAACGTCGATGTCGGAAGGCTTTCCGAGGCTTCAGCTGCAAGGGGAGAGTGAGTGTTCAAGAACTTGTTTTTTCTTACTGTCAGCCGGGCTGAAAGGACTGGGAGGGGGGTGTTTGTTTTTTTAAAAAAAACCTCGGATTTAAGCGGCACTTGGAAATGGTTCCTCGCGGCGAGGAGCGGAAATTTTTAATCCTGACTGTTTGCGTTAAGGGAAAGTGGATTGCGGCTTGCTTGCAACAATGTTTCTAGGTCTGGCTGACACAATTTCTCTCACTACTTTCTCCTGCGGGCTCTGAGCTGGGCGGTGGAAAATGGCTTCTCTTTGTTCCTGAGTGACTATTTTGTTTATGGAAAATTTTCAGCGTCTCTTTGCAATTTGGACTATCTCTGGTTTTTAATGAAGAAATTTTTTTCTTTTGGATTTGTGATTTCTTTTCTGGAGTACCTTCGCCATTATACCTATTGAGTTGGAAAATTGTTTCTCTCTTGGTTTCTGAATTTTACAACGTTACAACCTTGATCAGAACTTTTGGCTCCCGGTCAGCCTCACCAACCCCACCCTGAAAACGCCATTTTAGTGGCACTGACTTTAACAGTTAATCATGGCTCAAGAAACAGCACTGACTAATTTAGAACAAAGGATGGCTTCTCTTGAAACTGTTATACAAACTTTGGTACAAGAAATTCAGGCCCAGAGGGCAGAAAACATCAACTTCAAGAAGGAGTTATTGGACACACGGAAGCAAGTGCTGGAGAATACGCAGAAGAATGAAGAATTGGAAGGGGGGTTGGCGGGGGTTAAGGGAGAGATTAAAAATGTTACTAAAGAGGTTGGGGAAACAAATGGGCATGTGTCTAGGATTGATATGGAAAGAATGACATATTTTTTGAGATTTCAGAATGTTCCTGAAGAATCTGGTGAATGCCTCCCTGATCTTATGAGCACGATTTTAGCAGACTATTTACAAAAACCTAAAGATGAGATCAGGAGGGACATTGACCTAGCCTATAGAATTAACTCAGCATATGCCAGGATAAATGAAGTGCCTAGAGAGATACATGTGAAATTTGTTAGAAGGTCAACCAGAGAGGAAATCCTGAAACAGCAGAGAGAAAGCCCATTAATCTATCAACACAAAACGGTTGCTATCTTAATAATAATAATAATAATAATAATTTAATTTATATCCCGCTCTCTCTCCCCGAGGGGACTCGAGGCGGGGCACAGGAACCCTATCTTGAAGCAGATCCCTAGAAAGATTAGAGATGCAAGAAGGAAATTTTCCTTCTTGTCTAAAACATTGTTTGAGCATGGGATTTGGTTCAAGTGGGTGACACTCGAAGGGATGCTGGTGTTCTGGGAAGGAGGAAGAGTGAGGATTAAAACAGTTGCTGAGGCGGAAGCCTTTCTTAAAAAACATTCCTCTATCCTGGGGGAAGATCCAGGGGGGACGGAGGGGGCCATAGCCCCGCCTACTGGGGGCCTGGAAGGAGAAAAAGAAGATTCAATTGCCAAGAGACTTAGATCAAAAAAATAACTTTGCCTTGACTTTTCTTTTGAACAACTTTGCATAATATTTGGATTTGGATTTTTTGTAAAAGACTGACAGTATAGAAATGAGAATTTAGATATATGTACACGCTTTCACTTTGTAGTTTGATGAAAAATGTTTTTATTTTAATTGTTATTAATGTATTTTGAGGTCCCGGAAGAGCCGACGACTTCGATGTGAATGTTCTCAAAATTTCTTTGTATCCCTTACCCCATCCTATAGAAAAAATGTAAAACCAATAAAACTTTTTCAATATAATAATGATAAGACAAACATACTAACAAAAAACATGTCAGCAGCCGATGGAGGGAAGCGGAAGGAGCCGATAGGAGGGGGGGACACACGAGTCGTTCCGCAGGAGGGCATACCAATTCAGAGGGTCGTGGGGAGAGGCAGGGCCGAGGGGAGACAAATCTCATCCTCCCGGTTGGTGGCACGTAGCCATTGGTTGCAAGCGGTCGGGTGCCACAACCCCTGCAGGCTAGGTGGTCAGGGAGTACAGAGCCAGGGCCTGCGGCTGATGTTCTGCAATGCCAGGTCCGTTGTCAACAAAGCCCCCCTCATTAGTGACCTTGTGTCAGAGGGGGAGCCGGACCTGGCTGGAATTGCGGAGACCTGGTTGGGCCACGAGGGAGGACTCCCCCTCGTTGAAATGTGCCCACCAGGCTACCGTGCTTTTCATCAGCCCCGGGCCATAGGCAGGGGCGGTGGGGTAGCGGTCATTGTTAAGGAAGGTCTTGAGCCGAGAGAGACCATTGTGCCACAGACCACCGGCTGTGAGTCCCTTTGCGTGAAGTGGGGCCTAGGGAGGCAGTTGGGCTTGCTGGTTGTATACCTGGCTCCCCGCTATGTAGCAGCAGCCCTGCCTGAGCTCCTGGAGGTGATCGCTACGGTGGCAGTGGAGACCCCCAGACTTGTAGTCATGGGGGACTTTAATCTGCCATCGTTGGGCGAATCATCCGAGGCAGCTCGGGAGTTCATGGCTTCCATGACGGCCATGGACCTGACCCAACTAATTCAGGGCCCCACTCACGAGGGTGGACATACGCCGGACCTCATCTTCGTCTCAGGCCAATGGAAGAGTGATCTGGGTATAGGGGATATAGTCATCACGCCCTTGTCATGGTCAGATCACTCACTTCTCCAGCTCGACTTTCCGACCACTGCTCCCCTCCGCGGGGAGGCAGAACCGGAGTCACCAATCTGGTTCCGCCCCAGGTGCCTGATGGACCCGGATGTGTTCCAGACGGCGCTTGGGCCATTTCCTGTACCCTTGACCCGTGCCCCGATGGAGGACCTCACGGCCGCATGGAATAGTGTGGCCGTGGGAGCCTTGGATCGGGTCGCGCCCTTGCGGCCTCTCTTGCGGCGGCGAACCACCCTGGCTCCTTGGTTTACCGAGGAGCTGCGGGTGATGAAACGCCGCAAGAGATGCCTAGAGAGAAGATGGAGGTATACCCGATCTGAATCTGACTGGACACAGGTAAGAGCCCATTTACGGACTTACATTGTGGCGCTGAGAGTGGCCAAACGCCATCATTGTGCTACTCTCATAGCATCCGCAGACAACCGCCCTGCCGCCCTGTTTAGGGTGACCCACTCCCTCCTTCAACAGAGGGTGCGGGAAGCCCCGCTACAGGGTAGAGCAGAGGAATTTGTGATTTTTCTGCAGGAGAAAATCGCTCAGATACAGAACGAGCTAGCCCCCATTGATGGCCCAGTGGGATGCCGCGAGGCAGATCTTGTCTGGGAGGAGTTTGACTCCGTTACTTCCGAAGATGTGGACAGGTTACGTGGGTGACTGCGAGCCACCACATGTTCATTGGACCCGTGTCCCTCCTGGCTTGTACTGGCATCCTGGGAGGTGACACGAGGCTGGCTCCAAGAGGTTGTCAACGCATCCTTAAGTGAGGGTTCCTTGCCTGCTTCCCTAAAAGAAGCGATGGTGAGGCCCCTCCTTAAGAAGCCCTCTTTGGATCCAGCTCTTTTAAACAACTACTGTCCAGTCTCCAACCTTCCCTTTCTGGCGAAGGTTGTCGAGAGTGTGGTGGCACAACAGTTTCCCCGTCACCTGGAGGAAGTTGACTATCTAGATCCGCGCCAGTCCGGCTTTCGGCCCGGGCATAGCACCGAGACGGCATTGGTCGCGTTGGTTGATGATCTCTGGAGAGCCAGAGATGGGGGTTGTTCCTCCATCCTGGTCCTATTAGACCTCTCGGCGGCTTTCAATACCATCGACCATGGTATCCTATTGCATCGGCTGGGGGGGTTGGGGGTGGGAGGCACCGTTTTACGGTGGTTCTCCTCCTACCTCTCTGGCCGATCGCAATTTGTGTTGGCAGGGGGGCAGAGGTCGACCTCGAGACCCCTCACATGTGGGGTGCCTCAGGGGTCGATCCTCTCGCCCCTCCTGTTTAACACATATATGAAGCCGCTGGGTGAGATCATCCGTGGTTTTTGGGTAGAGTACCATCTATACGCTGATGACACTCAGTTGTATATATCTACCCCAAACCACCCCAACAATGCCGTAGCGGTGATATGCCAGTGCCTGGAAGCCGTGCGGATCTGGATGGGAAGTAACGGACTCAGGCTCAACCCGACCAAGACCGAGTGGCTGTGGTTTCCGGCTGCCCGATTCAACCAGCTCACTCCATCGCTGGCCATAGGGGGCGAACATCTTGCCCCTGTGGATGGGGCGCGCAATTTGGGTGTCCTCCTGGATGCCCGGCTGTCCATGGAAGATCAGGTGACAGCCGTGGCCAGGAGGGCGTTTTACCAGGTTTGCCTGGTTCGCCAATTGCGCCCCCTATTGGATCGGGACGCCCTTCGCACAGTCACTCACACGCTCGTGACATCCCATTGTAACTCTCTCTACATGGGGCTTCCCTTGAGGTGCACCTGGAGACTTCAGCTAGTCCAGAACGCAGCCGCGCGAGCAATTATGGGAACCGTC
Source organism: Rhabdophis nuchalis (assembly GCA_039707465.1). Taxonomy (NCBI): domain Eukaryota; kingdom Metazoa; phylum Chordata; class Lepidosauria; order Squamata; family Natricidae; genus Rhabdophis; species Rhabdophis nuchalis. The sequence goes on from CM077647.1 coordinate 97,249,842, forward strand.
AGGTCTACCCATGTAACACCGCTCTTGCGCGAGCTGCACTGGCTACCTGTCGTCTTCCGGGTGTGCTTCAAGGTGTTAATTATCATCTTTAAAGCGCTCCATGGCTCGGGACCTAGCTACCTGCGGGATCGGATCCTGCCTCATACATCCTCACGGCCGATTCGCTCCCACAGAGAGGGACTTCTCCGGGTGCCGTCCATTAGACTTTGTCAGCGGGCGACGCCCAGGGGAAGGGCTCTCTCTGTGGCGGGCCCGGCCCTCTGGAACGTCCTTCCCCCCGATATTAGGATGACCACGGACCTCCGCTCCTTCCGTCTTAAATTAAAAACTCATCTTTTCTGTCTGGCCGGCCTGGGATAGTTTCTCTGTTTCTGGGGTTTTATTGGGTAGTTTTTAGTATAGTTTAGTTTTAATGGGGAATTTTAGCGCAGGTTAGGTTTAATTTGTTTTTAAGAAATGTCTGTATATTTTTATTGTTTTTATTCTTCCTGTGCACCGCCCCGAGTCCCTATGGGGAGAGGGAGCGGTTTACAAATATTAAATTATTATTATTATTAATTATTATTATGTCAAATAGGAGTATACAAATACTAGAAGAAGTTATAGGATTTAAAATTGTAAAGAAGGTGAAATACCTAGGAATCTGGCTTACGGGTAGATCTCAAGCATTAGGGAAGATAATTACTCTAAATTATTAACACAAACCAAAAAGGACTTGGAAAGATGGCGTGGAATACAACTATCATTGCTAGGAAGGGTGGCCACAGTAAAATCACATATACTACCTAAATGGATGTTTCTCTTCCAGGCGGCACCTGTTAAATTGTCGGTAAAGTTCTTTTTTTTTTTTTTTATTGAAAAAGTTTTATTGGTTTTACATTTTTTAACAGGATAGGGTAATGGTTAGAAAGAAATTTTGAGAGCATTCACGTCAGAGTCGTCGGACCTTCCGAGACCTCAAAATACACATTAAAAAAAAGTTAACATAGAATACATTTTCCATACCACTACAAGATGAAAGCAAGTACATTTACCTAAATTCTCCCTTCCATGCTGTCAGACATTTACAAAAAGTCCGGATAGAAATATTATACAAAATTGTTCAAGAAAAATCAAGGCAAAGTTATTTTTTTGATCTGTCTTTTGGCTATTGTATCTTCTTTCTCTCCCCCCTGGCCCCCCGCGGGCGGGGCCGTGACCCCCTCCGTCCCCCCTGGATCTTCCCCCAGGGCAGAGGAATGTTTTTTAAGAAAGGCTTCCGCCTCAGCAACTGTTTTAATCCTCACTCTTCCTCCTTCCCAGAACACCAGCATCCCTTCGGGTGTCACCCACTTGAACCAAATCCCGTGATCAAACAATGTTTTAGACAAGAAGGAAAATTTCCGTCTTGCATCTCGAATCTTTCTAGGAATCTGCTTCAAGATAGTGACCGTTTTTAGTTGGTAAATTAATGGACTTTCTCTCTGCAATTTCAGGATTTCCTCTCTGGTTGACCTTCTAACAAATTTCACATGTATCTCTCTAGGCACTTCATTCATCCTGGCATATGCAGAATTAATTCTATAGGCTAGGTCAATGTCCCCCCTGATCTCATCCTTAGGTTTTTGTAAATAGTCTGCTAAAATTGTACTCATAAGATCAGGTAGGCATTCACCAGATTCCTCAAGAACATTCTGAAATCTCAAAAAATATGTCATTCTTTCCATATCTATCCTAGACACATGCCCATTTATTTCCCCCACCTCATTAGAAACATTTTTAATCTCTCCCTTAGCCCCCTCCAGCCCTCCTTCCAATTCTTCATTCTTCTGTGTATTCTCCAACACTTGCTTCCGGGTATCCAATAGTTCCTTTTTAAAAGTACTATTTTCAGCCCTCTGGGCCTTTATTTCTAATATCAAAGTTTGCATAGAAGTTTCAAGAGAAGCCATCCTTTGTTCCAAATTTACAAGTGCTGCTTCTTGTGCCATGGTTAAAAGTTAGAGTCACTGCCACCAAGATGGCGTTTTCCGGGTGGGGCTGGTGGGGCAAACCAGGAGCTCAGTTCAGTTCAGGGCTGTGAAGTTGCAAACAATTCAGAAACCAAAAGAGACACAATTTCCCAAATCAGCAAATAATAATAACGAAGGTATTCCAGAGAAGAAGTCACAAATCCATCAAAAGAAAAAAAATTTCAAAAATCCAGAGAGAGTCCTGCTTTCAAAGAGACGCTGGAAATTTTCCTTAGTTGAAATAGTCAGGCAAGGGACAAAGTGAAGCCACTTCCACCGCCCATCTCGCAGCCAGAGGGAGAGAGTAGCAAAAAAAAGAAATTTTTTAAGCTCAGCCAGACCTAGAAACAATGTTGCAGAAAGTCACAATCCACTTTCCCTTGTTAAAGACCGTCCGGAGTGAAAGTTTCCGCTTTCTCTTTGCAGAGAAGCCATTTTAACGTGCCGCTTAAATCCGAGGGGGGGTTTTTTAAAATTAAACACCCCCCTCCCAGTCCGTTCAGCCTGGCTGGCAGCAAGGAAAAAAAGGTGTTCTTTTAAACTCACTCTCTCTCGCAGCTGAAGCCTCGGCGATCCGCCCGATCTCTCCGTTCAGCCCTCTCCATTAAAGCGAATGGCACCGACAGCCGTTGGGGAAGGAAAAAACCCCCGCTAGCATGTTCCTCTCCTCCTAGGTCGCAGAGAGGAGCGCCCTCCCCACCGCCGTGACGAGGGCCGCTCCCTCTGAGCCGACCCTGCGGGAAACCTCCGGTAACCGGAGAGTTTCGCCCCCCTGGGGGGGCAGAAAAGGCAACAAAGCGGCGAGCGAGCCCTAGGCTCGCCCGTCTCCGCTGGAGCCGGATACCGGAAGTCCGGTAAAGTTCTTGAAAGAGTTAGAAGGGGCAGTTTCCAGATTCGTTTGGCAAGGGAAAAGGCCTAGAATCTGGAGGAAAATGATGTAGGAAAGTAAGGAAAGAGGAGGCTTTGGCCTACCAAACTGGGAACTATAGAATCAGGCTGCTATTCTAGTCTGGGGCGTAGAATGGATAGCCCTGAGAAATAATCGATTACTAAACCTCGAAGGATTTGATTTGCAGCAAGGATGGCATGCTACTATTTGGAGGGAAGGACAAGGAGCCAAGATGAGTGACATTCAGCAAGGTATCTTGGCTAGTTAGAAAGATTGACATTCATAAGGGATGGGGTCTTCCTTCACTGCTTTAGTGGTCCTTGGCACTGTCCTTTTGGGGTGTACTTCCAAGAGGCAGGATACAAGCTTGGCACTGATTTTTTCCCCGTCTTTCTGGGGGCATGTGATGGTTCTTTAAATTAGGATATCTTGTGAGGTGAGTGAGACCAGCTGGTATCTTTAAGTGGTGCAAATGGATCTAAGAATTGCTTCTCCTGGGTGCTTTGTCAGTGCTCTGAGCACAGGAATCTCTTGTCTGTGGACATTCTTCAGTCATCCAGTTCATAGATGTCCCAAAGATGCTTTTTTCAAGAGGCAACTGGACTTTCTTGGTTTCCAGAAAATCCAGTTGCCTCTTGAAAAAGCACCTTTGGTGCTTGTGCATTGATTTAGAGTGGCCAAGGCACATGATTACTTACTGATAGTAAGATTTTTAAAAAATAGAAGGTGGGTGTATGGATCATCCCTCCAATTTGTTTTAGTTTTCTCTCATGATAATACGACTTGGTAACATGGTACCAGACTTGAAGTTTATTGGCATGTACTAATTTTATTGTGATCCTGACAAGCTTGGAAGGGTTGAACCTGTGTCCCCTATATAATTTGTTAATTTATTTCTTCAGCTCTGCATTTGTAGCCCAAATATGCCCACCCACTTTCTGGAGAGCTTAAATGATTTATCTGCTAAAGGGTTTCACTTTATGAGCAAGAGTTGGCTGCTGATAATTATCATTGCATTTTAACTATTTTAATTCCTCAAGGTCCTCTGACACCCTCCCTGATTTGTAACTCTGGTTCACAGGTATTTCTTATCTAATGATTGGTATTTAGGGCAAGCAGAGAAGCTTTTTGTATTTTTATACAGGTAATACTTCACTTACAACAGTTAATGACCATTCAAAGTTACAGTGGAACTGAAAAAAGTGACTTATGACCATTTTTCATACTTATGTCCATTGCAGCATCCTCATGGTCATGAGAGGATGGGCAAGGCAAATACCACCACTGGTTCCAAGTAATAATCCCATAGCAAACAAAACTTCAAGGCCAGTAGATTCCTCAAATAATAGTTTTATTGGATATATCATGTTGGCACAGCTCTGGTGAAAACCGACTCTGAAGGTTCCTACAGTTTTCACCTAATTAAAAGCAACAGTTTTCCCCCTTCCCCAAACAATAAATCACATGATCCAATCAGGGTGCTGTTCAGTTGCCTGGTAACATCATTCCTCTTCGCTCTCTGGCTAGGTGTGAGAATGTCCTTCGTTCTCAGGGGAAAATATTTTGTTTTGGCTACAAAACCCCAGCTATCTCTATTACCCCCTCCCTAATCTCAGCTCCAGTGTGGCAACACTGAAGCTCCAAAATGTCAAATAGAGTTGACAGGCAGCCCCTCTTAATTGAAAAGGACTTCCTACAAGGAAAAGAAATTGTAGAGGTTAGTCAAGGTTCAGCCTAACCTCTCCCTCCTCCCCCACAGGCCCCTTAGATTTCTGGTGTATTCATCATGAAACTGTTTGACCAACCAATCTGCCTTCACATCCCAGCTCTTGACCCAGGTGGCCTCAGACAGGGGGTATCCTGTCTGTCCCCATGCAATTTAGAATCCAGAATTTCCCCCCCTCATAATGCATTTCCCCATGTACCACTGCCTGATCTACCGGTCTGATCTCAAAGCTTACCGCCAGTTTTAACAAGCTGCTGTGAAAGACTGGATGCACTTTCCCTAGCAAGCGAGGGAGTTTAAGCTGTACCATAACAGGATTGATTACTTTCACTATAGAGAAAGGTCCTATAAAATTTGGTCCTAGCTTTTTGCAAGGGAGCTTTAACTTTCGATACTTCTTTGAGAGGTAGACCTTGCTCTTGACTTGGAATGGCAATTGGGGGCTGAGGTATTTGTCGTCTGGTGTTTTACAGGTTTTTGCCGCTTCTCATAAAGGCTGTTTGTTATTCCCTCTCCCTTCTTCAGAGGATTCATCCACACATTTAGCAACATGGAGGAGTGGGGCTCCCTGGACAGTTCAGGCATGGGAATGAATTCCATGCCACTGGTGACTTGGAAAGGGATCAGACTGGTGCTGCTATGCACCACATTATTGTATGCCATTTCAGCGAATGGCAGAAACTCTGTCCAGTTAGACTGCTGATAGTTGACATAACAATGCTGAAGCTCACATGGTCCAATCAGGGTGAAAGTATTTTGTTTTGGCTATAAAACCCCAGCTATTTCTATTCCCCCCTCCCTATCCCTCAACTCCAGTGTGGCAACTCTGAAGCTCCCAAATGGCTCTGGTCAGTTCAGCTTCAGAGTGTCATCTGGCAAGGACCTAGGAAGAGATCTTTCATATCATGCACATGCCCTGTGGAACATCATCTTACAAGACTTCATATAGGTCCATTAGTCTATTTCAAGGCTCTGAAGACATGGTTCGGTGCCCAGACAGGAGGTTGTTGTTTCTGAAATTAACATTTTTAACCATTCTTTTGAATATTGGACAAGAACTGTTCTGGCAATGTTATAAATTGGGTAAGTCAATTCTTACTTGCTTTCTTTTGCCACAATTGTTCTATTTCTATCTGACATTTTTGTATTTTACACTTGTCCGATTCTTTCTCTTCTATTCTATTGTCTCATGTTACTGCAATGTCCACCCTGAATTTTTTTTTTTTTTTGTATTTCTTATTGATAATTGCTAAGTGATGGTGTTATGTGGTAGGTGCCTGGCTGTTTCAATTCTAAAGTCCCAGAGCAATTTACCTTCTTCTTTTTCTATGACTTTCAATATAATGGTTCCACCAGTTCTATCTATCAGTGGCATTTCTTGCAGATCTTCCAATGTATCACTGAGGCTACTTTGCTATTGTGGTTTGTAGTTAGTCTATGTGATTTTCTTATAGCAGCTAGTCAGATGATCCACTGTTTGTTCAGCTTCTTTGCAGAGGTAACATTTTCTGTCTATTGCTGGGTCTCTATGCATTTTTTTTCTTAAAACTTGGTTTTATGCAAGCAGAATCCCTCCCCCCATTTCTTTCTTCACCTTTCCTGCTCTTGGCCATTCCCTGCTCTTGTTATTATGTGCTTTGCTTGCTATTAAAAAATAACCATGCATTGTTCATATAATATTTGCTTTCTTTTCTATTCTTCATTTGGGTTTTTTTTTTGCAGGTTAGTTTGGTTTCTTCAGTACTTAGTACTAAGTAAGGTTTCATGATGGTATACCCACAATTTCTGAAGGCATCCCATTTCTCTAATAGTTCTGTCAAGAAATTTCTCATTTCTAGGTTGGATTTGTTTGATAAGTTTCCATCTCACAGATCCGTCTCACAGTTACTTCCAGTTGAGCCAGGCACCACTTATTCTATACATTTTTTCTTGCCTATGTAAAATCTTACTGTACTCTATTAAATTGCATTTTTGGTGGGAAATGATGTTCTACAGTGGTATTCAGTTTACTACAATGATTTTTGCAAACTGCATTAAAGCTTGAAGAATACACATCTGCTTATACTGATAAAGATTAGACCTGTGGACTTGCCCCGTGACTCGACCTAGGACCTGGTGGCCACATGGTTAAGTGCGGCCACGGGGGCCTTGGACCGAGTCGCGCCCTTGCGGCCTCTCTTGCGGCGATGAATCACCCAGGCTCCTTGGTTCACTGAGGAGCTGAGGGAGATGAAACGCCGCAAGAGACGCCTAGAGAGCAAATGGAGATCTTCTCGCTCCGAAGCCGAAGAAAAACTAGTGAGAACCGATATTAGGACTTACTTAGTGGCGATAAGGGTGGCCAAATATGAGTATTGTGCCACCCTTATTGCATCCGCAGATAACCGCCCTGCCGCCCTGTTTGGGGTGACCCACTCCCTCCTCCACCAGAGGCCGCGGGAACCCCCTTTACAGGGACGAGCAGAGGAATTTGGGATTTATCTGCAGGATAAAATCACTCGGATTCGGAATGAGTTACCCTCCATCGAGAGTGGTCCAGTCGGACTGTCCGAGGCTGCTCTTGAGAGACCATCCTGGGAGGAGTTTGACTTTGTTACTACCGAAGATATGGACAGGTTGTCAAAGAGACTTAAGGCTACCACATGTTTATTGGACCCGTGTCCCTCCTGGCTTGTACTGGCATCCTGGGAGACGACACGAGGCTGGCTCCAGGGCATTGTCAACACATCTCTGACTGAGGGATCCTTGCCTGCCATTTTGAAAGAGGCGGTAGTAAGGCCCCTCCTCAAGAAGCCATCCCTGGACCCAGCATTATTAGAGAACTTTCGTCCAGTCTCCAACCTTCACTTTTTAGCGAAGGTTGTTGAGAGTGTGGTGGCCCAACAGTTTCCGCGACACCTGGAGGAAATTGATTATCTAGACCCGCGCCAGTCCGGCTTCCGACCCGGTCACAGCACCGAGATGGCATTGGTCGCATTGGTTGATGATCTCTGGAGGGCGCGTGATAGAGGACATTCCTCTATCCTAGTCCTGTTAGACCTCTCAGCGGCTTTTGATACCATCGACCATGGTATCCTATTGCACCGACTGGGGAGGTTGGGGCTGGGAGGGGACTCTCTGGTCGGTCGCAATATGTGTTGACAGGGGGGCAGAGGTCAGCCTTGAGACCCCTCTTATGTGGGGTTCCTCAGGGGTCGGTCCTGTCGCCCCTCCTATTCAACACATATATGAAGCCGCTGGGTGAGATCATCCATGGTTTTGGGGTGGGATATCATCTGTACGCTGTACATATCCACCCCAGACCACCCCAATGATGCCGTCGAGGTGTTGTCCCGGTGTTTGGAGGCCATACGGATCTGGATGGGTAGTAACAAACTCAAGCTCAACCCCTCCAAGACCGAGTGGCTGTGGTTTCCGGCACCCCGGTTCAGCCAGATTACTCCAACTCTGGCCATTGGGGGCAAAACACTGGCCCCTGTGGAGAGGGCGCGCAATTTGGGTGTCCTCCTGGATTCCCGGCTGTCCATGGAGGACCATGTGGCAGCCATGGCGAGGGGGGCATTTCATCAGGTACGCCTGATGCACCAATTGCGCCCCTTACTGGACCGGGCTGGCCTTCGCACAGTCACTCAAGCACTCGTGACATCCCGATTCGACTACTGCAATGCTCTCTACATGGGGCTTCCCTTGAGGTGCACTCGAAAGCTACAGTTAGTTCAGAATTTAGCCGTGCGGGTGATTATGGGAGCTTCGAGGCACTCCCATATAACACCAATCCTGCGCGAGCTGCACTGACTTCCTGTGGTCTTTCAAGTGCGCTTCAAGGTTTTGACGACCATCTTTAAAGCGCTCCATGGCTCGGGGCCTAGTTATATGCGAGACCGTCTCCTGCCCCATACATCCCTTAGACCGATACGCTCCCACAGAGAGGGCCTTCTCAGGGTGCCGTCGGCTGGACAATGCCGACTGGCGACACCCAGGGGAAGGGCCTTCTCTGTGGCGGGCCCTGCCCTGTGGAACGACCTACCCCCAGAACTTCGTACCATCACCGACCTCCGCCTCTTTTGCCAGTCTTCCATCAAGCCGGCCTAACATAGCCTCCACTGGGACTAACCATAGACAGTTTTAATTCGGGGATTTTAATTGGTTTTAGCGCAGGATGGGGATCTAATAGGTTTTTTAAATTTTGTATTGAGTTTTTTGTATGTATTTTAATTTCCTGTGTGCCGCCCTGGGTCCTCTTGGAGAAGGGTGGGATATAAATTTAATAAAATAAATAAAATAAAATACATTTTTCAACATTAAAGCATACAGTCAATCAAATATTTCCAATCCTACAATTGAAAACGCATTAGAAAGGCATTTTCAAAGCAGTTAGTGGATGTTTTACCTTTCTTTCTCTTCTCCTTTAATTAAATCTTTCTACTTTATTTTTTGCGCCTTATTGTAATATTTCAAAATTCTCACAGATCCTTCACAAAAAACCAGTTCTAATTTAACTGGAATACAATTTTCTAGTCTGGAATTACTTGACTCACACACACACACACACACACACACACACATCCCCCAGCTCGTCAACATTTCTCAATGTTTTCCTTTCCTTTCTGTTATGTACAGAAATGTGCTTCTCTTTTATTGCTCATTTTCAAATTAATTCTCCCCTGATGCCTACATCTGAATTTCATTCAGGTAAACCCGAACAACACTTCTTTCCTAAATTGTCAAAATGGAAAGTGCTCCAAATGGAATTACTCAGGATGGTTATATTAGTAATTAATAAACATAATTATAAATTATGGGACTTAACAAATGAATTAAGCAATGAGTTTGAGACCAACAGTGATACAAGCAAAAATCAGGACTTCGTTTCCAGTTTCCGAAGGCGACGGACATGCTTCGAGCTCTGTCCGCCGCTTGCTGTACCGGTGGGCTCCTTTGGGAGCACAGGAGATTCTGAGGGAGTCTCCTGCCATAGGGGCAGCTTGATGGGAGCCCCCAGCCTGGTGGTGGCCAGTGGGGTACCCCCAGCCTCGCACTAGGAGCTGGCAAGCAGAAAGGGGGGACAAACCTTGCCTCTTCGCCGGATGGATCCCGGGAACAACAAACAGAATGAAAAGAGTAACTGAAATGCCAGAGGTGGAAGGCGTTCCCTAATCTCCTGAGTTGCTGATGAAGGATAAGCAATAGGACATTGTAAATTCCAGTTCAATCAATTTTAAACAGAGATTGGAGGGGGGGGTCTTGTTTAACCCCCTCTCGGACGAAGCAGCAATCAAACGATCCCTCTCCATTGGAATTGAGAGAGGAAAGGACTAATTTGCTATTTGAACTAAATATGGAAAAGAATTGTATCATATTGCAGTTGCAACAATTTCTTGCAGAGCTGTTTTAAAAAAGAAAGTAAATGGAACTTTCACTTTTCTTCCTGTCAGAAGGCGGGGCAAGATCGCTTCTCTTTGTTCTCCACTTATAACTCCCTTGCATTGGTGAAGCTTTTCCCTCCATAATTACCATTGAAGGATTTGAAACTTTGTACTTTTAACATTTCTCCCAGAGACCCCAAAGTCTCTCCCAATATGTGGGCTCCTGGATGCGGATTGCAAGATTTCTTTTCTTTTCTCTTAAGTGAACTTTTAAGACTGGACTCTCATTTGGATTACTCTGATACCTCCGACTGCCTCGGTCGTCCGTTTCTCCGGTGCCATTTCTTTATTAACTTAGAAATTAGAACTGACACAATGACTTTTAGAAATCCACCAACGGGAAAGTCAATTTCCACCCCGTCTTCAGCCGTCTCCAGCCCGACTATACAGCTGAAGATTTCTCAACTTCTACAGAAAGAATCTGCTAGAGAGGGCGCATAAGAACTGTCGGTTACAGAAATGTTTCGGGAACTAATGAAAAACATGAATGAAATGCGGAAAGAAATGACAGATTTAACATTAGAACTCGGAAACACAATAAAGTACAACAGAAAATAAACAAAAAATTGTGAAGTTAGAGGAAGGGGCGGCCGAGATGGGGGAAGAGGTTAAGGGGATCCGGAAGGAGAGTCTAGAATTAGGAGCTCATATGACTAAAATTGAATTTGAAAGAATGTCTTTTTTTCTCAGGTTCCAGAATATACCAGAGTCAGAAAATGAAGATCTCAAAGATGTTATGAGTACAATGTTAGCAGAATACCTTAAAAGAGATAAAGAACAACTCTGGTGGGATATGGAACCTGGTTTATAGAATTAATTTAGCCTATGCTAGGATGCATAATGTACCAAGAGAAGTTCATATTAAATTTCTTAGGAGATCCACAAGGGATGAGATATTGAGGGCTCAACGGGATGGAATCTTAAAGTATCAAGATAAAGAAATAATCGTTTTGAAACAAATTCCGGAAAAAAATTAGAGAAATAAGAAGGAAGTATTCCTGAGACTTCCTTCCGGTTAGCCGGAGGCGACGGTCAGGTCTTGTACTCGTCCGCCGCTTGGTTGCTTCTGCGGCCCCTTCGGGGGCAGGGGGCTCTTGTAAAGAGCTCCTGCTGCACGGGCAGCTTGTGGTGAGTCCCCCCACCTCGACGGCGGTCGGGGGGTGGCTCCCGCTTTGACCTAGGCACAGGAGAACGAGTTGCGGGGGGGAGTTCCTCTTTCGTCCCCTTCGCTGATGGAGAGCTGGAACAGCTGTTCAGATTCAAGACAGGCTGAAAGCCGAGGGCTGGAGGCAACGCCGAGGCTCATGGCTACAGAGTGGATTGTGAGTGACTTTCACTTAATGCTTTCGACTTTCATTTTAAAAGAAGAAGGAGGAGGGAGTTTGTAAAACCCCTCTTCGGAAAGGAAAACAAAGCGGCATTTTGAAATGTTCCCCAAGCTTGGGGAGGTGGAAGAATCAACATCCGACTTTTAAACTACAAGTGAAAGTCTCTTACTTTAAAAATTTCAATGATACTTTGTATCTTTGTCTGGCAACAACTGAAATGAACTTTCACTAGATCTCCATGGTTTCCAGAGGGACGGGGAAGATGGCGTTCCTTTGTTCTCAGCAGGAAATGTTCACTTTTGAAATTTGCTGACACTCCCTCATCTTTGGGACTGAACTCTTTAACAGTGGATTGATTTAATTGACTATTAGGACCTTTCCCAGATGTGCCTTCTTTCCTTTTTCTTATTTGATTGCTTTTAAAAATGGTTCTCTCTCTGGACTGTAAGCAAATTGAACTTTGAATTTGGATATTGACTTTTGCTCTCTCTTCACCTCACGGACTATCTCTCCAACAGATGCCATATTAGTGACAAGAACGTAATACTTTCATTATGGCTTCAAAAAAGCAGCCACATCAAGCCAAGATTACTTCAATGTTATCCAAAGGAACAGAGGTGGAAGCTACACAGTTATCAGCAATAGAGGAAACTCTTCAAAATATTATGAAAGAAATAAAAGAAATCCGGAAAGACAATGTTAGCTCAAAATTGGAACTTTTGGAGACACAGAAAGCACTAATGGAAAATAAACAAAGAATTGATGGATTGGAAGGGGGGACGGCTGAGATGAGGGGAGAGATAAAAAATTCTCAAAGGCAAATTGTGGATTTAGCTAGTCATATGTCTAGGATGGATTTTGAAAGGATGTCTTACTTTTTAAGGTTTCAAAATGTTCCTGAAGTTGCTTCTGAAGATTTAAAAGATTTAATGTGTACGATGTTAGCAGATTATACTAAACAGAGCAAAGAGGATATTTGGGGGGGACATCGATTTGATTTATAGAATTAACTCAGCATATGCTAGAATAAATGAGGTACCCAGAGAGATACATATTAAATTTGTAAGAAGGTCAACGAGGGACAGGATCCTGAGAGCACAAAGAGACGGTCCCTTAATATACCAACAGACTGAAATTGCCATCTTGAAACAGATCCCGAAAAAATTAGAGAAATAAAAGGAGGAAATATTCCTTCTTATCAAAAAGATTATATAAAAAGGGGGTGTGCTTCAAGTGGTTGATGCCAGAGGGAATGTTAGTGTTCTGGGAGGGGGGGAGAGTAAGAATTAAAACAATTGCAGAGGCGGAAGCCTTTCTTAAAAAACATTCCCCAATCCTGGAGGATGAAAATGGGGGAGCAGAGGGGGCCACGGCTCCGCCCACTGGAGGTCAGGGAGAGGAAGATATAATTGCTAAAAGACTTAGATCTCACAAATGACTTTTTTCTATATAGTGTAACCGCTATTTGGATGTTTATAGAATTAATGATTGATTGCATGAACATAAACTGATATATTTGTATCTCTTTCCACTTTGTAGGGAAACGAAAAATGATTTGTATTATCTTATCTTTTTTTTTTTGTAAGGAGCCTCGGAGGGGGTCGACACCTCTGACATAGATGTCCTCAAAATATCTTTGTATTACCTTATACCCTTTTCCTATTTTTTTAAAAAAAATTGTAAAAACCAATAAAACTTTTTTCAAAAGGAAGAAGGAAGTATTCCTTCTTGTCTAAGAAATTATAGAAAAAAGGAATCTGGTTCAAGTGGTTATTGCCAGGGGGAATGCTGATCTTCTGGGAAGGGGGTAGAGTAAAAATTAAAACACTAAGTGAGGCAAAGGCATTTATTCAAAAACATTCCCCCCATGTGGGAGGCGAAGATGGGGGAACAGGGGGAGTGACGGCCCCGCCAGGGGACAGACAAGAAGAGTCAATTGCGAAAAGACTTAGATCTCAAAAATGATTTTATTTAAAATCCTATTGTAATTGTTGATACAAGATAAAATGGCAAAGAAAAAGATAATTGAATATATGGACTGCACAATGTAACCTTTATATATATTTATATTTATTCAATTTATATCCCGCCCTTCTCCAAACGGACCCAGTGTGGCGCACAGGAAAATTAAAATACATACAAAACATCATATAAAATTTAAAAAACTAATTCAATGGATCCTGTGCTAAAACCAGATTAAAATCCCCAAATTTAAAAACTATCTAAAAGTCAGTTTAGGGGGCTACGCTAGGCTGGCTAGATGGAACAAATGTGTCTTAAGACACTTGCGGAAGAGGCGGAGGTCAGAGATGGTGCGAAGTTCAGGTGGTAAGTCGTTCCAAAGGGCTGGACCTGCCACAGAGAAGGCTCTCCCCCTGGGTGTCGCCAGTCGGCATTGTCCGGCCGACAGCACCCTGAGGAGGCCCTCTCTGTGGGAGCGTATTGGTCTGAGGGATGTATGGGGCAGGAGGCGGTCTTGCATATAACTAGGCCCCGAGCCATGGAGCGCTTTAAAGATGGTTGTCAAAACCTTGAAGCGCACCCGAAAGACCACAGGAAGCCAGTGCAGCTCGCGCAGGATAGGTGTTATGTGGGAGTGTCTAGGCGCTCCCGTAATCACCCGCGTAGCTGCATTCTGGACCTCAAGGGAAGCCCCATGTAGAGAGCATTACAGTAGTCGAGTCGAGAGGTAACGAGGGCCTGAGTACCATGGTCGATGATATCAAAAGCCGCTGAGAGGTCTAATAAGACTAGGATAGAGGAATATCCTCTATCCCGCGCCCTCCAGAGATCATCAACCAACGCGACCAATGCCGTCTCGGTGCTATGCCCGAATCGGAAGCCGGACTGGCACAGGTCTAGATAATCAACTTCCTCCAAGTGTCGTGGAAACTGTTGGGCCACCACACTCTCAACAACCTTCACTAAAAAGTGAAGGTTGGAGACGGGACGATAATTCTCTAGTAATGCTGGATCCAGGGACGGCTTCTTGAGGAGGGGCCTTACTACCGCCTCTTTCAAGATGGCAGGCAAGGACCCCTCACTCAAAGATGCGTTGACAATGCCCTGGAGCCAGCCTCGTGTCGTCTCCCAGGATGCCAGTACAAGCCAGGAGGGACACGGGTCCAATAAACATGTGGTAGCCCTAAGTCTCTTTGACAACTTGTCCATATCCTTTGTAGTAACAAAATCAAACTCCTCCCAAGATGGTGTCTCAAGAGCAACCTCGGACCGCTCAGCTGGACCACTGTCAATGGAGGGCAGCTCGCTCCGAATCCGAGTGATTTTCTCCTGCGGATAAATCCCAAATTCCTCTGCTCGACCCTGTAGAGGGGCTTCCCGCGGCCTCTGTTGAAGGAGGGAGCGAGTCACCCCAAACAAGGCGGCAGGGCGGTTATCTGCGGATGCAATAAGAGTGGCACAATACTCACGTTTGGCCACTCTTATCGCCACCAGGTAAGTCCTAATGTAGGTTCTTACTAGTGTTCGGTCGGCTTCGGAGTGAGAGGATCTCCATCTGCTCTCTAGGCGTCTCTTGTGGCGCTTCATCTCCCTAAGTTCCTCGGTGAACCAAGGAGCCCGGGTGGATCGTCGCCGCAAGAGAGGCCGCACGGGCGCGACTCGGTCCAAGGCCCCCGTGGCCGCACTTAACCATGCGGCCACTAGGTCCTCAGTCGAGTCGCGGGGCAAGTCCACAGGAATTGGCCCAAGCTCCCTTTGGAACCTTACCGGGTCCATCAGAAGCCTGGGGCGGAACCATATAGGAATATCCTGTTCTGCCTCCCCACGATGGGATGCAGCGATCGGAAAATCGAGCCGAAGGAGAGCGTGATCTGTCCATGACAGGGGTATGATGACTAAATCCCCTATTCCCAGATCACGACTCCACTGTCCTGAGATGAAGATGAGATCCAGGGTGTGTCCACCCTTGTGGGTAGGGCCTAAAACTACCTGGGTCAGGTCCATGGCTGCCATGGAAGCCATGAACTCCCGAGCTGCACCAGAGGTTTCACCTACCAACGGCAGGTTAAAGTCCCCCATGACCAAAAGTCTGGGGGTCTCAACCGCCACCTCGGCTATCACCTCTAGGAGCTCGGGCAGGGCTGTTGTTGCATAGCGAGGAGCCAGGTATACAACTAACACGCCCAACTACCTCCCTAGGCCCCATTTCACGAGGAGGGACTCGCACCCTGTCGTCTGAGGGATCGTGGTCTCCTTTGGCTCAAGACCTTCCCTAACCAAAATCACCACCACCCCACCCCTCCCTAGGGCCCTAGGTTGATGGAAGGCTCAGTAGCCTGGTGGGCATATTTCTACGAGGGGATGACCTCCCTCGTGGCCCAACCAGGTTTCCGTAATACCTACCAGGTCCGGGTCCCCCTCTGACACAAGGTCATGGATGAGGGGGGCTTTTTGCACCATGGACCTGGCGTTGCATAGCATCAGCCTAGGGCCCCGGGTCTGTGGTTCTTGCCCTCCTAGCCTGCGATGGGAGTGTGGGGAGTTGGAGCGCATGACCGCCCATAGCCAGTGGCCACGGTCCTCCAGCTGGTGATGTTCCTCCCGTCTCCCACCGCCCCTGCCCCTCCCCAAGACCAGATTGATGGGAAACACCTCAGTGGAAACGACCCCCCCTTCTCCCTCCTCCGTTTCCCTACTTCCGCTAGCCGGCCCTATAATCTGTCGCCCTCCCACCTGACTATCCCCCACCCCCACCCTGGGACCCCCTAAAAGTCGGATTAAAAATTTACCCAGAAATCCCCTGAGCTTACGTTTTGCCCACCTCTCAGGGTTCAGCAACCCATCCTTAAGGTGGGCCCCAGATAGATCGGGGGGCCACAGCTGCAAGAGGGGAGACTCTCGCAGATAGAGGAGATCTGTCCTTGAATACAGTAGCATATAAAAACAGTCCTGGCTCTAAAAGGGAGGTAGCATAAGTTGGTAAAAATAGCAAGTCAATAGCAAGTCAATTTACAGCAGAGGAAGGGCATATAAAAACAATCTGGTGTTAAAAGATAAAAACAATCTGGGGTTAAAAGATAAATAGATGATAAAAATACATAGATGGTAAATGATAATGTGGTAAGAATGGAAAGGTAAAATGGAAAGGTAATCCCGAAGGAATAGAGGGTAGGCGAGGGGAGGGTATGGTGGGGGAGCAGCAATAAATAAATATTTCCAGTCTCAGTCCAAAATCATCCCAGCAAGATGGTTTGCTGTCGGGCCTAGGCCTCTTCCTCTCCGCCTGGCCTGGCCCGTTCAGTAATCTGGGATCTGCCAGTCTCTTTCTGTCCTGGGGGGGGGGGGGCGAGATAGCATAGGCCATTAACCTAGATGGTATTTGCCGTTCCACTTAATCGTCCTGCTTGTCCTGGACGCCCCCCTCCTTGCCTCTTCGGCCGCTCAAACCTGGTCCGGTCAGGCTAGGTGGCTGCAGCGCTGTCTATTAATACCTCGCGCTGCCCGATGGTCCATCACGCTCCGGCCTGGCCTCCTTATTGTGCGGCCTGGCATCTGCCTGGCTTCGGCCTCGATCACCACACGGCCACGCTCTCACCTCCGCTTCAACTCTCTCCTCGCTCCTCCCTCACAGCCACTCAAAGCCTCTCAGGGCTCCCCTTGATCTCTGCAGCTTGTATTCATCCAGCCGCCTGCGTTCCGGCCTCTCCATAGGGCTTCCAGCCTCACCATTCCAGCCTCTCCATAGGGCTTCCGGCCTCTCCATGGGGCTTCCGCACCCACGCCCGCGTCCTCCGCGTCTTCCGCGCCGTCCAAAACGCCCGCTTCACCGAATGGGACCGGACTTGTCCCATTTCGGCGGCAGGGCATCCAGCTTGCTGAAGCTAGCCCCCTGAGGTGGATAACGGGGCTAGCAGCGACTCCTCGATCTTACATAGCCCCCGGACCCGGGCTGTGCTCAAGGAGCCGACTCCATCTTAGCGCATGCGCAGCTCTAAAATATATGCCTATCCTTTACCTTTAAAATTGTAAATTTATGAAGTTTTGGGAGGGCCACCACTAACGGCAGGGAAGCTACCAAATGTTATTTTCACCCTATGCCTTTTTCCCTGTATAAATTTTGAAAACCAATAAAAAAATTTCTTTTAAAAAAAAAGTGATACAAGCAAAAATCAGTCTTGTTAGGAAAGTGTCAGATCTGCTTCCATCATAAATCAGGAAAGACCACGCTCAAACTCATTTGGAAAGTTTAAGGTTACTTTTACTGAATATAATAAGACTGCAGCGAAAGTCATGCAAGGAATGAAACATTTAGGCGCGCAGCACACGTATCAAAGCATAACCCCACCCTTAGCTTCTTGACCCCAGCATATTGTCCAATGTAAAGCCGTTCACTACATCAGGTGTACTTCCTGCCCAGGGTCATCATCAGAATGGAATGCAGACCGTTAGCCGAGGTGATAACAAACTGTGGCCACACCCCTCTCTCCTGCTCACTTGTATCCTAGCAACCTCCCCCCCCCCCGTTCCAATATGACAGCCGAAGGAAGCAAAAAGCGGAGGCTGACATCCGGCCCTCCTCCAGAAAAGCGATGTTAGTCCTGGAATAAAACACAAACAGACAAAAACACCAAGAGGGACAGAGACAAACAGAAAATACACACACAAAAGAACCACAGTGGTTAAGGTTTGTCAGGATATTTAGCATAAAACTTCTTAAGCACTTTAGGGGCTCGAACCCACTCGGTATGGGAGGGATGGAAATCCCTCCACGACACTAGGTATTGAACTTTCTTTCTCCATACTCTAGAATCCAAAATGTCTTTCACTTCGTAATGGGGTTCACCAGCAACTAGTAACGGTGGTGGGGGTTCAGATTGTGGTTGCCGAAGATAAGATGTGTGTTCAGGCTTCAATAAATGGACATGGAAAATCGGGTAAAGTCAACGATAAGTTTTTGGTAAATCTAGTTTGACTGACACGGAGCTGATGATCTTAACAATAGGGAAAGGTCCAACATATTTCGGACCCAGTTTCTTACATTTTTGAGGGCTCTCCAAAAATCTGGTAGAAAGGTAAACACGGTCACCAACTTTATAATCAGGAGGGGCAATTTGTTTCTTATCAGCATACAATTTTTGAGATTGGTGAGCATCATCCAGTGTTTTCCGCGCCACTGGCCAAAATGACGCCATCTTATTACTCCAATCTGAGAGAGAGAGAACAGTAGGAGCCTCGTGAGGCAACTCGGGAATAGGCATAAAGTCCTGACCATAGATCAATTTAAAGGGAGTCATACCGGTGCTGCTATGAACGGAATTGTTATATGCCACCTCAGCATGGGTTAACAGGTCGGCCCAATTGTCTTGTTGGTAATTAATGAAACATTGCAGATATTGCTCCAAAATGGAATTAGCCCTTTCACAAGCTCCGTTCGTCTGAGGGTGGTGGGAGAAGCTTAATCCCTGGGAGGAGCCAATCATCCTCAAGAATTCCTTCCACAATCGAGAAGTGAACTGAACTCCTCTATCAGAAATAATACGTCAAGGAACCCCATGTAGTCGATAAATGTGATTCAGGAACAGTTTTGCTAAGGCCTTAGCCGATGGGATTCCTGAGCACGGAACAAAATGAACTTGCTTCGAAAATAGATCAGTAACTACCCATATGACAGTGAAACCACGGCTATTTGGAAGATCCACAATGAAGTCCATAGATATCTCCTTCCAAGGAGACTCCGGCCGTGCTACAGACTGGAGGAGACCTTGAGGTTTGCCAGGGGAGTGTTTACATGCAGCGCAAACTGTGCAACTAGCAATGTAAGACTCCACATCTTTCTTCATAGAAGGCCACCAGAATTGACGTTTAAGTAAGTGTAAGGTCTTCACGAAACCAAAATGACCAGATAGACGAGAATCGTGCGCCCTCTGGAGTACAAAAGTACGGAGTTTAGCTGGGATGTAAAGCTTGGAACCCACCCAGGGTAAGTCATCCCGCAAAGTACAGTCTCTACAATGTGCAGCGAACCAATCGTCAGCCTGAAGTTCTTCTTTAATTTTAGAGATTAATTTGGGAGGGGTTTCGGCCTGTAGAGTAGAATGGCTGCGAGTGGTCACTGGAGCAGCTAAGTCACACACCAGGATGACAGGCTGGATCACTGTAAGTTTAGAGGAATTGTATTGAGGAAGGCGTGATAACGCATCCGCCATAAAGTTTTTTCCTCCAGGGATATACTTCATGGAAAAATTAAATCAACTGAAATATTGAGACCACCGGACCTGTTTAGGAGAAAGTTTACGAGGTGTCCATAGAGATCCCAAATTTTTATGATCAGTCCATACTTCGAATGGGTGAGATGCTCCCTCTAAGAAATGCCGCCAAGTCATGAGGGCCCATCGCACTGCAAAAGCTTCCTTTTCCCAAATAGCCCATCTTCTTTCAGTATCCGAGAGTTTACGAGAGGTATAAGCGCAAGGTTGCAATTCTTCATTGGAGTTGTATTGGAGGAGAACTGTGCCAACTGCCACATCGCTGGCATCAACCTGTACAACAAAAGGCGCATCCATGTCTGGGTGTTTCAAAATTGACTCTGCTGCAAATAAGCGTTTAAGTTTTTTGAAGGCTGCTTGGCATTCCATAGACCAGTTCAGGGGTTTATTAGGTTGTGGTTTTTCATCAACCTTCATTTTAAGTAAGTTCATAATTGGTAGAGCAATACTGGCAAAAGAGGGGATAAACTGGCGGTAAAAGTTTGCAAACCTCAAGAAACTTTGCAATTGTTTACGGGTGCGAGGCGAGGCCCACTCAGTCACTGCCTTTACTTTAGCAGGATCCATCTCTGTACAGAAAAAAGTCACTTGTGAAATCTAAGTCTTTTGGCAATTGTATCATGTAATGATTTCATTTCTAAGCGGGCTTTTCATTCCATGAGGGGGTCCTCAAAACGCCTTCTCAGGGCGAACATAAATCTGTCGAAATTTCTCATCAGAGGGGAGTTATCATTGTGCAAAGCTACCATCCAATCAGAAGCCCTGCCCTCTAGTGCCAGACAAACAATCCTAATTTTGCTATCATCATCTGGCAAATCAAATGCAGCTTGCCTCACAAAATTGCTGACATGTAGTAGGAAACACCCCAATTCCTTAGGATCACCTCCAAATTTCACTCCCAATGGAGGGACAGTAGCCATTCTGCAGGCCGGGGGGCTTGCTTCTCTTCTATGGCGTGGGGGGGGGGAACCCGGCCTTGCTGTCGCTAGGCGCTGTGTGTGTTCCTCTTTCTGGGTAGGGGTCCCTCCAAATTTGGGTTTTACTTCCTCCCTCCTTGGCAACAACCAATCCCGAGGGTCGAGGGCCCCTTTTTCCTTGATTTCTCTGCTGCGTTCTCTGCTGTGTTTCATCTCATCAGCTTCTGCAATTAATTTCTGTGCTTGCTGCCTTAGAAGAAATTCCTCTTCTGGCACTTCCCAGAAAGCAGGAGGGGAGGGGGCCGGTCTGCATCTAGTATTTACTCCCCAAGGGGTTTCTTCAAAAATTCCTTTTCTCCCCACACTCCCTTAGACCATCGGTGACGAACTGATTTATCTTCAGATTTTTCTTCACCCTCTAAATTAATATCCATTAAGAGTTCAGTAACTGACCTTGTATCTTTGGGTTTTGATTCCTGGATGTCTGTAGTGAGGGGGGAGGCTGTTTTGGGCGTGGAAGCTCCCAGTAATTCTTTTTTCTCAGCGTCCGACATTGTTTGAAGTTTTTTGGTTTTATCTTGCTCGCTGCTGAAGCTATTAACTCAGAGACGAACGTATTTTTCATCCCTTGCTTTTTGTCAGATCTGCTTCCATCATAAATCAGGAAAGACCACACTCAAACTCATTTGGAAAGTTTAAGGTTACTTTTACAGAATATAATAAGACTGCAGCAAAAGTCAAGCAAGGAATGAAACATTTAGGCACGCAACACACGTATCAAAGCATAACCCCACCCTTAGCTTCTTGACCCCAGCATATTGTCCAATGCAAAGCTGTTCACTACATCAGGTGTACTTCCTGCCCAGGGTCATCATCAGAATGGAATGCAGACCGTTAGCCGAGGTGATAACAAACTGTGGCCACACCCCTCTCTCCTGCTCACTTGTATCCTAGCAACCTCCCCCCCCCCCCCCGTTCCAATATGACAGCCGAAGCGAGCAAAAAGCAGAGGCTGACACAAAGGCTGTCTAATAAAAGAGGCATTTTAACTCCATTTCAGCTAAACCTTCCTGAAGCTGTGATTGGAGTTGCTGGATATAAGGGGCGAGTCAGAAGAGACAAAGAGGTCGAGGAAGATGAATTTTAACCCCATTTAATCTAAACCTCCCTGAAGCTGGGATTGGAGCTATTAGATGCAAAAGGTGACACAGAGAGACAAAGAAGTTGGGGTAGGGGCCCGAATCAGATATCTATAAACCAAATTAGTAATAATACATTCTGGATTAGTGTGTTTGAGATTGTGATTTTATTTTATTTCAAAATGACCATCTTAGTCCAATGTAATAGCTGTTTTGCAACTGTCTTTCATAGAACTCTATTCAAATTTGGATACTGTCTCCTTTGTAAACAAATTACTAGTCTACATAGATGGATTACCTATCTAGAATCTCTAATCTGTGTTCTCCAAGCAAAAATTATGTGTCCAATTCGGCCATTCCACTCTTTGGAGATGCCATGCTCTCAGCCCCCTCTACCATAGATTCTGCAGGAGAAGAGCAGTCTGGACAACTGTGGGATCTGGCAGGGTGACAGCTGTGAACCATAAACACAAAGCTTTTGCTGTGACACAGCCTAATAGATATAGCCCTCTTGCTGACCTTAAAGGGACACTAAAGAGATAGGTCAAGGTAGTTGTGATAACGATGACTCAAATAAGCAGGGGATCGTGGTCCAAAATGAAAAACTTTCTTCAGAGAAGTGAAATAGGAAACCAAGTATCACATATCAGTCACACAAGAAGAGCAAGGTGTGCAAAAAGAGACATACCTTCTGGTTGGTGATTCAATCATAAGGGATGTAAATTTAGGAAAGTATATGGAGGTTTTAAAACAGGTCAGGTGTCTACCATGTGCTACTGCCAGCAGAGACAAGAGGCATATTCTCAAGATAGTCAAGAATGCAAGTAAGGACTGTGACATTGATGCTATTATATATCTTGGCACTAATGATCTGTCCCAAAAAGATGTACTTTCTGTGAATAATGATTTCCAGAGCTTGGGGTATGAACTTAACAGTATAGATTGTAGGCTTAGCTTTTCAGAGATTTTACCAGTATATAAGGAACAAAAAGAGAAGGGCCAGCGTGTAGCAGAGTTGAATGTGTGGCTAAAGGAGTGGTGTAAAAGGGAAGGCTTTGATTTTATTAGTCATGATGCCTGTAGCTGGTCCAATGAAAAACTGTACAAAAGAGATAGTTTACACCCATCCAAGAAAAGGACTGAGTTACTTGGCATTAAATTCACAGATTTTCTTGATAAACATTTAAACTGAACAGTGGGGACAGAGAATTAATACATACAGAACATTTCTGTCCCCAGCAATCTAAAATTCATAGGGTTATAAGTGCATGTAACATAGATGTTTGTGCGGGTAAGATTATCACTACTGCTGATAAGCAAAACCAAGCATTTAATAGTGAGTGCCATACCATGTGCACGAATCATATAGGTGGCAAGAAAATAGGGACAGTCAGGCAT
Source organism: Rhabdophis nuchalis (assembly GCA_039707465.1). Classification (NCBI taxonomy): domain Eukaryota; kingdom Metazoa; phylum Chordata; class Lepidosauria; order Squamata; family Natricidae; genus Rhabdophis; species Rhabdophis nuchalis. Next base: position 97,272,884 of record CM077647.1, read on the forward strand.
AACACAGGTAATGTAGGCAGTAAACACAGGGTCAATCAAAATGGACTCAAATGTCTATACACCAATGTACAGAGGATGACTAATAAACAGGGGGAATTAGAAATTCAAGTAAATGTGGGCAGATACAATATTGTTGCCATTACAGAAACTTGGTGGGATGAAACCCACAATTGGAACACACAGCTAGAAGGATTTAAATTATTTAAAAGAAATAGGCCAAATAAAAGAAGAGATGGAGTTGCAATATATATAAGAAATAACTACATCTCTACAGAAATAGAGCAAAACAATGATGAGAAGTATCTTGAATGCATTTGGGTCAATATTAAAGGGATGGGATACTTTGTATCTTTGTCTGGCAACAACTGAAATGAACTTTCACTAGATTTCCGTGGTTTCCAGAGGGGCGGGGAAGATGGCGTTCCTTTGTTCTCAGCAGGAAATGTTCACTTTTGAAATTTGCTGACACTCCCTCATCTTTGGGACTGAACTCTTTAACAGTGGATTGATTTAATTGACTATTAGGACCTTTCGCAGATGTGCCTTCTTTCCTTTTTCTTATTTGATTGCTTTTAAAAATGGTTCTCTCTCTGGACTGTAAGCAAATTGAACTTTGAATTTGGATATTGACTTTTGCTCTCTCTTCACCTCACGGACTATCTCTCCAACAGATGCCATATTAGTGACAAGAACGTAATACTTTCATTATGGTTTCAAAAAAGCAGCCACATCAAGCCAAGATTACTTCAATGTTATCCAAAGGAACAGAGGTGGAAGCTACACAGTTATCAGCAATAGAGGAAACTCTTCAAAATATTATGAAAGAAATAAAAGAAATCCGGAAAGACAATGTTAGCTCAAATTTGGAACTTTTGGAGACACAGAAAGCACTAATGGAAAATAAACAAAGAATTGATGGATTGGAGGGGGGGACGGCTGAGATGAGGGGAGAGATAAAAAATTCTCAAAGGCAAATTGTGGATTTAGCTAGTCATATGTCTAGGATGGATTTTGAAAGGATGTCTTACTTTTTAAGGTTTCAAAATGTTCCTGAAGTTGCTTCTGAAGATTTAAAAGATTTAATGTGTACGATGTTAGCAGATTATACTAAACAGAGCAAAGAGGATATTTGGGGGGACATCGATTTGATTTATAGAATTAACTCAGCATATGCTAGAATAAATGAGGTACCCAGAGAGATACATATTAAATTTATAAGAAGGTCAACGAGGGACAGGATCCTGAGAGCACAAAGAGACGGTCCCTTAATATACCAACAGACTGAAATTGCCATCTTGAAACAGATCCCGAAAAGATTAGAGAAATAAAAGGAGGAAATATTCCTTCTTATCAAAAAGATTATATAAAAAGGGGGTGTGCTTCAAGTGGTTGATGCCAGAGGGAATGTTAGTGTTCTGGGAGGGGGGGAGAGTAAGAATTAAAACAATTGCAGAGGCGGAAGCCTTTCTTAAAAAACATTCCCCAATCCTGGAGGATGAAAATGGGGGAGCAGAGGGGGCCACGGCTCCGCCCACTGGAGGTCAGGGAGAGGAAGATACAATTGCTAAAAGACTTAGATCTCACAAATGACTTTTTTCTATATAGTGTAACCGCTATTTGGATGTTTATAGAATTAATGATTGATTGAATGAACATAAACTGATATATTTGTATCTCTTTCCACTTTGTAGGGAAATGAAAAATGATTTGTATTATCTTATTTTTTTTTGTAAGAAGCCTCGGAGGGGGTTGACACCTCCGACATAGATGTCCTCAAAATATCTTTGTATTACCTTATACCCTTTTCCTATTTTTTTTAATTTTTTTTTGTAAAAACCAATAAAACTTTTTTTAAAAAAATATTAAAGGGATGGGGGGAACAACATTGCCATAAGTCTATACTACAGGCCACCCAAGCAAGCAGAGGAAGTAGATGAAATTTTTGCTAGTCAACTAACTAAGGTATGTAGGAAGCACACCACAATAGTAATGGGGGATTTTAATTACCCTGACATCAACTGGGAAACAAACTGTGCACCAAGTGGAAGATCCAACAAGTTCCTAACAAACCTAGCAAAAAGTAGAGAAGGGAACAAGGGGATCAACCATACTGGACTTAATTCTCACTAACAGAGAGGAAATGATAGAAGGTGTTGAAGCCACAGCAAAACTGGGGGCAAGTGACCATGCTATATTGGAATTCAACATTATGCAAACACAAGTAGTAGAACAAAGTCAAACTAGAGTCTTGGACTTTAAGAGAGCTAATTTCAATAAACTTAGAGAGAGCTTGGGAAGAATTCCATGGATGAGAATCCTCAAGGGGGAAACAACTCAAGAAGCTTGGGAAATTTTTAAAAACGAGATTACAAAAGCCCAGTCTAGCACAATGCTAACGAAGAAGAAAAATAACAGCTCCCAAAATAAACCATCATGGCTGCATAAAGAACTCTCTGACAAATTGAAAGACAAAAAGGTAAGTATAAACAGTGGAAAGAGGGGGACATAACTATGGCAGAATATCAGCAAATAGCCCGAGCCTGCAAAGATGAACTGAGTAAAGCCAAGGCTCAAAATGAAGAAAGGCTTGCCACAAAAGTAAAAAATAACAAAAAAATGCTTCTTCCAACATGTTAAAAACAAGAAAAAGGTTAAGGAAACAATTGGTCCATTACTGGGAGAAAGTGGCAAGAAGGTGACAAGCAACAGGAAGAAAGCAGAACTATTTAACTCATTTTTTGCATCCATCTTTACACAAAGGGATAAAACAGTCCAACCTATTAAAAACAGCACCACAAAAATCAGATTAGGAACACAAGTTGAAATAGGGAAGAAAATGGTAACAGAGTACCTTTCTAACCTAGATGAGTTCAAATCACCAGGACCAGATGGATTACACCCCAGGATCCTGAAGGAACTGGCAGACGAGATCTCAGAGCCACTGAACTATATCTTTCAGAGATCCTGGAGCACAGGGGAACTGCCAGAGGACTGGAAAAGAGCTGATGTGGTTCCCATCTTCAAAAAAGGTTAAAAAAAATAGATCCAGGAAACTACAGACCTATCAACCTGACCTCAATACCAGGAAAGATTCTGGAAGAGATAATCAAGAAACTAATTAGCGAACATCTAGAAATAAACAAAGTAATAGCCAAAAGCCAACATGCATTCATCAAAAACAGATCACGCCAGACTAAGCTTATTGCATTCTTTGACAAAGTGACCAAATTCGTAGACTAGAGAAATGCCGTTGATCTAGTTTACTTGGACTTCAGTAAGGCATTTGATAAGGCAGACCATAACCTACTACTAGATAAAGTAGAAGAATGTAGGTTAGACAGCATCACCACCAGATGGATTTGTAACTGGTTGACCAACCGCACTCAACGTGTAGTCCTCAATGGAACTGCATCTACATGGAGCGAAGTATGCAGTGGAGCACCCCAAGGCTCTGTTTTAGGCCCAGTGCTCTTCAACATCTTCATCAATGATTTGGATGAGGGAATAAATGGGGAAATCATCAAATTTGCAGATAATACCAAGCTGGCAGGAATAGCCTACACTCCTGAAGATAGGCTTAAGATACAGAATGATCTTGACAGACTTGAACATTGGGCACTATCTAACAAAATGAAATTCAATGGTGAAAAGATTAAGGTTCTACATTTAGGCAAGAAAAACAAAATGCACATGTACAGTATAGGTGGTACCTTGCTCAATAGTAATAACTGTGAGAGAAATCTTGGAGTCCTAGTGGGCAACCATCTAAATATGAGCCAGCAGTGTGCAGCAGCTGCCAAAAAAGCCAACACAGTTCTAGGCTACATAAACAGAGGGATAGAATCAAGATCACATGAAGTGTTAATACCACTTTATAATGCCTTGTTAAGGCCACACTTGGAATACTGCATTCAGTTTTGGTCGCTAAGATGTAGAAAAGATGTGGAGACTCTAGAAAGAGTGCAGAGAAGAGCAACAAAGACTGGAGACTAAAACATATGAAGAATGGTTACAGGAACTGGGTATGTCTAGTTTAATGAAAAGAAGGACATGATAGCAGTGCTCCAATATCTCAGGGGTTGCCACAATGAAGAGGGAGTCAAACTATTCACCAAGGCACCTGAGGGTAGAACAAGAAGCAATGGGTGGAAACTAATCAAGGAGAGAAGCAACTTAGAACTGAGAAGAAATTTCCTGACAGTTAGAGCAATTAATCAATGGCACAGCTTGCGTCCAGAAGTTGTGAATGCCCCAACACTGGAAGTCTTTAAGAAGATGTTGGATATCCATTTGTCAGAAATGGTATAAGGTTCCTGCCTAGGCAGGGAGTTGGACTTTAAGACCTCCAAGGTCCCTTCCAACTCTGCTATTGTATTATATTGTATTGTATAAAATGTACCCAAGTCTTTGCTTATTATAAAATCAACCTGGACAGTGGTGGAACTTCCTCCCCTCCCTCTTTTGGGGAGATTTACAAACAACTTCCAGACAGGTTTGCCCTGCAGCCTCACCCATCCCTGCCGGCAGCTCTTGCCTGGGCAAGGTTTGGCTTTACCTTTCTCCCATGGCTGGTGGCAGAGGGAAAGGCCAGCCATTTCAGCTCCAACAATTCTCTGTGTGCTAAGTCCCAATACGGAGCTCTTTGTACCTGCGGGTGGTGGCAGTACTTGGAGCACGATCCAGTTATTTTCATCATCAAGAAGGGCTGTAGAGTCAGTTGTGGGGAGTTTTTAGCTTGGGCGCATTGGTGGATGGTGGCACTGGCAGCTGCGGGGCGTCCATGAACTCCTTGGGAGTTTTAATGCATGGATTTGGCTAAGATACAGTGAGGAGCATCCCCAAAAACCAGCAGGGTCCACAGCACACCTGAAGGGCAGACAGCCTTTGGCAGAGGCAGTCCTGACTGCAGCTCTGGGGACCCTGCTGGCTTTTCAGTCTGCTGCTCACCGTATCCTGGCCAAAACCTTGTAGGAAAACCTCCAGGGAGTTCCAGAAACTACCCTGTCTCTCCTCTGAAGAAGTGTCATTTCTCCTCTTTGAGAAGTGCTTTGCAAAATGTCAGAAAATTCCTCATTTTGCAAGGCACTTTTCAAAGGAAAAGAAGCGGGCATGGGGCTTCTTCAGAGAAGCTGAGGTCAGAGCCCGCACTTTGTTCTCTTTGAGAGCCACCTTGCTTGCCATAGGGCGAAATCAGGGGGAGAGAGGGAAGAGAAGGCTGTCCCTAGCAGAAGCTTGGCTTTCTCCTCTCTCTCTCTCCCCCTGATTTCTCCCCATGGCAAGCAAGGCGGCTCTCAAAGAAAACAAAGCACAAGCATTTCTTCCAACAGCCGAAGCCTCTGCTCCTCTTCCTTCCTTGGCTGTTTCTTTCTTTTGCTAGTACAGGGGCGTGGCCAGGCAGCCATTGCTACCAGGTTGATCCAGTACATCAGATTTTCACTACCTCTTCTGGCGTACCGTACCATACCGGGAGGAACCCACCTCTGTCCTACAGCCCTGGATGTTGTACAAGCATGTATGTACATATATACTACCTAAGGGTAGAGTAGTCATAATACTTATGAGTCTTTCTATAGGAGTTGTAAGTTTCATATGGTTCAAATAAATAATTTGTCTAGCAATCAGATTGTGTATCACAATTGATTGTTTTCATTTACTGCTGGTATTGCAAGGGAACCAATGTTAATAATATAATTATTGGTATGGTCATAAGTCACAATGGTAAGGAAAATAGATACACTAAAATGGCTATTAAGCCTACTAAGGTTTCAGAGGTATCAAGGTGACAAAAAACATTATTGAGACTCATGTCTCATCACTGGGGGACACAAAATTTGCGTTTAAGATTATGTGTTTAAGACTCTCATAGACTAACATAATCAGATCTGGGCAGCAGAAATTTAGATAACTGCAAAGTGGCCACAGTGAAATGTTTTTTTAAAAACAAATCTACCTCTTTGTTGCTTTATGATGACTGGTTGATGTCTTGATCTGCACATATAGTTGAACATACAAGTTCAAGTGAGTTATGGAGTTCTTGAAGAGTCCAGTGGATTAGAGATCAATTAAATATGCCATTGTAAGAATATTTGAGGCCATACTAGCCTTTTTTCCTTCCAACACTGGAATAATAATCCCAATGTTTTGGCCCCATATACATGATGTTCTTAATTTAACAGAGCTAAAATTTGATGGCAAAATACTTCAATCTGGTAGCACTAATTTTTGTGATGAGAGAAAGAAACAGAGATGGGGAGAAAAGGAGGGAAGAAATGAGAAGCAAAATAAATTTGCTAACCCTCTTGTGAACTTGAGAACTTTTCACTTTTAAAGATTTAGATTTAGATTTATTAAATTTTTAGACCGCCCTTCTCCCTTGCGGGACTCAGGGTGGTGTACAGGCAATAATAAGAACAATAAGATAGAGCATAAAATCCAATTAAAATACAATTAAAAATATATTAAATGGATTGGCCTGATTTAAATCCAGTTAAAAAACCCTTACTAAAACCAATTTAAAAACTAAAGCAATTTAAAAAAACTACGCCGCACAAAACAGATAGGTCTTTAAGGCCCGACAGAACTGGCGCAGGTCCGTGGTTGTCCGTAGGTCAGGAGGTAGGTCATTCCAGAGGGCAGGAGCTGCCACAGAGAAGGCTCTCCCCCTGGGGGTCGCCAGCCGGCATTGCCTGGCTGACGGTACCCTGAGGAGGCCCTCCCTGTGGGAGCGGACTAGTTGGTGGGAGGTGTTTGGTAGCAGGAGGCGGTCTTGCAGATAGCCAGGTCCCTTGCCATGGAGCACTTTGAAGATGGTTACTAATACTTTGAAGCGCACCCAGAAAGCCACAGGCAGCCAGTGCAGCTCGCGCAGGAGAGGTGTCATGCGGGAGCATCTAGACGCTCCCAGAATCCCCACACGGCCGCATTCTGGACTAACTGGAGTCTCCGGGTGCACCTCAAGAGAAGCCCCATGTAGAGAGCGTTGCAGTAGTCCAGACGGGAAATGACAAGAGCTTGAGTGACCGTGCGTAAAGCATCACGATCCAGAAAGGGGTGCAACTGGCGTATCAGGCGTACCTGATGAAAAGCCTCCCTGTGCATAAAGGTTGTCATATGGTTTTCTAGGGACAGCCAAGAGTCCAGGAGGACACCCAAGTTGCGAGCCCTCTCTGTAGGGGCCAATGACTCGCCCCCAATAGCAAGCGATGGCACCAGCTGGCTATATCGTGACGTCAGAAGCCACAGCCACTCGGTCTTAGACGGGTTGAGTCGGAGCCTGTTTCTCCCCATCTAGACTCGCATGGCCTCCAGACACCGGGACATCACTTCCACGGCATCGTTGGGGAGGTCCGGGGTAGAGATGTACAGCTGAGTATCATCAGCTTCATATAGATGTTGAACAGGAGAGGCCAGAGGACCGACCCCTGTGGCACCCCACAAGTGAGGCACCTCGACATCGACCTCTGCCCTCCTGCCAACACAAATTGTGACCAGTCGGAGAGGTAGGAGGAGAACCACCATAAAACGGTGCCCCCTACCCCCAACCCCTCCAGCCAGTGCAGCATGATACCATGGTCGATGGTATCAAAAGCTGCTGAGAGATCTAACAGGACCAGGATAGAGGAGCAACCCCTATCCCGAGCCCTCCAGAGATCATCCACCAACGCAACCAATGCCATCTCTGTGCTGTACCCAGGCCGGAAGCCAGACTGGCACGAGTCCAAATAGACAGTTTCCTCCAGGTGCCGCGCCACTGCACTCTTAACAACCTTTGCAAGAAAATGAAGGTTGGAGACAGGACGGTAGTTAGCCAACACAGCCGGGTCCAGGGAGGACTTCTTGAGGAGGGGCCTCACCACCGCCTCTTTCAAGGCAGCCGGCAGAAACCCCTCACTCAAAGAAGCGTTGACAATTACCTGGAGCCAGCCTTGTGTCACCTCCCGGGAGGCCAGTACCAACCAGGAGGGACACGGGTCCAATAAACATGTGGTGGCGTTCAGCCACCCCAGCATCCTGTCCATGTCCTCAGGAGTCACAGGATTGAACTCTTCCCAGATGACAGACTCAAGACCTGCCTCCGTCAACCCGTCTGAACTAGACCAGTCCAAGGCCAACCCGTCCCGGATCTGATCGATTTTATCATGCAGATAACATCCAAATTCCTCCGCACGACCCTGCAAGGGGGCATCCCGCACCCTCTGATGAAGAAGGGAATGGGTCACACTAAACAGGGCGGCAGGGCGGTTATCTGCAGACAAGCGGAGAAGTAATTACGCTTCACCGCTTCTATCGCCGCTAGGTAGGTCTTCAAATGCGACCTTACCAGTATCCGGTCAGACTCGCAGCGGGTGGCCCTCCAACCGCTCTCTAGGCATCTCTTCCGACGTTTCATCACCCTCACCTCCTCAGAAAACCAGGGAGCCAAGGTGGTTAGGCGCTGGGTGAGAGGCCGCAAAGGCATGACCCGGTCCAGGGCCCCTGTGGCCGCACTATTCCAAGCGGCCACTAGGTCCTCAGTCGAGTTGTGGGTCAGGGTCCCAGGTATTCGCCCAAGCTCCATCTGGAACCTCCCAGGGTCCATCAGGCGCCTGGGGCAGAACCATCTCGTCGCTTCTGGTTCCACCTCCCCACAGTGGGATGCAGCGGTTGGAAAGCCCAGCCAGAGGAGAGAGTGATCTGACCATGACAGGGGTTCAATGACTATTTCCCCTAAACCAAGATCATTCAACCACTGGCTGGAGGCAAAAACTAAGTCCAGTGTGTGTCCTCCAGTGTGGGTGGGGTCATGAACTAACTGGGTCAGGTCCATGGCCGTCATGGAGGCCATGAACTCCCGTGCCATCTCAGATGCTTCACCTATCGATGGTAGGTTGAAATCCCCCATGACTAACAGCCTGGGGGGTCTCAACCGCCATCTTGGCTATCACATTGAGAAGCTCGGGTAGGGCTGCTGATACGTAGCGGGGAGCCAGGTACACAATCAGCAAGCCCAGCTGCCTCCCATGATCCCACTTCACACATAGTGACTCACAGCCAGCTGTCTGCGGCACAGTGGTCTCCCTCTTGGCCCAACCAGGTCTCCGTAATACCCGCCAGGTCCGCCCCCCTCCAAAACCAGATCGTGAATGAGGGGGGCTTTATTAACCACGGACCTGGCATTACACAACATCAGCCGAAGGCCCAGGCCCTGAGATCCTGAACCCCCTGGGTCGCAAGAGGAGCCGTGAGGGCTGGAGGAGCGCCACCGCTCACAAGCAGCGGGTGCACCCTCCCCTTAAGTATTATGGCCCTTGGCTCCCGCCATACCTGCCCCTCCCACACACAGTCCCAATAGAATAGCCCTCTGTTGGATAGACCCTCACCCCCTCCCCAATTCTAGACACTGCGCTCTCCCCGTCAGGACCATTAGCCGGCTTGTAGAGAATCCCCGGTGGGTTTTCCCCCTCACCCACCACCCTAGTCTTAATTTGCCCCCCCCTCCCTGGAGCCCCTTAAAACACGGATTAAAAATCTAATTAAAAACCCCCTTAGTTTTCGCTTTGACCAAAAAAGGAACTCTCCTCAAAAACAACAAACAAGATATTAAGCCAGCAAGATCATGTCTCTCACTGATGATCTCATTCACCATCAATTTCAAATTTAAAGTTTTCCATGCATATTGAGCTAAACTAGAACAATCAATGTTTCTCTCATGTATAAATCCAGGCAATGTAAAATCAGCCACATAACAACTTTATATGTTTCAGAAGTTTCCTTGAGGGAGATGAGACATTATCTACAGTACGTTTCTTCTACTGTGAGAATGTCAGATAAAAAGGAACAAGACCCTTGGCTTTGTAGAACATTTGTTCCAAGCTGGCCGTTATTGTCTTGAAATCTGAGAATTGCCTGGAGCTCTGTGGTGAATGTGCTAATAGGCATGTTACATAGTTACACTTTCCCTCCCCAAACATCTTTGTCTTATTAAATCCTAACAAGAAAAATCAGCAACCAGTCCTGCTGTCACTGCTATAGTAGCATCATTGTAATACACGGGTCTTAAGCACTTGGCTGTTAACCACCATTTCTTCCTACATGTTTTCTGACATCGAAAGCATTAATAAAGTACAAAAGGAAGATAAGGAATGACAAGGAAATGGTATATCCTCATTGTTCTTACTGTGAACTGCTTCACAGTATTCCCCTGCTTGTGGCTAGGCACAAAGTGAGATCCCACAACTAAAAGTTCTGCATATTTATTTAAATTATTCATTCACTTTGTATTAATCACTTTTTAAAAACTTACAAATTCATTCTGATGATGGGGAAAAAAACTTTCAAGCAAAAATGTTGAACATTTTATCTAGTACTTTCACTCTTGACTTGAACTTCAACACTAGAGTAGCATATGAAAGCTTTCCTGAATTACCCATACGAAGACTACAGGCTATTTCTGAAACAATCCTATTCAAAGCTTTTTTTATTTTTATTTTTTAGAATTGAGGGTTTATATGAAAGTGGTTTCATATTATTTGTCACCAGTAATTTCAATATGTCTGCAATGTTGCATCCTGTGGAGAGAGACAGCCAGCTAACGTTCAAACAGTAGATACGGTCAGCGAAGAATAGTATTACAATGCCTGGAATAAAATTGGACTTTGCTTTTCTGTGTGAGAGTCAGCCAATAGCCAAACTCACGGGGGCCTTTGGCTTCAGGGAACTGGTTAGGGACGATGCTACAGCCTGGCCCATTGGGGCGAAGATGCTTTAGGAGGACATTCGAGATGCAGTTAGGCCCTTGGACCATTGATGACTATTACCATCATTATTACCATCATCGCCATTTCTTCCACCACCATTTATTACAGCTCTGCCTGCACAGGAGTCGGGATAACACTGAATTGCACTGTTAAGATCTTAGTGACTAGCTTGGCCTATTAGGTCAACGACCCGCAGGCTTGGTTGGAGCTTATATGGCCAATTAGTATCTCGGATTTTGGGCTCTTATGACATTTTATATCCAGTCGGCACCTCCCCTCTGTCAAGTCATCTGCACAGATTTTTATGTATTCCTTAGCTGATCTCCACGCCCTGCAAGAGTCCCCTCTCTCGCAAGTGTGGCCCTCAGCTTTAACGAGGGCCCACCTCAATGACGGATTGGTGAATCCCAAGAGGTGGAGGAAGCGGAAGCTTAGAGGGTTTTTAGGAGGTTTTTTAATTAGAGTTTTAAGGGGTTCTGGGGAAGAAGGTGGGTCAATTGAAATTAGGGAGGTGGGTGGGGGGAATAACCTACAAGATACTATGTCTAGGCCGATTTATCATCCCGACGGGGAGGACGTGGGGTCCATTTTTAGGGGGAGTATGAAGGTCAATCAACCGGAGTGCCATTCTATCAGGACAGTGTATGGGAGGGGTAGGCATGGCGGGAGCCGGAGACCATATCAGATCTTGGGAGTGCGCACCCACTGTTTACAAGAGGTTGCACGCTCCAATTTCCAAAGCTCCTCTCTCAACCCAGGAGGTCCGAGTTCCCAGGGCCTGGGCTCGAGGCTGATGTTGTGCAACGCCAGGTCCGTTATCAACAAGCCCCCCCCCTCATCCATGGTTTGGTATTAGAGGGGGAGCCGGACCTGGTGGGCATTATGGAAACCTGGTTGGGCCAAGAGGGGGGGGGTGCCCCTTGTGGAAATTTGCCCGCCAGGCTGCCGGGCATTTCATCAGTCATGAGCCCAAGGCTGGGGTGGCAAGATGGCAGTCATTGTCAGGGAGGATCTAGCTCTGAGGGAGACCTCTGTGCCGCAGATAGCCGGCCGTGAGGCCTTAGGTATGAAGTGGGGCCTTGGGAGGCAGTTGGGCTTGCTGATTATGTACCTGGCTCCCCGCTACATCTCAGCAGCCCTGCCCAAGCTTCTTGAGGTGATAGCCGAGATGGCGGTTGAGACCCCCAGGCTGTTAGTCATGGGGGATTTCAACCTGCCATTGCTAGGTGAAGCATCTGAGATGGCACGGGAGTTCATGGCCTCCATGGCGTCCCATGCCATCTCAGATTAAAGTCATGGGGGACTTTAATCTGCCATCGGTAGGTGAAACCTCTGGGATGGCTCGGGAGTTCATGGCCTCCATGACAGCCATGAACCTGACCCAAGTAATTCATGGCCCTACTCACACCGGGGGGCCACATGCTGGATCTTGTGTTTATCTCTGGCCAGTGGAGGAGTGATCTGGGATTAGGGGATTTAACGGTTACCCTCCTGTCATGGACAGATCACTCTCTCCTTCGACTAGATTTCCAACTGCTTCACCCCACCGCGGGGAGGCGGAACCGGAAATTCCACGATGGTTCCGCCCCAGGCTCCTGATGGACCCAGAGAGGTTCCAGATGGAGCTTGGGCCAATACCGGGGACCCTGACCTGCGACTCGACTGAGGACCTGCTGGCTGCCTGGAATAATGCGGCCACTGGGGCCCTGGACCGGGTTGCGCCCTTGCGGCCTCTCATGCGGCGCCAAACTACCTTGGCTCCTTGGTTCTCCGAGGAGCTGAGGGCATTGAAGTGCTGCAAGAGATGCCTGAAGAGCATTTGGAGATCCACTCGTGCCGAATCTGACCAAACACGTGCTAGGTCCCATTTGAGGACCTACCTTGTGGTGATAAGAGCGGAGAAATGCAATTATCTCGCCGCCCTTATCGCATCCGCAGATAACCGCCCTGCCGCCCTGTTTATAGTGACCCGCTCCCTTCTCCAACAGGGGTTGCAGGAAGCTCCTTTGCAGGGTCGTGCAGAGGAGTTTGGACAATATCTGCAGGATAAAGTTGCTCAGATCCGGAGTGAGTTGGCCTCCAACGAGGTTGGTCCAGGTGAGCAATCGGAGGCAGGTCTTGAGATCGTTTTGTGGGAAGAATTTGAACTTTGTGACTCCAGATGACATGGACAGGTTGTTGGGACGACTGAACACTACCACATGTTTATTGGACCCGTATCCCTCCTGGCTGGTACTGGCCTCCCGGGAGGTTACACGAGGCTGGCTCCAGGAAATAGTGAACGCCTCTTTGAGTGAGGGGTCTCTTCCGGCCACCTTGAAAGAGGCGGTGGTGAGACCCCTCCTCAAGAAGCCTTCCCTGGACCCAGCATTGTTGGTTAATCACCGTCCAGTCTCCAACTTTAGCTTTCTTGCTAAGGTTGTAGAGAGTGTGGTAGCTCAACAGTTCTCCCGACACCTGGAGGAAACCATCTATCTAGACCCGCACCCTGCGCACCAGGGCACAGCACGGAGACGGCATTGGTCGCGTTGGTAGATGATCTCTGGAGGGCCCAGGACAGGGGTTGTTCCTCTGCCCTGGTCCTATTAGACCTCTCAGCGGCTTTCGATACCATCGACCATGGTATCCTATTGCACCGGCTGGAGGGGTTGGGATTGGGAGGCACTGTACTGCAGTGGTTCTCTTCCTACCTCTCCGACCGGTCGCAATGTGTGCTGACAGGAGGGCAGAGATCGACCTCGAGGCCCCTCGTATATGGGGTACCTCAGGGGTCAGTCCTCTCACCCCTCCTGTTTAACATCTACATGAAGCCGCTGGGTGAGATCATCCGTGGCTTTGGGGTAGAATACCATCAGTACGCTGATGACACTCAGCTGTACATTTCTACCCCTGGCCACCCCAACAATGCCGTGGAAGTGGAACAATACCCCTGCCAACACAAATTGCGACCGGTTGGAGAGGTAGGAGGAAAACCACCATAAAACTGTGCCCCCCACCCCCAACCCCTCCAGCCGGCGCAACAGGATACCATGGTCGATGGTATCGAAAGCTGCTGATAGATCTAACAGGGCCAGGATAGAGGAGCAACCTCTATCCCGAGCCCTCCAGAGATCATCTACCAACGCGACCAATGCCGTCTCGGTGCTGTGCCCGGGACGGAAGCCGGACTGGCGTGAGTCCAGATAGACAGTTTCCTCCAGGTGCTGAGGGAACTGTTGTGCCACCACACTCTCAACAACCTTCACAAGAAAGCGAAGGTTGGAGACCGGACGATAATTGGCTAATACAGCCAAGTCCAGGGAGGGCTTCTTGAGGAGGGGGTCGCACCACCGCCTCTTTCAAGGCAGCCGGTAAGAACCTCTCACTCAAGGAAGCGTTGACAATTCCCTGGAGCCAGCCTCGTGTAAACTCCCGGGAGGCCAGTATTAACCAGGAGGGACACGGGTCCAATAAGCATGTAGTGGCATTCAGTCGCCCCAGCACCCTGTCCATGTCCTCGGGAGCCACAGGCTCAAACTCTTCCCAGATAACGGTCTCAAGACCTGCCTCCGTCTGCCTGCCTGAACTAGCCCAATCGGAGGCTAACCCGTTCCGGATCTGATCGATTTTATCATGCAGATAACCTCCAACTTCCTCTGCATGACCCTGCAAGGGCGTATCCCGAGCCCTCTGCTGAAGGAGGGAGTGGGACACCCTGAACAAGGCAGCATATCGGTTACCTGCAGACGCGATAATAGTGGAGAAATAATTCTGTTTCGCCGCTTTTATCGCCACTAGGTAGGTCCTCAAATGGGACCTTACCAGTGTCCGGTCAGATTCGGAATGCATGGTCCTCCAAATGCCCTCTAGGCATCTCTTCTGACGCTTCATCACCCTCAGCTCCTCAGAGAACCAAGGAGCCGGGGTAGATCGGCATCTGGTGAGAGGCCGCAAAGGCACGACCTGGTCCAAGGCCCCTGCGGCCGCACTTTCCAGGCGGCCACTAGGTCCTCAGTTGAGTCGCGGGTCATGGACTCAGGTAGTGGCCCAAGCTGCATCTGGAACCTCTCAGGATCCATCAGGCGCCTGGGGCGGAACCATCTTGTCACTTCTGGTTCCGCCTCCCCGTGGTGAGGTGTAGCGGTTGGAAAGCTCAACTGAAGGAGAGAGTGATCAGACCATGACAGGGGGTCCACAATTATTTCCTCTAAACCGAGTTCACTCAGCCACGGGCCAGAGGCAAAAACTAGGTCCAGTGTGTGTCCCCCCAGTGTGGGTGGGGCCATGAACTAACTGGGACAGGTCCATGGCCATCATGGAGGCCATGAACTCCCGAGCGGCCTCAGATGATTCACCTACCAACGGCAAATTAAAGTCCCCCATGACTAACAGTCTGGGAGTCTCAATTGCCATCTCGGATATTACACTGAGGAGCTCGGGTAGGGCTGCTGATATGTAGCGGGGAGCCAGGTACACAATCAGCATGCCCTGCTGCCTCCCATGGCCCCACTTCACACAAAGGGACTCACAATCGGCAGGTCTCCCTCGGATTAAAGCTTTCTTTTATAATAACCGCTACCCCACCCCACCCCGACCCTGGGCTCTCGGCTGGTGAAATGCACAGTAACGTGGTGGGCACATTTCAACAAGGGGCACCCCCCCTCTTGGCCCAACCACGTCTCCATGATACCCGCCAGGTCCGGCACCCCCTCTGAAATCAGATCATAAATGAGGGGGGCTTTGTTGATCACGGACCTGGCATTACACAGCATCAGCCGAAGGCCCAGGTCCTGAAATCCAGGACCCCCTGAATTGCAAGAGGAGCCTTGGGGACCGGAGCGCACCACCAATCGCAAACAGCGGGTGCACCCTCCCCTAATATGATATGGTCTTCTGCTCCTGTAATACCTACCCCTCCCATATACAGTCTAAACCGACCCTCAACCCCTCCCTGATTCCCGAACCTAAGCCCTCGCCGCCAGGGCCGTCAGCTGGCCTGGGAGAATTCCCCGGTGGGTGTTCATCCTCACCCACCACCCCAATTTTAAATTGCCCTCCCCCCTCCCTGGGACCCCCTAAAATCCGGACTAAAAATTTAATTAAAAATCCCCTAAGGTGCCGTTTGGACAAAAATATCTGTACATTTTTTGAAAGCAAATATGCAAAAATGGAAAACAGTTGTAACAACAAATGGGGAGAACATTGGTGAAATCAACATCAGATGAGGAATCTTCTAAGGAGATTCACTTTCACCACTACTGTTCAACATTGCATTAGTCCCCCTGACAATAATCCTACGGAACACAAAACTGGGATACCAAATCTCAAGACAACGTGGCATGATAAACCATCTACTATACATGGATGACATAAAAATGTATGCAAAAAGCCCCACTGAACTTAAATCAATACTCAACACAGTTCAACTGTTCAACAGTGACATCAAAATGAACTTTGGACTTGAAAAATGTGCTATATTATCCATGCAGCGAGGAAAAATGGAAAAAACAGAAGGCATAGAACTGGGAAATGGAAATATAGTGAAAGCAATAGCAAAGGATGATGGTTACAAGTACGTAGGCATATTGGAAGCAGATAAGATCTTGAATGAAAAAGTCAGAGTCAACACAAAAGGAATACATCAGGAGGGTCCGCAAAATATTAAAATCAAAGCTGAATGCCGAAAACATAATTAAAGCCATTAATACATGGGCAATTCCAGTGATACGCTATTCAGCTGGAATCATCAACTGGACTATGGCTGAACTGGAAAACCTGGACCGGAAAACACGCAAACTTTTGAATATATACCATGCTTTACATCCACGAAGTGACATTGACAGGTTGTACCTGCCAAGAAAAATAGGGGGCAGGAGGCTATTGCAAATCCATCAAATTGTAGAAGAAGAAAAATGAAGTTTGAATGATTATGTGAACCAAAGTACAGAAAAATTGCTTCAGGCTGTAAAAATGGAGAACAGCATAAAAACAACAGAAACAAAGGCAGAATATAAGGAAAAACAGCTGGATGACAGATTAAATAGATGGAAGACCAAGGCTTTGCATGGACAGCACTTGAAAAACATTGAAGGAAAATGTGATGACAGCTTGACATGGATATGGCTTAAGATGGGAACTATCAAGAAAGAAACGGAAGGTTTAATACTGGCCGCTCAAGAACAAGCACTACAAACTAATGCCATGAAAGCGAAGATTCAAAAATCCACTGACAACCCAAACAGCCGACTTTGCAATAACAAAGTCAAAACTGTTTCACATTTAATATGTGAATGCAGCAAAATCGCACAAACTGATTACAAAGCTAGACATGACCGAGTTGCTAAATTAATCCACTGGTCATTATGTAAAAAATATGGTTTACCTGTATCCAGAAAGTCATGGGAACACAAAGTAGAAAAGGTTATCGAGAATGAGAGGGTGAAGATCTTGTGGGACTTTCAAATACAAACGGACAGTCATTTGGAGCACAACACACCAGATATCACTATTGTAGAGGGCCGAAGTGTACAATTCATTGATATCGCTATTCTTGGAGATGCCAGATCGAAGAAAAAGAACTAGAAAAAATCATGAAATATCGCGACCTGGCCATCGAAACCACACAGCTATGGATGAAGCATGTCACAGTGACACCCGTTGTCATCGAGGCACTTGGCACCATGTCCAAGAATTTTACTAAATATCTCAGCAAATTGCAGCCTCCTGCAATAACACCACCGGAACTGCAAAAAACGGCGCTACTTGGCACATCTTATATTCTACGAAGATACTTGGTTGATACCTAGGATGCTAGCAGCAAACTGTATCAACAATTAGCACCAGTCAATAGTATTTGTAATATGCATTTTTAAATGTTCAGTTGGCTGAGTTTCATGTTTTATGAATAAAGTAAATAATAATAATAATAATCTTTATTGTCATTGTAATAAAATTACAATGAAATTGGTTTGAGCGTTGTGCTAACATTTGCATCAGGTGGAATATAGACAGCAGTGATAACTATAACAGAAATCTCTCTAGGTAAATAATTTTTTTTTATTTAATTAGATTTATACCCCGCCTTTCTCCAAAGAGGACCCAGGGAGGCGCACAGGAATTTAAAAAACACATACAAAAGTCACAATACAAAATTTAAAAACTTATTAAATTACCCATCCTGCGCTAAAAACCAATTAATATCCCCAAAATTAAAAACTGTCTAAAATAGTCACAGAGGAGGTTACGCTAGGCCGGCTTGGTGAAAGAAATGTGTCTTTAGACACTGGCGGAAGAGGCGGAGGTCTGAGATGGTGTGAAGTTCAGGGGATAGGTCGTTCCAAAGGGCAGGGCCCGCCACAGGGAAGGCCCTTCTCCTAGGTGTCACCAGTCGGCATTGTCCGGCCAACGGCACCCTGAGAAGGCCCTCTCTGTGGGAGTGGATCGGTCGAAGGGATGTATGGGGCAGGAGACGGTCTCGCATATAACTAGGTCCCGAGCCATGGAGCGCTTTAATGATGGTCATCAAAACCTTGAAGGGCACCCGAAAGACCACAGGGAGCCAGTGCAGCTTGCGGAGGATCAGTGTTATATGGGAGTGTCTAGGCGCTCCCGTGATCACCCGCGCGGCTGCATTCTGAACTAGCTGTAGCTTTCGAGTGCACCTCAAGGGAAGCCCCATGTAGAGAGCATTACAGTAGTCAAGTCGGGATGTCACGAGTGCTTGAGTGACTGTGCGAAGGGCAGCCTGGTCCAGTAAGGGGCGCAATTGGCACATCAGGCATACCTGATGGAACGCCCCCCTGGCCACGGCTGACACATGGTCCTCCATGGACAGCCGGGAATCCAGGAGGACACCCAAATTGCGCGCCCTCTCCACGGGGGCCAGTGTTTCACCCCCAATGGCCAGAGTTGGAGTAATCTGGCTGAACCGGGGTGCCGGAAACGACAGCCACTCAGTCTTGGACGGGTGGAGCTTGAGTTTGTTATTACCCATCCAGATCCGTACGGTCTCCAAACACCGGGACAACACCTTGGCGGCATCGTTGGGGTGGTCTGGGGTGGAGATGTACAGCTGAGTATCATCAGCGTACAGATGATATCCCACTCCCAAACCACGGATGATCTCGCCCAGCGGCTTCATATATGTGTTGAATAGGAGGGGCGAGAAGACCGACCCCTGAGGAACCCCGCATAAGAGGGGTCTCGAGGCCGACCTCTGCCCCCCTGCCAACACATATTGCGACCGACAAGAGAGGTAGGATGAGAACCACCGTAAAATGGTGCCTCCCAGCCCCAACCCCCCCAGTCGGTGCAATAGGATACCATGGTCAATGGTAGCAAAAGCCGCTGAGAGGTCTAACAGGACTAGGATAGAGGAATATTCTCTATCCCGCGCCCTCCAGAGATCATCAACCAACGCGACCAATGCCGTCTCGGTGCTGTGACCGGGTCGGAAGCCGGACTGGCGCAGGTCTAGATAATCAATTTCCTCCAGGTGTCACGGAAATTGTTGGGCCACCACACTCTCTACAACCTTCGCTAAAAAGTGAAGGTTGGAGACCGGACGGTATGGCTGACAAATGACAGTTGAGAATTCCACGTCTGCAGAACAGTGTGTATAAGCAACTCTACTGTTTGTACACCAGTTATTATGTGTGTAAATACACAGTCCTCCACTTTTACCAGAGTTGTTGTTTCTGTCAAAGCGGTGTGTGGTGCGGTTAGTTATCTCCGGTACAAGTGGATGAAGCCAGGTCTCTGTGATGATCATCTCACAGCAGTCACGAATGAGCTTATTCGCTGCCATCCATAGCTCTAATTCATCAGTTTTGTGGACAAAGGATCTAGAGTTGGCTAGGAAATGCTTGGTAATCCTGGTCTGTGAGGCTGCTTCCGTAATTGAACTAGCAAACCTGCTCTACATCCCCGCTTCTGCTTCGGCTCTCTTCGCTGCCTCCTAGGCCAAACAACGATCCATGGAGAGACTGGCAGTCTTACTATGTCACTCGGTATATTATGAGACTGCTGGAAGTCGCTGGTAATATCGAGTCAACTAGAAGATCCAATCTTTAATAATAACTTAATAACTCCCTGCGGGTATAGACTAGTTTTTGCCTAACTCTACTGTGACACCAGGAGCTCAAAGCGCACCACCATCTTGAATCAAGAATTACCTGCACTTGAGAATGTAAATAAAGTAGATGAGATAAGGTAAATAATGAATGAGATTGAATGCAAATTCACCAAACATATAATCAACTAAACACTTTGGAGAAAAATACTCAGAAGTCATTTGCTCTTATAGAGAGAATGAATGAATCTCAAATAGCAAAATAAAGTGGGGGGAGAGTGAATATGTGGAGTAAAAAAGAGAAAACCAAGAAAAGCATGTTGACAAAACTCTCAAAAAGACACAGGAGAGAAGTTTCAAGATCAAAGGCAATATACAAATCAAATAGTGCTTATTCTAAAGATGAATAGTGTGATGTGTATATATGTATTTAATGGTAAAAATTTTATTTATATATTAATCAGAAAATAATGTCACTAAGAACTATTTTTTGATTTTATGAGTGAGTGAGTGAGTGAGTGAGTGAGTGTGTGTGTGTGTGTGTGTATGCACTCACATGCGCACCTTTAGGCATATGAAAAGTGATATGAAATATGTTTGCCTTTGAAATAAGAGAAATGCCATTTTAGTATCAGCAAGCTAAACTTGTAAGAGACTATTCTGAAAAAGCATTTTTAAAACAAAATAAACATATGGGAGTTATCATCTTTGTAACAATGGTAAGACAAAACAGAAATAAATGTTTTTAAACAGACAGACCTCACCCATATTTTTCCCTCTTTAATTGCTTCTCTGGAAACAGAAATGTATATGTCATATACAAATTCTAAAGCTTTTCTACAGAAGAATTTTTTAATAAGTCTGTGTCCTTGTGTCTGTGTCTAAGTGCCAATTCATTTGATCAATTTCCAACAGACATGTCTGTTCAGAAGGAAGTATTATAAGTTTAAGACTGGATCTTACTTTCAAGTAAGCACATACAAAATTGCAAAATTTTAAATTAGGGTCATCAGATTGTGCTGCAAAAATATAGGCCACTACTGGATAGTAGCAAAGGGTTTTTTTTTCCCCTTTAATCTTTTTGTTCACCTTTGTCATTTGGAATTTTGCAACCCAGATCTGGTATTCCTATTTTTAATGGGTTGTTGTTGATGGTGTTTTCCAATCATACAAAAAGTGGTTGTTTGCTATGCTATGTAAATTTTTAGGAAATTGATTTATTTTCTAATTTATGCTTTTTATTTTAATAATGAAACATGTATTCTAATTTACGCCAAAGACAAATTTTAATTAAAATCTGATGGTATTTAGGAATGCTACTGGTATTCTGGAAAGGCTTTTATATGGTGAGATCCCTGCATGTAGTTAGAGATTAGAATTAACTAGGGTTAGGGGTTTTTCCTTGATGTGAATACAAGCAGGAAGATATTGTGTCATTATTAATTATTGGGTTTTGTTATGCTGCTTATTCTATTTTGCAATGTGAGTTATGAGAAGCCAGTTTGGTATAGCGGTTAAGGAATCAGGCTAGAAACCAGGAGACTGCAAATTCTAGTCCAATCTTAGGCACAAAGCTAGAGGGGTGATTTTGGGGCAGTCACTCTATCTTAGTTCTAGCCAGGAAGCAAACCACCTCTGAAAACTGCCAAAAAATGAAGCAACATTTTCAGGTAGTTTCCAGTAATCAGCATACATTTGAAGGAAATCATCAGCAGCACCATCAGTTGTTACAGATCAAGTTCTACAAGAAGAGGATATTTGAAACGAATGTGCCAGGTCTGGAAAGAAACATCGAGAATCAGAAATAACAGAACAGGGACTAGCAGACCAATATTGATTTATAATACAAAATAAAGTATTCACAGAAGCAGAAATGGAAAACTGCAAAAGCTTACCCAGGGAAAGAAACCAAAGCCTTGCCAGAAGTAACTCAAAATATAGAAGAAAACCAGGGGGAGTTGGCAGTAGAGACAGTAGAAATATAAAACTGTTTTCATTTGAAATCCAGGCACCCTCTCCTCTGTCTCAGGAATAACAAAGTCATCTAACTAAAAAAGTAAAAGAATTGAAACAAAAAATAACTGAGCATCTAGAACATCACAAAAACATTACAATAAGATTGCCTGCATTGAAGCTTGTTCCAAAGAAACAGCTAGCACAAGCATTAAAAGATGTAAATACTGCAATATCAAGTATAAGCACCAACTCACTGCAAAAAACAAATCAACTAATGTACAGCATAGCTGCAGTTGTAACTGAATACCTGAAATGCAAAATCAACGAAGGAAAAAAAATGGAACAGTGCACCATAAAAATGGAAGGTTAGACTGTAAAATAAGATCAGCACCACACCGACAATGCTGCTGCCCTACAAAGAGACCTCGACTATGTGTCAGAATGGTCACACGTTTGGCAACTCCAAATCTCAACTAACAAATGCTTTATCCTACACATTGGCAATAAAAATCAGAACACAAATACAAGTTGGGCAGAAATGACCTCATAGACAAGTCTCACTTTGTCAAGGACCTAGAAGTCCTGATCTTAAATGATCTACACCCATGGTAATAGTATTGCCAAAAAAAGGCATTAAGAGTTGTTAACCTAATTTTGCGAAGGTTTTTCTCTGGCACTGCTAACTAGGGCATACAAAAGCTTTGCCAGACCAATTCTTGAATTCAGCTCATCTGCTAGGAATCCACACTATATATCGGACATTAATATGATCGAGCAGGTCCAGAGGTATTTCACGAGAAGAGTATTCCATTCCTCTGCTCACAATAGAATCCCTTATGCCACCAGGCTCGAAATGTTGGGCTTGGACAATCTTGAACTGGCCTGCTTGTGGTCGGAACTAAGCTTAGTGCACTACAATGTCCTACCTGTCAATGACTACTTCAGTTTCAACCACAATGATACACGGGCAAACAATCAATACAAACTCAAGGTAAACCGCTCCAAACTTGATTGCAGAAAATATGACTTCAGCAACAGAGTGGTCAACACCTGGAATGCTCTACCTGACTCCATTTGTACATACTCTAATCCTCACAGCTTCAACCTTAAACTGTCTGCCATGGACCTCACCCCATTTCTAAGAGGTCCATAAAGGGGGGGTGCATAAGCACACCAGTGTGTCTACCATCCCTATCCTATTGTCTACATTAATTTGTATTCATTTGCTTTGTTCATGTCCATGTCCCTACTTATACCTGCTATCTTGTACATGTTTGACAAATTAAATAACAACAACAACAACAATAGCAAGAAAAAATCACAAAGTACAGGGACTTGCAAATTGAAGTTGAGCGACTGTGGAAAAGAAATTGTGTGTTGTCCCGATTGTAATTGGAGCCCTTGGAGCAATACTTAAAGGGCTACCTCGCTATTTAGAAATTCTAAATTTACCAGACTTGAACATTCTGACTCTACAAAAAACCACCCTACTTGGAACAGCTTATATCCTCCGACGTTACCTTAACAGTTCTTAGGTCCTTGGTTAGGACTCGAGCTGTTGAGCTACCAACCAGCCCCAAAGGTTGTGAATCTCACCAAAGATTAACCACAGAATAATAATAATAATAATAATAATAATAATAATAATAATAATAATAATAATAATAATAATAATAATAATAATAATAATAATAATAATGGAAGCAGATAAGATCTTGAATGAAAAAGTCAAAGAGTCAACACAAAAGGAATACATCAGGAGGGTCCGCAAAATATTAAAATCAAAGCTGAATGCCGAAAACATAATTAAAGCCATTAATACATGGGTAGTTCCAGTGATACGCTATTCAGCTGGAATCATCAACTGGACTATGGCTGAACTGGAAAATCTGGACCGGAAAACACGCAAACTTTTGAATATATACCATGCTTTACATCCACGAAGTGACATTGACAGGTTGTACCTGCCAAGAAAAATAGGGGGCAGGAGGCTATTGCAAATCCATCAAATTGTAGAAGAAGAAAAATGAAGTTTGAATGATTATGTGAACCAAAGTACAGAAAAATTGCTTCAGGCTGTAAAAATGGAGAACAGCATAAAAACAACAGAAACAAAGACGGAATATAAGGAAAAACAGCTGGATGACAGATTAAATATTTTATTTTATTTTATTCAAATTTATACCCCGCACCTTCTCCAAAAAGGACCCAGGGCAGCGCACAGGAAATTTAAAACAATACAAATAAAACAAAAATACAAAATTTTAAAAAACTATTAAACCCATACCCTGTGCTAAAATAGTACAAAATCCCCCAAATTAAAATCTATATAAAAACAGTCAAAACAGGAGGTTATGCTAGGCCGGCTTGTTGGAAAAGGTGCATTTTAAGATGCTGGCGGAAGAGGCAGAGGTCTGAGATGGTGCGTAATTCGGGAGGCAAGTCGTTCCAGAGGGTAGGGCCCGCCATAGAGAAGGCCCTTCCCCTGGGTGTCGCCAACCGGCATTGCCTGGCCGACGGCCCCCTGAGAAGGCCCTCTTCTAGGACCGAGCGGATCGGTCGAAGGGATGTATGGGGGATGTATGGGGCAGAAGACAGTCTCTCATATAACTAGGCCCCAGCCATGGAGTGCTTTGAAGATGGTCATCAAAATCTTGAAGCGCACCCGAAAGGCCATAGGCAGCCAGTGCAGCTCGCGCAGGAGAGGTGTTATGTGGGAGTGCCTAGAGGCTCCCATAATCACCCACGCGGCCGCATTCTGGACTAGCTGTAGCTTTCGAGTGCACCTCAAGGGAAGCCCCATGTAGAGAGCGTTACCGTAGTCAAGTCGGGATGTCACGAGTGCCTGAGTGACTGTGCAGAGGGCAGCCCGGTCCAATAAGGGGTGCAATTGGCGCATCAGACGTACCCGATAAAACGCCCCCCTGGCAACAGGCGTCACCTGGTCCTCCATGGACAGCTGGGAATCCAGGAGGACACCCAAATTGTGCGCCCTCTCCAATAGATGGAAGACCAAGGCTTTGCATGGACAGCACTTGAAAAACATTGAAGGAAAATGTGATGACAGCTTGACATGGACATGGCTTAAGCTGGGAACTATCAAGAAAGAAATGGAAGGTTTAATACTGGCCGCTCAAGAACAAGCACTACAAACTAATGCCATGAAAGTGAAGATTCAAAAATCCACTGACAACCCAAACAGCCGACTTTGCAATAACAAAGTCAAAACTGTTTCACATTTAATATGTGAATGCAGCAAAATCGCACAAACTGATTACAAAGCTAGACATGACCGAGTTGCTAAATTAATCCACTGGTCATTATGTAAAAAATATGGTTTACCTGTATCCAGAAAGTCATGGGAACACAAAGTAGAAAAGGTTATCGAGAATGAGAGGGTGAAGATCTTGTGGGACTTTCAGATACAAACGGACGGTCATTTGGAGCACAACACACCAGATATCACTATTGTAGAGGGCCGAAGTGTACAATTCATTGATATCGCTATTCTTGGAGATGCCAGAGTCGAAGAAAAAGAACTAGAAAAAATCATGAAATATCGCGACCTGGCCATCGAAACCACACAGCTATGGATGAAGCATGTCACAGTGACACCCGTTGTCATCGAGGCACTTGGCACCATGTCCAAGAATTTTACTAAATATCTCAGCAAATTGCAGCCTCCTGCAATAACACCACCGGAACTGCAAAAAACGGCGCTACTTGGCACATCTTATATTCTACGAAGATACTTGGTTGATACCTAGGATGCTGGCAGCAAACTGTATCAACAATTAGCACCAGTCAATAGTATTTGTAATATGCATTTTTAAATGTTCAGTTGGCTGAGTTTCATGTTTTATGAATAACAATAATAACAATAATAACAATAATAACAATAATAACAATAATAACAATAATAACAATAATAACAATAATAACAATAATAATAATAATAATAATAATAATAATAATAATAATAATAATAATAATAATAATAATAATAATAATAATAATAATAAACCACTCCCAGTCTCTCACCACTGATCTCCAGCTGTGTCTTCTATTGTGCCATTGATCTTTGCACAAAATTTCTGATGTTTCTGCCATCTGATGTACTTACAAGATCAAGTAAGCATTTGAAGTAATAAAGCAGCAAAGATCAGCTGTAGCCCAAAATATCAACAGATACAAAGCCTGAATTACAAATTATAGGCAAAACCTCCAATATCAATCCAACCAGAAACTTTAATCCTAACCCTAACCCAATCCATTAGAAACAGCAGTGAATCTACCTGACAAGGAAGAAATAAGTTTTGGGTATAGATATGGGATAATTCCAAGAACTACAGCAAGAATGAACTTAATTAAAAGAGGTGGATAATAATAAAAAAGAAGTTGAAATGGAAGAACTCATAAATATAGCAGAAATGGTAGAAAAAAGACCAAGGAAAATCAAGAATTGGTCAGCACTAAGCAAAGAGGAACTGCAGGATTTTTGGTTGAAACATCTAACTGGTCTATAACAATTTGTTGCCAAGCAATTTAACAACATACTACAAGGAGGGGAAATTGAAGAGTGCTAACATCTTGGGAAAACCTACCTGATAATGAAAGTTCCAGCAAAAGAGACAGCACCGGGCAACTACAGGTCAATTACCTGCTTACCAACAACTTTCAAATTGCTAATTGGTGTGGTAGCTGATGCAATCTAACATCTAATTGAAAGCAATCTCTTTCCACCTGAACAGAAAAGAAACTACCCCAATAGCAAAGAAACAAAAGATCAACTCCTAATTGACAAATGCTTTTGGAAAACTGCAAGAGAAAGAAGACCAACCTGAATGTAGCATGGATTGACTGCAAAAAAGGCATTACACTCTCTGCTGGATAATCAAATGCCTAAAAAGAACAGGAGTCGGTAGAAACATCAGAAAGTTTGTGCATTCCTGTTAAGCAGCTGCAAGAAGATTTCACAAACTGACTACAAGCAGTGGCATGACAAGTAGCAACAATGATACATTGGAAGATTTGCAAGAAATCTGGAGACAGCAGAATAGATGAGAAAGAACTGGAGAAGATAACAAAATACAAAGACAAATAGAAATAGAACAACTATCACAAAGGCAAGTAAGGCTAGTACCAATAGTAATAGGTACCTTTGCAGTCCCAAAATGACTGGAGCACCACTTGAACATCATAGGCATTGACAAATTTGCCATCAGTGAATTGCAGAAGGCAGCTTTACTTGGAACAGCTTCCATCCTGCGACGATATCAAACACCATCAAACATCCAGGTTTTCCTATCCCAGGTCCTTGGTAAGGACTTGATAGGTAGAAAGAAATGCCAAACCACACTGAATATCTGGCTGACTGTGCGATGAACAACTACTACTACTACTACAACAACAACAACAACAACAACAACAACAACAACACAGTTCAACTGTTCAGCATCAAAATGAACTTTGGACTTGAAAAATGTGCTATATTATCCATACAGCGAGGAAAAATGGAAAAAATAAAAGGAATAGAACTGGGAAATGAACGCATAATGAAAGCATTAGCAAAGGATGGCTGTTAGAAATACCTGGGCATATTGGAAGCAGTTAACATCTTGAATTGAAAAGTCAGAGTCAATGTAAAAGGAATACATCAGGAGGGGCCACAAAATATTTAAATCAAAGCTGAATGCTGGAAACATAATTAAAGCCATTAATACCTGGGCAGTTCCAGTGATACACTACTCAGCTGGAATCATCAACTGGACTTTGGCTGAACTGGAAATCTTGGACTGGAAAATGTAAACTTTTGAATATGTACCATGCTTTACATCCATGAAGTGACATCAATAGGTTGTACCTGCCAAGAAAAATAGGGGGCAGAGGGCTATTGCAAATCTATCAAACTGTAGAAGAAGAAAAACGAAGTTTGAATGATTATGTGAACCAAAGTACAGAAAAATTGCTGCAGGCTGTGAAAATGGAGAACATTATAAAAATAGAAAAACAATGAAGGAAAATGTGATGGCAACTTTACATGGATGTGACTGATGAATAACAAAAACAACAACAACAATAGACACAACTGAGAGAGAAGGGTGTTAAAATTTGGGATTCATACTTTTTCTATGCTATAAGATACTAGTGAAATCTCTTTTGTACTCTGCAGGAACTGACCTAATTCAAGTCTACATAATACCTTTGTTTGTATATTTCAGATCTGGGTGGTTTTTTTTTTATACTCTGAAACATCTCCCTTTTTTTGTTTGTTCTGTTTTGTTTTACAGTATATTTACAGATTTTGTTAGAGTGCATGACCATTTTCAAAAAAAAAAAGTCTTCTCAATTCAAAGGCTACATTCCATGAATACACTCTACAATCTTACAGATCTCATGAATTGAGTTTGGAATAGGTTTTCTTTTTCTGCAAAAGATGTGTGTTATGTCTTTCCCACATAACTGAAAAGATGCAACAGGAAAGAATATAAGAAAAATAAACAGTAGAACTGATCGATATGTGATAGAAATCTTTTTATTGCATTACATGGGAAAGTGTGATTTAGCAAACAATTCCTATTATGTTAAGATTTGAAAGAAATACATATTTATTGTCAGTAATTATTCTTCTATACAGCACTGCTGCTTTGATTCATCCATGTGGTTATGTCCTAACATTATTAAATCTATATTATTCAGGAGGCTACATATTTGTACAATTATAAATTCAAACTTATGCATAATGTAACCCATATTTACTTGTTCAAGTAGTAAAGTAATTGAGAATGTTCTTCAATGAGTGCTACTTAAATCCAAGGCAGTTGGGTAAGAATTTTCACCAACATTTAGTATAACATAATCAGTTACCCCACATAAAAAGCATCACATTGCATCTTGCACACATGTTTTGTTATATCCTAAGTAAAACAGCAGAGAACTTAGTTGAACAACTGTGAGTACTTATGTGAAGGATAGATTTCAGGATTCAGCAGTATTTTAGACACTTTCATAAAAAATAATGAAACAATGAAAAGTTACTCTAGTTTTCTTAGAATTCCAAGAGCTTAATATGATGTACATGAGAATACAGTAATACATTAGTAAATTCTGATTCCTAGTATTGGAGCTGGATTGGAAGAAAAGAGATCTCAGTTTCAATCTTTGTTCAGCCATGAAGGTCATTAGATTATTGTAGATAATTTCCTAATATAGCTTTTGTCATGGGGGTAAAATGGAGAATATAAGACTTTATCTTAAGAAATCCAAACCTGAATTAAGGAAAACTTTCCTGACTATTAAGCTGTTAAACAATTGAAGAGTCTGCCTCCTGAAATGGTGGTGCTCTAATTTTTCAACAAAAGATTGGGCAGTCATTTGTCCTGAATATATAACATTTCTTAAACTAAATAGAGGTTGGACTAAAAGACCCCTAACAACCCTACAATTATATTAATCCTTGGCAAAGAAAACAGACAAACTTCCCTTCCACATATTAAGCTTTATAATAATCTTTATGTTATCCGCAGCCATCTAATATTTCTACCCCCTTCTCTTATATTCTTTTATACTCTTGTTTTTTATATATATATACTTCCTATTTTAATACATATATTTTTATATCTTCTAGCTTTTAATAATTTTTTTTAGATTTTGATATATCTTTTATGGTTTTAATTGACTTTACCCCATTTTCCTTATGCTGGTCTAAGAGTGTAATAATTATATGGTTTGATTCACATTTCTTTTGCAATAAGTAACTCAGCTAGACTTAGAGAACAGAATTGATAAAGATCACCTAATACTTAATTTCATTTTCAACTTCAAAAGAGATGGCGGTCTGCTGTTGAGCTCCGCGCGGGCCGCTGGGCTCTTTGGCAAAAAGGGGATGTTTCCCGACCCTCTCTACCATCTTTGAGGGTCGGGGCCAGCAAGTACCCACCCTGGGGCTCCATCGAGGCCGGAACGGCCTCCCAGGGTGGGCAGACGGCCCAGAACAGGGGCTTTGCTGGCCGGAAGGAGCCGGCCAGGTGGAGGTGCCGGGCGTTGGCCTGATGAGGATGGAGGACGGAGGATCGCGGGGAGCAGGCGGAGCTTCGGGGCTTTGGAGGCCTGGCAGGCAAGGGGAGCTTCGGAGGCCTGGCAGGCAAGCAGAGCGCTGGAGGCCAGACAGGAGGTTGCCGGGCGCTGGAGACCAGGCAGGAGGTCAGTCAGGAGGCCGGCCTGGAGGTTCGCCAGGCACGAAAGACCAGGGGAGGCCGGGGCTCTGGAAGCCGGGGCGCTAGAGGTTGGGAGGCCAGGCCAGGAGGGCCAAGAAGAACTGGCCCAGGGCTAGGACGACCCAGGCCCGATAACAACAGGGTTGCGGCCTGAGAGGACCCAGACCGGACCCCCCAGTTGAGGATTCCATCAGAGATCGCCCAGGTGAGTGGAACCATCGGAGGCCTGGGCAGCCGGGAGCCGGGAGGCCTTATAACAGCAGGGCCTAGGCCTAAGGAGATCCAGGCCAAGGCCTGCTCCCTACCGCCCTACCGCCCTGATCCAACCAACCCAAGCCAAGACCCATGAGGGGGTCGGGAGATTCAGGAATGGGCCCGACCCTTTACCATCTTTGGCCGAGGCCTGAGGCTTTTGAAGAGCGGGACTGGACTTTAAGGCCACGCCTGAGACATTGTACCTATTGCATATTGCACATTGCACCTATTAAGTATTTATGAACTATCTATTGACTATCGACTATTTTATGACCCCACTTTTAACTTTTCTGTACTGGACTTTATGCTTGCTGGAATTAATTAATTTTTAACATCTATTTAATATTTATTGAATATCTATTTTAACATCTTTAATATTTAATATTTATTGAATATCTATTTTAACATCTGTTCATCCCTAAACCAATTGATGCCCTGCTATAAATGTGACCCATTATGTACTCAAGGGCAGACCTAATCCTACTGCGGGAATCCCCCCTCTCGCAGGTTTGGCCCTCCGCTCTTACGAGGGCCCACCTTGATGAGGGATATATTAATCCAGAGAGGTGGGCGAGGCGTAGTCTTAGGGGGTTTTTAACCAAATTTTTAATTCGGCTTTTAGGGGGTTCCAGGGAGGAGGGGAGGGATAGTCCACCTACGGGGCGAAATACAGCTAGGCCGGCCGGCGGAAGAGAGGAAACGGAGGAAGGGGAGGGGGGGGTCGTTTCCACTGAGGTTTTAACCATTTGTTCAGTTCTGGGGAGGGGCAGGGGCGGTGGGAAACGGATGGGGTCGGAGGACCGTGGCTGCTGGTTACAGGCAGTCACGCACTCTGACTCCCCGTGCTCCCATCGCAGACTAGGTGGGCAAGGACCACAGAGCCAGGGCCCTAGGCTGATGTTATGCAATGCCAGGTCCGTGGTGAACAAAGCCCCCCTCATTCGTGACCTCGTGTCAGAGGGGGACCCGGACCTGGTGGGTATAATGGAAACCTGGTTGGGCCTCGAGGGGGGTTTACCCCTCGTAGAAATGTGCCCACCAGGGGCGTGGTTATGGCCGGATGAGGTGAGGACGTTTTCTCCACTTCGTAGGGCGTTTTCACGGAAGAAAATGTGGATTAAAAGTGTTTAAAATGCATCGTTAGAAGCCGAAAGTATCTACAGCTGTATCGGAAGGGCTGTGGAGCCAGCAGAATGACTTTTTGAATTGGTAGGTCACCCTGGACTGCTTGAATTTCAAAGCTGTGTTTACTGTGTGGAAAAGACAGAGGGGTTGACTGAAATGGCAGTCGCTGGTTGAAAGCGAAAGTTGCTTTAGTTTCTGTTAAGTACCGCGATCTGCAATTCTTGCTGTGAGGCGAGGCACAGGTTACAAAGAAATAGGTGGAAAGACCGGTTGGATGGCATGTGGATTATATGCGGATTGTAAACTCTTTGAAATTCCGAACCTTTTGTGTGAGGTGCCTCAGCTGAATGCAGTGAGTTTAACTCTCTGGACAACGCCCATAAATGGGTGATTGAGGAGACTGATCTTAAGTTAAATTGAACTGGGGAGTACAACTTTCTTTTTTTTTGGCCTCTTCGGATGCAATAAAGCCGTCTCAGCTTCATTGGGGAGGTTACCCTTCAATCCTCCTTAAAAAGACCCTCTTGGCAAAAAAGAATTAATTTTCTTTGTAAAGATATGGCGACCCAACAGTCTCAACAGCCCTCAGAATTACAACAAGTTATTTTGGGTTTGAATATAATTGGTGAAAAATTATCTGGATTGACAGACAGATTGGATAACATGACATTGGAAATTTAAAAGACAAAAGAGGAAATAAGTGAAATGAATGTGAATTTTGCAAAGCAAGCCATGGAGATAAAACTTGTTAATGATGAAATTGAGCAAATTCATGTACACGATGCTCAGATAGATCGTCAGATTGAAGGGATTCTTTTTAAAAATCAGCAGCAAGATAGGAGAATTAACCTTTTGGAAGAGGATGCAAGAAAATATAATGTTGTTATTCGTGGAATTCAGGAAGAGAGAGTGGATAATTTGAAACAAAGGGTTTTAAAATGGCTGAATGACCTGGATGCATCAATTACATATACGGCTGCAGATTTAGTAAGTGTTTTTAGAGTTGGTTATAAAAGGCAAAATGGAGCAAATAGAAATGTGTTGGTGAGATTTGCAAATCTTGGTGATAAATTAGAGGTAATGGCGAGAATAAGAGAGTTAGGAGCAGTTCCAAAATTAGAGGAGAAAGACATTCAAGTTTTTCCGGATATTTCAAGAGAGGAAAGAGCATGGAGATATTTTCTGAAGCCAATTACAAAGGTTCTGAGAGACAAAGAGATTAAATACAACTGGAGGCCACCACAGCAGCTGAAATTTTTTTACAAGGGTAAAATGCAGACAATTACTCCGCAAGTGGATCAAATAGGATATGTACGAGAGCTTGGGCTGATTGAGAAAGATGAGGAATTAACAGAAATCGGAAATCAAATGCTTAAGATGGGTGGAATGCAAGTAGGATCTCCAACATTAGAAGAAAAAGGGGCTGTTGCAGGAGATCCAAGAAGTTTAAAGCGGAAAGAAATTTCTCCGGCAATGTCTAAGCAGAAGAAAAGTCGTGATGATACAATGCAAGCAGCGGATAAAGAGAAGGATCTTAAAAAGCAAGAAGCTGAGTGCGGGGAAAAGTTAACATTGTCTTCCTTTTTTGAGAGTGGAACTAAAAAAGATAGCCCGTGAGAAGTGATCCGACCATCGGCATGTCCCCTCCCCCACAATCTCTATGCAGAGGCGGTGCCGGTTGAGGAGGTGGGGGATGAAGACAGTTTGTTACATGTTGTTTGTAGTGTCTTATGTTTTTTTTGTATGTTATCTCCGTTTGGTGTTGGGTGGGCACGTAAAGGAAGAGGAGGGGCTAGGATTAAAAAAGTTACCGCGTAGATGCGGTTTATAAAAATAATGACATGGAACGTGAAGGGCACAGGGAACCAAATAAAGAGGAGGAGATTGGAGCTTAAAATTAAAAGGGACTTACCAGACATATTATTTTTGCAGGAAACTCATCAAAAATCTGAGGATTTCAATAGAATGAATATAAAGGGTATGCAAGTTTATGAAAAATCTTTTGGAACCTCCAAAGCTAGAGGTGTGGCAACATTGATATCAAATAGGGTATATTTTGAAAAAAAACAAGTAATTAGGGACGATGAAGGAAGATATTTAATAATTATAGGAAATATTAACGAGCAAAAAGTGACACTGGTTAATTTATATCTACCAAATGAAAAACAAAAGGGATTCCTTGATAAAATAACTAAGATTTTGGAAACTGAAAGTGTAGGGAAAGTGATTGTGGCTGGGGACTTTAATATGATTAGAGATAAAATAGACAGTACTAACCCCACCCGCTTTAGAGAAACAAATAAAGGGGAAATTTTAAATAAATGGATGTTCCGAAATAGTGTGGTAGATGTCTGGAGGGAGTTGAAAGGTACTGAAAGGGTGTATACTTTTTGCTCTAAGGTACATAATACATATTCAAGAATTGATTATATTTTTGTCTCTAAAGACTTGTTGAATAATATAGATAGAATAGATGTGGGAGTTTTCAAGGACTCCGACCATGCAGAAGTTACGATGGAAATAGATTTTAATTTTAGAAAAAAAGAAAGAGGTTGGAGATATGATGAAAAATTGTTTAAAAAGGAGGAAGATAAAACATGGATACTTAAAAAATGGGAGGAAAGTTGGAGATTCAACGATAATGGAGAGGTTAAATTTGAAACTGTTTGGGACACGATGAAAGCAGTATTTAGAGGAGAAAGCATTAAGTTGTCAAGCAGGAAATATAGAGAATATAGAAGTAAAATGGAACAGGATACAAGACAGATTAAGGTATTGGAGAACCAATTTTTACTTACAAAAGATAAAAAATGCTTGGAGGAATTGAATTCACTAAAAACTAAATTGATAGAAGAAGATATAGAATTGGTTAAAAAAAATATAAGATATTTAAATAGGGATTTCTTTGAATTTAATAATAAAAACTCTAAGTTATTAGCAAGGATGGCGAAAAATAAAAGTGAAAAGAGAGAAATTGGCTCTCTGATAGATGAAAAAGATACAAGATGTTATAAGAGACTGGAGAAATGTGAAGTAGTTAGGAAGTTTTTTCAGAAATGTGCCCACCAGACTACCGAGCCTTCCATCAGCCTAGGGTCCTGGGGAGGGGTGGGGGGGTGGCGATTATGATTAGGGAAGGTCTTCAGCCGAAAGAGACCACGATCCCCCAGATGACCGGGTGTGAGTCCCTCCTTGTGAAGTGGGGCCTAGGGAGGCAGATGGGCGTGTTAATTGTATACCTATCATCTCGACTGGACTACTGCATTGACTACTGCAATGCTCTCTACATGGGGCTTCCCTTGAGGTGCACTCGAAAGCTACAGTTGGTGCAGAACGCAGCCACGCGGGTGATTACGGGAGCTCCTAGATGCTCCCACATAACACCAATCCTGCGCGAGCTGCACTGGCTTCCTGTGGTCTTTCGGGTGCGCTTCAAGGTTTTGACGACCATCTTCAAAGCGCTCCATGGCTCGGGACCTAGTTATATGAGAGACCGTCTTCTGCCCCATACATCCCTTAGACCAATACGCTCCCACAGAGAGGGCCTTCTCAGGGTGCCGTTGGCCGGACAGTGCCGGCTGGCGACACCCAGGGGAAGGGCCTTCTCTGTGGCAGGTCCTACCCTGTGGAACGACCTACCCCCTGAACTCCGCACCATCACCGACCTCCGCCTCTTCCGCCAGTGTTTAAAAACACACTTATTTCACCAAGCCGGCCTAGGATAGCCTCTACTGTGACGAATTTTAGATAGTTTTAATTGGGGGATTTTAATTGGTTTTAGCGCAGGTTACCATTTAATAGATTTTTAAATTTATATGTTTTGTATTATCTTTGTATGCTGTTTTTAAATTCCTGTGCGCCGCCCTGGGTCCTTTTGGAGAAGGGCGGGATATAAATTGGATAAAATAAAATAAATAAAAATAAATACCTGGCTCCTCGCTATGCAACAACAGCCCTGCCCGAGCTCCTTGAGGTAATAGCCGAGGCGGCGGTTGAGACCCCCAGACTTTTGGTCATGGGGGACTTCAACCTGCCGTCGGTAGGCGAAACCTCTGGTGCAGCTCGGAAGTTCATGGCTCCCATGACAGCCATGGACCTGACCCAGGTAGTTTTAGGCCCTACGCATGGGGGTGGACACACCCTGGACTTAATCTTCGTCTTGGGACAGTGGAGTCGTGATCTGGGAATAGGGGATTTAGGCATCACACCCCTGTCATGGACAGATCACGCTCTCCTTCGGCTGGACTTTCCAATCGCCGCACCTCACCGCGGGGAGGCAGAACCGGATATTCCTATATGGTTCCACCCCAGGCTCCTGATGGACCCGGTAAGGTTCCAGAGGGAGCTTGGGCCAATGCCTGTGGACTTGCCCCGCGACTCGACTGAGGACCTGGTGGCTGCATGGTTAAGTGCGGCCACGGGGGCCTTGGACCGAGTCGTGCCCTTGCGGCCTCTCTTGTGGCGAAGAATCACCCAGGCTCCTTGGTTTACTGAGGAGCTGAGGGAGATGAAACGCCACAAGAGACGCCTAGAGAGCAGATGGAGATCCTCTCACTCCGAAGCCGACCGAACACTAGTGAGAATCCATATTAGGACTTACTTAGTGGCGATAAGAGTGGCCAAACATGAGTATTGTGCCACCCTTATTGCATCCGCAGATAACCGCCCTGACGCCCTGTTTGGGGTGACCCGCTCCCTCCTCCACCAGAGGCTGCTGGAACCCCCTTTACAGGGACGAGCAGAGGAATTTGGGATTTATCTGCAGGACAAAATCACTCGGATTCGGAATGAGTTACCCTCCATCGAGAGTGGTCCAGTGGGATTGTCCGAGGTTGGTCTTGAGGCTCCATTCTGGGAGGAGTTTGACTTTGTTACTACCGAGGATATGGACAGGTTGTCAAAGAGACTTAAGGCTACCACATGTTTATTGGACCCGTGTCCCTCCTGGCTTGTACTGGCATCCTGGGAGACGACACGAGGCTGGCTCCAGGGCATTGTCAATGCATCTTTGAGTGAGGGTTCCCTGCCTGCCATCTTGAAAGAGGCGGTGGTAAGGCCCCTCCTCAAGAAGCCGTCCCTGGACCCAGCATTATTAGAGAACTTTCGTCCCGCCTCCAACCTTCACTTTCTAGCGAAGGTTGTTGAGAGTGTGGTGGCCTAACAGTTTCCGCGACACCTGGAGGAAGTTGATTATCTAGACCCACGCCAGTCCGGCTTCCGACCCGGTCACAGCACCGAGACGGCATTGGTCGCGTTGGTGCAGGGGTGGGTTCCTAAGGGTTCGCACCGGATCCCGCAAGCCAGTTGGTCAAATTTACCGATCCGTAGCGATCCGGTTGGACTGTGGACCCGGAAGTAAGTCCTCCGCGTTCGTCCCCGCCCCCCTGCCGCCCAGCCAACGCTAAAATCGCTGGACGCCGGGGGCTTGGAACTCGGAGGGGTGCCCGGGACGCGTGCAAAGATCACCTCTCCATGCCGCTTCTCACTGCCGGCCAGGGAGCTTAGCACCAAACGGCAATGACAAACGGAGAGGCGCAGGCCGTGTGCAAAGTTCGCATGCTGCCCCTCGCCTCTCTGCTCCGCTTCTCACTGCCACCCAGGGAGTTTAGCGCCGGGGCGTGTGAGAAAGGGAGAGTCGCGGGGCGTGTGCGAAGTTTGCATGCTGCCCCTCACCTCTCCGTTTCTCACGTGCCCCGGCGCTAAGCTCCCTGGCTGCAAAGGCCGCATGGCACAGGGCTTCCCGGCGCTTCCCAGCGCTAAAAGTTTAAAGCGCTGGGGGCGGGGGGGAGCCCGGCACCCTGCTGCCTTTGGGGCCAAACCGGACATCGGTAAACTCGCTGGCCGGCCTGGCTGCAAAGGCCGCATGGTGCAGGGCTTCCCGCCGCTTCCCACCGCTAAAAATTTAAAGCACCAGGGGCGGGGGGGAGCCCGGCGCCCTGCTGCCTTTGGGGCCAGACCGGCCATCGGTAAACTCGCTGGCCGGTCTGGCTGCAAAGGCCGCATGGCGCAGGGCTTCCCGCCGCTTCCCGCCGCTGCCTGGCATTAAAATCGGTGGTCGTCGGGGACGCCCCCTTGCTGCTTCTCGTTGCGCCGGGGACCGTCTCCACCGCCCTTCCACGTTCCGCCTCTTCTGTATACGCCGCTGCTTTGTTGAGGACTTACATTCTTATTTGTAAGTAAATCATTGAATGTTGCTTGTTTATTTAAATGATTTATGTGGCCACCTTACTTGGGATTGGGACTCTGAACTTTTACCGATTAAATTAAATAAGGAAAATATGTCAGTTTTACCTTATAAATTATTTCAGGGCTTTCCTCTTTGGCAAATTGATTGGTTTTTACGCTGCTACCCCCCCCCCCCCCAATGAATAATAAAACATCTGGCATCCCTCACCTGCATACTATGCTTGCTATCCACTTTGCAAGCTTATAAAAGACATGTAAATTTCCAGCACTTCATATCTGGGAATCTGCTTTTAATATCAAAAATAGAATTGGAGTATTTTTTTTACCTTGATACATTATTTGCCTTGTTTTAATTTTATTATACTGTATTGTGCACTATACTATACTATACTATTAATAATATTAATACTATATTATTATTTTTTAAATAATTATGCTGTCCATCTCACTGATGCAGTGACTCTGGGTGGCTTATAGTTTATTATGACTTTATATACATAATCTAACACCTTTCTGATGTTATTTTATATTTCTTTGCCCAATAAAATATTGTTGCTTGGGATAACACAATTAATTATAAAATCATAAAATATTTATTCAGTGGAAACTATGTTGACCTTTTTCAGGGTAAATTTTCAGAGTATTTTTCTACATATATTTTCTTAAAAATAGACCTTTAAAGGTATATTTATGCATAAGAAATCACTTTTTATCTGGAAATCAGTGGCCCTTGGCTGATGTGAAAAAAATGTAAGTTGCATTTGATTAGTACTTGATTGGGAAGTCACTACAAAAGAACAGGCCTATAAGTGGCTAAGCAATTAAAAAAATAAAATAAAACAGTGACAACCACTTCTGTAATGCTGCCAAGTAAACTATAGGGATGTGCCACACACGTCATAAGCAGTGGAGCTCAACTTCACTTACAAGTTTAAGAATGGTAATTGAGGATGTAATTGATACCTAGGATGTTGGCAACAACCTGTATCAACCTTATAGAATATCTTTTTTTTACATTATTTTAGGGAATTTCTATTTTTTAATTGTTTATAAAATATATTTACTACATGAAATGTTATTCCTTTTTGCAAATGTTTTCTTTGAGATGCAATATGTTGCTTTTAAGTGTTCAGACCAGGTTTATAAAGTGGCTGCTTTTCTATGGGCTGCCAGGTTGGTGCATTTTAGTGACCTTTCCTTACATAATTGGTGTTGTCTTTCATACTTTTGGATTTCTATTTTCTGTTTCTGTTACTTAGCAATTGCTAAAACAAATCCCACGTGAAAAAATATTCAAAGCCTTCTTGATTTTAATTGTCACTTTATTTATTCCTGTACATTGTAGTATTTATTCATTTTCATATCTGTTTTTCCACTGTTGTACAAACATAATTCCAGCAGCTGCTAACATTCCCACCCGGTCACATGGCTGGCAAGCCACTCCCACCCGGTCACATGGCCGGCAAGCCACTCCCACCTGGTCACATGGCCGGCAAGCCACTCCCACCCGGTCACATGGCCGGCAAGCCACTCCCACAAAACAGGCCACACCCACAGAATATGTTCGAAAAATTTTGAAACCCACCCCTGCGTTGGTGGATGATCTCTGGAGGGCGCGGGATAGAGGACATTCCTCTATCCTTGTCCTGTTAGACCTCTCAGCGGCTTTTGCTACCATCGACCATGGTATCCTATTGCACCGACTGGGGGGGTTGGGGCTGGGAGGCACCGTTTTGCAGTGGTTCTCGTCCTACCTCTCTGGTCGGTCGCAATATGTGTTGACAGGGGGGCAGACGTCGGCCTCGAGGCCCCTCGTATGTGGGGTCCCTCAGGGGTCGGTCCTCTCGCCCCTCCTATTCAACACATATATGAAGCCGCTGGGTGAGATCATCCGTAGCTTTGGGGTAGAGTACCATCATTAGCTGACAACACGCAGCTGTACATTTCTACCCCTGGCCACCCCAACGATGCCGTGGAAGTGCTGTCTTGGTGTCTGGAGGCCGTGCGGTTCTGGATGGGGAGGAACAAACTCAAACTCAACCCGTCCAAGACCGAGTGGCTATGGTTTCCGGCATCTCGATATAGCCAACTAACCCCATCGTTGGCTATCGGGGGCGAGTCATTGGCTCCCGCGGAAAGGGCCCGGAACTTGGATGTCCTCCTGGACTCACAGCTGTCCTTAAACGATCATGTGACGGCCGTGGCCAGATGGGCCTTCTATCAGGTTTACCTGATACACCAGTTGCGCCCCTTTCTAGATCCAGATGCCCTACGCACGGTCACTCAAGCCCTCGTTATTTCCCGCCTAGACTACTGCAACGCCCTCTACATGGGGCTCCCCTTGAGGTGTACCCGGAGGCTCCAGCTAGTGCAGAATGCGGCCGCGGGGGGGGGATCCTGGGAGTTTCTCGTTACTCCCATGTAACACCTCTCCTGCGCGAGCTGCACTGGCTGCCTGTGGTCTTCCGGGTGCACTTCAAGGTGTTAGTTACCATCTTCAAAGCGCTCCATGGCACGGGTCCTGGTTACTTGAGAGACCGCCTCCTACCACATTCTTCCCTTCGGCCTGTCTGCTCCCACAGAGTGGGCCTTCTCAGGGTGCCCTCAGCCGGTCAATGCCGAATGGCGGCTCCCAGGGGATGAGCCTTCTCTGTGGCGGGTCCGACACTCTGGAACGACCTTCCCCCCGATATCCGCACCATCACGGACCTACGCCTCTTCCGTCGGATGTTAAAAGTACATTTCTTTCGTTTAGCCGGCCTGACATAGATTAGGGAATTATTTTAATTTGATATTTATTGGTTTTAATTATTTATTAAATTTTAGCACAGATCTAATAATTTAATTGTTTTTTATATTTTGTATACTGTGGGGTTTTTATCTTTCTGTGCACCGCCCTGAGTCCCTTTTAGGTGAAATAGGGCGATATATAAATCGAAACAATAAATAAATAAATAAATAAATAAATAAATAAATAAATAAATAAATAAATAAATAAATAAATAAATAAATAAATAAATAAATAAATAAATAAATAAATAAATAAATAAATAAATAAATAAATAAATAAATGTGGGGGTGGGGGTGTTGCAGCTATCTTTGCAATGTGTATAGTTCAGCTGTGGAATTCCTCCGATTTGTCCAAAATATCCACGCAGCATTGTCCAAATAGTGCACACACATCTCCTTAGGATACCAATATCATATCTAGAACCATTCTATTCTGAACTGTCATTGTCCGAATGGCTCCTTGTTCTCTTTTGCTTCAGCAATAAAAAAACTCCCCAGTCTCATTAGCCAGGATTTCCTCCACCCCTTGTATAGGAAACAAAGCATTATTGAG
The DNA here is from genome assembly GCA_039707465.1 of Rhabdophis nuchalis. NCBI lineage: Eukaryota > Metazoa > Chordata > Lepidosauria > Squamata > Natricidae > Rhabdophis > Rhabdophis nuchalis. The sequence goes on from CM077647.1 coordinate 97,313,750, forward strand.
GGACCAGACCCCACGGAACAAAGTGAGGGGTTGGTAGTTCTTCAAGTACTTTCTGAATTGTTCAAGGTTCCTATGGTTTCCAATCTCTCTTTCAGGTAAAGTGGGCATTATGTAGGTGGGTGGGAAGACCACAGAGACAGAACAAACCATATGGTCTCATCCCAACAGTTATTAAGTCTATGTGTATTAATGTCTTAGTCTTCACAAACACAGACGCACCAATCAGCTAGTGGTAATAATGGGGTAACTTCTAGTGTGAGTAGCTACAAATAGCTTTTGGGGAAATGTTCTAATTAAGGAAACACCTATGGAAGATGGCAGTTCTCCTCTCACCCAACTATGGTTCTGGAAACTTTTGATGCTGGAACAATAATTTAAGTTCCAGCTCTGCTACTGTGGAAGTCACAGGTTGCGCAGTCCAAGAAACAGGAAGGGCAGATCATGGGTATTTCTTCATTCTGGAAGTGATGTATCCAAGATGCCAGGCCTTCCACTTTTAGTGCTGTATGGGTGGTCTGAAGCACTGGAAACGGTCCCTTCCACTGCTGAGCCAAGGAATTTGTTGGTCCCCACGTCTTCACAAGCATCCAGTCTGCAGGCCAAAACGGATGTGCTGGATGATCTAGTCCTGCAGATAACGGGAAAGAAAATTCATAACCCCAGCGAGTTGTCTTACATTTTTGGTACAAGGTCAGTTTGCCCACAAGTGGGATGGACCTCTCCCCTGCCTTCAAGAAGGGATATGGGCGCCCACAAAGGGGCTCAAAGGGGCTCAAGCCCATTCATTTTCAAGGTGCAAAGTGAAGCCCTAACAATGTGAGTGGCAAAGTTTGTGGTGAGGACAGGTGAGCCTCCTGGCATAGCTGTTTAACTGTTCACACAAACTTAGCTGTGAAATATGGGTCACATTGCTTCCAGTAGGACGTTTGCTACTTTATGATCTTTATTAGTCCTGCAAGCAAAAGCCTCAGGCCATCCTGTGAAGGTACATTCTAGTCCCAAAACATACTTAAAGCCTTGCTTTAATTCAGTGAAGTCTATTTCTCAAGTTGTCCCTTGGCAGTTGCCTTTAAGTTGAACTCATAGGTGTAGGTGCTTGTCTACTTTTGGATTATTTCTGGCACAAATCAGACAAGCTGCCACAGATAGCGGAATAGAGACCCTTGCCTACTTCACAGCATGTCATACAATCTACCAGTGCTTTTGACCCCCAATGTGTGCCAGCATGTATTTGTTATAAAAGAATCCTTAGAGGTGTATCTGATAGAATAAATTTGCTCTCTGCTCTCTACCACCCATCATTCCCCTCCATGTCTCTGATAAACTCGGCCCATGCCCTGTCCCCAGGTGTATAAGAGAGCAGGGAAGTGGGTATGGAAGGAGACATCGGAATTAGGGAAACTGTTCAACTGGAGTGTTGTAGAGCAGCTTCCTTAGCAGCCCTATCTGCAGCCTGGTTCCCTTTTGCATTTAATAATCCACTTTCCTTCCATAATAAAGTTACTACCATTTGCACATTCAGCATTTGGGAGAGGCTGGTCACTAAGATCGGTTCTACTGGCAGATGCAGAATCCACCACGTGTACGGAAACACGGGGCAATAGTGTAGCTGGATTTAGGGTATTGCATACCTCTAATTGTATGGCTGGGGAGTCAAGCAAGAGAGCCTGATACTTGGCTTAGGGCCCCCAGTCATCCAAAATACCCTTTTCATATCAATAATCTCCTGAATCCCATGTGGTACTTTGACTATTAGATGTTGTCTCAGTGTTAACTTTCGGGCTCCCTCAACCAGCAGGACAGTTACTGCCTCAGTTCTCAGACATCCAGGCCATCCCAATGCCCACCCCCATCTATTTGTTTATTAAAATATGCTTCTGGGTGAGAACTCCTGCTGCAATGACTTTCCACCCATGTACAAAGAGGGTAAAAAAAGGTGTGGTGGGGTCCGGAAGCCCCAGTGCCAGTGCTTTCATAAGCTCACTCTTTATTTGTGGGAATGCTTGCTGGCATTCTCCAGTCCATTCACATATTTTCCACCCCCCCCCCCTTTAACAGCCTCAGAAAGGGGCTTGACAATAAATCAAAAATTAAGAATCCAAATTCTACAGAAACCAGCCATCCCCAAGAATCCCAATTGTTTTCTATCAAGAGAGGGCTTTAATAGATTGGTTCCCTCTTTAGGCTAACAGCCTCTGCTATCTGATTGAGATACCATACCCTAAGTATTCAACCTCCTGCTGTGCAATTTGGGCTTTTGTTGTTTCAGGCACATTATAGCCGTTCCTGAAATCCCAACAAAAAGTATCAATAGTCCACGGAGCAATACATCTGTTAAAAACAGATCTACTGCCTCCTGATTACCACCCTGCAGCAAACAAATCCCTATCTTTGATTCTTCACATGCAATCCTGAAATCCATGTGCTATGGCACCAAGAGATAATTGTCACTTCTCCATGCCTGCATTTACTTACATTAATTCCATTAATCTGTACAATTGCATCTCTTATAAACAGTAGGCCTGAGAGTTCCATTTATTGTTCTTTAGAAATTTTGGAAACCACCACAGGAATATTATGCTCTGCCCCTCCCTTTATACTTAATCCAAATGTTCCTACAGTTTGCCTTCTAATTGTTACAGTTGCTTCTTTAGAATAAAATGGTTCACCAGACACACAGATAACATTTTGTCCTTGAATTTGTCAAAAGAGCTTTGTCTAAGTGCAGTCGCACTTTGAAAGGCTCCTGCATCTGTTAACATCTCATGGTCAGATCCCCCATTTGGACTTCCACAGCGGTGAGTTGGGAGAGCAACAGCTCCCTGCCCCCGGCCTCTTCACCCTTCTTTTTCTGCTTGCATGGCTATAGCCACCAGGCATCCACACTTCCAATATCCTTTTTTTCTGCATATAGCACATGGGTAGGGTCCCAAGGGGACCTTTCCTCCTATATGCGCATAACTACTTTCAGATTCCCTAAACTCCACCTCCTCACCACTCCTCTTCCGCATGTCCCCCTTCCTCCCCCCTTTTCCTGCCTAGGGGCATCTGATAGCATGTCGGCAAGCCTTCTGAATTCTTTCTCATTCCTTCTTTTTCAGTAAGCTATCTCAACAAAATCTGAAATATCTTTCCACAGACCTCCGTCTACTTCCTGTAACTTTCTTCTAATATCCTCTGCTAATTTTCCCTATAAAAAATCATGTTTATCATTTCCTGATTATCTGAGGCTTTCAGGATCTAAATTAGTGTATTACCCAAAATCCTGGTTTAACAGTTCAAGAAAAGTCCTCAGGACTTTCCTCTGTCTTTTGCCTTATTTCATATACTTTTGCAAGAATCTTAATTTAGGGAACTCCAGTTTTGGATTCCATATAAGATTGAGAATTCTATAGCCTCACATTGTCCCTATCATCATCCAGATTCCATTCTGGCTTTGTAAGAGTGGGGGGGGGGGCATTCCCAGCGGCTGGCATTCTCATGCTGCATCTCCTTTTTTTCTTTTTTCTTTTAAACTGCAGCTTCCTTGCCCCCCCCTCACCAGTCTCCGTTCCTCTGGTGTAAAAAGACATCCATCAATGTCTGAATGTCTGCCCAAGTGGGGAGTGCATCCTTATAATAGATAAGAACAGAGTGCATTTTTTCTAGGTTTTCCCTATAACTGGGATGTTGTTGCTTCCAGTTATAAAGGTCAGAAGTAGAAAATGGTATGTAAACAAGCTCTCAACAGAATCTATTGCCTCCTTCTATCACAATATTTTCTCGGAGTGGGCCGAGGTTTTAGATCCCTGGTTTTAGATTTGAACGAGATGGGATTTAACAAGATTCACTCACTGTTTGATTACATTGTTCTTCAGCCTCCCCCCCTTCTCTGGGATCTCCTTGCCTGGAGTGTCCCATTCCATTAGTAAGCAGGGGTGGCAAAGCAGTCTCAGAGTCCTCCAGTTTAACCAGAGAAGCACTGGGATTCTTTATAAGAAAGGGAATCAAAATAATGAACCCCTTTCACAATTCGAGGATAGGAACTCAACACAAACAAGCATTTACACATTTATCCTCCATTCAAACTGCTTGCATAAAAATCCACATACAAATATTTCCTTTCATACTTTCTCTAGCAAAACCAATCATCATTATCATTAATGATGGGAGCTTTCACAAGCCAATAAGCTCCATTTTTTCAAATCTCTCTCTCTTTTTTTAAAGTAAAATAATAAACAGTAAGAAGGCCTCTTTGTTTATTGTTATTAGAGGATCTTACTCCTCTCCCAAGTCTTGGAAATGACACAACATAGAAACACATATACACTACCTCCACATTCCTTCAACAGACATGGACTATTAACAAGTTTCACACATAAACTCAAATATTGTATCTCTGTCTGACTCTTTTGTTTCTGCAATATTGTTTTTAGTTGCTCAATAAGTCCCATATTATGAGGTCCCTTAAATAGCCGAAAATCACCTGGATTATCCAAGGGACATTGAGGCCAGACATACATACATAAATGACCTTGTGTCAGAGGGGGACCCGGACCTGGTGGGAATTACGGAGACCTGGTTGGGCCCCGAGGGGGGTTTACCCCTTGTGGAAATGTGCCCACCAGGCTACCGTGCATTTCATCAGCCTAGGGCCCTAGGCAGGGGTGGGGGGGGGGTGGCGGTTATTGTTAAGGAAAGTCTGGAGCCGAAGGAGACCACTGTGCCTCAGACGACCGGCTGTGAGTCCCTCTTCGTGAAATGGGGCTTAGGGAGGCAGCTGGGCTTGCTGGTTGTATACCTGGCTCCCCGCTATGTAACAGCAGCCCTGCCCGAGCTACTTGAGGTGATCGCCGTGATGGCGGTTGAGACCCCCAGACTTATAGTCATGGGGGACTTTAACCTGCCATCGGCGGGCGAAACATCCGAGGCAGCTCGGAAGTTCATGGCTTCCATGACGGCCATGGACCTGACCCAAGTAGTTCAGGGCCCCACTCACGAGGGAGGACACACGCTGGATCTGATTTTTGTCGCTGGACACTGGATTAGTGATCTCAGAACAGGGGATTTGGTCATCTTACCCTTGTCATGGACAGATCACTCTCTCCTTTGGATAGACTTTCCAACCGTCACACCCACCACGGGGAGGCGGAACCAGAGACACCGAGTTGGTTCCGCCCCAGGCGCCTGATGAACCCGGAAAGGTTCCAGAGGGAGCTTGGGCCAGTACCTGTATCCCTGCCCCACGGCTCGACTGAGGATCTAGTGGCCGCATGGTATAGTGCGGCCATGGGGGCCTTGGACCAAGTCGCGCCCTTGCGGCTTCTCATGCGGCGTCGAGTCACCCAGGCTCCTTGGTTTACCGAGGAGCTTCGGGAGATGAAACGCCGCAAGAGATGCCTAGAGAGTAGGTGGAGATCTTCTCGATCCGAAGCTGACCGAACACTAGTGAGAGACCATATTAGGCCTTACTTAGTGGCGCTAAGAGTGGCCAAACGTGAGTATTGTGCCACCCTTATCGCGTCCGCGGAAAACCGCCCTGCTGCCCTGTTTGGGGTGACCCGCTCCCTCCTTCATTTGAGGCCGCGGGAAGCCCCTTTGCAGGGTCGAGCAGAGGAATTTGGAGTATTTCTGCAGGACAAAATCACTCAGATTCGGAACGAGTTGCCCTCCACTAGTGGCCCAGTTGGGGCGTCCGGTGCTGGTCTTGAGATAACACCTTGGGAGGAGTTCGACTTTGTTACTACCGAGGATATGGACAGGTTGCGGAGGAACCTTAGAGCCACCACATGTTTATTGGACCCGTGCCCCTCCTGGCTTGTACTGGCATCCTGAAAGGTGACACGAGGCTGGCTCCAGGGCATTGTGAATTCATCTCTGAGTGAGGGGTACTTGCCCACCGTTTTGAAAGAGGCGGTGGTGAGGCCCCTCCTCAAGAAGCCATCCCTGGACCCAGCTTTATTAGAGAACTATCGTCCCGTCTCCAACCTTCACTTCTTAGTGAAGGTTGTTGAGAGTGTGGTGGCTCCACAGTTTCCCCGACATCTGGAGGAAGTTGATTATCTAGACCCACGCCAGTCCGGCTTCCGGCCCGGTCACAGCACCGAGACGGCATTGGTCGCATTGGTTGATGATCTCTGGAGGGCACGGGATAGAGGTTGTTCCTCTATCCTTGTCCTATTAGACCTCTCAGCGGCTTTTGATACCATCGACCATGGTATCTTATTGCACCGATTGGGGGGGTTGGGGCTGAGAGGCACCGTTCTACGGTGGTTCTCGTCCTACCCCTCTGGTCGGTCGCAATGGGTGTTGGCAGGAGGGCAGAGGTCGTCCCCGAGGCCCCTCAAATGTGGGGTCCCTCAGGGGTCGGTCCTCTCGCCACTCCTGTTTAACATCTACATGAAGCCGCTGGGTGAGATCATCCGTGGTTTTGGGGTGGAATACCATCTGTACGCTGATGACACCCAGTTGTACATATCCACCCCAAACCACCCCAACGATGCCGTCGAGGTGCTGTCCCGGTGTCTGGAGGCTGTACGGATCTGTATGGGTAGTAACAAACTCAAACTCAACCCGTCCAAGACCGAGTGGCTGTGGTTTCCGGCACCCCGGTTCAGCCAGTTAAGTCCAACTCTGGCCATTGGGGGCAAACAACTGACCCCCATGGAGAGGGCGCGCAACTTGGGCGTCCTCCTGGATTCCCGGCTGGCCATGGAGGACCATGTGGCGGCCGTGGCCAGGGGGGCGTTCTGTCAGGTACGCCTGATACGCCAGTTGCACCCCTTACTGGACCGGGGAGCCCTTCGCACAGTCACTCAAGCACTTGTGACATCCCGGCTGGATTACTGTAACGCTCTCTACATGGGGCTCCCCTTGAGGTGCACTCGAAGGCTACAGTTAGTACAGAATGCGGCCGCGTGGGTGATTATGGGTGCCTCAAGGCAAACCCACGTAACACCTCTCCTGCGCGAGCTGCACTGGCTGCCTGTGGCCTTTCGAGTGCGCTTCAAGGTGTTGATGACCATCTTTAAATCGCTCCATGGCTCGGGGCCTGGCTATATACGAGACCGCCTCCTGCCCCATACATTCCTTCGTCCGATCCGCTCCCACAGAGAGGGCCTTCTCCGGGTGCCGTCGGCAGGGCAATGCTGGTTGGCGACACCCAGGGGAAGGGCCTTCTCTGTGGCGGGCCCAGCCCTCTGGAACAACCTACCCCCCGAACTTCGCACTATCTCGGACCTCCGCCTCTTCCGCCAACGTCTTAAGACATATTTATTTCAACTAGCCGGCCTAGGATAGCTCCCCGTTTCTGACTTTTTAAAAATAAATTATAATTTGGTAAGGTTTTAACATGGGTTTTAGCACGGATTTAATTAATTTAATATATTTTAATTGATATATATTGTATTTTGTGGTTTTAAATAATGCCTGTGCGCCACCCTGGGTCCTAACAAGGAGAAGGGCGGGGTATAAATTTAATAAAATAAAATAAAAATAAATGAGAAAAGGCTGCCTTTGATCCTTATTATTTATTAGATTTTATATCTACTCCTCCTAATATCTCAGATTGAGGCAAAATGCAACCCATTGGCAAATCTTTGAGTTGCTTCCCTTTTGCAACTTTTTTTCACTCCTGAACTGGAAGCCTTTTTGCTAACAGTTTCCCCTTACAAAACTAGAACACGGGTAGATATAACCTTTATTTTTTCATTTCATTTCATTTCATTTAATACTTATAAACCGCTCCCTCTCCCCATGGGGACTCGGGGCGGTGCACAGGTAGAATAAAAACAGTAAAAAACATACAAACAACAATAAAATATACAAACAATTTTAAAAGCCAAATTAAACTCAACCTGTGCTAAAATTCCCATTAAACTAACTGAACTAAAATCTACCCAGTAAAACCCCAAGACAGGGGGACTATCCCAAGCCAGCCAGACGGAAAAAGTAAGTTTTTAATTTAAAACGGAAGGAGCGGAGGTCCGTGGTCGTCCTAATATCGGGGGGAAGGTCGTTCCAGAGGGCCGGGCCCGCCACAGAGAGAGCCCTTCCCCTGGGTGTCGCCCCCTGACAAAGTCTAGTGGACGGCACCCAGAGAAGTCCCTCTCTGTGGGAGAGAATCGGCCGTGAGGATGTATGAGGCAGGATCCGATCCCGCAGATAGCTAGGTCCCGAGCCATGGAGCGCTTTAAAGATGATAATTAGCCCCTTGAAGCGCACCCGGGGACGTCTCCAGTCTGGTTTTTTTTCTTTTGCCTTTGTTTTCCTTTTGCTTAAGTGGTAACAGCGGATACCACTTATCCCCTGGGAATGTCTCCTTCTCCAGTCTCCTTACCTTTCCTCCACCTTTTGCCTCTTTCTGTTCCTCCACCACTTCCTGCTCCTCATTTTCTTCAGGGCTTCAGCCTTTGAGTTCAATTAAGAAGTCACCAAGGATCTTACCGAGGCTGAACGTTCATTTAGACAGTGGCTCATAACACTCAGTCAACCCACACTCTGCATCAGTGAGACACGCGGATCTCTGCATCACCCCTTGCTTTTCAGAGTTCTCAATCACGGTCAACAAGACTCATGAGCCATTGCGTTTCCGGTTTCAGACGTAGACGGACGCCTTTTACAGCGCGTCCACCGCTGTGTTCCTTTGGTGGGCACCTTCGGGAGCAGGGGGGCAAGGCCGCCCCCCCAATGTAAGGGCGGCTGCGGAGAGGCCCCCACCTTGACGGCGGTCGGGTGGGGTGGCCCGTTTCACCCCAGGAGTTGAAGGACGGAGTGCGGGGGGTGTATTCCCTTTCGCTGAAGGAGCCGGAACAATAGAGGATTTCCTGTGCGAGCTGAATTACCGGAGCTGAATGGCTGAGCCGAGGCTTTGGGCTAAAAGCAACTGGAATGTGAATTATTTGCTTTAAATCTTCTACATTCAACTTCCTGAACAGAAGAATTTAGAGGGGGAAACTCCCCCCTCAGAAATAAAAGCGGCATTGTAAAATCACTCCCGGGACCAGGAGAGAGTGAAATGACATCCGTTTGATCAGCTTTAAAGGAAATGTTTTACTAAACAAGGAATTGCTGTATAAACACAACACCTGAGGCTTGTTACATTTAAAATGGATCTGCAACAAAATTTCCTTTTTCCACCATTGCCAGCAGGGCGGAGGATGGCCCTTCTTTGTTTCCAGAAGTGAAAGTTTCCTGTTTGCAAGCATTCCTCTGGCTTAACAAGCGAAACAAGACTAATTTAAAATATACATAAAAGAGCCTACTCTAGTGACTTTCAGTGTTCCCATCTATTGTGAAACCTTCTATTGTGGGCCTGTTTTGGGAAAATATAATTGGCTTCTCTCCTTGATCTTTACAAACGCTAATTGAACTCTGATAAGACTTTCTCTTTGTTCCTTTGTCTCTGACTTCACGGACTGTCAGCCCACCGGCGCCATCTTTTTTTCTTTGTTCTCAAAAAGATTTAACACTTTTAACCATGGCAGCAAGAAAGCCTCCACCAGGCAAATCACAATCTGCTCCTACATCTTCTAGACCAAGTCCAACTTCACAGCCAAAAATTACTGAACTCCTCCAGAAGGAATCAGAAGCAACAGAGGCGAAATCACCATCGATAGAGGAGATGTTCCAGAGAATAATGAATGAAATGCAACAAATTCGGAGAGACAGTTTAAGCACAAAGCTGAAACTTTGGGAGGCACAGAGAGAAATAACAAATAATAAGCAAAAAATTGAGGGGTTGGAGGGCGGGGCAGTTGGGATGAGGGAAGAGATAACGGATTTTAAGAATGAAATTACAGATATTACAGGTCATATGTCTAGAATTGATTTTGAACGCATGTCTTTCTTTTTAAGATTCCAGAATGTTCCTGAGTCAGATACAGAAGATTTAAGAGAATTAATGGCTATGATCTTAGCAGATTATACCAAAAAAAAAATAAAGAATATATCTGGGGGGCATTGACTTAATTTACAGAATCAACTCAGCATATGCCAGAATAAATAATGTACCAAGGGAGATACATATCAAATTTACAAGAAGGTCAACAAGGGATGAGATCCTGAGAGCGCAAAGAGGAGGACCGTTGATATATCAACAGAACGAGATAGCCATATTAAAGCAAATACCGAAAAAAATTCGAGATATAAGAAGGAAATACTCCTTCTTACCTAAAAAATTACACAAAAAGGGGGTTTGGTTTAAATGGTTGATGCCTTAAGGAATGTTGGTATTCTGGGAGGGAGGAAGAATTAGAATGAAAACATTAGATGAGGCCCAGGCCTTTCTTAAAAAACACTCCTCAACCCTAGATGACGATGATATGGGAACGGGAGGGGCCACGGCTATGCCCACTGGTGAGGTGGAAGAAGAAGAAACAATTGCAAAGAGGCTCAGGTCACAAAAGTGATTTTTCTCCTTTTTTATATATATATATATATATATATGGTAATTTCTGTTAAGGATGTTTATAGAAGCAAAATAATTGAATGTATGAAATTTTATTTTATGAAATTTGAGATATGAACTGTATGTACCCTTTCCTATCTTTGTTTACTTTTTACTGAAAATGATATTGTAAGAAGACTCGGAGGCAGTCACCAGCACCGATATGGAAGCTCTAAAATATTGTTAAAAATATCCTATTTACCCCTTTCCTTTTATAAAATTGTAAAACTAATAAAATTCTTTAAAAAAAAAAAGACTCATGAGCTCTGAGTGCGGCTGGCAATGTAGAAACACACAGTCTTGGTCACCGACCGGGAGTTTATTTCAGAGCAATCACACACCTTTCAGCCACTAAGTCTTACCTGTCCAGTGGCCCTCCTCTGGTAGTTTTGGTGCCTTCCAATTGAATCCAGGTGTGGAATCCCGGATGAGCCCCCAGATTGATGTCCCCAATTCGGGTCTGAGCCTGGTGCCGAAGCCAATGATGAATGTCAGACACGAGGTGCAGGTTTTCTGTTTGCTTTTTATTGGAGTACTCCAAGGAAAAGGGTTCCTGGACAAAAGGCCAAGAACCCAGAACAAAGGATTAAGAAAGCTTTTATACATTTTCATTAAAGGAGAAGGTGGGATAACAAGAGACATCATCTAATAATCATTTTAGTAATAATTCTGCAATTTGTTCTATTGGTCTATAGCTGTCCCATTCCTAGCTCTTAGCTAATGAATGGCCCAGGAATTATCTAATACAAATTTCATTTGCTGTAGCCCATCTTCGCCTCTACCTTTTACCTGAGGTCTGCAAACTGTTATCTAGCTCCCCATAATTGCTACATGTAGGATACATTTAGGATGGGGTTTAATATAATTTTAATAGGTTTTGTATTTTGTATATTTTGTATATCTGTATTTTTATGTTTTTAAATCTCCTGTGTGCCGCCCCGAGTCCCTTGGTGGGAGATGGGCGCGGGATATAAATACGAAAAAAAAATGTTTTACACATGCATATTTCTTGTTGATAAGCATTCTTTGTTCTTGGCAGACAGACACCCTCCCAATTCCAGTCTTCCTGTTTTACTTTCAAGTGTGTGTCATGATCCAATCCATCACACTTGGGAAAGAACTTGGGAGATCGGAGCAGGCAGGAAACAAAGGAATCCAGTAGAAAGCTATCACACACTGGGGAAAGAACTTGGGAGATCAGAGGAGGCAGGATAGAGAGGAATCCAGGAGCAAGCTATCACATGCTGGGGAAAGAATTTTGGGAGATCTTTGGGTGATAGCTTTCCCCTGGATTCCTCTGTGTCCTGCCTTCTCCGATCTCCCAAAGTTCTTTCCCCAGTGTGTGATAGCTTTCTCCTGGATTCCTCTCTGTCTTGCCTTCTCTGATCTCCCAAAGTTCTTTCCCCAGCATGTGATAGTTTTGTCCTGGTTCAGGCAGGCGGCCGCCTGCAGCCTTGGAGCCTCAGCTGAGTGGGCAAAGTGGGTGGGCGGGGCAAGCATGGTGTGGATGAGTGGTGCAAGCGAGTGAGCAGACTATGACTGGTGGGCAGGGGGAGCGAGCAACAGGGCCAGGCCAGGCATTCCAGAAGTTACTTTTGGGTCCACCGTCCAACCTCTTCTCACCAGATTGCTAAATTTCACCAACCAGTTCTCCCAAGCCGGGGAGAACCAGCAGAAACCCACCACTGCTCTGTTGGCATTGCAAAGAGTTTATAGTATTAGACAATATGGTTAGTTTCAATTTACAACTACCCTACTTTAGTTTTATAATATTTATCATCCTACCCAGCTAATATGCTAAGAGTTGCCCTCACCCCTTTATTCAAATCAAATGAAATGAAGAATCCCTGCCTCCTCCAATCCTTATGGCAATATCGTTATATCTTATTTCAGTTTGAAAAGGAACTGCTGATGAGTTATTTTTTGGAATGATTTTCAAGAAATCCCACTTCTTTAAATTTAAGGTTTGTGTTTGGTTACATTTCATATTAGCTTCCCTCAGATTAGGATTCCAGTGTTGTATTAGAATTCAACCCATCACCTTGTTTTTATTTAGTGATTTTCTCTCCATCTTCCTTCTAATATTAAGACAATATAGAAAATAGTTAACATAATCCTCCCAGAACTATAGAGACTATTACTAGACTAATGCTGACTTTGGCAATTTTCAACACTCCCCATTGCATTGCACATCAAAGATTGAAGAAGACTAAAGCAAAACAACTGAGCTAGAGCTAGGGGAAAGCATATCAACCTGAAAATAAAATGAATGCAATTAACTCAGTTTAATTTCTCCTTTTCTTTTTTCAATATATAATAAAACAGTGTGTCAGGTCTGCTTCACCGATAACCAAGAAAGATTCCATTATTAGTGGAATTAAAAGTACTTTTACTGGTTAAGGAATGAATAGCATAGATGCTAAGCAAGGTCTGAAGCATTTAGGCGCGAAAGCATACATATCAATATATGTCCAGCCCCCTTTCCCTGAATAACCCCTTCCATGGTCCAATGTGTAAAGCCCCTAGGTGTCACGTGACTTCATCTTCAAAAGGCATCATCAGGTTGGCATGTAAGATCGTTGACCTTGACCATAAGATTACCCAAGCACTGGTACGCGCAATAGATGGTAACAGTAGATGGCACCAGAGTATTTCCTTCTGCAACTCACTCTCCTGCACCATACAGTCCCAAATCCCATGCAAAGCTCCTCCCCCCCCCCATTTCATATGGCAGCCAGAGCGAACAGGAAAGCGAAGGCTGACACAGTGAATGTTACTCTTACTTGTATATCTTCTTTATCAACATTGTTATTGTCTTCTATTTCCTTTATGCTTTATGAAATATGACTGTAATGAGTAACAAAGTAAATATCTCACTGAATAAAGACAATTTTAAACTCATGTTTATTTTATTTTTTTTATTTTTTTATTAAATCTCCTGGATTTAAAAAAACTGAACTCCTTTATACTTAAGGGAAACATGCAAGGGTTTCAGACTGTTAAACACATGTGCTCTTAGCAATAGAAGTATTGATAATGCACAACTAAAAAAAACATTACAAGCTTTTTTCATTTTGATATCAGTTGAAATATTTTTGAAAAACCAGTAAGTAGGATATTATTTTTCAAAATGCATATATTGATATATTCGTGATATATTCATTCAATATATTCCATCAAACTATTTAAGAAAATTCCCTTGATATCTTGGAAAAATTACTTTTGTTGAGTTAAAATGTGCAATTTAAAATCATTGGATTAGCAGGTATTACCTGAAAATTTTAGAAAAGGAATATTGTGTTAGTAATACAATGCTAGTAAATTGCTATAATTTTTAGCAATACAACAAGTGTATGGAGTTTATTAAATTTACAGTTATTATGATTTACTTTTAAAAAAAATAAAAGTACTTTTTTCTAACATAGCAATAAAATGTCAGAAACCCTCTGGGTTAAAAGGATTTGGTTACATGCTTGATTGACATCATGCAGAGAAAGTATATCTTTCCAAAAGATGTCTGGATGTCCCCAACCTACCTTTGACTATAAAACCTCACTAGAAGATCTGAATTCTGGACAAAGAAGGACCCACACTTTTATTTCCATGTTCTTGACCTTTAATCATATATGGTCAGGCTAAACCCCACCAGTCCAAGTGTTTTTTCCTATTTGCACATGTTACTAAGAAACAACAGTTAAGGATATTGTTATATCCTAACAATAGAGATTTCCACTCCAGTCCGCAGGCATTGGAGCAAGCGGTTTGGATGATTAAGGTTGGCTAGGATTGGTTAGTTGCACCGGCGGGATCCTTAAATAGGGACCTCCACCGGTTGTGTTTTCACTTGGCTACCTTGCAATAAAGAGCTGATTTTACTCCTAGTGTGTCCTTCCTTGCCCGATATGTAACACTGGCGACGAAGGTGGGATTGGAAGGCACCTAGGAAGAGTGAAGCACTCAACAAAGGAGCCAAGTCCGGTGACTGATGAGAGGTGGGAAACCAGCCGTGGGGCGAGTGCCCTACCCACGGGAGGATGACGAATCCCACGCCCATCTCCCCGGCTCCGTTTAACCCAGTGACAGAATACTGGGAGTTTTATATGATTCAGTGTGAGTGCTACCTGGAAGCACACGACCTCGGAGGCCTCCCAGAACATCGAAGGAAGAACTTGTTCCTGAACTACTGCGGCCATGAGGTGCTAACGACAGCAAATGACTTGTGTGAGCCAACGCTGTTGCAGTCAGTAACCTGGTCAGCCCTACAACAAGCCCTCAAAATGCACTATGCCCGCTGGTTCTCAAAGTCGGTAAGAAGATATGCATTTCACACCCAGAACCAGAAGGAGGGAGAGACTATTAATCAGTATGTGGTCTCTCTGCACTGAGCCACTGCAAATTGTGAATTCCTGGACTTAGATGACTTAATCTTGGATAGGGTCATCATGGGTTGCCGAGATACAAACCTCCAACAGAGGCTTCTTGCAAAGGGGAATTAGACACACCCTTACCCTACTGTTCCATCCGGCGGCGAATGGTCAGGCAGAACGCATAGTAAGGTCCACTAAGGAAGCACTAGCTAGGATCATGGAGGGAGATTGGCAAACAAGGGTAGACCACTACCTATTGTACCAACATATTACACCCAGTGCAACAACAGGGAAGAGTCCTGCTGAACTCCTCATGGGCTGTAGATTAAGATCCCCATTGGATAGACTGCATCCGAATTATTCCACACATACCCCACCAAATTCTACTAATAAAACGAGGCACCTGGTCATAGGTGATAAGGTATATGCATGTAACTATGCTGGAGGCACATTATGGATGCCAGCGGAAGTAACAGGGGTGACAGGGCCTCTCTCATATATAGTTACATTAGAGGATGGTAGGCTATGAAAAAGACACATAGTTCAGTTAAGGGGACGCCGAACAACCGAAATACGTAAGGGGGAGGAAGAACAGCTGGACCCACCGAATACACCAATGCAAATCAACCCACTGAATACACCAAGATTTAGCCTCCCACAGTTCCCAATAATCAACAAAGACTCTAGGGAGCCACAACAAGGGTCAAACAATGGCAGCGTGGAAACACCCGCTGAACACACAGAAAGTATGCAGGAAGCCCCCATAGGGCAACCGCTAGAAGGAGATCCAGTGCAGCAGGGCATAGCACAACAATCAGGAGAATTACCCCATTCAAATCGCATGAAACGCAGCCCTACTTATCTCAGTAATTATGTTACAAATTGCATTGTTCATTCTAGGAAGGGAGGGGGTGTTATATCCTAACGATAGAGGTTTCCACTCCAGTCTGCAGGCATTGGAGCAAGCGGATTGGATGATTAAGGTCAGCTAGGATTGGTTAGTTGCGCTGGCGGGATCCTTAAATAGGGACCTCTGCCAGCTGTGTTTTCACTTGGCTACCTTGCAATAAAGAGCTGATTTTACTCCTAGTGTGTTCTTCCTTGCCCGATATCTAACAGATATGTTACTACAAGTTTGGAAGTGACCCCATTCTTGGCAAGATCCCAAGGCAAACATTTTATTTCATTTAAAAAAGCAAAATGTGATATAGTTGATAGTTATAATTATGATTGGCAAGTAAATGAAGCAAAAGTGCTAATATTCAGTCTTTGGGGGGAAATTCAAATATGAATTAATAAAATAATGGTTTGATTATTCAAATTTTACCAATGGAAGGGTAGGAAAATGCTCTCTTAACCAGGAGTTGAGTAGGATAAATATATGAGGAGTGGAAATGTTTTTGAAAGAAAAATGATTTGGCTTTTTCTTTGTCAATTTTGTTAGCATCAATTGTGCGTGAAAATCAGGCAGAACATTTCAATAAATATGACTGCTAAGATTTGGGAAATTTCACAGTTTAATCAATCAATAAATTAGAAGAGTGTGGAAACATCTTGTTACCATGTAAATGCATCAAATTCTGCTTTTATATGTAAGATCTAATAATTTACGTTTTTAAAGTCTGACTTTTCATGAAGTACTTTAATTGTAAAATATGAAGAGATAGAAATTTGTGGTCACAATTCAATCCAGTCCTAACTATGGAAATGGAAATGGAAATACAGAGCATCAGGTGGTTAATCATATAGCAGCAGTTTAGTGACAAAAGAATTATAATACTAAATTATGCATAATAAATCAAAAGGAATTGTAATATATTGTAGTATAGTATAGTATAGTATAGTATAGTATAGTATAGTATAGTATAGTATAGTATTAGTATTAGTATTAGTATTAGTATTAGTATTAGTATAGTATAGTATTAGTGTAGTCTTTATTGTTCATTGTACAAAATAAATACAACAAATTTATTACAACAAAATATGGTTCTTTGGTTATACCAGCAATCCTTGCTAAAAGTATTAGTAGTAAAGTCTTTTAAAAAGTATTTTCTGCAGAAGACAATTATAAAATAATAAATTGAAGAATTGAAGAGTAAAGTAATCAAGGATATGAATTACTATAGCAATGGGAGACAATGTCAGCATGTTCTCATACAGGATAATAATTCTTGTTCAAAAGTATGAACATCTTAGAAATAATGTGAAGTTGTATACATTAAAGTAAGAAAAAGCCTTTTTTCCCAAAGGTAAAAGGCAGATTTTCAAAACAAGAGCAAGGTGTACTTTTAGTTTCTTTGTTTAACAAGACCATTTAATAATGAAAAGAAAGTAAAATATCTTCATTTCCTAAACTGCTGTTCTTTGAGAATGGGTTCCTGTGGCTATGTGCATGTAGGTGTGTGTTATTTCCCTGTGGAGAGGGGAAATGGAAGCACAGTCCACCCTTTAGGTGTATCTGCAAAATGTAAATTATCACTTCATACAACTACAGATACGCACGCTCCATCACCAGAAGTGCAGGCATTTGGCTAGTACATTTGATAAAAAACATATTTCACATTTAAGTTATTATAAACTGTGTGGTCTTATGATGCTTATTCATACTCTCCTCTAATTTGTCTGTGGTCTAATTATTTATTTTACAATCTATAATTAATTTTCTTATAGTCACATCTTTGAAATTAATAATTTCAAGACTCTGGGTTAATTGTGTGAAATATTTTAACTGTAGTCAGAAACCACTAGAATTTGTCTTGGTTTTAATGCATAATAGTGCATACCAACCCAGATTAATTCCAATGGGCTGTTTAAAACGGGTGTTGCCCTCATGAATAATGTGACAGTTCCTGTCTCCCTGCCCCTATTTCTTATTCTTCCAGTTAGCCGGGTCAGCTCTGAAACAGGGAGGCCAACAAAGCCTTTTCACTGAAAGGTAAGAGTTCCTAGTTCTTTATTTGATGCATTTCATTCAGTCAAAACAATCAATGTAATATATCACAATTCATATCTCAGGATACTAAATACTTTTACCTGTTTCCATTAATTTCAACAGCTTTTTTTAAATGAAGAAAAAGAATTACAATGACATAAGATGGCATGTGAATAAAGTGAGTGATCAAATAAAGATCTTAGGTTTGAAGTTAATTCCTAAATTTGTGGTTCAGGTTTCAAAAGCATATGAATACGTCCAGGGATTGCTTCTTAGGACATTTGTAACACTCTCTACATGGGGCTCCCCTTGAGGTGCACCTGAAGACTGCAGCTTGTCCAGAATGCAGCTGCGCGGGCAGTTATGGGAACCTCCAGGTTCTCCCATGTAACACCACTCCTGCGCGAGCTGCATTGGCTGCCTGTCGTCTTTCGGGTGCACTTCAAGGTGTTGGTTATCATCTTCAAAGCGCTCCATGGCACAGGACCTAGCTATCTGCGGGATCGCATCCTGCCCCATACATCCCTGCGGCCGATTCGCTCCCACAGAGAGGGACTTCTCCGGGTGCCATCCACTAGGCTATGCCAGCGGGCAACGACCAGGGGAAGGGCCTTCTCTGTGGTGGGCCCGACCCTCGGGAATGACCTTCCCCCTGAAATTAGAACAACTACGGACCTCCGCTCCTTCCGTCAAAAACTAAAAACACACTTCTTCTGCTTGGCTGGCCTGGGGTAATTTAACTGTTTTTAGGGTTTTTAGGGGTTTAGTTTTAGTTTTAATATGGGATTTTAGCGCAGGGTTTTAGTTTAATTCATTTTAATATTGTATTATGTTTGTGGTTTTATATATGTATTTTTAAATTCCCTGTGCACCACCTCGAGTCCTTTCGGGGAGAGAGAGCGGTTTATAAATTAAATTAAATAATAATAATAATAATAATAATAATAATAATAATAATAATAATAATAATAATAATAATAATTATTATTATTATTATTATTATTATTATTATTATTATTATTATTATTATTATTATTATTATTATTATTATTATTATTATTATTATTATTATTATTATTATTTGGAAACTAGATAGTTGTAGCAGACAGTAACAAAAGAGTAAAATATCCGGAAAGCTAAAGTAGTTTTATCTTTAATCAAGTGAATTGAACTTTGCAGCTTTTCTGAAGATTTCTTTGTAAAATTGTTGTTCCCAAGCAAATAAGCCCATGAGAGGTTGGATATGCCATGTTCTTTATTTCTCCAAAAGACTCCAATGTCCTTACAAGACCCGAAATACCTCATACTTTTCTCCTCACTGCATGTTCTTTAAAAAGAAATAAACAATCTTTCTGATCATTACATAGTTTTTCATGAGAATCTTGCTATAGGGGAAAATTGTAGAAACACCAGAAATTCACACTTCTTTTTTGGTTTTCTTTTGTTAATATTATCATTTGTGAATAAAACTTGACTATATAGAATAGAATAGAATTCTTTATTTACCGAGTGTGATTGGACACACTAGGAATTTGTCTTTGGTGCATATACTCTCAGTGTACATGAGAATAAAATACATTCAAGAATAAAAAGATACAATACTTAGTGATAGTCAAAGCTACTAATAAGCTATCAAATAGTACAATGAAATAATTAAAAGCAATATAATTTGAAAAATACAAGCAACATGGTGATAGTCATAGGTTGTAAAGATAGATACTATTTATTTATTTATTTATTTATTTATTTATTAAATGTATATCCCGCCCTTCTCCAAGAGGACCCAGGGCGGCGCACAGGAAATTAAAATACATACAAAAACACAATACAAAATTTAAAAACCTATTAGATCCCCATCCTGCACTAAAACCAATTAAAATCCCCGAATTAAAACTATCTATGGCTAGTCCCAGCGGAGGCTATGTTAGGCCAGCTTGATGGAAGAGGTGTGTTTTTAAACACTGGCGGAAGAGGCGGAGGTCGGTGATGGTACGAAGTTCTGGGGGTAGGTCGTTCCACAGGGCCGGGCCCGCCACAGAGAAGGCCATTCCCCTGGGTGTCGCCAGTCAGCATTGTCCGGCCGACGGCACCCTGAGAAGGCCCTCTCTGTGTGAGCGTATCGGTCTAAGGGATGTATGGGGCAGGAGACGGTCTCGCATATAACAAGGTCCCGAGCCATGGAGCGCTTTGAAGATGGTCGTCAAAACCTTGAAGCACATCCGAAAGACCACAGGAAGTCAGTGCAGCTCGTGCAGGATTGGTGTTATATGGGAGTGCCTCAAAGCTCCCATAATCACCCGTGCAGCTGCATTCTGAACTAACTGTAGCTTTCGAGTGCACCTCAAGGGAAGCCCCATGTAGAGAGCATTGCAGTAGTTGAGTCGGGATGTCACGAGTGCTTGAGTGACTGTGGGAAGGGCAGCCCGGTCCAGTAAGGGGCGCAATTGGTGCATCAGGCGTACCTGATGAAACGCCCCCCCTGGCCACGGCCGCCACATGGTCCTCCATGGACAACCGGGAATCCAGGAGGACACCCAAATTGCGTGCCCTCTCCACGGGGGCCAGTGTTTCGCCCCCAATGGCCAGAGTTGGAGTAATTTGGCTGAACCAGGGTGCCGGAAACCACAGCCACTCGGTCTTGGAGGGGTTGAGCTTGAGTTTGTTACTACCCATCCAGATCCGTAAGGCCTCCAAACACCGGGACAGCACCTCGATAGCATCATTGGGGTGGTCTGGGGTGGATATGTACAGCTGAGTATCATCAGCGTACAGATGATATCCCACCCCAAAACCACGGATGATCTCACCCAGCGGCTTCATATATGTGTTGAATAGGAGGGGCGGGAGGACCGACCCTTGAGGAACCCCACATAAGAGGGGTCTCGAGGCCGACCTCTGCTCCCCTGTCAATACATATTGCGACCGACCAGAGAGGTAAGACAAGAACCACCGTAAAACGGTGCCTCCCAGCCCCAACCTCCCCAGTCGGTGCAATAGGATACCATGGTCGATGGTATCAAAAGCCGCTGAGAGGTCTAACATGAAGAAAGGATACAAACAGTGGAGGAAACAGTGACAAAGACAGATCGTAAAATAGAGCATAATGAAAATCAACATCAGAGAGCGGAAAAAAAGATGCAAGAGGAGATTTTATTTTTGGAAATGGACCGCTCCAGATACTTTCTGAGGTTTCAAAACATGATAGATGACAACCAGGAAAAATTAGAAGAGATGATGGAAGAAATCATTGCAGATATTCTAAAAATTGACCGCTTGGAAGCAAATAGACTTATTGATGAAGTATTCTGAATATACACATCTTACGCTAGGCGCCACAAGCTTCCTCGGGAGATATATGTAAAACTAACTAAAAAATCTACACGAGAAGAAATTCTCAAGAAAGCAAGAGAGAAATTTTTTACATACAAAGGGAAGGATCTTACAATCTTACCACAAATACCTAGAAACGTAAGAGAGAGCAGGAGGAAGTATGATTTTCTCACCACTCGCCTAAGGAAGCAAGGAATACGATACAGATGGCGTCTTCCAGAAGGCTTAACATTTACTTGGCAAGGCCAAAACGTCAGTTTGGCTTCCTTTCAGGAAGCACACGATTTCCTAAAATTCCAACAATCTTTAAATGACCCGGAGACGGAGGAAGAAGAGGAAGAATCTAGAAGTGAGGAAGATACATCGACACGGAATTCTCATGGACGAGAGGCGAGGACAGCTGAGGAGGAAAAAACAACTAATGGAAAGACAATACATCACCAAATCGAAACAAGATCAAAGAAGCAGAAAGTTACAAATAAATAAAAGTGGAAAAGAAGAAATTCGGCTCTGCTTATAAATATCAATGGACTAAACAACCCGTCTAAGAAGAAGAAAATTTGGCTAAACTTACAAAAAGAAAATTACGACATAATATGTCTCCAAGAAGTTCACATAAGGAAAAGGCATTTCAAAGTTTTGACCTGTCCAAAATTGGGGAAATTGTACGCGTCCCTGGCCGACCAAAAAAAGAGAGGGGTGATTGTCTATGATAAAAAGAATCTTGTATCCAAACAAATATATACGGACAAGGAGGGCAGAATCTTACTATTGGAAATTAAAATTGGACAAAAAATGGCCCTCCTAGCCAATATTTATGCTCCAAATGTTAACCAAAAGCAATTTTATGGAAAATTATTAGATAAATTAAACCAATTAAATTATGACCACACTTATGTAATTGATGATTTCAATGCAATTGTAGATATAGAAAAAGACTACAAACCAGGTGCCATGACCCCAAAACATAAACTAAAATGGAAAAAAATTCTCCCTAAAATATGGGGGGATCTGAAAGACCAACTAGGATTAAAAGATGTATGGCGGGACTTGCATCCCTCTGAGAGACAATTTACATATTATTCTCCTAGACACAGATCATGGTCGAGGCTAGATATGGTTTGGGCATTGTTAACAACGGCTGAGGAAATTGAATCCCTGGAAATTGGGCCAAACATTTGGGCAGATCATCACGAATTATTAATAAAATGGGCAGTAATGCAGGCCAAGAAAAGATGGTCCATGAGAGCCAATATTATGAAGGAAGATAATTTTGTAAGGATGACCCAAAAAGAGCTCCAATATTTTTTCATCGAAAATAAAAGACAGGACACCTCACTACAAAATATATGGGATACAGCAAAAGCAGTAATAAGGGGGGCGGCAATAAAATACACAGCTAGACAATGGAAATTGGAGAGGAAAAAAAATGGAACTAGTATCAACATTACAAAATCAGGAAAGGGAAGCCCAGAAAGATCCACAAAATATAAGGGTAAGGGAAAGTATTAACCTTCTCAGACACAAAATTTCATTACTTGACCAGAAACAACTGGCGGATAAAATAAAGAAAGCCAGACAATCCCATTTCGAACATGCTAACAAACCTGGAAGATGGTTGACATTATTATTATTATTATTATTATTATTATTATTATTATTATTATTATTATTATTATTATTATTATTATTATTATTATTATTATTATTATTATATAGGTTAAGAAAAGAAACTGAAATGAGGAAAATAGAAGCCCTCCAAGATAACAAAGGGGAAATAACAAATATTATGGAACAAAAGCTAAAAATAGTACAAGATTTTTTTACCTCACTTTACGCAGAAGAGACACGACACAAGGATAAGATTCACCCCTATCTCACAAAATACCAAACTGGAATAGTACCAGATACATATAAAACCACATTAAATGCAGAAATAACAATTGAAGAGATAGAAAATGCAATTAAGAAACAACCAGGTGGGAAAACTCCAGGCCCAGACGGTCTACCAGGGGAATTGTACAAAGGGCTAGGGGAGATCTTAGTCCCACAAATGAAAGACCTATTTAACGAAGTTTTAGTAAAAGGGGAAATACCCCAATCATGGACTGAGGCCTACATCTCCTTAATCCCCAAATCTGGTGCAGATCTAACTCAAATTCAAAATTACAGACCCATCTCATTGCTAAACGTTGACTATAAAATATTCACGACAATTTTAGCTGGAAGACTGAAATTATTTTTGTCCAATTACATACATCAAGATCAAAATGGGTTTTTACCAGGAAGATATCTGAGGGATAATGTAAGGATAATAACTGATTGTTTAGAGTATTATGAGGCACACCCAGAAAAACAAATGAGCATGATCTTCCTGGATGCACAAAAAGCATTCGATAGGGTTAATTGGACATTTATTACTCAACAATTGCAAAATATGGATTTCGGCCCTAAATTTACTAAAGCAGTCCAGGCTATATACAAAACACAATCGGCAAGAGTATTATTTAACAAAGTGCTATCAGATCGGATTCCAATATTTAGGGGTACTAGACAAGGCTGCCCGCTATCACCCCTTTTGTTTATCTTGATATTGGAACCCCTACTAAATATAATTAGACAAGAAAAAAATATTAGAGGCCTGCAAGTCAGAGGAGAAGAATATAAAATACAAGCATTTGCGGATGACTTGGTCTTCATAATAGAGGAACCTCTGACTTCAGGACCCAAACTAATCACAGCAATAGAAGAATATGGTGAGGTGGCCGGTTTAAAAATCAACAAACAAAAAACTAAAATGTTAACCAAAAATATTACAGGGAAACAAAAGGAGCAAATACAAGAATTAATGGGAATTGAAATTGTTAAAAAGGTGAACTATCTGGGAATCTGGCTAACCAATAGATGTTCCGCAATTAAAGAGTTAAATTACAATAAATTAATAGGAGAAATGGCTGGGGAACTCGAAAATTGGAGCAAAATCCCAATATCTTTACTAGGAAGGATAGCTGCTATTAAGGCATATATTTTACCAAAATGGACATACTTATTCCAAACAGCACCTGTAAAACTAAACAAAGAATTTTTCCAAAAATTAGATCAGATTTCTCTTAAATTTGTCTGGCAGGGAAAAAAAGCACGTATTAAAAAGAAAATGCTCCAAGAACACAAATTGAAAGGAGGCTTGGGACTACAAAATTGGGAGCTTTATTATCACGCATCATCATTAACTTGGGTCAAAGATTGGATTACTCTCACAAGAAGTCGAATACTAGCAATTGAAGGCCATGATCTGCCCCAGGGTTGGCATTCATACCTTTGGTCCAAAGACAACAAACAACCCAAAAGTTTCACAAACCATCATATTAGGGCGACCCTTTTTATGTCATGGTTGAAAATTAAACAACTATATAACCAAATCCCAAGATGGTTAGCACCAATCGAAGCAGTGACTTATCCAACGGTTCATAACTCAAAAAGAAATTTAACCTATGAAGATTTGATAGACGAAATTGGCAATATTAGAACAAGGGCAGACTTAGAGTTAAGGGGTTGGAAAATTGACTGGTGGTCCTATACGCAAGCAGTATCTAAATTCAATAAGGATAAAAAACAATTTGGAATTTACCCATCAAAACAGGATATTGATAAGATCCTATGGGATTCACCGATTAAATTCATCTCTAAAGCATACAAATTGCTTTTACAAGGTTATATTGGTGAGGAAATAATCAAAGGTGCTATGATCGCCTGGGGGAGAAACATAGGAAGGAACATTACATTCGATGAATGGCAAACAATTTGGGGCAAATCTATCAAAATGACCCTGGCCTCCTCATTTAAGGAGAATCTATACAAAATGCTGTACAGGTGGTATTTACCACCATCCCGAATAGCGCATATGTTTCCGAATACCTCCGATAGATGTTGGAAATGTAAAACGGCCAGGGGTACGTTTTTCCACCAATGGTGGACTTGTCCAAGAATTAATCAACTCTGGAAGAAAATACAGACCTGGCTGTTGGAAATAGTAGGCATCAACTTCCCTCTTAAGCCTGAATATTACCTAATCAGTATTAAACCAAACCAAACTCAGAACCAAGACTGGAACCTTTTTATACATATTACAACTGCAACAAGGATGGCCATTGCCCAACAATGGAAAGATAGTAATATACCAACAGACCACCTAATTATATCTAAAAATTTTAACTGTGCTGAATCCGATAGGTTAACATATGCCTTAAAAGACAAATCAGAGTCAACTTATGCTCAAACATGGGAAAAATGGTACATATGGTACGACAAGAGAACAAAAGGATACCAAAGTAAACAACCAATTAATATAAATGTGAAATAAATACAAGGAACAAGGGAGATGATATTGAACTTAAGATAATTGTAGAGATATATATGCAGATAGTTAAGTTAAAATGTATATAATAATAAATAGAACAGACTGGGACAAATAAAAACGTTTGAATTAGGGGAATAGCTATATCCCCGGTATGTCCATCCTCTTCTTCTCTCTTTTCTATCTTCCCCCTCTTCTCTCCCCCTACCTTCCTTTCCGCCCTAAAAATGTACGTCGATTTCCTTTTATATTTGTTAAATGTTATATTTTATATCTATATTAATAAAGATTATTTTTCCAAAAAAAAAAAAAAAGCCGCTGAGAGGTCTAACAGGACTAGGATAGAGGAATGTCCTCTATCCCACGCCCTCCAGAGATCATCAACCAACACGACCAATGCCGTCTCAGTGCTGTGACCGGGTCGGAAGCCGGACTGGCGCGGGTCTAGATAATCAACTTCCTCCAGGTGTCGCGGAAACTGTTGGGCCACCACACTCTCAACAACCTTCGCTAAAAAGTGATGGTTGGAGACTGGACGAAAGTTCTCTAATAATGCTGGGTCCAGGGACGGCTTCTTGAGGAGGGGCCTTACTACCGCCTCTTTCAAGACGGCAGGCAAGGACCCCTCACTCAAAGATGCATTGACAATGCCCTGGAGCCAGCCTCGTGTCGTCTCCCAGGATGCCAGTACAAGCCAGGAGGGACACGGGTCCAATAAACATGTGGTCGCCTTAAGCCTCTTTGATAACCTGTCCATATCTTCAGTAGTAACAAAGTCAAACTCCTCCCAGGATGGTCTCTCAAAAGCAACCTCGGACAGTCCGACTGGACCACTCTCGATGGAGGGTAACTCATTCCGAATCCGAGTGATTTTATCCTGCAGATAAATCCCAAATTCCTCTGCTCGTCCCTGTAAAGGGGGTTCCCGCGGCCTCTGGTGGAGGAGGGAGCGGGTCACCCCAAACAGGGCGGCAGGGCGGTTATCTGCGGATGCAATAAGGGTGGCACAATACTCACGTTTGGCCACCCTTATCGCCACTAAGTAAGCCCTAATATGGGTTCTCACTAGTGTTCAGTCGGCTTCGGAGTGAGAAGATCTCCATCTGCTCTCTAGGTGTCTCTTGTGGCGTTTCATCCCCCTCAGCTCCTTGGTGAACCAAGGAGCCTGGGTGATTCTTCGCCACAAGAGAGGCCGCAAGGGCACGACTCGGTCCAAGGCCCCCGTGGCCGCACTTAACCATGCGGCCACCAGGTCCTCAGTCGAGTCGCGGGGCAAATCCACAGGTATTGGCCCAAGCTCCCTCTGGAACCTTTCCGGGTCCATCAGGAGCCTGGGGCGGAACCATATAGAAATGTTCGGCTCTGCCTCCCTGCAGTGAGGTGCGGCGATTGAAAAATCCAGCCGAAGAAGAGCGTGATCTGTCCATGACAGGGGTGATATGCCTAAATTCCCTATTCCCAGATCACTACTCCACTGTCCCAAGACGAAGATTAAGTCCAGGGTGTGTCCACCCTCGTGAATAGGGCCTAAAACTACCTGGGTCAGGTCCATGGCTGTTGTGGAAGCCATGAACTCCCGAGCTACTCCAGAGGTCTCGCCTACTGATGGCAGGTTGAAGTCCCCCATGACCAAAAGTCTGGGGGTCTCAACTGCTGCCTCAGCTATCACCTCTAGGAGCTGTGGCAGGGCTGTTGTTGCATAGCGAGGAGCCAGGTATACAACTAACATGCCCAACTGCCTCCCTAGGCCCCACTACACAAGGAGGGACTCACACCCGGTCGTCTGAGGGATCGTGGTCTCCTTCGGCTCAAGACCCTCCCTAACCATAATCGCCACCCCTTCACCCCTCCCCAGGGCCCTAGGCTGATGGAAGGCTCGGTAGCCTGGTGGGCACATATCTACGAGGGGTAAACCCCCCTCGAGGCCCAACCAGGTTTCCGTTATACCCACCAGGTCCGGGTCCCCCTCTGACATGAGGTCACAAATGAGGGGGGCTTTATTTACCACGGACCTGGCGTTGCATAGCATCAGCCTAGGGCCCCGGCTCTGTGGTCCTTGCCCACCTAGTCTGCGATGGGAGCACGGGGAGTTGGAATGTGTGACCGCCTGTAGCCAGCGGCCACGGTCCTCCAACCCCGTCCGTCTCCCACCGCCCCTGCCCCTCCCCAGAACCGAACTGATTGACAAAACCTCAGTGGAAACGACCCCCCTACCCTTCCTCTGTTACCTCACTTCCGGCGGCCGGCCTAGTTCTCTCCCACCCCCTAACTGGACTATCCCTCCCCTTCTCCCTGGAACCCCCTAAAAGCCGAATTAATTTTTTTTAAAAAAAAACCCTTAGTTTGCACCTCGCCCACCTCTCAGTAGCAATTAGTCCATCCTCGAGGTGGGCCCGTGTTAGATAAGGGGGCCAGGTCTGCGAGAGGGGAGATTCTTGCAGGCAAAGGAGATCACGTCTTGAGTACATTTTGGAACCCCGATGGCCGTCCAGACCCGGAGGATAATTACAAGTCCGAACAGAGTCCTAGGAGAAACAGCTATAAAGTGACAAAATATAAAATAAAGTGCAATAGATGTACTCCTGGGGCGCAGGAGGGAAAAAGTCAGTTGTCAATTCGTCTGTTGGTCTGGGGTCCTGCATAAGGACAGATCGCAGTTTAGTCCCTGCACGAACCCCATCCGACTGTTTTTTTCAGCCACATAGGCCTAAGTCTGCATTTAGTGCCGCACGACTGGTTGGTCTGTCTTGCAGCCTGATGGAAAATGCTGCCATGTGCTGGCCCGTCTTACCTCCTCCTGTCCGGAGCACTCACTTCAGGTCTTCCTGGGTCCTCCTCAGCCATTGCTCCACCGTTTCCCGGCCCGGCTGCTCGGCTATCACCACTCCTTCAACTGTCCATTCGCTCTGACTTCCTTCTCTTTCATCGATCCAGTCCTTCTTTCTCCTTCTCATTCCATCTCCATTCCATCTCCATCTCCATTCCATCTCCAATCCATCTCCATCTCCTTCTTTCTTTTTCTCCATCTCCATCTCCGTCTCCATCTCCGTCTCCATCTCCATTCCATCTCCATCACCATTCCATCTCCAATCCATCTCCAAAAATCTCCAATCCATCTCCAATCCATCTCCATCTCCATCTCCTTCTCTCCTTCCCCTCTTTCTTTCCTCCTCTCCTCCCTAGAAAGAAAGAGAAGAATAATAGTAATACATTCTTAGTCAATTATTGACAGTGTTGTGGGAATTAGTTGTTAAGCAGAATGTTGGCATTCTGGAATCTAACAAGAGTCTCTCAGCCTCGCTGTGAATCAGCCTTAAGCATACTGAAAACTGAATCTGTATCTCTGAAACAAGGATGAGGGAAACATATGTGCTACAAGTTTGGATATGGGAATTGAAGAAAAGATATTTAGGGGAGGGAGCTATTTATATGCATTTTGCTCATGAGGGGCAAATGAAACACACTCAAAAATAAAAGGATGGAAACATGACAAAACTATTTATTTATTTTATTTTATTATATTTATATCCCGCCCTTCTCCACAGAGGACCCAGGGTGGTGCACAGGAATTTAAAAACATTAAAAAAAAATACATAATTTAAAAATATATTAAACTATTCTAATCCTATGCTAAAACCAAATTTTAAAATACCCAATTTAAAACTCTCTAAAATAGTCCCCATGGGAGGTTAGGCTAGGCCGGCTTGTTGGAAAAGATATGTCTTTAGACATTGGCGGAAGAGGCGGAGGTCAGTGATGGTGCGTAATTCAGGGGGTAGGTGGTTCCAAAGGGCAGGGCCCGCCATAGAGAAGGCCCTTCCCCTGGGTGTCGCCAGTCGGCATTGTCCGGCCGACGGCACCCTGAGAAGACCCTCTCTGTAGGAGCGGATCGGCCGAAGGGATGTATGGGGCAGAAGGCGGTCTCGCATATAACTAGGCCCCGAGCCATGGAGCGCTTTAAAGATGGTCGTCAAAACCTTGAAGCGCACTCGAAAGGCCACAGGAAGCCAGTGCAGCTCCCGCAGGATCGGTGTTATGTGGGAGCATCTGGTGGCTCCCGTAATCACCCGCGCGGCTGCATTCTGGACTAACTGTAGCTTTCGAGTGCACCTCAAGGGAAGCCCCATGTAGAGAGCATTACAGTAGTCGAGTCGGGACGTCACGAGAGCTTGAGTGACTGTGCGAAGGGCAGCCTGGTCCAGTAAGGGGCGCAATTGGCGCATCAGGCGTACCTGATGAAATGCCCTCCTGGCCACGGCCGCCACATGGTCCTCCATGGACAGCCGGGAATCCAGGAGGACACCCAAATTGCGCGCCCTCTCCACGGGGGCCAGTGTTTCACCCCCAATGGCTAGAGTTGGAGTAATCTGGCTGAACCGGAGTGCCGGAAACCACAGCCACTCAGTCTTGGCAGGGTTGAGCTTGAGTTTGTTGCCACCCATCCAGATCTGTATGGCCTCCAAACACCGGGACAGCACTTCGGCGGCATCGTTGGGGTGGTCTGGGGTGGATATGTACAGCTGAGTGTCGTCAGCGTACAGATGGTACTCCACCCCAAAACCACGGATGATCTCGCCCAGCAGCTTCATATATGTGTTAAACAGGAGGGGCAAGAGGACCGACCCCTGAGGAACCCCACATAAGAGGGGTCTCGAGGTCGACCTCTGCCCTCCCGTCAACACATATTGTGACCGACCAGAGAGGTAGGACGAGAACCACCGCAAAACGGTGCCTCCCAGCCCCGACCCCCCCAGTCGGTGCAATAGGATACCATGGTCGATGGTATCAAAAGCCGCTGAGAGGTCTAACAGGACTAGGATAGAGGAATAACCTCTATCCCGCGCCCTCCAGAGATCATCAACCAACGCAACCAATGCCGTCTCGGTGCTGTGACCGGGTCGAAAGCCGGACTGGCGCGGGTCTAGATAATCAACTTCCTCCAGGTGTCGCGGAAACTGTTGGGCCACCACACTCTCAACAACCTTCACTAAAAAGTGAAGGTTGGAGACTGGACGATAGTTCTCCAACAATGCTGGGTCCAGGGAGGGGCTTCTTGAGGAGGGGCCTCACTACCGCCTCTTTCAAGATGGCAGGCAAGGACCCCTCACTCAAAGATGTGTTGACAATGCCCTGGAGCCAGCCTCGTGTCGTCACCCAGGATGCCAGTACAAGCCAGGAGGGACACGGGTCCAATAAACATGTGGTCACCCTAAGTCTCCTTGACAACCTGTCCATATCCTCGGTGGTGACAAAGTCAAACTCCTCCCAAGAAGGAACTTCAAGACTAGTCTCGAATGGTCCCACAGGACCACTGTCGATGGAGGGTAGCTCATTCCGAATCCGAGTGATTTTCTCCTGCAGATAAATCCCAAATTCCTTTGCTCGCCCTTGCAAAGGGACTTCCCGCGGCCTCTGGTGAAGGAGGGAGCGGGTCACCCCAAACAGGGCGGCAGGGCGGTTATCTGCGGATGCAATAAGAGTGGCACAATACTCATGTTTGGCCACCCTTATTGCCACTAAGTAAGCCCTAATATGGGTTCTCACTAGTGTTTGGTCGGCTTCGGAGTGAGAGGATCTCCATCTACTCTCTAGGCGTCTCTTGTGGCGCTTCATCTCCCGAAGCTCCTCAGTAAACCAAGGAGCCTGGGTGGTTCGTCGCCTCAAGAGAGGCCGCAAGGGTGCGACTCGGTCCAAGGCCCCTGCGGCCACACTTAACCATGCGGCCACTAGGTCCTCAGTCGAGTCACGAGGCAGGGTCACAGGAATTGGCCCAAGCTCCCTCTGGAACCTTTCCGGGTCCATTAGAAGCCTGGGGTGGAACCATATAGGAGTATCCGATTCCGCCTCCCCGCGGTGAGGTGAAGCAATTGGAAAGTCCAGCCGAAGGAGAGCGTGATCTGTCCATGACAAGGGAGTGATGACTAGATCCCCTATTCCCAGATCACAACTCCACTGTCCCGAGACGAAGATTAAATCCAGTGTGTTTCCCCCCTCGTAAGTAGGACCTAAAACTACTTGGGTCAGGTCCGTCATGGAGGCCATGAACTCCCGAGCTGCTCCAGAGACTTCGCCCGCCGACGGCAAGTTAAAGTCCCCCATGACTACCAGTCTGGGGGTCTCAACTGCCGCCTCGGCTATCACCTCTAGGAGCTCGGGCAGGGCTGTTGTTGCATAGCGAGGAGCCAGGTAAAACTAAAGCAGTCATACCAACACATTCTAGGCAACAATGAAAAAAATATTAGGGGACAGAAAAAAATTAAGTGTGTGTGTAGGCCAAAGTAAAACACCATCTTCCCTGCATTCATCACATGCAGGGTATTAGTTGATTAAAGCAAAGATGCAGCTGGACTTAGTTTCTCCTTGAAGATCTGTAGAGATTCTCAATCTTCCAAGTCATA
This sequence comes from Rhabdophis nuchalis, assembly GCA_039707465.1. Lineage (NCBI taxonomy): Eukaryota > Metazoa > Chordata > Lepidosauria > Squamata > Natricidae > Rhabdophis > Rhabdophis nuchalis. The sequence continues at coordinate 97,345,557 of CM077647.1, forward strand.
GTTGTCCCAAAGGTGCTTTTTCAGGAGGCAACTGGACTTTCTTGTTTTTTCTTTTGAAGATGTTTCACTTCTCATCCAAGAAGCTTCTTCAGCTCTGACATGATAGTGGGGAAGGATTTATATTCCTTGCAGACAGCTGGTAATCTGCATCCTTTTAGTGTGTAGTTGAAGCACTTAGAGAACTTTCCCTTATTAATTAATTAATTAATATAGTCGGTAAATTTAGAGATCAGCTTCATGGTTTTGAATTCAGCCACATAACTTATTCAACAAATAGTGGTTAAGTAGAGCATAGTTAAGAGCTATGTTAACCAAGTAAAAAAGAGGCCATGCTAACAATTTGGTTCAAATGTGATATTCATCCTCTTGGAGTCACTTATAATTATAAAAGTATTTTGGAGGGTAGGAAGGAGGTATATACCTTGTTATATTCTGGGTGGTATCTTTCTGACTTATGGAACATTTGGCAGTTCAACCTTACATGTGGCTTAAATCAAGAATAGCAGAGACTCACTCCAAAAGAGTATATATTTAGCTATTCAGTCTGCCCTTGAAGTTTCTCTGGCTCAAATAGACATTTTTAAAACCTTTCAGATACTGATAATCTCCTTACAATAGTATGTGGCAACATTTTCCTGGAATGTTGGCACTTCATTAATTACATGATTTATGTAACAGTACTAGTAGTACATTTTAAACTATCTCATTAATAGCCTGATACAAGCTGCAAATATGGGTCTTTCCTTCTGTCTGTCTGTCTGTCTTTTCTTTTTTCTTTCTATCCCCCCCCCCCCCCCCAAGAACCAGAGAAAGCCATGAAAATATAAATCCAGAGCATTCCTATTCATCTAGGAGTCTAATTTCACATTAGAAATTTAGTGGTGAGATTTGACTGTTGATATCTTATGTTAGTTTGAAAGTTTGATTAAACTTGATTGTGTAAATACTAGTTACAGGCAATGTTATTGAAATAAATCTACTAGGAAATTTTGAGTTATATATTTTCATTTAATTTTTTATCCTTCTTTGCAAAAACAGCCCTTTATTTAATGATTATTCCAGTTCAATTCCCATATGAAAATTCCTAAGAAAGGAGATCAGGAGGCACCAACAGGGATTCCATTCAGCCTTTCTACTCTGGTTGCTATATTATCTCTAGACTGAAATTACAATAAATTTTCAATTATACATATAATGTAATACTTTATGTTATGCTGTGCTAAGCTTTTTTGTATTCTCCACATAAAGCTAGGGAATGGACAGCCACATCCCCATGAATGCAGAGAACAAAAAGTTAGAATTAGTTTACTTTTATATCTACTCTCGGCAAAAAAATATAGTTTTAGGTCAGAATGTAAAAGATCATATCAAGGAAGAATCTCTACATAGAGCTGATTTGAAGGGTGGAAGCAGAACATAGGAAAAATATTGGCTACCCAGCTGATAGTTCACCCTTTCCTTGAGAAGGGAGAATGCAGGTTGATTGGGTAGATGCCTGGGTTTCCCAATTGAATGCAAATTGGTAAATTGTTCTTCACTTTATGAACAGTAAGCTTCATCCCAAGAGAGTGTCTTGGAAGGAATTCCACCCTGAAAAAATGTTCTTCTTTAGAGGTTTTGTTCATTCTGCTCTGCTTTAGGCTCCAGTGTAGTACAGAGATAAGAAAGCATAGCTGCACCAAGAAAGTTATGGAGAAATATTCATGTTAAAGGCTAATGGGATTGTATGTAGGACGGATGAGTGTATAAACCATTAAACTAGCTATTGTTGTAAATAAATGCTAAATTATTATCAATATATAAAGTGTAGTCCTCTTTATAATTATAAACTGGAATGTATTAAACCAGAAGAAAAATGCTAACTTTTGTGTTTGCGCATGCGCGGAAGATGGCAGCGCACCAGTGAGTGCAATGAGGTTCGCGGGGCCTTTCAGGCCTCAGAAGATACTGCCTGGCCCATTTTTATGCTTTGGGGGGCAGGCCTGGCAAGATGATGACCTCGCCATCCCGCAGGGACCTTCGCGGTCCGGCGGGGCGAGATAGAGGACTGGAACGGCGGGAGATGCTGAACATGGGGGACGCCGGGACACTGGACGCCAGGGGCGCTGGGATGCTCAGGACGCCGGGGCGCTGGAGGCCGGACGCCGGGCCGCTGGAGGCCGGAGGTATCGAAGGCTGGATGCTAGACGCTGGAGGCAGGGAACATCAGAGGCCTCCATTGGGGGGTCAGAACATCGGAAGCCTCCAGTCCTCCAGGCTGGGAACCAGAGGACTGGGAGGCCAGAGGAAGAGCCAGCTCGGTGAGGCGCGAGGGGCCCATGGACCTGAAGGCCGAAGGAGGAGAGTTGGAGGGCCGGAGGCTGAAGGGTCGGTTCAGACCGGGCCAGACCAGGCTGGACCAGGCAGGACGGTGAGGAATGGGCCGGCGAGGAGCAGCTAGGAGACCTGGGCTTGAGCGGCATACCATCAAAGCCACCTAAAGGTGAATGGAAGAGGATGGGAGAGGACCGGGGAGGCAAGGACGGTTTGAGGATGGGCTGCGGCATACCATCTGGCCAGGCCCAACTGTGCATGGATCCATCGGGTCAGGCGGCTTTCCATTCAACCGCGTGGCGTTTACATCTGTTTCCATCTTGCTGCACGTGGCTTTCCATCAAGCTGTTTGTTGAACTCAGGGGAAGGACGAAGAATGAATGGTGAAGAGATTGGGGGTGAATTGCATACCATCAGCCTGGACAATACCCCATCCCATCCCCTTACCATCCCGTTTCCCTCTTCTCCCCTATGCCTAATTAAGATATCTCCTATTGTATTTTACTATTCTGGATACGGATAATATCACCACCCGTGACTTTATGTCTTTTATGGTTTTAAGTCTTGCTAGATAACACCTATTTGTGGCCGATATGGCATCCCGCAATCGTTTATCATTTATTACCCATCATTTACTCAAAGGCAGACCTCATCTCCCTGTGAGAGTCCCCACTCTCGCAGGTTTGGCCCTCCTTTTTAACAAGGGCCCACCTCAATGACGGATTCATTGATCAAGAGAGGTGGGTGAAGCACAAACTGAGGGGTTTTTTAATGAAATTCTTAAGGAAATCTTCAATTCGGATTTTAAGGGGCACCAGGGTGGGATGGGGGGGAGTATTCAGTCGGGCTTTAGGACCACCATCAGGCCGGCTGGCAGATCCGCTAGGAAAGCGAGTAGGTCCAAAAAGGGGGGGGGGGGAATAGGGGTCAATCCTAAAGAGGGTTTCGCCCTCAGAACGGTTCAGGGGAGGGGGAGGAACGGTGGGGGACAGGGAATCCGTCACTCGTTGGGAAAACGAGACCGCTGGTTACAGGCGGTCTCACATCCCAATGCCCTGTGCCCCCCCCCCCACAATCTAGGAGGTCAAGGATCACAGAGCCGGGGCCTTAGGCTGATGCTATGCAACGCCAGGTCTGTGGTCAACAAAGCCCCCCTCGTTAATGATCATGTGTCTGAGGGGGAGCTGGACCTGGCGGGTATTACAGAGACCTGGTTGGGCTGCGAGGGAGGAACTCCCCTTGTTGACATGTGCCCACCAGGCTACTGCGCATTTCATCAGCCAAGAGCCCTAGGCAGGGGTGGGGGGTGGCAGTTATTGTTAGGGAAGGTCTTCAACTGAGAGAGACCACTGTGCCTCAGACAGCTGGTTGTGAGTCCCTCTATGTGAAGTGGGGCCTAGGGAGGCAGTTGGGCTTGCTGATGGTGTACCTCTCCCCGCTACGTATCAGCAGCCCTGCCCGAGCTCCTTGAGATGATCGCCAAGGTGGCGGTTGATACCCCCAGACTGTTAGTCATGGGGGATTTCAACCTGCCATCAGTAGGTGAGACATCCAAGGTAGCTCGGGAGTTCATGGCCTCCATGACGGCCATGGACCTGACCCAAATAATTCAGGGCCCCATGCATGAGGGAGGACACACACTGGATCTAATTTTTGTCTCTGGCCAGTGGAGGATCTGGGAATAGGGGATTTAGTCACCACACCCCTGTCATGGTCAGATCATTCTCTCCTTCGGCTGGACTTTCCAACCGTCACACCCCACCGCAGGGAGGTGGAACCAGAGATTCCAAGATGGTTCCGCCCCAGGCGCCTGATGGACCCCGAAAGTTCCAGACTGAGCTTGGGCCACTACGTGTGACCTTGGCCCGCGACTCGGCTGAGGACCTAGTGGCCGCATGGCATAGTGCGGCCATGGGGGCCTTGGACCGGGTCGTGCCCTTGCAGCCTCTCACACGGCATCAACTCACCCAGGCTCCCTGGTTTTCCAAGGAGCTGAGGGGGATGAAACGCCGCAAGAGATGCCTAGAGAGTAGGTGGAGATCCACTCGGTCCAAATCTGACCGAACACTGGTAAGATCCCATTTGAGGACATACCTAGTGGCGATAAGAGTGGCCAAACGTAATTACTGTGCCCCTCTTATCGCATCCGCAGATAACCACCCTGCCACCCTGTTTGGGGTGACCCGCTCCCTCCTTCAACAGAGGCCGCAGGAAGCCCCTTTGCAGGGCAGAGCAGAGGAATTTGAAGAGTATCTGCAGGATAAAATCACTCAGATTCGGAGCGAGTTACCCTCCACTGAAGGTAGTCTGGAGGGATCTTCCGATGCAGGCCTTGAGACAATATTATGGGAGGAGTTTGACTTTGTCACTACTGATGTATGGATAGGTTGTCGAGGAGACTAAAGGCCACCACATGTTTATTGGACCCGTGTCCCTCCTGGCTTGTACTGGCATCCTGGGAGGTCACACGAGGCTGGCTCCAGGATATAGTGAACGCCTCTCTGAGTGAGGGGTTCATGCCTACCACCTTGAAAGAGGCAGTGGTGAGACCCCTCCTCAAGAAGCCTTCCCTGGACCCAGCATTGTTGGTAAATTACTGTCCGATCTCCAACCTCCACTTTTTAGCGAAGGTTGTAGAGAGTGTGGTGGCACAGCAGTTTCCCCGTCACCTGGAGGAAATTGATTATCTAGACCCGCGCCAGTCCGGCTTCCGACCCAGTCACAGCACCGAGATGGCATTGGTCGCGTTGGTGGATGATCACTGGAGGGCGCGGGATAGAGGTTGCTCCTCTATCCTGGTTCTATTGGACCTCTCAGCAGCTTTCGATACCATCGACCATGGTATCCTATTGCACCGACTGGGGGGGGGGGTTGGGGGGGGAGGCACTGTTTTACGGTGGTTCTCCTCCTACCTCTCTGGTCGGTCACAATTCATGTTGGCAGGAGGGCAGAGGTCGACCTCGAGGCCCCTCATATATGGAGTACCTCAGGGGTCGGTCCTCTCGCCACTCCTGTTCAACACCTATATGAAGCCGCTGGGCGAGATCATCCATGGTTTTGGGGTAGAGTACCATCAGTATGCTGATGACACTCAGCTGTACATATATACCCCAAACCACCCCAAAGATGCCATCGAAGTGATGTCCCGGTGTTTGGAAGCCGTACGGGTCTGGATGGGGAGTAACAAACTCAAACTCAACCAGTCCAAGACTGAGTGGCTGTGGTTTCCGGCATCCCGGTTTAGCCAGCTGATTCCAACACTGGCCATAGGGTGCGAACTATTAGCCCCCGTGGAGAGGGCGCACAATTTAGGTGTCCTCCTGGACTTCCGGCTGACCATGGAGGAACATGTGATGGCTGTGGCCAGGAGGGCATTTTACCAGGTGCGCTTGGTCCGCCAATTGCGCTCCTTACTTGACCGGGATGCCCTCCACACATTCACTCAAGCACTTGTGATATCCCGCCTAGACTACTGCAATGTTCTCTACATGGGGCTCCCCTTGAGGTGCACCTGAAGGTTGCAGCTAGTTCAGAATGCGGCCGCGCGGGGGATAATGGAAGCCTCACGGCATTCCCATGTAACACCTCTCCTGCGCGAGCTGCACTGGCTGCCTGTGGCCTTTCGGGTGCGCTTCAAGGTGCTGATAACCATCTTTAAAGCACTCCATGGCACGGGGCCTAGTTATATGCGAGACCATCTCTTACCCCACACATCTCTTCGACCGCTCCGCTCCCATAGAGAGGGTTTTCTCCGGGTGCCGTCGGCCGGGCAATGCCGGTTGGCGATGCCCAGGGGAAGGGCCTTCTCTGTGGCGGGCCCAACCCTCTGGAATGACCTTCCTCCCGAACTCCGGACCATCTCGGACCTCCGCCTTTTCCGCCAGCGCCTAAAAACGCACTTTTTCCATCAAGCCAGCCTAGCGTGATCACCCTATAACGACTAAGTTTTAAATTAGCAATTCTTTTTAATTAGAGGGATTTTAGTAATTTTAGCACAGGGTTTTCTTAATTTAATTGGTTTTATGATATTTATTATGTATTTATGTATATATCTGTTTTAATTTCCTGTGCGCCTTCCTGGGTCCCTTCTGGGAGATAGGTGCGGGATACAAGTCGAATAAACTAAACTAAACTAACTACCAACAATCCTTTTCCAATCTCCAGCTGGAGATTGAAGATCTACGCTGATTTTATGTAGTGTGTTGATCTGTCACTTGGACATTCCTTCTTCAAAAATTATTAGTAGCAACCCTGGCAAAAATTTTGGATGGAATCCAAATCAAAATTTAAGGTTTACAAATCCTTTTGACTGAATTTATCTAGATAGACTCTATGACATTATATGAACCTTTGCAACACTTTCAAGAAGTTTGACCAGCCTACAAAAGTTCAGATAATTATAATGTTTACCTACCCATAATAATTATTACTTAATATGTGGTTTAACACTATTTTCCCCTTACAGAAATATATTAATTTATTTGATTGATAGTCTTCTAGCAGTGAATCACTTGTGAAATAGATAAACATCTGCATAAGACTTGGAAAATATATGTGATATGTAATTTGTTTTTTTCTGGAAGGTGCATGTAGACTCCTTAAATGATTCCTGAAGTCAGATGTGACATATATTCAATCTTATCAAACATTTTGCCCAAACCTGTGGTACTTGAACTTGCAAATAAATCAAAGAAGAATGACTCTACATATAGGAAGACATAACCAGCATATAAAAATAGCCCTTCATATCCCCTTTTCTCTGGCATTATTTGACGAAGTGAAACCTGGAAATATAGCAAAGAGTAAGCATGATTGCAAAACCAATCTCTAATTTTATATGAAGTTAAATTGTATGCATTGCTTTATGAGCAGCATATTGCTTTGGTGCAAATATAAATCTAACTCTTGCAGGACAACCATGTTAGTCTATGATGGCAAAGATCAGGAGTACAGTAACACTCTGTTTTGTAAACAAGTTTTATTCATTTTATCATTTTACAAGTATTTCACTCTCTCCCCCCACCCCCTCCCTGACTTCCCAGAGCAAAATACAGGATATAACGTCTAACAATCATTTGCTAACATTAACTATCTGTAATTCCCAATCCCTCCCTTGACCCTTTAACTCCCCTTTTTTCAATTATATATAAATGTAAATACATTTCACTTCTATTCATTCATAAGCTATTTTAAACTTGTTAGTCTTATATTTGTTTTGAATATATTCAATCCATCTTTCCCATTCCAGTAGATATCTTTCTTGAGAATAATCCTTCCAGTATGCTGAGATTTTTGCCATTTCCGCTAGATTAACTACTTTTAATGTCCACTCTTCAATAGTCGGCAAATCCTCCTTCTTCCAGTATTGTGCCACCAAAAGTCTAGCTGCAGTTATTAAATTTAATATCAATTTAGACTCTATAACCGTACAATCTGTTATTATACCTAACAAAAACAACTGTGGGGTAAACTTAATTCTCTTTTTCAAAATATTCTGCATAATCCTTCATATTTTTATCCAAAATGCTTTGATTTTCTTACACGTCCACCATATATGATAATAGGTAGCATCTTCACTTTCACATCTCCAGCATTTCGGTTGGAGGTTCGGGTACATACACGATAATTTTTTAGGATCTAAATGCCATCTGTAAAACATTTTATAAAACTTTTCTCTTAAATTTTGTGCTTGTGTAAATTTCACGTTTCTGACCCATATTTTTTCCCACGTTTCCATCATTATTGGTTCTTGAAAATTTTGTGCCCTTTTTATCATACAATCCTTAACTAATTCTGTTTCTGAATCTATTTCTATTAAGGCATTATATAGCAAAAATAAGAACTTAGGTAAAACATTCATTTTAATTGCTGCTATTCTTCCCAGCAATGACAATTGTAATTTTTTCCAAGTCTCCATCTCTTTCTGTATTTTATACCATAACACTTCAAAATTATTTTTATATAATTTCCCATTTGAAGCTGTGATATATACCCCTAAATATTTAACCTTTTTCACTATTTTGAATCCCGTTAATCTTACTAATTCTTCTTTATGTTGTGTGATCATATTTTTAGTTATTATCTTTGTTTTTTGTTTATTTATTTAAAAGCCAGATACCTTTCCATATTGATTGATTATGTCCGTTAAATCTATAACCGATTGTACCGGTTGAGATAAAGTAACAACCAGGTCATCTGCAGATGCTCTTAATCTATAATCATGGTGTCTAATTTTGATTCCTTTTATATCCTTTGAACCCCGTATTTTATTCAATAAATGTTCTAAGTACAGTAACACTCTGGATGAAGTGAGCTTAACTCACAACACTACGCCTTTTAATAGCATTTGTTAAACCTAATCCTGCAATTCTGTGTAGTTTCACTTTGTAGGGGAAATAATTGCATTAATAATAATAATAATAATAATAATAATAATAATAATAATAATAATAATAATAATAATAATAATAATAATAATAATAATAATAATAATAATAATAATAATAATAAATTTCTAGACCGCTCCCTCTCCCCAAGGGGACTCGGAGCGGTGCACAGGGAAAATTAAAACAATAAATATACAAAACAGTTAAAAAACACATTAAACAATAAGACCCTGCGCTAAAATTCCCCAAAACCAATCACTAAAACCCTAAACCCTATAATACTGTGGTAAGAGGCTACCCTAGGCCGGCCAGGCAGAAAAAGTGCGTTTTCAATTTCAGACGGAAGGAACGGAGGTCCGTGGTAGTTCTAATATCTAATATCATTAAGTAGATCATGGTAGCTATGGCTTGAGAATTGTAGTTTAAATCTCTCATACAAGCATGCAGCACTTCTTTTTCTTTCTTAAATGGGGCTAATCTGACTTCAGGGTTTCATCTCTTTTTTTATATGTGTTTAAATACAGTAGTTCACCTGTAGTTTACCAATGTGTTTAAATATAAAATCTGTCAGATGTTTAAAATCCAAAAAAAGGAGAAGCCTGCATCCCGATGATACAACACTTGATCTCGCCGCTGCAAGATCATTGTCAATTCTTCTGCCACTGGATGGTCCAATTGGACCTAAACTGTCCTGAAGGGACAGCAAAGACGAAGACGCAAAGTCCCTGTTTGATCCAAAAGAAGAGCTTCAAATCCACGGTAAACAGACAACCCCCTCAGGCTGGCAAAGTTGCTGATGGCTCCAGAAAGATTGGGCTTGGTATGCTGTGGCAATGCAGGCCCTCAACCACCTACCAATTGAGGGGGAAGTAACCTTGTGCCCCATAGAAGCTGATCAGAATGATATCAATAGTGCCTCAGTTTTTCTGAATGAAGTTCTTTTCAAATAGATCTTTAGGGCCCGCCTCACATCCAAGGTGTGCCACTTTCTCTCCAGTGGACGAACAGGCTTTGGACAGAAGAACAACTTCTTGAGCCTTGTGAGCACACTTTGGTGATGAAGGAGGAATCCAGCCGGTGAAATATACAAAGTTCCTCTCAGGGTGAGAGGGTTTGCAGTTCTGATATGCACCTAGCAGAAATACTGGCTATCAGAAAAGTTATTTCAGTGTAACAAACCTTAAGGGCACTGTGGGCCTGTTTAGTCAAGTTTTTGGAGACTGGGGAAGTCCTGAAAAAGTGGGGGGGGGGGCTTGAGAGAATTTTGAGGGAAAGTCCATTCCTGGTCATTTGCCTGACCCATTCATCAGATGTAATGACATCCCATTGGTCTGCAAAAAAGACCAGCTGGCCTCCAATGGGTGGGTCCGCCTTCGGAACTCTAGTTACAGTGGTAGGAGTGAACTCCGCTGCCATGGAATGGTCGCTTGACCTGCCTTCCTCATTGGTTACAGTCAAACTATTGTCTCTCCTTGGGGGTGCCCGCCCTACTGTCTAAACCCAGAGGATCCATAGTCAGAACCCCAAAAGGATGAACCATAGTTCAGGTTCTGAAAGGATGAGTTGAAGTCCTGGTTACGAAAGGCAGGGCGTCTCAGATACGGGGCCGTCTGGGGAAACCCTTTCCTGGTGGCTGTGGGGAGCACCTTCCTTTTGTCTTTATTTTCAATCAAAAATGGATCAAGCAACTCCCCAAACAGTGAACGTCCTTGAAAGATGCTGATGCCAGGCGCATACATCCGCCTGCCATTGGCACAACCAGAGGAATCGGCAGGTGGCCACTGATGAGGACATGGCCTTGACAGCAAAACTAGCTGAAGTCAAGATGGCATCCAACGTAAATTGGACCGCCACTACCACTTTATTTAAATCCTGATGGGCCCTAACATCTGCAATTGAAATGCATTGTTGTAGATCTTGCAGCCAAAGCAAGCAGGATCTGGTAAAAAAGGATGCTGTGGTAGATGCTCTGATGGCCCAAGCAGTGGCCTGGTGACCCTGTTGTAAGGTAAGGTTCGCTCTTTTAGCCTTGGGGTTTAGAGTGTCCTCTCGGGCCCCTGGAAGGTTAGCCAAAGTATACAATGCCGTATCCAAGGTGTCTACAGTCGGGGCTGTAGGATCTGAGCCAGATCTTTATCTGGCTCAGATCCTACAGGCGGAACCGGAAGCGACAAGATGGTTCCGCCCCAGGCACCTGATGGACCCTGAGAGGTTCCAGATGGAGCTTGGGCCAATATCTGAGACCATGACCCGCAACTTGACTGAGGACCTAGTGGCCACCTGGAATAGTGCAACCACGGGGGCCCTGGACCGGGTCGTGACTTTGCAGCCTCTCAACTGATGCTGATTTACCTTGGTTCCTTGGTTCTCCGAGGAGCTGAGGGTGATGAAGCATCAGAAGAGATGCCTAGAGGGCGTTTGGAGGACCACCCGCTCCGAATCTGACCGGAAACTGGTAAAGTCCCATTTAAGGACTTACCTAGTGGCAATAAAAGCAGCGAAATGGAACTATTTCTCCGCTCTTATCGCGTCTGCAGGTAACCAACCTGCCACCTTGTTTGGGGTGTCCCACTCCCTCCTCCATCAGAGGACCCAGGATGCTCCCCTGCAGGGTCGGGCAGAGGAATTTGAGCGTTATCTGCATGATAAAATTGATCAGCTCCGGGACAGGTTAGCCTCCGATTGGACTAGTTCAGACAGGTCAACGGAGGCAGGTCTTGAGTTCACTATCTGGGAAGAGTTCGATCCTGTGACTCCCGAGGACATGGACAGGATACTGGGGTGGCTGAACACCACCACATGTTTACTGGACCCATGTCCCTCCTGGTTGGTACTGGCAGAGGTGTTGGCAGGAGGGCAGAGGTTGACTTCGAGGTGCCTCACCTGTGGGGTACCACAGGGGTTGGTTCTCTCGCCTCTCCTGTTCAACATCTATATGAAGCCACTGGGTGAGATCATCTGTGGTTTTGGGGTGGAGTTTCTTCAATATGCAGATGACACCCAGCTGTACATCTCCACCCCGGACCACCCCAACGATGCCGCGGAAGTGATGTCCCAGTGCCTGGAGGCCATGCGAGTCTGGATGGGGAGGAACAGGCTTCGACTCAACCCGTCCAAGACCAAGTGGCTGTGGTTTCTGGTGTCAAGACATAGCCAGTTGGTTCCATCTCTGGCTATCGGGGGCGAGTCATTAGCCCCTGCGGAGAGGGACTGCAACTTGGGCGTCTTCCTGGATACTTGGCTGTCTTTAGACAATCATATGACAGCCGTGGCCAGGGGGGCTTTTTATCAGGTTCACCTGATACACCAGTTGCGCCCCTTTCTGGATCGTGACACTCTACGCACGGTCACTCAAGCCCTCGTTATTTCCCACCTGGACTATTGCAACGCTCTCTACATGGGGCTCCCCTTGAGGTGCACCCAGAGGCTCCAGCTAGTTCAGAATGCAGCTGCGTGGGGGATCCTGGGGGCCTCTAGATGCTCCCATGTAACACCTCTCCTGCGCGAGCTGCACTGGATGCCTGTGGCCTTCCGGGTGCGCTTCAAGGTGTTAGTAACAACCTTTAAAGCGTTCCATGGCAAGGGACCTAGGTATCTGCAAGACCGCCTCCTACCAAATACCTCCCTCTGACCAGTCCGCTCCCACAGAGAGGGCCTCCTCTAGGTGTCGTCAGCCAGTCAATGTCGGCTGGTGACCCCTAGGGGGAGAGCCTTCTCTGTGGCAGCTCCTGCCCTCTGGAATGACCTACCCCCTGACCTACGCATAACCACGGACCTGCGCCTTTTTCACCGAGCCCTGAAAACCCATCTATTTCATGCGGCCGGCCTAGCATAGTTTTTAATTTGTTTTATTAGGGGTTTAATAGGTTATTTTAGAGCAGGCCCATTGTTTAATTTAGTTTTAGAATTTTTAGTATATTTATTGAATTTTTTTTTCTTATTTTTGACCGCTCCCTCTCCCCATAGGGACTCGGAGCGGTGCACAGGGAAAACTAAAACAATAAATATACAAACACATTAAAAACAAATTAAACATATACCTGTGCTAAAAAAAGCCCCATTAAAATACTAAAATTCCCAATTATAAGTAACTAAAACCCCATAGAGAGAGACTACCCTAGGCCGGCCAAGCAGAAAAGATGAATTATTGGATGTTTTATTGTGATTTTTATTATTGTATGTTCACCGCCCTGAGTCCCGCAAGGGAGAAAGGGTGGTATACAAATGTAATTAATTAAATTAAATTAAATTAATTTTATCTACATTAAATAATTTCTTGTCAGTGGAATTCGGTATGGAGTCAGATGTAGGAGTTTCCCACTGTCACTGGACTAAGTCCACAAATATTTTGGGTGTAGGCATGGTATCAGCCTCAACAGTGGTCTCTACAAAAAGAATCTCAGTTGACAGTCTGACTATGTAGCAGTGCTGTGGTTGCCTTTGCCCCAAATTTGGCTGAAGTTTTGGCTTTAAACAAAAGTTATTTGAAGAGGGAAGGCTGAAAGAGCCCTGAAAAGATGAGCTGATATCAACGTGATGTCATCTTGGACAGGAGCAGGTGACATGAAGCCAGATTCAGGTGCAGTGTCAATCACCCCCGTTGTGCAGGATTAGGTGCAGTGCCTGATGTTCCCATTGCGCATGTGGAAAGCCCACATGCCAGGGCACTCTCTCCCTGCTGCAATCCTGCTCTATGCCTTTCTCAATGGTATTTGCTATTACTGTATTTTGTGGAGTATAAGATGCAGTTGTTTTCCTCTAAAAAGAGGCTGAAAATCTGGGTGCATCTTATACACCAAATACAGCATTTTTTAACCTCCTGAAGCCCCGCCCCTTCACCAAAATGGTTATGCATAGCCCTATGGAGGCTTTCAAAGAGCTCCTGGAGGCTGGGGAGGGCAGAAATGAGCATAACATGGGCTGTTCTCCCCCCCCCCCATCCCCAGGAGCACTCTATAAGCCTCCATAAGGTTATGCCTACAAAATGAGCCATTTTCGCATAAAAAGGACCAGTTTTTGCTCTTCTTCCCCCCTCCCACTCAGGAGCACTCTGCAAGCCCCCCCAAGGCTATTCATGCCTTTTTTATATATTGAAAAAGTTTTATTGGTTTTACATTTTTTAACAGGATAGGGTAATGGTTACAAAGAAATTTTGAGAGCATTCACGTTAGAGTCGTCAGACCTTCCGAGACCTCAAAATACACAATAAAAAAGTTAACATAGAAAACATTTTCCATACCACTACAAGATGAAAGCAAGTACATTTACCTAAATTCTCCGTTCCATGCTGTCAGACATTTACAAAAAGTCCAGATAGAAATATTATGCAAAATTGTTCAAGAAAAATCAAGGCAAAGTTATTTTTTTGATCTAAGTCTTTTGGCTATTGTATCTTCTTTCTCTCCTCCCTGGCCCCCCGTAGGCGGGGCCGTGGCCCCCTCCGTCCCCCCTGGATCTTCCCCCAGGACAGAGGAATATTTTTTAAGAAAGGCTTCCGCCTCAGCAACTGTTTTAATCCTCACTCTTCCTCCTTCCCAGAACACCAGCATCCCTTCAGGTGTCATCCACTTGAACCAAATCCCGTGATCAAACAAGGTTTTAGACAAGAAGGAAAAATTCCTTCTTGCATCTCTAATTTTTCTAGGGATCTGCTTCAAGATAGTGACCGTTTTTTGTTGGTGAGTTAGAGGTTTCTCTCTCTGCGCTTTCAGGATTTCCTCTCTGGTTGACCTTCTAACAAATTTCACATGTATCTCTCTAGGCACTTCATTTATCCTGGCATATGCAGAATTAATTCTATAGGCTAGGTCAATGTCCCCCCTGATCTCATCCTTAGGTTTATGTAAATAGTCTGCTAAAATTGTACTCATAAGATCAGGCAGGCATTCACCAGATTCCTCAAGAACATTCTGAAATCTCAAAAAATATGTCATTCTTTCCATATCTATCCTAGACACATGCCCATTTATTTCCCCCACCTCATTAGAAACATTTTTAATCTCTCCCTTAGCCCCCTCCAACCCCCCTTCCAGTTCTTCATTCTTCTGTGTGTTCTCCAACACTTGCTTCCGGGTATCCAGTAGCTCCTTCTTGAAGGTAATATTTTCAGCCCTCTGGGCTTTTATTTCTGATATCAAAGTTTGCATAGAGGTTTCAAGAGAAGCCATCCTTTGTTCCAAATTTACAAGTGCTGCTTCTTGTGCCATGGTTAAAAGTTAGAGTCACTGCCACCAAGATGGTGTTTTCCGGGTGGGGCTGGTGGGGCAAATCAGGAGCTCAGTTCAGTTCAGGGCTGTGAAGTTGCAAACAATTCAGAAACCAAAAGAGACACAGTTTCCCAGGTCAGCAAATAGTAATATCGAAGGTATTCCAGAGAAGAAATCACAAATCCATCAAAAGAATTTTTTTTTTCCAAAAATCCAGAGAGAGTCCTGCTTTCAAAGAGACGCTGGAAATTTTCCTTAGTTGAAATAGTCAGGCAGGGACAAAGAAAAGCCACTTCCACCGCCCATCTCAGAGCCAGAGGGAGAGAGTAGCAAAATAAGAATTTTTTAACCAGCCAGACCTAGAAACAATGTTGCAAAGAATCGCATTCCACTTTGCCTTGTTAAAGACCGTCCGGAGTGAAAGTTTCCACTTTCTCTTTGCAGAGAAGCCATTTTAACGTGCCGCTTAAATCCAAGGGGTTTTTTTTTAGAAATAAACACCCCCCTCCCAGTCCGTTCAGCCTGGCTGGCAGCAAGGAAAAAAAAAAGGTGTTCTTTTAAACTCACTCTCCCTCGCAGCTGAAGCCTCGGTGATCCGCCCGGTCTCTCCGTTCAGCCCTCTCCATTAAAGCGAATGGCGCCGACAGCCGTTGGCGAAGGAAAAAAACCCCGCAGCATGTTCCTCTCCACCTAGGTCGCAGAGAGGAGCGCTCTCCCCACCGCCGTGACGAGGGACGCTCCCTCTGAGCCGACCCTACAGGAAACCTCCGGTAACCGGAGAGTTTCGCCCCCGTGGGGGGGCAGAAAAGGCAACAAAGCGGCGAGCGAGCCCTAGGCTCGCCCGTCGCCGCTGGAGCCGGATACCGGAAGTCGCTATTCATGCCTTTTATTTGAAAAAGAAAGGGCCCATTTTTGAAAAAAAACTGGGCCATTTTGGGGAGGTTTGCAGAGTGCAAAACCCTTTTTTTCCCTTTCGGAAAGCTGTTTACTTAGAGTGGTTGATGAGAATTACGTCGGTCAAGTGCTGTGCCTGCAGAAACAAAGTTTTAGGTGCTACAGTGATTTCATTCTCCAGCAAGATATATACCTGGAAACATCTACCTACCTACCTACCTACCTACCTACTGTCTCTCTCTCCCTATCTATCTACTGTATTTCTCTCTCTCTATTTTTCTCTCTCTAGCCCTCTACCTACCAACCTACCTACTGTCTCTCTCTCTCTACCTATCTATTATATTTCTCTCTCTTTCTCTCTATCCTTTTATCTACCTACCTATCTACTCTTTCTCTCTCCCTACCTATCTACTGTATTTCTCTCTCTCTCTCTATCCCTCTACCTACCTACCTATGTACCTACTTATTTATACTCTCTCCCTACCTATGTACCTACTGTATTTCTCTCTCTCTCCCTCTCTCCCTTTATTTACCTATCTACCTACCTACTCTCCCTCTCTCCCTACCCACCTACTGTAGTTCTCTCTCTTTCTCTCCCTCTCTATCCCTCTATCTACCTACCTACTTTTTAAAAAAAAATTGCCTCTTCAAAACCTGGAGGCGTCTTATACCCTGAAAAATGTGGTATATCTTGCATATCTGGCATGCACATGGGCATGTACATTGGTACCATAGAACCAGAGTGCAAGGCTTGTGATGTAGAAGGTAGGGCATACTCTGGCCTATCCAGCCCCAAAGGTAAGTCAGTTCCCTTGGTGTGGTGAATCATGTAGGTCCTGTACAGACTCCCAGATTCCAGTGGTGTCAATGGGTAGCCTAAATCAAGGAAGGCTTTCCTATCCCCTCTGCCTGCAATTGACAATTGCAGTTGTATCCTTGATGAAGAACAGAGCCTCCTAGCAGGTGACAATGAAGCAGGGGTTTTCTGGCTAGAGGCTTTATTGAATAACTTTCCCAATGCATTATCTCTCTGTTTTTCATACTGGAGGCAGACTTGGATGTCTTTTGAGACCTAGAAGATTTAGCTGTCACCTTGCCACACTTCCTGTGGTACTTGCTTGTCCCTATTCTGGAGGAAACAGAATTGGAGGTTTCTTGACTAGCCTCTGGGTCCCCTGCCACCCTCTGCAGGCTGCCCTCCTGTTCAGATAAGGCTTCAGTGAGGTCTTCAAACCTCAGAGCTCTTTCAGCCACCATTTTGAATTTCAGAAAAGGCTGGATAACAAAATGGCATGTCCTGCCTTTTTTAATGTCTCCTGAGGCTCTGCAATGAGCTGAGGTAAAGAGGCTAGCCGCAGATCACTTTTCCAATCATTTAAAAAGGGATCTAAAGTCCCGACAAGCCCAGCAAGTCTCAAGCCTTTTCAAGCCTCAGCAGGATTTTTAAAAGTGCTGTTAACACCTTTGGTAAAGTGAGGAGATCTACCAGGCAGTCAGAAAGTTTTAGCTTGATTCCATGCAGCTGTGCATGCCTACGCCGCCACCCCTAAGGACTGCAGGCAGAAATTTACGAGCCTTGAGGCAAAGTTCAAAAGAAATCCAGTCATTTATTAGGAGCAACATTTTGGCATGTTGTTCTGCGGAGTTGAAATTGATTTCCAGTTAATGGTCTCTGAACTTTACCCCGTATCTCCTCTCCCCTCATTCTGTGTCATAAATCATATCCACCAATGAGGTGCTGCGGCAGGCTGTGAACTTTGCTCTTCACATGCCTGCTGTAGAAACCTGAGATCTGATCTGGCCAAAGGTATGCATGGAATTGTCCCTCCCTTCAATGTCAACTTGATAATAGTCGTGGAAATGCTTTATTTATTATTATTTTTATTTAATCGTATTTATAAGCCGCACCCATCTCACCACATAGGGACTCGGGGCGGCACACAGGGTATATAAAATATAGATATACATATATACAAAAATATAAGCATTCTTAAAACTGAATTAAATTATACCCACCCTGCGCTAAAACACATATTAAAACCCCTGAATTAAAACTTTGGTCAACTAAAAGCAGTACAGTGTCGAGTAAAATCATGCCAGGCTGGCTTGTTGGAAGAAGTGCGTTTTTAACCGCTGGCGGAACAGGCGGAGGTCCGAAATGACATGGAGTTCGGGAGGTAGAGCGTTCCAGAGGGTTGGGCCCATCACAGAGAAGGCTCTTCCCCTGGGCGTCGCCAACCGGCATTGCCCGGTTGATGGCACCCGGAGCAGACCCTCTCTGTGAGAGCGTATTGGTCGTAGGGACGTATGGGGCAGCAGACGGTCTCGTAGGTAGCTAGGCTCCATGCCATGGAGCACCTTGAACATGGTCATCAAACCTTGTAACGCAACCGGAAGGTCACAGGCAGCCAGTGTAGCTCGCGCAAGAGCAGTGTTATGTGGGATTGCTTTGAAGCACCTATAATCACCCGTGCATTCTGGACCAACTGCAACCTCCGAGTGCATCTCAAGGGAAGCTCCATGTAGAGAGCGTTACAGTAGTCCAGGCGAGAAGTCACGAGCGCTTGAGTGACTGTGCGAAGGGCCTCCCGGTAAAGTAAGGGGCGCAATTGGTGGACCAGGCGAACCTGGTAAAACGCCCCCCTGGCCACGGCCACCACCTGGTCCTCCAGGGACAGCCGGGAATCCAGGAGGACTCCTAAATTGCGCGCCCTCTCCACAGGGGCCAGTACTTCGCCCCCCATGGCCAGTGATGGTGTCAACTGGCTAAACCGGGAGGCCGGAAACCACAGTCACTCGGTCTTGGATGGGTTGAGTTTGAGTTTGTTGCTGCCCATCCAGATCCGTATGGCCTCCAAACACCGGGACATCACCTCAATGGCATCGTTGGGGTGGTTTGGGGTAGAGATGTACAGCTGAGTGTCATCAGCGTACAGATGGTATTCTACCCCAAAACCACGGATGATCTCACCCAGCGGCTTCATATACGTGTTGAACAGGAGTGGCGAGAGGACCGACCCCTGTGGCACCCCACAAGTGAGGGGCCTAGAAGTCGACCTCTGCCCTCCTGTCAACACGAATTGCGACCGACCAGAGAGGTAGGAGGAGAACCACCGTAAAACAATGCCTCCCACCCCCAACCCCCCCAGTCGGCAATAGGATACCATGGTCGATGGTATCAAAAGCTGCTGAGAGATCTAACAGGACGAGAATAGAGGAACAACCTCTATCCTGCACCCTCCAGAGATCATCCACCAATGCGACCAATGCCGTTTCGGTGCTATGACCGGGTCTAGATAATCAATTTCCTCCAGGTAGCACTCTCTACAACTTTTGTTAGAAAGTGAAGGTTGGAGACCGGACAATAATTCTCCAATAATGCTGGGTCCAGGGAAGGCTTCTCTAGGAGGGGTCTCACCACTGACTCCTTCAAGGCGGTAGGAAAAACCCCTCACTCAAAGAAGCGTTCACAAGTTGACATTTGGCTCCTCTCACTTCCTGGGTGAAACTAAAACAATTTGCGTACAGGTATACAATTTAGAGATGTGTCTCTCCACCAGGCTTGCCTGGATTTTCTGCATGGAATTTTACTACAAGGCGATCAGCCTGGATATACCCAAGATGCCTCTCATAAGGGGTAGCCCTTCCACTTGATTGGAATTGTCTCCTGTGCCACCTCAAATCAAGGACTTGTTAAACCTCATAATGGGTTTGACCCCTATGACCATAGGGCCCAGGGGCTCCCAGGGAAGTGGACTCAAAGTAGATCCAATCATGGGTTTTAAGAGGCTACTATGGAATGCTGAGTGTATCTTCCCCAAAAATCGAAGCAGTTTCAATTGCACTGTGACTGGCTTGACGATCTTTACTATGGGGAATGATCCCATAAACTTTGGCCCCAGTTTCTTGCTAGGCAGTTTTAATCTCAAATATTTTGTGGAGAAGTAAACCTTCTCTCCCACCCAGAATGGCCATTGCAGAGCCCAGTGTTTATCTGCCTATTTCTTATGCATTCTGCGCATGCGCGAGATGGCGGTCGGCTCTTGAGTCCTGTGCTGGTCGCAGAGGCTCAAAGGCTGCTAGACTAGAATGCCCGGCCCGTAGGACTGTCAGAGGGGCCGGGCCCACTGAGCAGACCACCATGGTGGTTGTTAGAGACCAGGTGGGTCTCCCAGGGTGGCCGGGAGCTCGAATGGTGAGGTCGGGGGCGAGAGGAGGCCAGCTGGACACGCTATGGAGCGCCAGGCCGGGTGCCGAGCTGGACGCCGGGCGCTGAACGCCGAGCGCCGTCCGAAGGCTGTGAGGGAGCTGGATGGTGAGCGGCGAGCGGCAGCGGCGGGGGCGAGCAGCATGGAGGCCTGGCTTACCGGCGAGGCCGGGGGCTGTGAGGGAGCCAGATAGTGGCAGGGACGAGCGGCATGGAGGCCCTGGCTTGCCTGGCGAGGTCGGTGGCGAGAGGAGGTCGGCTGGACACGCTCCGGGGCGGTGTGCCGGGCGCCGAACACCGAGCGGCGTCCGAATGTTGAAGGGCTGGGAGTCGGATGGCGAGCGGCGAGTGGTGGGGGCGAGCAGCACGGAGGCCTGGGCGGTGGGATGGCTGGACAATACCATCTGGGAGCACCACTGGCGGCATTGGCAGTCGGCGGTTGGAGGCCGGTACGGCAGGCAGCTGAGCCAGGGGGCGCCTGAGCTGAATAGCCAGTTGCTGGGCCGAGAGATCGAGCTAAGTGGCCAGGCGGCCTGAGGAACAACTGGGCTGGTAGGCCCTAAAACATCTAGGCCGTAAAACAGCTAGGCCACAGCTGAGGAGCCGACGAGCAGCCAAGGAACATCTACGCTGGCCTGGGAAGGCCGAAACAACTGCGGCCTTTGAGTTGAGATGCTGGGCGCTGGGAGCTAGAAGAGGTCGTTTAAAATCTGGACCTAGGATGGAAGAACAAAGGCCGAGGCCTGCTCACCAGACTTACCCTGCATGGACCAATTATTATTACCAACTTGCTCTATTGCCCTGACCCTAAGAACTATTTAAGAACTATTTTAAGAACTATTTTAAGAACTTTTTAGAGCCAGATACCATACACTCCTGGAATTAATTTTATCATATTTAACATCTTTTGTATAATATCTTAGCAGCCAGTATGCCTATATAATCAATTTGCGACCTATTTTAATTTATTTTGCATCTATTTATATATCGATTTTATAGTTATTTATATCTATTTATGTACTCCAGTGCTGACCTGATTCGACTGCGAGAATCCCCTTACTCGCAGGTATGGCCCTCCGCTCTAACGAGAGCCCACCTTGATGAGGGATTATGTAATCAAGAGAGGTGGGCGAAACGCAGATGTAGGGGCTTTTTAGTTAGAAGTCTGATTCGGGTTTTAGGGGGTTTTAGGGTGGAGGGTGGGGTGAGTCAGGCTGGGGGTGGGAATGTTATTAGGTCGGCAAGCATTGGTGCTCAGATAAAAAGCTGAGTTAAGACCCTGGGATGACCCAATGGACCACAGGAACTCCCTCCAGAACCTAGCCGTGAACTGGACCCCTCTGTCTGAGATAATTCTTTGAGGTACTCCATGCAGGCGGTAAATATGTTTCACAAACAGTTTAGCCCAGTGGTTGGCAAACTCATTAGTCAAAAGAGCCAAATATCAACAATACCACGATTGAAATTTCTTTTGAGAGCAGAAGGTGTGGCCTGTTTTGTGGGAGTGGCTCAGCGGTCATGTGACCGGGTGGGTGTGGCCAACTTGGAAAATGTGGTGAAACTCACTTAACAATGGTCTTGCTCAGCAACCAAAATTTTGGTCTCAGTTGTGGTCATAAGTTCTCTTTCGTCTCTCTCCCACTTTCTTTTTCTTTCTTTTCTTTCTTCCCTTCTTTCTCTTTCTGTTTCTCTCTGTCTCTCTCTCTGAGTCTGTCTGTCTGTCTGTCTGTCTGTCTCTGTGGCTCTTTATCTCCCTCTCCCTCCCTCTCTGTCTCTTTCTGCCATTATCTGTGTCTGTCTCTCTGTATCTCTGTGTGTCTCTCTCCTCCCTCCCTCTATCTCTGTGTCTCTCTTCCCTCCCCTCCCTTTTTCTCTGTCTCTCTGTCATTCTCTCTGTGTCTGTCTGTCTCTGTGGCTCTTTGTCTCTCTCCCTCCCTCCCTCTCTGTCTCTTTCTGTCATTCTCTCTGTGTGTCTGCCTCTCTGTATCTCTCTCTCCTCCCTCCATCTTATCTCTGTGCCTCTCCCCTCCCTTCCTGTCTCTCTCTGTCATTCTCTCTGTGTGTCTGTCTGTGTGTCTGTCTGTCTCTGTGTGTGTGTGTCTCTGTCTCCCTCCCTCTCTATCTCTGTCTCTCCCCTCCCTTTCTGTCTGTGTGTCTGTCTGTCTCACACTCACTCACTCTCTCTCTCTGTCTCTCCCTCCCTCTCTCTCCCTGTCTCTGTGTGTCTGTCAGTCCCCGTCTCTCTCTGTCCCTCCCTCCCTCCTTCCCCTCTGTCTCTCTCTCTCTGTGTCTGTCAGATTCTGATTCCCTCCCTCCCTCTGTCTCTCTCTCGCTCTGTGCCT
Source organism: Rhabdophis nuchalis (assembly GCA_039707465.1). Taxonomy (NCBI): domain Eukaryota; kingdom Metazoa; phylum Chordata; class Lepidosauria; order Squamata; family Natricidae; genus Rhabdophis; species Rhabdophis nuchalis. The sequence continues at coordinate 97,367,905 of CM077647.1, forward strand.
CTCTCTGTCTGTCTGTCACTGTCTCTGTCCACAAAATACTGCGTGGAGGAGCGGCGGGCTCTGTGGTGATGGCGAGGCCATCCGCGGGGGGCGGGGTCCCCTTCATGTTCCTCGTCTCCCCGGATGCCGTCCAGAACCATCAGCAGCCATGCAGAAACTTGGCGCTTTTCCACACTGTGGAAAAGATAGGCACGTTCACATCCCACGGAATTATAGCGCAAGTTTCCACCGCTACGGTCTCCGAGACTGTAATTGGGCGGGGCATGCGTGCACCTATCTTTTCCACGGTGTGGAAAAGTGGCAATTCTCTGCGCGGCTGCTGATGGTTCCAGGTGGCATCTGGGGAGACAAGGAACATGAAGGGGACCCCGCCCCCCACAGATGGCCTCGCCATCACCACAGAGCAAGAGAGAGAGATGAAGGGAGGGAAGGAGGGAATCAGAGTCTGACAGACACAGAGAGAGAGAGACAGAGGGGAAGGAGGGACCATCAGCAGCCGCGCAGAGACTTGCCGCTTTTCTGTGTCATGGAAAAGATAGGCACATGCATGCCCCGCCCAATTACAGTCTCGGAGACTTCGTAACGGTGGGAACTTGGGCTGTAATTCCGCGGGACGTGCACGCGCCTATCTTTTCCACAGTGTGGAAAAGCGGTGAGTTTCTGAACAGCCGTTGATCACTCCAGACGCCATCGGGGAAGACGAGGAACGCAAGGAGGACCTCGCGGATGGCCTCGCCGGCAGCACAGAGACTCGCCACTGCTTCACGCGGTATTCTGTGGACACACAGAGAGAGGCACAGAGAGAGAGAGAGACAGAGGGAGGAAGGGAGGGTATCAGAGAGAGACTGAAGAGCCACATTCAAGGAGCCAAAGAGCCGCATGCGGCTTGCGAGCCGCGGTTTGCCGACCACTGGTTTAGCCAGCTTGTGAGCTGACGGTAGTCTCCTGCAGGATATGAAGTGTGACTCCTAGAGTTTGGAGAACAAGTTTATTACAGTCCAAATCACCATGTTTCCCCCACTTTTTGGCAACTCTTCTATAAAGTCCATTGCAATCTCCTCCCACAGCCTCATTGGCTCTGTTACTGTTTGCAGCAGTCGAGGGGGGGGTGTTCCCAGTTGTCTCTTCATTGTGCTTCAGATTATGCAACTTTTCACATAACTATCCACATCTTTTTTAATGCCAGGCCACCAGAACTGCCTCTGGACTAAGTATAAAGTATTTAGGAACCCAAAGTGACCTGCCAGTTTGGCGTTGTGGCTCCTCTGGAGAATTAGGGTGCGTAGGGATTCTGGGACATAGAGTTTTGTCCCCTTCCATGTGAGGTCATCTCTTTTTGTCAAGATGTGTTGGTTGTTTTGGAACCAGGGGTCTGCTAGCAGTTTGGTTTTGAGTCCAGTTTGGTTAGGCCTCTTGCGGGTTGGTCTTTCCAGTCATGGTGTTGTGCCTGGTGGTCACTTGGGCAGCTATTTGAGCAGAGGGAATGATGGAATCCATCATCTGCTCCCATTCTCATTTGTACTGGGGCATGCAAGAGAGGGTGTCAGCTCAAAAGTTCCTCTCCCCTAGGATGTGCTTTAAAACAAAATTAAAACAGTTGAAGTATTGAGCCCATTGGGCTTGTTTGGGTCATAGCGGTGGCACAACAGTTTCCCCGTCACCTGGAGGAAGTTGATTATCTAGACCCGCGCCAGTCCGGCTTTCGGCCCGGGCATAGCACCGAGACGGCATTGGTCGCGTTGGTAGATGATCTCTGGAGGGCCAGAGATGGGGGTTGTTCCTCCATCCTGGTCCTGTTAGACCTCTCGGCGGCTTTTGATACCATCGACCATGGTATCCTATTGCATCGGCTGGGGGGGGTTGGGGGTAGGAGGCACCGTTTTACGGTGGTTCTCCTCCTACCTCTCTGGTCGATTGCAATTTGTGTTGACAGGAGAGCAGAGGTCGACCTCAAGACCCCTCACATGTGGGGTGCCTCAGGGGTCAGTCCTCTCGCCTCTCCTGTTCAACACATATATGAAGCCGCTGGGCGAGATCATCCGTGGTTTTGGGGTAGAGTATCACCTCTACGCTGATGATACGCAGCTGTATATATCTACCCCAAACCACCCCAACGATGCCGTAGCGGTGATGTGCCAGTGCCTGGAAGCCGTGCAGATCTGGATGGGAAGTAACGGACTCAGGCTCAACCCGACCAAGACCGAGTGGCTGTGGTTTCTGGCTGCCCGATTCAACCAGCTGACTCCATCGCTGGCCATAGGGGGCGAACATCTTGCCCCTGTGGATGGGGCGCGCAACTTGGGTGTCCTCCTGGATACCCGGCTGTCCATGGAAGATCAAGTGACAGCCGTGGCCAGGAGGGCGTTTTACCAGGTTCGCCTGGTACGCCAGTTGCGCCCCCTATAGGATCGGGATGCCCTTTGCACAGTCACTCATGCCCTCGTGACATCCCGACTGGACTATTGTAACTCTCTCTACATGGGGCTCCCCCTGAGGTGCACCCGGAGACTTCAGCTGGTCCAGAATGCAGCCGCGCAAGCTATAATGGGGACCGCAAGGTATACCCACATAACACCTCTCTTGTGCGAGCTGCATTGGCTGCCTGTCGTCTTTCGGGTGCGCTTCAAGGTGCTAGTTGTCATCTTCAAAGCGCTCCATGGCTCGGGACCTAGCTATCTACGGGATCGGATCCTGCCCCATACATCCTCACGGCCGATTCACTCCCACAGAGAGGGACTTCTCCGGGTGCCGTCCACTAGACTTTGTCAGCGGGCGATGCCCAGGGGAAGGGCCTTCTCTGTGGCGGGCCCAGCCCTCTGGAACGACCTTCCCCCCGACATTAGAATAACCACGGACCTCCGCTCCTTCCGTCAAAAATTAAAAACACACTTTTTCTGCTTGGCCGGCCTAGGGTAGTCTCTTCTTTTAGGGTTTCTTAGGGAATGATTGTTTTAATGGGGTTAAGGGTTTTTTAGGATAGTTTGTATTTTATAGTTGTTTTAGCGCAGGATATGATTTAATGTGATTTTAATTTTGTACTTTGTTCTATGTTATCTGTTCTTAATTTACCTGTGCCCCGCCTCGAGTCCCTTTGGGGAGAGAGAGCGGGTTAGAAATAAAATTTATTATTATTATTATTATTATTATTATTATTATTATTATTATTATTATTATAGCGCCTCCAGATTTTTGTGATCAGTCCATACTTCGAATGGTTTCTGGCCCCCTTCCAACAGATGTCTCCAGGTTAGCAGTGCACATCTTACTGTGAAAACCTCCTTTTCCCATGCAGCCCATTGTCTCTCTGTGTCTGTGAGCTTGTAGGAGGTGTAGGCTCAGGGTTGTATGTTTCCTTAGTTGTTTCTTTGGAGTAGCACTGATCCCACTACTATGTCGCTGGCATCTGCCTGGATCACGAAAGGTTGCTGGAGGCCAGGATGCTTTGTAAACATTTATTTTTTTCCAAAACGTTTTAATTTTTTTCATTTTCATAATGTATAATCACATGTATACTATTACCTAGGCAACATCATATTGTATTATTAAATGTTTACATCAATTCATCTTACCATCAACTCCCCAAAACAATTATTGGCTCTTCTGCTCTCCATACACCATATCTGTACCTTATCCATCACTTCCTTCTCCCTCTCTCCTCCCCCTCCCTACCTCCTTTCTTCCCTCTGTCATCCTTCCCTTCTCTACTTTCCCTTCCTCTCTCCTTCTCCTCTCTCCCATTTCCACTCCTCGTTTCTCTTCTCCTCTTCCCCCCTTGTCCTCTCTCCTATCCCTCTCTTCTTCCCTTACCTCTCTCCTCTACTTCCCTCTCTTCATCTCCTTTACTTGGTGTATTTTAGCTTCTGAGCAAGCTCCATTTTATGTTGATTGTATTTCCTTTTCAATATACATATTTAGTTTTAACATGTATTCTACTTTTTTTAAAAATAGAACAAAAAAGTATACATATAGTCATTGTGCTTTTAATCCCCCCCCCCCCAGCCCAGTTTCCGCTGAGATGTAGACCTGGTTACAATTCCCAGCTAGTCTCATCATTATCTTTTTTTTCTTCAGAACATTTTACATTTATCATTCGTATACAGTTCTTTTTTTAAATATAATTTTATTGTAAATTAGTAACAGAAAAAAGAACATAAGTAAGACATTGACAAGACAAAACTACACAGACACAACTGGGAGTAACCCACCCCCTATATGTACACAGTTACCAAGTAACATCCAATACCATCTTACTATACTTCCAGATATTCCAGATATTTCTATTTGTCTATATCTTACATTTTCAATTCCCCATAACTGCCACTGCTCCATACATTCATTTTATTTACTATCTACATATCTACATTGTATATCCTTCCCTATCTCTCATCCCGTAATCTCTTTACCTCCTTCCAATCATACCATTTTCCCCAACTTTGATAAAATATTGCTTCCTGTCTGTCTTTAAGAATATATGTTAGTCTGTCGCATTCAGCACACCAGAAGATTTTATTGAAAATTAGTTGGTCTGATGGTAGTTCTTTCCCTTTCCAAAACTGTGTGTATACTATTCTGGCTGCAGTGGTAATGTGTGTGAAAAGATACCAGTCTGTCTTCTTTATGCCTCCGGGGTTTATCCCCAATAAATAAGCCTCTGGTTTTAATTGAAAGGTGGTTCCTATAATCTCCGTAAGCCAATCTTTTATCCTACTCCAATATCTTTGGGCTTGTGGACATGTCCACCATTGATGGTGAAATGTGCCCCTGGCTGACTCGCATTTCCAGCATTCTTCAGGCATTCCAGGAAACATCTTCGCAATTCTTGCTGGTGGTATATGCCATCTGTAGAGCATCTTATACATATTTTCTTTAAAAGACACTGCCATTGTTAATTTTACTGTTTTATTCCATATTTCTTGCCATTTTTCAAGATCCAGTGAATACCCAAAATTTCTCCCCCAGGCTATCATCGAGTCTTTGATGATTTTGTCACCTATATTTCATGTCAGCAGGAGGTTATATACTTTAGAAATACATTTTTTATTAGTTTCCAAAAGGGCCTTATCGAATTCTTGTGGGGAAGTGAAAATTCCCCATGTAGCTTTGTCTTTTTGGTATCTTGACTGTATTTGTGTATATGCCCACCAGTCCAAATAAATTCCCCATAATTTTAAATCTGTTTTGGACCTAAGATTACCTCCGCCATCCAGCAATTCCCTATAAGTCACAAGCTTGTCCAAATTATATAAAGTTGGGTACATGATTGTTCAAGAGTCGCAATTCAGTATGGAGTCTTACTATACATCAGTCCTTTAGTCTTATCCCATATCTTAATCAAACATTCCCTTACATAGTGGTTCATAAAATACTTGTATTGACCTTCTTTTGTTGGCCAAAGAAAGTAGTGCCATTCCTGCTGTAAATTGTATCCTTTGATTTTTAGTGTTTCCTCTCTAGTGTTATCCAGTCCTTTATCCAAACCAGGCAAGAGGCTTGATAATACCACTCCAAATTTGGAAACCCCAAGCCTCCCCTTGTTTTATGCTCCTGCATCATTTTTGTTTTAATACACATTTTTTCCCTTGCCAAATGAATTTGCCAGTTATCTGGTCCATTTTATTTTAAAAATTCCTCTCTGATCTTGCAGGAGCCGTTTGGAAAGGGTATATGCATTTTGGCAGCACATGTGCCTTTATCACTGCCACTCTTCCTAGCAGGGATAGTTGTATATTCCTCCACCTGTCTAAGTCTTGTTCCATTTGTAAGAGGAGTTTGTCATAATTATTTCTCCTTATTGCAGAACATTTTGAAGTCAACCATATACCCAAATATTTTATTTTTTTAACAATTTGTATCCCCAGTGTATTCTCTAACTCCATTTTCCGTGTCCCCTTAATAATTTTTGCAAGCAATTTAGTTTTATCTCTATTAATTTGCAGAACTGCTACAGCACCGAATTCCTCAATATTTGTTAGCAAATTTGGCCCTGATATCATTGGGTCTTCTAATATAAAAGCAAGATCATCCACAAACGCTTGTAATTTGAATTCTTCTTTTCTGATTTTAGTTCCTTGTACTCCTTTATCTTGCCTGGTTTTATTTAATAGGGGTTCCAATGTTAGAATAAACAGCAGTGGGGACATCGGACACCCTTGCCTCATTCCCCTACCTATTTGTATCTCTTCTGTTGTTTCACCTTCAATTAACACTCTTGCATATTGTGACTTATAGAGTGCTTGAATTGCTTGTAAAAACATAGGTCCAAAGTTCATCTCCTCAATTTGCCGCAGAATAATGTCCCAACTGACTCTATCGAATGCTTTTTGCGCATCCAGAAACATCAAAACCATTTCTTTATCCGAATGTGTTTCATAGTATTCCATTGTATCCATAATAATTCTAACATTATCTCTAAGGTATCTATTTGGCAAAAATCCATTTTGATCTTGGTGGATGTATTCATTTAGAAAAATCTTTAATCTTTCCGCTAGTATTGACGTAAATATTTTGTAACTTGTATTGAGCAAGGAGATGGGTCTATAGTTTTTGATCAACGTTCGATCAGAATCTGGTTTGGGGAGCAGCGTAATGTAGGCCTCCTTCCATGATCGGGGGACTGCACCCATAGTTAACACCTCATTGAATAAGTCTTTCATATTCAAAGTAATATATCGAATATTTCTTTGTATAATTCAGCTGGCAGTCCATCTGGTCCTGGTGATTTGCCACATTTCTGCTTTTTAATCGCAATTTCAATTTCTCCTTTAATCTCTGCGTTGAGAATATTTTTCATCATTTCTGATACCTTAGGTAATTTCAAACTTTCACAATATATCCTTACTTGCTCCTCATGTATACTCTCCTTTTGGTATAGTTTTTCAAAAAAGTTTTGAGTCACCCTCTTTTTCCCTTCCATGTTCCCCACAAGAGTTTCCGCTTCATCTTGCAGTACGTCTATTTTTCTTGCTTCTGCCTCTTTTCTTAGTCTATAGGAAAGCCACTTACCTGCTTTATTGGCATGCTCAAAGAAGAGTTGCCTCCCCCGTTTGAGTTTATTCGCCAGTTCTTCTTGATCTAATAACGTTAGTTTATGTTTAAGGAGTTATTTTCTCTCTCTTATACTCTCATTACCCGGATCTACCTGCAATGCCCTCTCCTCCTTCTCTAAATCTTCTAAGATTTTGGCCCTTTTTTCTCTTTCCAATTTCCATTTATGCGCCCAAAATTTAATCCTATATCCTCTTATAATGGCTTTCATAGTGTCCCATATAGTTTGTAGCGAGGAGTCTTCCCACCTATTTTCCTCATAAAAGAACTGTAATTCTTTTTTTAGTCCCATAACAAATTCTTTCTCCCTTACCAAATCTGTCCTCATTGTCCATCTTCCCCTATTCTTCTTTCCTTTCCAGCATAGTGTCACTGGATTATGGTCTGCCCATTCATTAGGTCCAATTTCTATTTCTATGGCCAATCTTAATATTTCTGGAGTAGCCCAGATCATATCTAAGCCAGACCATGTCTTGTGTCTGGGGGAGAAATAGATAAACTGGGCCTCGCCTGGATGCGCGGCTCTCCATACATCTTCCAATCCTAATTCGTCTAGGATTTGATCACATATCGATGGCAGTGTCTTTCTTACCCCTTTTCTATTTCCCATACCCACCCCCCTGGCATAATCTTTAGTAGTATCTAGAACTGCATTAAAGTCCCCCATTAAACAAATATGTTCATAGTCAAGTTCATTTAGTTTATTATAAATTTTCTTTTTATAAAATTCCTGCGGACTTGCTCCGCGACTCGGCTGAGGACCTAGTGACTGCATGGTTAAGTGCGGCCGCCGGGGCCTTGGACCGAGTCGCGCCCTTGCGGCCTCTCTTGCGGCGACGAACCACCTGGGCCCCTTGGTTTACCGAGGAGCTCAGGGGGATGAAACGCCACAGGAGACGCCTAGAGAGCAGATGGAGATCATCTCGCTCTGAATCCGACCGAACACTAATAAGAGACCACATTAGGACTTATTTAGTGGCAATAAGGCTGGCCAAACGTGAATATTGTGCCACACTTATTGCATCCGCAGAAAACCGCCCTGCCGCCCTGTTTAAGGTAACCCGCTCCCTCCTCCAACAGAGGCCGTGGGAAGCCTCTTTACAGGGTCGAGCAGAGGAATTTGGGATTTATCTGCAGGAGAAAATCACTCAGATTCGAAGCGAGTTACCCTCCATTGTCAATAGCCCTGTCGAGAGTGCCAAAGCAGCTCTTGAGACACCATTGTGGGAGGAGTTTGACTTTGTTAGTATCAAAGATATGGACAAGCTGTCAAAGAGACTCAGGGCCACCACATGTTTACTGGACCCGTGTCCCTCCTGGCTTGTACTGGAATCCTGGGAGACGACACGAGGCTGGCTTCAGGGCATTGTCAACGCATCTCTGAGTGAGGGGTCCTTACCTACCGTCTTGAAAGAGGCGGTGGTGAGGCCCCTCCTCAAGAAGCCGTCCCTGGATCCGGCATTATTAGAAAACTATCGTCCCGTCTCCAACCTCCACTTTCTAGTGAAGGTTGTTGAGAGTGTGGTGGCCCAACAGTTTCCACGACACTTGGATGAAGTTGACTATCTAGATTCGCGCCAGTCCGGCTTCCGACCCGGGCACAGTACCGAGACGGCATTGGTCGCATTGGTCGATGATCTCTGGAGGGCACGAGATAGAGGATTTTCCTCTATCCTAGTCCTATTAGACCTCTCAGCGGCTTTTGATACCATCGACCATGGTATCCTATTACGCCGACTGGGGGGGTTGGGGCTGAGAGGCACCATTCTATGGTGGTTCTCGTCCTACCTCTCTGGTCGGTCACAATATGTGTTGATGGGGGGGAAGAGGTCGACTTCTAGATCCCTCTTATGTGGGGTCCCTCAGGGGTCGGTCCTCTCGCCCCTGCTGTTCAACATATATATGAAGCCGCTGGGTGAGATCATCCGTGGTTTCGGGGTGGGATATCATCTGTACGCTGATGATACCCAGCTGTACATATCCACCCCGGACCACCCCAATGATGCCGTCGAGGTTATGTCCCGGTGCTTGGAGGCTGTACGGATCTGGATGGGTAGTAACAAACTCAGGCTCAACCCGTCCAAGACTGAGTGGCTGTGGCTTCCGGCACCCCGTTTCAGCCAGATTATTCCAACTTTGGCCATTGGGGGCGAAACACCAGCCCTTGTGGAGAAGGCACACAATCTAGGTGTCCTCCTGGACTCCCGGCTGACTATGGAAGACCAGGTGGCGGCCGTGGCCAGGGGGGCATTCCATCAGGTACGCCTGATGCGCCAATTGCGTCCCTTACTGGATCGGGGAGCCTTACGCACAGTCACTCAAGCACTCGTCACATCTCGACTTGACTATTGCAATGCTCTCTACATGGGGCTTCCCTTGAAGTGCACCCGAAGACTACAGTTAGTCCAGAACGCGGCCGCACGGATAATTACGGGAGCGCCTAAACACTCCTATATAACACCTGTCCTACGCGAGCTCCACTGGCTTCCTGTGGTCTTTCGGGTGCGCTTCAAGGTCCTAACGACCATCTTCAAAACACTCCATGGCTCGGGACCTAGCTATCTGCAAGACCGTCTCCTGCCCCATACGTCCCTGGGACCGACACGCTCCCACAGAGAGGACCTCCTCAGGGTGCCGTCGGTCGGGCAATGTCGACCGGCGGCGCCCAGGGGGAGGGCCTTCTCTGTGGCAGGGCCGGCCCTTTGGAACAACCTGCCCCCTGAAATCCGCACCATTCCTGACCTCCGCCTCTTCCGCAAATGTCTTAAGACTCACTTCTTTCAACTAGCCGGCCTTGCGTAACCCCAGCACCGCCAATTATAAACAAGGGTTTTAAAAACGGTTACAACACAGGCATCTAATATCTATGTATTTGTATTTTGTATTTATTGATTTAATTCTATGTTCGCCGCCCCGAGTCCCTTGTTGTGAGATGGGAGCGGGTTATAAATATGAAAAATAAATAAATAAATAAATAAATGTACTAATTTACGTGTCGTTGGAAGGGTCGTACCTGGGGGGTGAGGCTGATGGAGCTGTCAGTGTCATCCTTTTAGCATTAATTGTATTTCTTGCTATCTTTGTCAGCCAAAAGAGGTTACTCCACTCCAACATATGCCATATACCTTCCCCCCCTACTCTTTGTTCTCACTATCCAGTGTACTGCTCTAAAGTACTTATTTGCACTGCTCTAGGTTAACTACTTATGTCAATCTTATAATTTTACTTCTCATCCAGTCTATCCAATATGCTCAGTCTATAAACAATTTATAGTTTGTAGTCTATTTAGTCTATTTATAATTAGTCTATAATTTATAAACAATCTATGTTCAATTTATAACCACTTTATAATCTATTGTAATAGTTAGTCTATTAGAATAGCAAGTAACAATTTAACAATTACAATACTTATAGTTATCAATCTATCGGTTAATTGATTTAGAACACTTAATCAATCCAAAAATCTTAGTCCATCCAGTTAATTAATTTTTTGTGTTTTTTTTAAGTGTAATAATACAAGAATACTTAATTAATTGGTAATTACCTCAATCAGATCACTAATCACTGATCACAAGCAGGAATAATGAAATATCATCAAGTTCATTCAGTTTCAGTCTTTGAACCTAGAGGAGAAAGAAAGTTTTTCTTTTCTTTTTTTTAAAGTATATTTCAAGTATTAGCCACTCCTCAAGAAGCCATCCCTGGACCCAGCTTTATTAGAGAACTATCGTCCGGTCTCCAACCTTCACTTTTTAGTGAAGGTTGTTGAGAGTGTGGTGGCTCAACAGTTTCCCCGACATCTGGAGGAAGTTGATTATCTAGACCCGCGCCAGTCCGGCTTCCGGCCCGGTCACAGTACCGAGACGGCATTGGTCGCGTTGGTGGATGATCTCTGGAGGGCACGGGATAGAGGTTGTTCCTCTATCCTTGTTCTATTAGATCTCTCAGCGGCTTTTGATACCATCGACCATGGTATCTTATTGCACCGATTGGGGGGGTTGGGGCTGAGAGGCACCGTTTTACGGTGGTTCTCATCCTACCTCTCTGGTCGGTCGCAATGGGTGTTGGCAGGAGGGCAGAAGTCGTCCCCGAGGCCCCTCACATGTGGGGTTCCTCAGGGGTCGGTCCTCTCGCCACTCCTGTTCAACACCTACATGAAGCCGCTGGGTGAGATCATCCGTGGTTTTGGGGTGGAATACCATCTGTACGCTGATGACACTCAGTTGTACATATTCACCCCAAACCACCCCAACGATGCCGTCGAGGTGCTGTCCCGGTGTCTGGAGGCCGTACGGATCTGGATGGGTAGTAACAAACTCAAGCTCAACCCGGCCAAGACCGAGTGGCTGTGGTTTCCAGCACCCCGGTTCAGCTAGATAAGTCCAACACTGGCCATTGGGGGCGAACAACTGGCCCCCGTGGAGAGGGCGCGCAACTTGGGCGTCCTCCTGGATTCCCGGCTGTCCATGGAGGACCATGTGGCGGCCGTGGCCAGGGGGGCGTTCTATCAGGTACGCCTGATATGCCAGTTGCGCCCCTTACTGAACCGGGGAGCCCTTCGCACAGTCACTCAAGCGCTTGTGACATCCCGGCTGGATTACTGTAACGCTCTCTACATGGGCCTCCCCTTGAGGTGCACTCGAAGGCTACAGTTAGTACAGAATGTGGCCGCGCGGGTGATTATGGGTGCCACAAGGCAAACCCACGTAACACCTCTCCTGCGCGAGCTGCACTGGCTGCCTGTGGCCTTTCGAGTGCGCTTCAAGGTGCTGATGACCATCTTTAAATCGCTCCATGGCTCGGGGCCTAGCTATATACGAGACCGCCTCCTGCCCCATACATCCCTTCGTCCGCTCCGCTCCCACAGAGAGGGTCTTCTTCGGGTGCCGTCGACGGGGCAATGCCGGTTGGCGACACCCAGGGGAAGGGCCTTCTCTGTGGCGGGCCCGGCCCTCTGGAACGACCTACCCCCCGACCTCTGTACTATCTCGGACCTCAGCCTCTTCCACCAACGTCTTAAGACGTATTTATTCCAACAAGCCGGCCTAGGATAGCCCCCATTTCTGACTTTTTAAGAAAATAATTTATAATTGGCAAGGGTTTTAACATTGGGTTTTAGCACGGGTTTATTAATTTAATACATTTTAATAGATATTTATTGTATTTTGTGTTTTTAAATAATGCCTGTGCGCCGCCCTGGGTCCTAACAAGGAGAAGGGCGGGGTATAAATTTAATAAAAACTAAAAAACTAAAACTAGGTGGTAGTCCAGTTCTTATGTGCCACAGCTTCACAAACAGAGTTCGGCCTTTGACTTGCTTCCTGTGACCTTCTTCCGCCTTCTTCTTTCTCTCTCCTGACTTTAATGGAGATGCAAATGGCTGAGTCTCGCTCAACCCCCCCTTTGCTCAGCCCAGTTCCTCAAAAGCAGTTCAACCAGTCACACAGCAGCAAGAATATCACCCGATCCAACAGCCCTCGGTGATCCTCGGTTCCTGCATTATTAAAAGTCTCCTTCTTTCTGCCGCTTTCTGATCTCTTTCTGATCTCTGGCTTGTTATTCAAACATCAATCCAATGAGGATAGAGGTAATAAAATAGAGTCTGATCTTCAGTGTTTATTGCAAGCCTCTTATAGTTGTAGTAAAATGATAATCGACTTCAGATGGTGGTGAGTTTACAGCTTGGGGCACCTGTATTTGGTGCCTTTTTCCAATGCTGGCAACTCGGAGGGAAGTTGGGTTTTTTTAGGAGGTCTGCACCACCCCCGCAACTGCCCCATGGTTCCCTCTTTTGCTGATCTAAACGCGATCTGCAACGGCCAAATCAAACCGCCAAACGCTGGAAAGCAAAGGGTATCCAGGAGCTCTCCTTACCCTGCTCCTTATTGCTGTAGTGTGAACCAGGAAGTCCTCAGTTCTTATTCCATTTTATATGTTTATAATATAGGTATATAGTTTGGGTTGCTTTGTTTACCATCCCTTCCTCCTGTTGTAACACCACCTTATTTTCCTTTCCTTTTCTCCCTCTCTTTAGTTTTTTTTTAGTTTTAATTCGATTTATATCCCACCCTTCTCTACGAAGGACCCAGGGCGGCGCACAGGAATTTAAAAACATATAAAACAGAATATATAAAATTTAAAAGCATATTAAATTACATGAAACAATCCTATGCTAAAAACCAAATTAAAAACCCCAATTTAAAACTATCTAAAATAGCCCCAGCGGGAGGTTAGGCTAGGCCGGCTTGCTGAAAAAGATGTGTCTTTAGACAGTGGCGGAAGAGGCAGAGGTCCGAGATGGTACGAAGTTCAGGGGGAAGGTCGTTCCAAAGGGCAGGGCCTGCCACAGAGAAGGCTCTTCCCCTGGGTGTTGCCAGACGGCATTGCCCGGCCGACGGCACCCTGAGAAGGCCCTCTCTGTGGGAGTGGATCGGCCGTAGGGATGTATGGGGCAGGAGACGGTCTCGCATATAACTAGGCCCCGAGCCATGGAGCGATTTAAAGATGGTCGTCAGAACCTTGAAGCTCTCTCCCTTCTCTACTTCCTTCCTTCCTCCTCTCCTTTTCCTTCCAGCTTTCCTTCCCTTTCTCCTTCTCCTACTCTTCTTGTTCCCCTATCTATCCTCTCTCCTTCTCTTCCTCTCCCTACCATCCTCCTCTCCTTAACTCTTTCTTTTTCCCCCCATCTTCCTTTCATTCTCTCCTCCTCTCTCCCTTTCTTTTCTATTATTATAGGTGTCCCTTTCGGGTCTCAGTTTATGTTTCCTTGGGACGGAATTTCCGCAAACCCAAATATAATTGATATTTTTTCTTGTTCTCATACCTTCGCTAATCTCTCCTAATATTTCCCCCCTTCTGTTTTCTCCTTCTTCCCACCTGTTCTGTAACAGTGCATTGCCTGGGTTCTATATCTTCTCTCTACTTTCTTTTCTAGTTTCCTTTCTCTAGCCAATCATAAAATCTTCCCTATGTCTTGAAGTACTCTGATTTCTCTTTATCCTTTATTTCATTGTCAATCTGTTCATCTCTACACAATCTAATATCCTTTTTACTATCTCTTCATCTGTTGGTGTTTATTTAATTTCCAATTTTGGGCAAATATGATTCTTGCTGCTATAGTTACATGTATAATCAACTAGGCATCCTGTTTCTTGAATTTCTCTAGGATAATACCTAGTAAAATATCTCTGGTCTAAATTCTATTTCTTGTTGTAACATTTTTTTAACCATACTCTTATCTTAGTCCAGTATTTCCTTGCTTCTGCACATGTCCACCACATATTATAATAGAAACCCATATCTTGTTGACACTTCCAACATTTAGCTGATTTATCTTTAAACATCTTTGCTAATTTTTTCCAGCTCCATCTATAAAACATTTTGCATATGTTTTCTTTGTATGCTGTTGACATGGTTAATTTATAGTTCCTTTCCCATAGCTGTTGCCACTTTTCTAACTTAATCATGTAACAAAAATTCCTAGTCCAGGTTACCATTTAACTACTTCTTCTTCTAACCTAGTTCTTAGTAGATAGCTATATAGTTTCTTTCTTATTTTTTCTTCCATTCTCATATGTATCTTATCCAACTCTGAACTTTCTATGTTAAAACAGTATTCCCTTTTATCTTTTTCATATCTTGATTGTACCACAAAAAAGCATGCCAACCTAGTTGCAAATCATGGCCTTCCAGTGTCAATAATATTGTATTATTCATTAAGATCCATTCTTTCATCCAAGCTAATTCTTCTGCTTGGTAATCCGAATCCACCTCGAACTCTTGCATTTTGCAACAATTTTATATTAATTCTTGCTTTCCCCCCCTGCCATATATATTTCCCCATTATTTTATTCATGCTTTCAAAGTATTTTTTCTCTAGTTTTATTGGCATTGTTTCAAATAAGTATAGCAGTCTTGGTAATATATTCATCTTTACTAGTGCTATTCTTCCCATCAGTGATAATTGCAGGTTTTCCCATCTTTCTAGATCTATTTCTATTAGTATTCTCACCTTATAATAGTTATCCTCCTTTAGTGTTACACAGCTTGATGTCAATTGAATACCCAAATATTTCACTTTTTTCACCACCTTTATATCCAGTTTCCCCATCAACTCTCTTTTCTGTTTTTCTGCCATGTTTTTCACCAGAATATTTGCTTTATCTTTATTAATTTTCAAGACCACATTACTTCTCCATATTCTTCTATTCTTCTATTATTTCGACTAGTTTTGGCCCCATTTCTATTGGATCTTCCATAATAAACACCAAATCATCTGTGAATGATTTGATATTCTTCTTTCTTGACCCTCATCCCTTTTACCTCTTTATTTTATCATATTTCTCTATTCTAAATCTGTAGTGTCAGTATAAATAATAATGGGGATAATGGACATCCTTGTCTAGTTCCCTTCATGTTCTCTATCTTCCCTGTCATCTCACAATTTCCCATTACTTTTGCTGATTGGCTATTGTATATCATTTTGATCAGACCCATCATTCCCTCACCAAATCCCATCATTTGAAGTTTTGTTATTATAAATTGCCAGTTTTATCCAAGGCCTTCTGTGTGTCCAGAAATAACAGTGGCATTTGCTTCTTGAGTGGCCTTTGTAGTACTCTAGCATATTCAATACAATTCACATATTGTCTCTGATCTATCTCTTAGGGAGAAATCCATTTTGGTCTACATGTATAAATTCATTTAAAAGTCTCTTTCTTTCTCATTCTTTCTGCCATTATTGATGCAAAGATTTTATAATCTACATTTAGTAGTGAAATAGGTCTATAGTTTTTAACTTGTTGTAGATCCGTCTCTTCTTTTGGTATAAGCATTATATATGCCTCCATCCATGTTTCTGGAATCTTTGCCTCTCTTAGTAAGTCTCTTAGTAAGTCATTAAATAATTCCAACATTATATTGCTTGATATTTAGGGATGTAAACTTAGGTAAAGGGATGTAAACTTAGGTAAGGATATGGAGGTTTTGAAAGATGTCAGATGCTTGCCGGGTGCTACAGCCAGCAGAGACAAGAGGCGTATTCTTAAGATAGTCAAGAATGCAAGTAAGGACTGTGAAGTTGATGCTATTATACATCTTGGCACAAATGATCTGTCCCAAAAAGATGTAGCTTCTGTGCAGAATGATTTCCAGAGTTTGGGGTACGAACTTAGTAGTACAGGTTGTAGGTTTATCTCCTCAGAGGTTATACCAGTATACAAGGAACAAAAAGGAAAGGGCCAGCGCATAGCAGAGTTTAATGTGTGGCTAAAGGAGTGGTGTAAAAAGGAAGGCTTTGGTCTTATTAGTCATGATGCCTGCAGCTGGTCCAATGATAAACTGTACAAAAGAGATGGTTTGCACCCATCCAAGAAAGGGACTGAGTTACTTGGCATTAAATTCACAGATTTCCTGGCTAAACATTTAAACTGAATAGTGGGGACAGAGAATCAATAGATAAAGAACATTTCTGTCCCCAGCAAACTAAAATTCATAGGGTTATCAGTGCATGTAACATAGATATTTGTGCAGGTAATATTATCAACACTGCTGTCAAGCAAAACTAAACAATTAACAGTGAGTGCCATACCATGTACATGAACCATACAAGTGGCAAAGAAATAGGGGCAAAGAGAACCAAAGTCAGGCATAACACAGGTTTCGTAGAAAGAAAACACAGGGTCAATCAAAATGGACTCAAATGTCTATACACCAATGCACAGAGTATGAGGAATAAACAGGGTGAATTAGAAATTCAAGTAAATGAGGGCAGATACGATATTGTTGCCATTACAGAAACTTGGTGGGATGAAACCCACAAATGGAACATACAGCTAGAAGGATTTAAATTATTTAAAAGAAATAGACCAAATAAAAGAGGAGGTGGAGTTGCACTATATATAAGAAATAATTACATCTCTACAGAAATAGAGCACAACAATGATGAGAACTATCTTGAATGTATTTGGGTCAATATTAAAGGTTGGGGGGGGAATGATATTGTCATAGGTCTATATTACAGGCCACCCAACCAAGCAGAGGAAGTGGATGTACTTTTTGCTAACCAGCTAACTAAGGTATGTAGGAAGCACACTACAATAGTAATGGGAGATTTTAACTACCCTGACATCAATTGGGAAACAAACTCTGCACCAAGTGGAAGATCCAACAGGTTCCTAACAAACCTAGCAGACAACTTTGTTTCCCAAAAGGTAGAGAAGGGAACAAGGGGATCAGCAATATTGGACTTAATTCTCACTAACAGAGAGGAAATGATAGAAGGTGTAGAAGCTACAGGAACTTTGGGGGCAAGCGATCATGAAATACTGGAATTCAACATTATGCAAACAAAAGTAGTTGAACAAAGTCAAACTACAGTCTTAGACTTTAAGAGAGCTAATTTCAATAAACTCAGAGAGAGCTTGGGAAGGATTCCATGGATGAGAATCCTCAAGGGGAAAACAACTCAAGAAGCTTGGGAAATTTTGAAAAATGAGATTATAAAAGCCCAGTCCAGCGCAATACCAATGAAGAAGAAAAATAACAGTTCCCAAAAGAAACCAGCATGGCCGCATAAAGAACTCTCTGACAAATTGAAAGACAAAAAGGATAAATATAAAAAGTGGAAAAAGGGGGACATAACTAAGGCAAAATATCAGCAAATAGCCCGAGCCTGTAAAGACGAAGTGAGGAAAGCTAAGGCTCGCAATGAAGAAAGGCTTGCCAAAAAAGTAAAAAAATAACAAAAAAAGCTTCTTCCAACATGTTAAAAATAAGAAAAAAGTTAAGGAAACAATTGGTCCACTGCTGGGAGAAAATGACAAGAAGATGATAAGCAACAGGGAGAAAGCAGAACTATTTAACTCTTTTTTTGCATCTGTCTTTACACAAAGGGATAAAACAGTCCAACCAATCAAAAACAGCACCACAAAAATCAGATTAGGAACACAAGTTGAAATAGGGAAGAAAATGGTAAGTGAGCACCTGTCTGCCCTGGACGAGTTCAAATCACCAGGACCGGATGGATTACACCCCAGGGTTCTGAAGGAACTGGCAGACGAGATCTCAGAACCACTGAACTATATCTTTCAGAGATCCTGGAGCACCTGGGAACTGCCAGAAGACTGGAAAAGAGCTGATGTGGTTCCCATCTTCAAAAAAGGGAAAAAAACAGATCCAGGAAACTATAGACCCATCAGCCTGACCTCAATACCAGGAAAGATTCTGGAAAAGATAATTAAACAACAAATAAGTGAACACCTAGAAGCAAACAAAGTAATAGCCAAAAGCCAACATGGGTTTGTCAAAAACAGATCATGCCAGACTAATCTAATTGCATTCTTTGACATAGTGACAAAATCAGTGGACCAGAGGAATGCTGTTGATATAATTTACCTGGACTTCAGTAAGGCATTTGATAAAGTAGACCATAACTTACTATTAGATAAAGTAGAAAATTGTGGGTTAGACAGCACCACCACCAAATGGATTCGCAACTGGCTGACCAACCGCACTCAACGTGTAGTCCTCAATGGAACTGAATCTACATGGAAGGAAGTATGCAGTGGAGTCCCCCAAGGCTCTGTTTTAGGCCCAGTACTCTTTAACATCTTCATCAACGATTTGGATGAGGGGATAAATGGGGAACTCATCAAATTTGCAGACGACACCAAGCTGGCAGGAATAGCCAACACTCCAGAAGATAGGCTTAAGATACAGAAGGATCTAGACAAACTTGAACATTGGGCACTATCTAATAAAATGAAATTCAATTGTGAAAAAAGTAAGGTCCTACATATAGGCAAGAAAAACCAAATGCACAAGTACAGTATAGGTGGTACCTTGCTCAATAGTAGCAACTGTGAGAGGGATCTAGGAATCCTAGTGGACAACCATTTAAATATGAGCCAGCAGTGTGCAGCAGCTGCCAAAAAAGCCAACACAGTTCTAGGCTGCATAAACAGAGGGATAGAATCTAGATCACGTGAAGTATTAATGCCACTGTATAGTGCCTTGGTAAGGCCACACTTGGAATACTGCATACAGTTTTGGTCGCCACGATGTAGAAAAGACGTGGAGACTCTGGAAAGAGTGCAGAGAAGAGCAACCAAGATGATTAGGGAACTGGAGACTAAAACATATGAAGAACGGCTGCAGGAGCTGGGTATGTCTAGTTTGATGAAGAGAAGGACCAGGGGAGACATGATAGCAGTGTTCCAATATCTCAGAGGGTGCCACAAAGAAGAGGGAGTCAAACTATTCTCCAAGGCACCTGGGGGCAGGACAAGAAGCAATGGGTGGAAACTAATCAAGGAGAGAAGCAACTTAGAACTAAGGAGAAATTTCCTGACACTTAGAACAATTAACCTCTGGAACAGCTTGCCTCCAGAAGTTGTGAATGCCCCAACCCTGGAAGTCTTTAAAAAGTTGTTAGATAGCCATTTGTCTGAAATGATATAAGCTTCCTGTCCACGCAGGGGGTTGGACTAGAAGACCTACAAGGTCCCTTCCAACTCTGCTATTGTATTGTATTGTATTTCTTGTAGTGTTTGGTACAGCTCTGCCAGTAATCCAACTGGTCCTGATGTTTTCCCCTTCTCTTGTCTTTTGATGCCTTCTATTACCTCCATCATTGTAATTCTTTCTTCTAATGCCTTCTTAAATTTTTATGGGATTTTAGTTATTCTAGTTTTCTCTAAGAATTGTCTTATTTTCCCTTCTGGAACCCTCTCATGTTGATATAGCTTGTTATAATAGTTCTCAATTATTATTTTTTCTTTTCTCCATTTGATCGTTGTAGATTCCCTTCTTCATTAACCAATTGGCTTATCAGCTTTTGTTCTCTTTCCTTTCTCAACTTGTAAGCCAGCCAACATCCTGGTTTATTTGCATTTTCAAAAAAGTTTTGTTTCACCAATTTCATTTTGTTTGCCAGCTCCTCATTTTCTATCTAGTTCAGTTTATGTCTTTGTAGTTCCAACATATTTTTTACTTTTTTTATTTTGTGGATTTTTCTGCAGCTCCATCTCCAAACTTTTATATTCTAATTCCAACTTCTTCTTTTTTTAAACAATTTTTATTGGTTTTACATATATAAAAAGGAAAAGGGGTATGTAGGGTAATTTTTAACATTTTAGGGCTTCCATGCCAGAGGCAGTGACTGCCCCCAAGGCTTCATACAAAATATAATTAATTAATTAATTAAATAATAATAATAATAATAATAATAATAATAACAACAACAACAATAATAATAATAATGAATTTTATTTATAGACCGCCTCCTCTCCCCAAAGGGACTCGGAGCGGTGCACAGGGAAGTTAAAAATGCAAATATAAAATACACAAATAGCTAAAATAGAAAATTAAACCAATTATCCCTGCGCTAAAACCACTATACTAAAATTAACCCCCCCCTAAAAACCCAATTAAAAAACGGAAGACTAACCTAGGCCGGCCAAGCAGAAAAAGTATGTTTTCAATTTTTGACGGAAGGAGTGGAGGTCCGTAGTTGTTCGAATTTCGGGGGGAAGGTCGTTCCAGAGGGTGGGGCCCGCCACAGAGAAGGCCCTTCCCCTGGTGTCACCTGCTGGCATAGCCTAGTGGACGGCACCCGGAGAAGTCCCTCTCTGTGGGAGCGGATCGGCCGCAGGGATGTATGGGGCAGAATCCGATCCCGCAAATAGCTAGGTCCCGTGCCATGGAGCGCTTTAAAGATGATAACTAACACCTTGAAGCGCACCCGAAAGACGACAGGCAGCCAATGCAGCTCGCGCAAGAGCGGTGTTACGTGGGTAAACCTCGGGGTTCCCATAATTGCTCGCGTGGCTGCATTCTGGACAAGCTGAAGTCTTCGGGTGCACCTCAAGGGGAGCCCCATGTAGAGAGAATTGCTGTAGTCCAGATGGGATGTCACGAGGGCATGAGTGACTGTGCAAAGGGCATCCCGATCCAATAGGGGACGCAACTGGCGTACCAGGTGAACCTGGTAGAAAGCCCTCCTGGCCACGGCTGTCACTTGATCTTCCATGGACAGACGGGTATCCAGGAGGATGCCCAAGTTGCGTGCCCCATCCACAGGGGTAAGATGTTCGTCCCCTATGGCCAATGATGGAGTCAACTGGTTGTACCGGGATGCCGGAAACCACAGCCACTCGGTCTTGGACGGGTTGAGTCTGAGTCTGTTACTTCCCATCCAGGCTCGCACTGCTTCCAGGCACTGGCACATCACTGCTACGGCATCGTTGGGGTGGTTTGGGGTAGATATATAATCAGCTACGTATCATCAGCGTAGAGATGGTACTCTACCCCAAAACCACGGATGATCTCGCCCAGTGGCTTCATATATGTGTTGAACAGGAGAGGCGAGAGGACCGACCCCTGAGGCACCCCACAAGTGAGGGGTCTCGAGGTCGACCTCTGCTCTCCTGCCAACACAAATTGCGATCGACCGGAGAGGTAGGAGGAGAACCACCGTAATACGGTGCCCCTCACCCCCAACCCCTCCAGCCGATGCAATAGGATACCATGGTCGATGGTATCAAAAGCCGCTGAGAGGTCTAATGGGACCAGGATGGAGGAACAACCCCCATCTCTGGCCCTCCAGAGATCATCCACCAATGCGACCAATGCCGTCTCGGTGCTGTGCCCGGGCCAGAAGCCGGACTGGCGTGGGTCCAGATAATCAATTTCCTCCAGATGACGGGGAAACTGTTGTGCCACCACACTCTCTACAACCTTCGCCAAAAAGTGAAGGTTGGAGACCAGACGGTAATTAACCAACAATGCTGGGTCCAGAGTGGGCTTCTTCAGGAGGGGTCTCACCATCGCCTCTTTAAGGGAGGCAGGCAAGAAACCCTCACTAAGAGAAGCATTGACCACCTCCTGGAGCCAGCCTCGTGTAACCTCCCAGGATGCCAGTACAAGCCAGGAGGGACACGGGTCCAATAAACATGTGGTGGCTTGCAGTCGCCCAAATAACCTGTCCATATCTTCGGAAGTAACAGAGTCAAACTCTTCCCACAAAACTGTCTCAAGATCTGCCTCGGGGCATCCCACTGGGCCACTATCGATGGGGACTAACTCGCTCTGAATCTGAGTGATTTTATCCTGCAGATAAATCCCAAATTCCTCTGCTCTACCCTGTAATGGGGCTTCCCGCACCCTCTGTTGAAGGAGGGAGCGGGTCACCCTAAACAGGGCGGCAGGGCAATTATCTGCGGATGCGATGAGAGTGGCACAATGATGACGTTTGGCCACTTTCAGTGCCACAAGGTAAGTCCGTAAATGGGCTCTCACCTGTGTTCGGTCAGATTCAGACCGTGTAGATCTCCATCTCCTCTCTAGGCATCTCTTGTGGCGCTTCATCTCCCTCAGCTCCTCGGTAAACCAAGGAGCCAGGGTGGTTCGTCGCCGCAAGAGAGGCCGCAAGGGCGCGACCCGATCCAAGGCTCCTGTGGCCGCAATATTCCATGTGGCCACGAGGTCCTCCATCGGGGCGCGGGTCAGGGATACAGGAAGTGGCCCAAGCGCCGTCTGGAACCTGTCAGGGTCCATCAGGCGCCTGGGGTGGAACCATATAGGTGACTCAGGTTCCGCCTCCCTGCGGTGGGGTGTAGCGATTGGAAAGTCGAGCCAGAGAAGTGAGTGATCTGACCATGACAGGGGTGTGATGACTATATCCCCTATACCCAGATCACTCTTCCATTGGCCAGAGACAAAGATTAGATCCAGCGTCTGTCCACCCTCGTGCGTGGGACCCTGAATTACTTGGGTCAGGTCCATGGCCGTCATGGAGGCCATGAACTCCCGAGCTACCTCTGATGATTCGCCCACCGATGGCAGGTTAAAGTCCCCTATGACTACTAGTCTGGGGGTCTCAACCGCCATCGTGGCGATCACCTCGAGGAGCTCGGGCAGGGCTGCTGTTACATAGCGGGGAGCCAGGTATACAATCAACATGCCCAACTGCCTTCCTAGGCCCCACTTCACGCAGAGGGACTCACAACCGGTGGTCTGTGGCACAATGGTCTCTCTCGGCTCAAGACCTTCCCTAACAATAACCGCTACCCCTCCACCCCTGCCTAGGGCCCGTGGCTGATGAAAAGCGCGGTAACCTGGCGGGCACATTTCAACAAGGGGGAGTCCTCCCTCGTGGCCCAGCCAGGTCTCCGCAATTCCCACCAGGTCCAGCTCCCCCTCTGACACAAGGTCATGGATGAGGGGGGCTTTGTTGACCACGGACCTGGCATTGCAAAACTTCAGCCGCGGGCCCTGGCACTGTAATCCCTGACCACCTAGCCTGCGGGGGTTGTGGCACCTGACCGTCTGCAACCATCGTCCATGCGCCCCCAACCGGGAAGATAGAACCTGTCTCCCATCGGACCTGCCTCTCCCTGCAACCCTCTCGATGGTTAGTCCCTCAATGGAAATGACCCATGTGTCCCCCCTCTTAGTGGATCCATCCACCTCCTTCCTCAGTCTGCTGGCTCGGTCCATTCCCTTCTTACTAGTCTCGACCTGTCTATACCCTCCCCCCTCCCTGGTACCCCTAAAATACACAACAGATTCCTAACTAAAAAAACCCTGAGACCACGCTTCGCCCACCTCTCCGGATTAATAAATCCCTCATCAAGGCGGGCCCTCGTTAAAGCGGAGGGCCAGACCTGCGAGAGCGGGGACTCTCGCAGTAATAACAGGTCTACTTTGGAGTACATATTGATATGAATAAATAATTAAATAAATAATTATATATAAATATAATATGCAAGAAGTATAAATACATAAATGGGTCATGGGTCATAATTGATATTAAAAGACATCGTTGGCCACAATTTAAAAGATGTAAAATATTATACATAGATGATAAAAATATAAATTAATTTCAAAGTGCATCAGTGAGAAATTTAGTTCGGCTGCTGCGTTCCGTAGGTCTTAAAAGGTCATAGGTCTTAAAAGGTCCATAGATCTTAAAGGTCTTAAAGGTTGCATTCTAGGTCTTAAAGGTCTTTAAAGGTTGACTCAAGATCTTAAATTGGCGCCATCAGCGCTGGCAGAGAGTGTGTCCCCCCAGTTGGAACAATCTTCTCAAGGCCCAGAGAGGTCGCTAAGGCCCCAAAGCCAGCCGCGCTTCTTCCTCTCGGCCCAGCCCGGCCCGACCAGCCGGAGACACCATCATCCTCCTCTCCGGCCTCAGGCCTGTTCTATAGGCCTCTCCCAGCCGACCGATCCCCAGTACCTTGAAATAGTCTCCCTTTCCTCTCCCGGCCGGAGCTTCGCCAGCTGACCACTCCTCCGTTCTTATACTCAGCCATTAGCCGCTCTTCACCCTCCTCTAACCTGGGGGGCCCTACTACTGCCCCCCCCCGGCTCCAAGCAGCATCGGCTACAGCGTCGGCGTTCACCGGCCTTCTCCAGTGCCTTCTGGCCTCCACAGGTCTTAAAGGTCTTTAAAGGTTGACTCAAGATCTTAAATTGGCGCCATCAGCGCTGGCAGAGAGTGTGTCCTCCCAGTTGGAACAATCTTCTCAAGGCCCAGAGAGGTCGCTAAGGCCCCAAAGCCAGCCGTGCTTCTTCCTTTCGGCCCAGCCCGGCCCGACCAGCCGGAGACACCATCCTCCTCCTCTCCGGCCTCAGGCCTGTTCTATAGGCCTCTCCCAGCCGACCGATCCCCAGTAACTTGAAATAGTCTCCCTTTCCTTTCCCGGCCGGAGCTTCGCCAGCTGACCACACCTCCGTTCTTATACTCAGCCGTTAGCCGCTCTTCGCCCTCCTCTAACCTGGGGGGCCCTACTACTGCCCCCCCGGCTCCAAGCGGCATTGGCTACAGCGTCGGCATTCACCGGCCTTCTCCAGTGCCTTCTGGCCTCCACAGGGCCCGCCAAACGTCTGATGGCCCAGCCAGCATCCACCACCACCACGAGGACGCCGAGGACGCCGACCTCCGTTCCGGCGCTCTCACCGCCGTCCCCGCCGCCGTCCCCACTGATAGCCTCCATTCCGGCGCTCTCACCGCTGCCCCCGCAACCACCTCAGCCGTCTTCCGGCCTCCTCAGGCCAGCCAAGCATCCAACGGCCCGGCCGGTATCCGCCGCCGCCACAAGGATGCCGAGAACACCGACCTCCACTCCGGCGCTCTCACCGCCACCTCCGCCGCCGTCTCCGCCGCTGGCCTCTATTCCGGCGCTCCCACCGCCATCTCCACAACTACAGCCGTCCTCCGGCCGCCTCAGGCCCTCCAAGCATCAATGGCGCGGCTAGCGCCCGCCGCCATCACAAAGACGCCGAGGACACCGATCTCCGTTCCGGCACCGCCATCGCCGCCATCTCCGCCGCCGCCTCAGCCGCAAGCCTCACCCTGCAAAATCAGGGTGGATAACTCACCAATCCCAGCCCTCAAAATAGTGAGTAATGGGCTGGGGCATGAAAAATAAGGCCAACGAGCTCCATGACCCATACGGAGCTCGAAGTTAGACCGCCATCTTCGCGCAAGCGCAGCTCATCCTCCATTAAATGGTGACAAGAGATACATATATATCATATCATAATCTTCATACATTCAATCATTTGTTTCGTATCAACATCTGTTTTTAGGAATTACAATAATAGTTTCTATATAAATTCATTTTTGTGATCTGAGTCGCTTTGCTATTGTTTCTTCTTCCTCCTTCCCGCCAATGGGCGAGGCCATGACCCCTCCCGTTCCCCCTTCTTCATCTCCCAGGATTGAGGAATGTTTTTTAAGAAAGGCCTCTGCCTCTCATACTGTTTTAACTCTAACTCTACCTCCATCCCAGAATACCAACATTCCTTCAGGCATCAACCATTTGAACCATACCCCTTTTTTATATAATTTTTTGGATAAGAAGGAATACTTCCTTCTTATCTCTCGAATTTTTTTTGGTATCTGCTTCAATATGGTCACTTCTTTTTGCTGATATGTCAAAGGCCCTCCTTGTTGTGCCCTCAGAATCTCATCCCTTGTGGACCTTCTTAAGAATTTAATGTGAATCTCTCTAGGTACGTTATTTATTCTAGCATATGCTGAATTAATTCTGTAAATCAGATCTATATCCCCCCAGATATATTCTTTATTCTTTTTAGTATATTCTGCTAAAATTGTGCTCATTAAATCCTTCAGATCCTCTGCTTCTGACTCTGGAACGTTCTGAAACCTTTAAAAAAAAGACATTCTTTCAAATTCCATCCTTGACATATGCCCAGAAATATCTATGTTTTCTTTTCGTATTTCCCTTATCTCTTCGTTCATCTCAACTGCTCTCCCCTCCAACACCTCAATCTTTTGTTTATTATCTGCGATTGTTCTTTGTGTCTCCAACAATTCCAGTCTTGAACTTATCAAGTCTTTCCGCATTTTATTTGCGCATGCGCGGAAATGGAGGTCGTGCTGTGAGACGCGGCTGGGAGACCGGGGGTCGTTTCCACCGGGGAGGACACTGCCAGCCCTCGTCGGTCATTTCTGAGGGCTGGCCTGGCAAGAGGACATCCCTGCCGCCACTCCGGGCCGCTCGGAAATGAAGAGCGAGCCCTGTGAGTGATGGTAGGGCGAAGAGCAGGGCGGGGTCCGAATCGGTCTTCTGCGGCCTGGAGCGTCCTGGTGCGGCTGGAGGTAGGAGGCAGGCCGCGAAGCCGGGACGCGAAAGACGAAAGACAACAGACTGGTCGGGCCATGTCGGGTCGGGAGGACTACCATCAGGCCGTATGGCCTACGCTGGGCCCTGCGACCTAAAATCCGATCCCAACCTGCGTTGTTTTCCATTGGATCCCACCCGACCCAAGGCTGGAGGCTGGAGGCTGGAGCGGCTGGTGTGGCTGGAGTGGCGAAAATGGAGATTGTTGTTTGTTGATGGAATGTTGGTGGAATGGAGCTGGTGCTGGAGGAGTTGAGAAGGTGAGAGGATGTTAGAGGAAGATTGGATGAAAGGAACGTGGACAGAGGAGATGTGGAGATGTGGAGCGTGGAGTGAGGAGAGGAGGAAAGAGGAATGAGGAAGGAAGGTGGTGGAAGATGGAGGAGGAGATGGAAGTGGTGAAGGAGTTGGATATTGAGATGGAAGACGGGGAAGGAGAATGAAGAAGGAGAATGAAGGGCTGGTATAGAGAGATTGAACAGAACGAGGAGAATGACGAAGTGAGAGGATGGATGAGGAAGCCACGCAGCCGGGTCGTGAAATGGTGGATTGTGGCCGAAGAGGACCCAGGAAGATCTGAAAGTGTGTGCTTTGGACTTGAGGAAGTAAGCCGTGTCAGCACATGGCAGCATTTTACATCAGGCCGCACAATGGACCATCTAGTCGTGCGGCACTAAATGCAGACTGAGGCCTGTGTTGCCGAAGAAGACAGATGGATGGGGTTGTGACGAGACTAAATTGTGACCCCCCCATCCGAAAGATCTTAGTCTGACTGTCTGATTGTCTTTACCCCTCTGCCTTTTTGGACTATATCCATTTGCACAATCTTACCACTTGTCACTTTATTTTTACCCTGGACTCTGTGTGTGGACTTGCACCATGTCCCCTAGGTTGGATGACCTCTATGTTTTTTAGCAGTGTATTCTAGGCGTGATCTCCTTTGCCTGCGGAAATCTCCACTCTCGCAGGCCTGGCCCCCTTGTTTAACACGGGCCCACCTCGAGGATGGACTGATTGCTCCTGAGAGGTGGGTGAAGCGCAAATTAAGGGGTTTTTTGTATAACTTTTTAATTCGGCTTTTAGGGGGTTCCAGGGTGGGGGGGAAATAGTCTTGGGGGGGAATGGCAAACAATTGGGCCGGCCGGCGGAAGAACGGTAATGGAAGAAGGGGAAGGGGGAGTCATCTCCACTGAAGTTTTTTCCATCGATCCAGTCTTAGGGAGGGGCAGGGGCGGTGGGAGGCGGAATGGGCATCATCGGTTGGGAGACAGTGGCCGCTGGACACAGGCGGTCACGTGCATCAATGCTCCGCCCTCCCATCGCAGACTAGGAGGGCAGGAATCACAGGACCGGGGCCCTAGGCTGATGTTATGCAACACCAGGTCCGTGGTACAAAAGGCCCCCCTCATTCATGACCTTGTGTCAGAGGGGGACCCAGACCTGGTGGGTATAATGGAGACCTGGTTGGGCCACGAGGGGTTTACCCCTCGTAGAAATGTGTCCAACAGGTTACCGAGCCTTTCATCAGCCTAGGGCCCTAGGGAGGGTTGAGTGGGTGGCGATTATGGTTAAGGAAGGTCTTGAGCCGAAGGAGACCACGATCCCTCAGACGACCGGGTGTGAGTCCCTCCTTGTGAAATGGGGCCTAGGGAGGCAGTTGGCTCCTCGCTATGCAACAACAGCCCTGCCCGAGCTCCTAGAGGTGATAGCTGAAGCGGCAGTTGAGACCCCCCAGACTAGTAGTCATGGGGGACTTTAACTTGCCGTCAGCAGGCGAAGCCTCTGGAGCAGCTCAGGAGTTCATGGCCTCCATGACGGCCATGGACCTGACCCAGGTAGTTTTAGGCCCTACTCACGAGGGGGGAAACACACTGGATTTGATCTTTGTCTCAGGACAGTGGAGTTGTGATCTGGGAATAGGGGATCTAGCCATCACTCCCTTGTCATGGACAGATCACGCTCTCCTTCGGCTGGACTTTCCAATCGCTTCAGCTCACCGCAGGGAGGCAGAACCGGATACTCCTATATGGTTCCGCCCCAGGCTTCTAATGGACCCGGAAAGATTCCAGAGGGAGCTTGGGCCAATTCCTGTGACCCTGCCTCGCGACTCGACTGAGGACCTAGTGGCCGCATGGTTAAGTGTGGCCACGGGGGCGTTGGACCGAGTTGCGCCCTTGCAGCCTCTCTTGCAGATGGAGATCCTCTCGCTCCGAAGCCGACCGAACACTAGTGAGAACCCATATTAGGGCTTACTTAGTGGCGATAAGGGTGGCCAAATGCGAGTATTGTGCCACCCTCATTGCATCCGCAGATAACCGCCCTGCTGCCCTGTTTGGGGTGACCCGCTCCCTCCTTCATCAGAGGCCGCGGGAAGCCCCTCTGCAGGGACGAGCAGAGGAATTTGGGATTTATCTGCAGGACAAAATCACTCGGATTCGGAATGAGCTACCCTCCATCGACAGTGGTCCGGTGGGATTGTCCGAGGCTAGTCTTGAGGCACCATTCTGGGAGGAGTTTGACTTTGTTACTACCGAGGATATGGACAGGCTGTCAAGGAGACTTAAGGCGACCATATGTTTATTGGACCCGTGTCCCTCCTGGCTTGTACTGGCATCCTGGGAGACGACACGAAGCTGGCTCCAGGGCATGGTCAACGCATCTTTGAGTGAGGGGTCCTTGCCTGCCGTCTTGAAAGAGGCGGTGGTGAGGCCCCTCCTCAAGAAGCCGTCCCTGGATCCAGCATTATTCAAGAACTATCGTCCGGTCTCCAACCTTCACTTTTTAGTGAAGGTTGTTGAGAGTGTGGTGGCCCAACAGTTTCTACGACACCTGGAGGAAGTTGATTATCTAGACCCGCGCCAGTCCGGCTTCTGACCCGGTCACAGCACCAAGACGGCATTGGTCGCGTTGGTTGATGATCTTTGGAGGGCGCGGGATAGAGGATATTCCTCTATCCTAGTCCTGTTAGACCTCTCAGTGGCTTTTGATACCATTGACCATGGTATCCTATTGCACCGACTGGGGGGGTTGGAACTGGGAGGCACCGTTTTGCAGTGGTTCTCATCCTATCTCTCTGGTCGGTCACAATATGTGTTGGCAGGGGGCAGAGGTCGGCCTCGAGGCCCCTCATATGCGGGGTTCCTCAGGGGTCGGTCCTCTCGCTCCTCCTGTTTAACACATATATGAAACCGCTAGGCGAGATCATCCATGGTTTTGGGGTGGGATATCATCTGTACACTGATGACACTCAGATGTACATATCCACCTCAGACCAGCCCAACGATGCCGCCGAGGTGCTGTCCTGGTGTTTGGAGGCCGTACGGATCTGGATGGGTAGTAACAAACTCAAGCTCAACCTGTCCAAGACTGAGTGGCTGTGGTTTCCGGCACCCCGGTTCAGCCAGATTACTCCAACTCTGGCCATTTGGGGCGAAACACTGTCCCCCGTGGAGAGGGTGCGCAATTTGGGTGTCCTCCTGGACTCTCGGCTGTCTATGGAGGACCATGTGGCAGCCGTGGCCAGGGGGGCGTTTCATCAGGTACGCCTGATGCGCCAATTGCGCCCCTTACTGGACCGGGCTGCCCTTCGCACAGTCACTCAAGCTCTCGTGACATCCCGACTCGACTACTGTAATGCTCTCTACATGGGGCTTCCCTTGAAGTGCACTCGAAAGCTACAGTTAGTCCAGAATGCAGCCGCACAGGTGATTACGGGAGCCCCGAGAAGCTCCCATATAACACCGATCCTGCGCGAGCTGCACTGGCTTCCTGTGGTCTTTCGGGTGCGCTTCAAGGTTTTGACAACCATCTTTAAAGCGCTCCATGGCTTGGGGCCTAGTTATATGCAAGACCGTCTCCTGCCCCATACATCCCTTCGGCCGATCCGCTCCCACAGAGTTGGCCTTCTCAGGGTGCCGTCACCTGGGCAATGCCGCCTGGCGACACCCAGGGGAAGAGCCTTCTCTGTGGCGGGCCCTGCCCTTTGGAACGACCTACCCCCTGAATTACGTATCATCACGGACCTCCGCCTCTTCCGCCAGTGTCTAAAGACACATCTTTTTCAACAAGCCGGCCTAGCCTAACCCTCCCGTTGTGACCATTTAGATAGTTTTAAATTGGGGATTTTAATTTGATTTTAGCATAGGATTACAATTTAATTTACTTTATTTTTAAATTCTATTTATTGTATTGTTTTTGTATATTTTTAAATTCCTGTGCGCCGCCCTGGGAGAAGGGCGGGATATAAATATGAATAAAATAAAATAAATAAAATAAAAATAAATAAAATAAAAAATAAAATAAAAAAATCTTTTATTTCTTTCATTATACTTTGAAGCATTTCATCTGTTGTTGATCCTTGGGTGTCCTCTCCTGCCACTTCTTTTTGTAGCATTGTAGAGATCTTCGCCTGTTGCAGAGTTGGACTGACTTTAGTTGAAGTTGGAGTGGAAAGAGATTTCCCAGTCGGAGGCTTTCTTGAAGCCATTGCTGTTGTTTTAAGTTTTTATAACAAAAAGATGGTGTCGGTGAGCAAGCAGTCAGTGAGATCCAAGATATCAGGAACAGTCTGCGTCAGAGTTCAAACCATATGTTGTATAAAATCCAGAGAGATAATTGTAATATCAAATCCAAAAAAAAAAAGGAATCCACAAATTGGGAGAAACACCAAGGGCTTCTTGAGGAGGCTTTAATTATAGGCTTTTAACTTTGTGATTTTATAAAGTTTTTTTTTAAAGCAATTTTATTAGTTTTACAATTTTTTAAAGGTAAGGGGTATATAAGGTTACAATAAAAATATTTTAGAGCTTTCATGTCGGAGATGGTGGTCGTTTCCGATGCTTCTTGTGAAAACAATTTCAATAAAAAGTGGAAAGAAATACATACATATAATATGATAAATCCATGCATTCAATTGTTTGTTTTGTTAACATCCATTAATGAATTACACTAGATAAAAGAAAAAATCATTTTAATGATCTGAGTCTCTTTCTATAGTTCTTTTCCCTCCTTCCTGCCAGTGGGCGGAGCCACAGCCCCTCCCGCTCCCATATCTTAATCCTCCAGGATTGAGGAGTGTTTTCCACCCCCCTCCCGGAATACCAACATTCCTTCAGGCATTAACCATTTGGAACACACCCCTTTTTTGTACAGTTTTTTAAAGAGAAGGAATACTTCTTGAATTTTTGGGGGGGTCTGCTTCAAACTGGCAATTTCTTTTAGCTGATGCATCAAAGGCCTTTCTCTCTGTGCTCCCAGGATCCCATCCCTTGTCGACCTTCTTCCGAATTTTATATCTATCTCTCTGGGTATATCATTTATTCTGGCATATGCTAAGGTTATGTATTCTTTACTTTTTTTGGTACATTCTGC
Organism: Rhabdophis nuchalis; assembly: GCA_039707465.1. Classification (NCBI taxonomy): domain Eukaryota; kingdom Metazoa; phylum Chordata; class Lepidosauria; order Squamata; family Natricidae; genus Rhabdophis; species Rhabdophis nuchalis. Next base: position 97,399,968 of record CM077647.1, read on the forward strand.
TAAAATTGTATTCATTAAATCTTTTAAATTATCTGGTTCTGAAGCATTATGGAACCTTAAAAAGCAAGACATTTTTCCAAAATTAAAATGCCCAGCCCTATCTATAAATTCTTTTTTCAATTCCCTTCCCTCTTCACTCATCTCAACCATCCCGCCCTCCAACCCATCCATTTTTTGTTTGTCATCTATTATTGTTCTTTGTGCCTCCAACAGTTCCAATCTTGAGCTTGCCAAATCTTTCCGAATCTGCTTTATTTCCTGCATTATGCTTTGAAGCATTCCATGTGTTGATGCTTGCTGGTTGTCCTCTCCTTCTGCCTCTTTTTGCAACATTGTAACAATTTTTATTTAATGAGGGAGAGGGCAAAACTTTTATAGAAAAAGTAACAGAAATTTTTTTTTCCCCAGTCGGAGGCTTTCTTGTTGATATAGTTGATGCTTGAATTCTTTTTGTTAAAGATGGCGTCTGGTGGGTGAAACAGTCTGTGAGTTCCAAGAGAGGGCAAAATCTGTACTTAAATTCCAAATCAATGTTATATAAACTCCAGAGAAAGAATTGTAAACTCCAATCCACCAAAAAGGAGAAGGGCACAATGGGAGAGACACTGAGAGTCACTTGAGTTGGCTGAACATATACATTTGTTAGTCTTGTAAAGTTGAAGGAATGATCAAATTTCAAAGGAAATTTTCCACTGGGAGCAAAGAAGCGCCATATTTCCTCCGCTTTGGCGCATGTGAAGAGTAAGTAAGAGACTTCCGGTTCCGGCTTCTGGCAGCAACGGATGAACCTTGGGGTTCGTCCGCCGTTTTGTTCTTTTTTCTGCCCCTAACGGGGCGGGGTGCCCCCCCTTTTTTCTTTGGGGGGGACCCTCCATAGGGCTGGCTTGCCTGGACTGGTTCTGCCGGCGGCAGCTGGGGAACGGTCCTTGTCTTCGGTCCAGGTGGAAGGAGACATGCTGCGGGGGGTTTTCCCTTCGCCAATGGAGGATGGCAACGTACAATGAATTTGGAGAGAGCTGAGTGTTCGGGTCGGAAGGCTTTCCGGGACTTTGGCGGTGGAGAGTGAGTGATTTTAACTTTGTTTGTGCTGGCAGCCTGGACTGAAAGAACATGGAGGGGGGTGTTTGTTTGTTAAAACCCCCCTCGGATTTAAAGCGGCGCTTAGAAATGGCTCCTCGTTGTGAGGAAGCGGACATTTCGCATCCGGATTGTATTGAAGCAAGTGAAAGTGCTTCGCGGCTTGTTTCTATACGGTGTATCTAAGTCCGGCTGGCTTGATACAATTTTTCTCTTGTTACTTTCTCCTGCTGGCTCTCAGACTGGGTGGTGGAAGATGGCTGCCCTTTGTTCCTGAATGACTATTTTTACTTATGGAAAATTACCAACATCTCTTTGTGATTTGGATTCCCTCTCTCTACTAATGAAGAAATTTCTGGATTAATTGATTCCTTCCCTGGAGTGCCTTCTCTGCTATAATTATTGGCTGTGAAAATTGCTTCTCGTCTGGGTCTTATAAACTTTTTACAACCTTGATTTGAACTGTCTTCTCCTGACTTGCTCCAGTGGCCCCACCCAAAAAACGCCATCTTAGTGGCACTGACTTTAACAGCTTACCATGGCATCAAAATCAGAATTGGCAGGTTTGGAACAAAGAATGACATCAATGGAATCAGTGTTACAAGCTTTGGTGCAGGAAATTAAAGCTTTGAGAGAAGACCATAGCAGCTTCAAGAAGGAACTTTTGGAAACACGGAAACAAGTGCTGGAGAACACACAGAAGACTGAGGAGCTGGAAGGGGGGCTGGCTGGGGCAAAGGGAGAGCTTAAAAATGTTAACAATGAGGTTGGAGAACTGACTGGGCATATGTCTAGGATGGATTTTGAAAGGATGTCATATTTTTTAAGATTTCAGAACATTTCTGAAGAACCTGGTGAATGTCTTTCTGAACTCATGAGCACAATTTTAGCAGACTATTTACATAAACCTAAAGATGAGATCAGAGGGGACATTGACCTAGTCTACAGAATAAATTCGACATATGCCAGGATAAATGAAGTACCCAGAGAGATACATATTAAATTTGTTAGAAGGTCTACCAGAGAGGGAATTTTGAAGGCGCAGAGAGGGGGGCCGCTAATTTACCAACAAAAGGAAGTCGCCATCTTGAAGCAGATCCCAAAAAAGATTAGAGAGATGAGAAGGAGGTATTCCTTCTTATCCAAAAATTGTTTGACCACGGGATTTGGTTTAAGTGGGCGATGCCGGAAGGGATGTTGGTGTTCTGGGATGAAGGAAGAGTAAGGATTAAAACAGTTGTTGAGGCGGAAGCCTTTCTTAAAAAACATTCCTCTGTCCTGGGGGAAGATTCAGGGGGGGCAGGGGGGACCACGGTCCCGCCCGCTGGGGGCCAGGAAGGAGAAAAAGAAGATACAATTGCCAAGAGACTTAGATCAAAAAAATAACTTTGCTTTTTATTAATATAGTATAACCTTTTTATCTAGATGTTTGTACACGACTGCCAGCATAGAATTGAGAATTTAGGATGTATGCACTTATTTTCACCTCGTAGTATTTTTGAAAAATGTTTTTTTAATGTTTTATTCTGAAGCCCTGGAAGGGCCAATGATCCCGACATGAAAGTTCTCAAAATGTTTCTGTATCCCTTACCCTATCCTTTTGGAAAATTGTAAAAACCCAATAAAACTTTTTCAATATAAAAAAAAAATATTTGTCTATATACTTGTGTATATATATTGTGTGCGGGTCTGTTCGTATATGTATATATCATCGATTTCTTATTATCTAAATTTGTATATGCATGGCCATAGGTTAATAATATGATACTTATTATCATAAAAAAAGAGTAAGTAAAATAAGTAAAAGTTCCATTTATCCTTTAACGAGTCTCTGATAGAAGGTTTCCAAGTGCGATTCCATATATGGTAATACTTTTGCTTTTAACTAATAGAAAGTCGGATGTTAGTTTTCTCTCTCTCTCCGTGCCCGGGGAACATTTTAAAATGCCACTTTTTTTCCGAGGGGGGGTTTCTGCAAACTCCCCCTCTATTTTCTCTTTTTAAAAGCTGAATACATCAAATCCGAATACTTACAGTCCACAGGATCAATGCTGAGCCTGGGAACGGTCCTCCAGCTCCGGCACATCAGCCCGTTTTTAAAGTGTTCTTAGTTCCGGCGTTCTTTCGGCAAGAGGGCATTTCCCCCCCCCCTCTGCCTGTCCTCCAGCTCCTGGGGCAAAGCGGTGGGGGTTTCACCGCCAGCCGCCCTTATGGGGGCTCTCTATAGGAGCCCCCCAGCCCCCGAAGGCGCTCACTGGAGTGACCAATCGGCGGACGTGTCCAGGACACGTCCGTTGCGTCCAGAAGGTGGAAGCGATCTCCTCGTGATCTTATAAAGTTGAAGGAATGTTCATTGGTCAAAAAAAAGTTTTCAGCTGGGAACAAAGAAACGCCATTTTCCCACCTCAAGGCCGGAAGAGGAGAAGTAATGAAAGTTTCATTTTAGTTATAACGAGTCTCAGATACAAAGTTGCTACTGCAATTCCTTATATGGAAAAAACATTCCCTTTTAGGTAGTAATAGTTCAGATGTTGGCAATCCTCTCTCTCCCAGGTCTGGGGAGCATTTTAAAATGCCGCTTTGCGAGGTGGGGTTTACAGACAAGCTTCCCCCTCTATTCTTCTTTCCCAAAAAAGATTGAACGTAAATGGTAAAATAAAACTCACAGTCCATCTGCCTATACCGGAGTCCCGGAGCGTTCCTCCAACTCTGGCATTTCAGCCCGATCTTCAGTTTTCCATTTGTTCCGGCATTTCTTCGGCGAGAGGAGTTCCCCCCACTCTCAGCCCTCCAGCTCCTGGGGCGAAGCAGGAACGACACCCCACCGACTGCCATTGAGGTGGGGGTCTCCTGCAGCTGCCCATATGGTGGGGGGGTCACTACAAGACCCCCCCCCCGTGCCCCCGAAGGCGCCCACTAGAGATGGCAAGCGGTGGACGTGTCAAAAACACATCCATCGCCTCCAAAAGCCGGAAGCGCAGTCAAATTCCAACTTCTTTTGAGGTTGTCTATTCTGTCTGTTCTTTTTCCCTATGTATGTCATTGTGAGGCCTCTGATATGTGCTTTACAAGTGTCCCATACATTCTGTAATGATGTGCCTTCCTTTCTGTTTTTCTGGAAGAAATACATCAGTTCTTTTCCCATATATTGCTGGAAACTTTTTTCATTTAATATTCTTGCTTTTAAAGTCAATCTCCCCTTTTTCTTCTGTCCCTTCCAAGTCATTGTTATTGGATTATTATCAGCCCACATGTTTAGGTCTATGTCTATCTTGAATGTTTTGAGTATTAACTCTGTTGACATCCATATCATATCTATTCTTGACCAAGATAAGTGTCTGTTTGAATAGAAAGTGTATTGTCTTTCTTTCGGGTGTTTTATTCTCCAAACATCTTGCAGATTTAATTCTTCTGCCATTGTGAAAAATGTTTTAGGTAAGGCTCATCATTATCTTTATATAATTATACATTCTTACATGTCCCCAATTTGTGGTTCTGTCTTTAAATTTCAATAGTTTCCCATTATAGGTATATTTCATGTTCCCTCTCCATTTTTCCATATCTTGGATTAAATTACCATTAATTATCTCTAAATGACAATCATCGCTGTTCAATGTTCATTACAATTTCCTTAATCTATTATATAAAATAACAAGTGGTAAACATCTCACTTTATTCATCATCTTAAAAGTTCTATGTATGTCCATGTTTCATATATTTTAACCCATGCTTAGTTGTTTTTCTATTGTCATATTTAATTAATTCACAACTCAATTTAATTATCATGTTTAAAAGTGGATCACAAACCTCTGCTTTATCACCTTCCCATATCGGTTTCATATTTATCCATATTCCATATATTTTAACCTTTATTTAGCTATCTCTCCATTATCATATTCAACCCATTAGCAACTCCATTTTATTATCATATTTAGGGATAAAGCCCTTATCTTAATTTTATATTTTCCCATATGACAGTTTCTAGTTGTCTGATTTTTTCCTAGTAAGTCTTTAACCCACTTCTCTGTTCCTGTCTTCTCCCTTTTCTTTATTTTAACTCATCCACTCTCTTCAATTTTCCCCAGGTCACCATCAAAAGGACGTTTATATTTCTCTTTGTTGGGGCATTATCTCCTACTTCAATTTTCCTTATGCCACTAAGAACCTCCAAAACCACTTTTTCTGCTTTTTATTCCCTTTTGTTGGGACACCTCCCCTTTTTACAATTGTCCTGGAGTTTTTTGCCTGCTTTTTATTTCCCTCCAGTCCCCTTCATTGCCTTGTCCCCCCTTCTTCTTTGAATTCTTTTTTAGATACCTGCTTCTCTGGATTCAGAATTCTATTTAGACTTGATATTAATGATTTCTGCATATTTTTATAATTTCACATAATTCTTAAAATTCCCAGTTTTCTATGGTGTCCGGTTCCAAAGTTACAGTTAGTTATACAGTTCCTATTTCAGAGTTCTGTTCCACCTTAAATTTATCTACTTCAGTTGCTGTGGGGAAGAACAATGGGAGCCATCTCGGTCTTTTGTTCTTCCTTAATGTCCAGTTACAAATTTGCAGTTAGTTATACAAGTCTTATTTCAAAATTCTGGTCCACCCTAAATTTAATTCAACTACTGTGAAACCAGAACAGAAGCTGGGACCATTTTAATCCTTTACAGAGAGAGAAAAAAGAGTAAGAGGGAAAAAAACCCTTCATATTTCCCAGTTCTTGGTCCAGTCGATTATAGCTGCTCAAAATATATCATTTGGAACAAATTTGCAAACAGCCAGATTCAAGTATTTCTCTTTGCCTCCTGCTTTTCCAAATTCTGATTTATGGCAGTTGGTTAATTAAAACTTCCCACATAGTCAAGGTTATGTTATTAGTTATCAGTGAGATGAAATGCTTTTTGGAGTTGCTTAAGATATATTATTTGGAAGAAATTCAAAACAAAGTAAATCCTTCAGAATGTTTGGTTTAGTTAGGAGCTATGCGTCATGGTGAAACTGCGGCTTTCCAGACACTCCAGAATAGCCATCAAATCTGGATTGTCTGGACAGTCCACTTTGGATCTAAGCCATCCTTTAGAGATGGTAAGAGGAAGGGGAACATCTGGTGGATCCAGAGTCACCTGCAAAGTCTCTGGAGATCCAGAAAAATCTCCTTTTGCCAGCGATCAAGAGCCAGCCCCTAGGCTGCTGAAGCTGCTGGCAGCTCCCTAAAGTAAGAGCCGGAGAGAGAAGCATGCCATTTTGGTGAGAGTTTTTTTAACTTTTTCTATTGTAAACAGAACACCCTAAGTTTGGAGATTTAAGGCAAAATAGAGGATAATCAGAGATTAAGTGGCAGATTTAAGCAGGGTTGATTGAAATCATCTCCTCCCCCCCCCCCCCGCTTTTTTTATTATTGGAAGCCAGGCTGGACTTTCACTGTAATTTAAAGTGGATTTGTTTTGGAGCTTTCTCTTTATTTTTAATTCCTTGATTTTGAGAGTGAATTGAATAGACGTATTTTTTATTTTATTTTTTATTTTTTAACTGCTCTAAAAACTTCCTTTTCCTTTTTTCTTCGGTTTTGAAAAAGTTTTATTGGGTTTTACAAATTTTTATAAAAATAGGATAAGGGATTGTAAGGAGTTACAAAGACATATTGAGAACCTCTATGTCGGAGGTGTTGGCCCCCTCCAAGACTTCATAAAAAGAAATAGAAAATACAGTAAAATTTTCATTTTTCTACAAAGTGGAAAGAGATACAAATATTTCAATTTTAAAATCTATGCAATCATTTATAAACATCCAAATAAGATTTGTAGTATACAGAAAAAAGTCACTTATGAAATCTAAGTCTTATGGCAATTGTATCATCCTCTCCCTGACCTCCAGTGGGCGGAGCCATGGCCCCCTCCGTTCCCCCATTTTCATCCTCCAGGATAGGGGAGTGTTTTTTCTTTAAAAAGGCATCTGCCTCTGCAATTGTTTTAATTTTTATTCTTCCCCCCTCCCATAATGCCAACATTCCCTCAAACATCACCCACCAGAAACACCCCCCCCTTTTTAAATAATCTTTTAAATAAGAAGGAATAATTCCCCCCTATCTCTATAATCTTTTTCGGGATCTGTTTCAAGGTGGCAACCACATTCTGTTGATAAATTAAGGGACCGTCTCTCTGTGCTCTCGGGGTCCCCTCCCCTGTTGGCCTTCTCACAAATTTAATGCGTATCTCTCTGGGTACTTCATTTATCCTGGCATATGCTGAGTTATTTCTAGAATTTTTTAGCTCTTCCCTTGTCACAGGCAACCCCCCCTCCAAACCATCAATTCTTTGTTTATTTTCCATTAGCACTTTCTGTGTCTCCAAAAGTTCTGATTTTGAGCTGACATTATCTTTCCGGATTTCCTTAAGTTCTTTCATAATGTTTTGAAGAGTTTCCTCTATTGATGATAACCGTGTAGCTTCCATCTCTGTTTCTTTAGGTAACATTAAAGTAATCTTAAGTTGATGTAGCTGTATTTTTAAAGCACTAATGAAAGTTTTAAGTCTTTGTCGCTAATATGGCATCCCTGGAGAGGCAGTCCACGAAGCAAGGAGAGAACAAAAGCCAGTGTCCAGACTCATAAATCCATTTAATTATAGTCCAGAGAGAAAACAAATTCTTAAAAACAGTAGATAAAAAAGAACAAAGAAGGCACAGCAGGGAAAGGTCCAGTTAGTCAATTACATTCTTCTGTTAATAAAGAGAGAAGAACAGTCCCAAACGTAAGGGAGTGCCAGCAATGTTCCATGAAAATATATCTCCTGGGAACAAAGGAACGCCATCTTCCCCTGCTCCTCTGTAAGCCGCCGAGAGTTGGTGAAAATCAGTTCAATTGTAGCCAGATTTTGATACAAAGTATCCAAAGATCGTGCAGGAAAGACTTTCACTTATGGTTTAAAAAAATCGGATGTTGATTTCTCCGCTTCCCCAAGCCTGGGGAACATTTCTAAACGCCGCTTTTTTTCCATTCCGAGGGGGGGGTTTACAAACTCCCCCTCCTTCTTCTTTCAAGTTTAAAGTTGAGAGCATTAAAATAGAGTCACTCACGATCCACTTTGCAGCCAGGAGCCTCGGTGTTGCCTTCAACCCCGGCATTTCAGTTGTTCTTTAAACGCAATAGCTGTTCCGGCTCTCCATCGGCAAAGGGGACGATGCCCCCCCGCGACTCATTCCTCTGCACCTAGGTCAAAGCGGGGGCCACCCCCGACTGTCGTCAGGGTGGGGGGATTCCCCGCAAGCCGCCCGTACAGCAGGAGTCCTTTAAAAGAACTCCCTGCCCCTGGGGGGCCGCAGAGGCAACCAAGCGGCGAACGAGCACCAAGACTCGACCGTTGCCTCCGGCCAACCGGAAGGAAGTCCCCTTTTCCTTTTTTCTTTACCTCATTACTTTTTACTTCTTTTGTTTTTAAAGACAGAGCTGTAAGAGGCTTGAGACTGGATACAATTTAATACTGTCACCCAGTGGATTTGAAACAAAGTTGCCAACTTTTATTACTGGAATTGTTTAGAGAGAAACGTTTTCATTCAAGGTTAAGACCTGATATAGGCAAGAACACAGTTGTTTATGCAGGTGTTTCTTATGGGATCTTTAGTGTCTTGGAAACCTATTTTGAAAGATGGATGAAAACATATAAGAGAAGATTGGCGTGACCTTGGAAAAGCCTCTACATCAAAAGGAAAAACTTTGAACTTTCTCTACTCTCTCTCCGGCAAACAGTGTTTATATTATTCTGCCTGGGATGTGATGATTTTTTACTTGCCCTCTTCTTTCTTTTTTGCTGAAGCTTTGAAGTTTTTAAGTGTTGAATACTGCCTTTTATCTTTTTTCCTTCTTGAGATATTTGGATGGTTTGTTTTTAAACTTAAATGGATTGAATTAAAGAAATCTTCAAGCAAAATTTTTCATTTTCCTGGTTAAGATATTTATTGTCTTTTGGGCTTTTTATACTTTTTATATATTTTTTTCTTTTTTACTCTAACTTTGACTCCCTTGCCTACTTTTACTACTCATTTACTGTTCCTTGATTTACATCTTTTGTGATACGCCAGTGGCCATCTGGGATATATTTCCTTTTTCTTTTCTTTTCTTTTTCTTTCTCTCTCTTTTCTCTATATAGTTAATCTCAACTGGATAAAAACACAAAAAGAAAAAAAGAAGAGAACTTCCGGTGACGCTGCAGCAATAAGGAGTAGGGTAAGGAGCTCTCCTGGATACCCTTTCCTCTTTTCAGTGTTTGGCAGTTTGATTTGGCTGTTGCAGATTGCGTTTAGATCGGCAAAAGAAGAGGGGATCATGGGGCGATCATGGGGGTGGTACAAACCCCCTAAAAAACCTCAATTTCCCCCAAAGGTGCCAATGCAGAAAGAAGGCACCAATCACAGGTGCCCCTAAGCTGTAGGTTCACTGCTGTCTGAAGCCAACTGACATCTTACTACAGCCATATGAGGCTTGTGATAGGTACTGAGGGCCAGACTTTACTTTATTACTTCTATCCTCAGTGGATTGATGTTTGAACAACAAGCCCAAGATCGAAAAGTGGCAGGAAGAAGGAGGCTGCTAGTAACGCAGGTACCAAGGATCACTGAGGGCTATTGGATCGAGCGAGATTGTAGCTGAGTGGAAGTGGGACAGTCTAAACGCAATTGAGAAGCTGCTGCTGGACTGGGCTGTGTAGCTGGTTGAACTGATTTTGAGGAACTGGGCTGAGCCAGGGAGGTTGAGTGTTACTCAGCTATACAATCTGCATCTCCCTTAGAGCAACTGTAGCCGGGAGAAAGAAGGAAGTGGAAGGAAGATAAAAGACCGAACTCTGTCTATGGAGCTCCAAGACATAAGAACTGGACTACCACCTAGTGGGTGATATTTGAAATATACTTTAAAAGAAAAAAAACTCTCTTTCTCCTCTAGACTCAAAGATTGAAACTGAATGAACTTGATGATATCTCATTATTCCTGCTAGTGATCAGTGATCTGATTGAGGTAAGTACCAATCAATTAAGTAGTCTCGTATTATTATACTTTAATACAAAAAATTAATTAAATGGATAGATTAAGATTTTCAGATTGATTAGGTGTCCTAAATCAATTAACTGATAGATTGATAACTATAAGTATTATAAATTGTTAAATTGTTAACTATACTTATTCAATTTGACTTAATCAATTAATCAATTGATACATATAGATATATATATAAGCGAGATGGTTGTGACTTGTTATTTTAATAGATCAACTATTATAATAGATTATAAATTGAGTATAAATTGAACATAGATTGTTTATAAATTATAAACTAATTATAAATAGACTAAATAGACTACAAAGTACAAATCATTTATAGCCTGAGTATATTAGATTGACTGGGTGAGAAGTAAAATTATAAGACTGACAAGTAATTAGCCTAGAGTAGTGCAAATAAGTAGTTCAGAGCAGTGTACTGGATAGCAAGAACAAAGAATTATATGTATGTTGGAGTGGAGCAATCTCTTTTGTCCGATAAAGATGGCAAGAAATACAATTACTGCCAAGAGGATGACACTGACAGCTCCACAGCCTCATTCCCAGTTATGACCCTCCCAACCACACGTAAATTAGTGGATGACATGATTTCAACAGATACAGCTTCTAACACTACTGCAATACCCTAAAATCTCCAGGTCATACTTAAAACACTACAAGATACAATGACAATAATGGTGAAAAACCAATAAGTAACAACTAAAGGAATAGATGAAATGAAATCAGAAGTAACGGTGGTAAGGGATGAAATACGACAAATGAACCTCAAAATGGAAGAGATGAACCTGGCAGTAGCATCGTATGGAGAGCAGATTGAGGAAATAGAGACTAAAACAGGAAAACTGGAAGAGAAGGCGATGTGGCTGGAAGTAAGGCAATCAAGAGTAAACAAGAAGCTAGAAGACAAATTAATATTTATGGAAATGGACAGAGCAGCATTTTTCTTACAGTTTCAAAATATTTTGGAAGAAAAGGACGAGAACTTGAATCAAATTATGACGGACATAGTGGCAGAGATTACAGGAAAAGACAAAGAGATAGATTAAACATAGATGAAACCTTCTGGGTATATACAAGTTACGCTAGGCATCATAATTTACCAAAAGAAATCCATATACGCTGCAATAAGAAGACACTGTGTGACGAGGTATCGCGGGTAGCAAGAGATCAGAAAATAGCTTACAAAGGACAAGAAATAAACATACTACGTCAGTAACTGACGAGTTAGGGAAATAAGGAAAAGCTATGAATTTCTCACAAGAAGACTACAGAAGATGGGAATCCATTATAGATGGCTGATACCAGATGGACTGATTGTGAGCTGGCAAGAAAAGTGGATACGGATAGAAGACCTAAGAGATGAACAGGAATTCTTTGATGCACATTTTAAAGCTGATAATTGAGAGAATGAGGAAGGTATAGAAAATGGAAGTCAAGAAGAGTTACTGGAAACAAAGGCGACGAAGGAACAGAAAATGTTAAGCGAACAAAAGAAAGAGCAAACCACAGGAGCCTCAGGAACCCAGATGGTGACGAGGCAGAAAAAAAAACTGATTGAAGGAACTAAATAAATAAACTGGCAGGAGAAGGACCCTGGTTAATATCAATCAATATCAATGGCTTAAACTCACCAAACAAACAGAAGAAAATACAAAAGAAGTTGCTGCGGGGGAGATATCAAATAATAGGTCTACAGGAGGTACATATCAGAAAAGGTTACCAGAACTTACTCCTATGCCCTAAACTTGGTGACTTATTTGTGTCCCTGGCTGAACAAAAAAACAGAGGAGTAGCAATATACATACATAATCCAGTGACACTATGTTGGAAAGAAAAGAAGAATAGGGGAAGATGGACAATGAGGACAGATTTGGTAAGGGAGAAAGAATTTGTTATGGGACTAAAAAAAGAATTAAAGTTCTTTTATGAGGAAAATAGCAGGAAGATACTTCGCTACAAAATATATGGGACACTACGAAAATGGTTATAAGAGGATATAGGATAAAAATTTTGGCACATAAATGGAAATTGGAAAAAGAAAAAAGGGCCAAAAGTTTAGAAGATTTAGAGAAGGAAGAGTGGCCATTACAGGTAGACCTGGATAATGGGAGTACTAAAGAGAGAAAAGAACTCCTTAAACATAAACTAGCGTTACTAGGTCAAGAAGCATTGGCAAAGCATTGGGAGAAGGTGGAGCTACGCAGCGCTGACACAACCGGAGGTCTCTTAGCTGCAGGGACCCCAGTTGAACTTTTGTTGCCCCCTTGGTTCCATAGGAACCTAAACCATCCTGGAGGGACAGCGACCAGGAAGCAACCCTCGCTGGTCACAGGGGTTTCGCAAAACCCCTGTTTGACACGAAGGGAAAGCTTCTGAAGGGCAACAAAAAGGCACACCCCCACCCCCACTGTGTCAGTCTCGCTAGTTCCTGCTTCGCTGCCATGGAAACGGGGAGGGTGGGGGGCGTTGGGATGAGTGTGCTCTGCTGGTGGACAATGTTGATCGTTGGTGTTATCTCTTGGTTAACGGCCATGCATTCCAGGATGGTGAAGACCTGCCCACCTGATGTTGGAGATGGAAGCATATTGGACAATGCAAAGGGGGGGGGGGTTGGGGATTGGGATGGGCTTAAGCTTAATACTTTCTGTTCGCGCCTAAACTATTCACTCTCAGCTTTACTTGGTCTGTACGCTATTGTTACTTAGTAAAAGGAGCCTTATTCATTTCAAAACAATGTCTAAGTGTGGTCTTTCCTGAGTCAACGAAGAAGCAGGCCTGACACACTGGCAGATAAGGCATTGGGAAATCTTCGGAACGAAAGGAACTGCTTGAAGTGAAAGTGCAACACCAGGAAGGTATTCTATCTTGCTTTTGAAACATTTTGCTGATAAACCGTTTTTTTCTTTTTATTAAAGCTTTGAATCTTGAAATAAGCGGCGGACTTAATTAAACGGAGAGATTTCCCCTGTTAATAGAATTTTTTGAAATGGCGGATTGAAGCGCAAGAACAAAGCCATTTTCGAAATTGTATCAAAAAAGTAGTGCAAGAGTGAAGGTGAATGGAATAATGACAGGAGAGATTAAATTGGAAGCAGGTACGAGACAAGGATGTCCCTTGTCTCCAATATTATTTTTATTAGTTATGGAAGTACTGACTAAAATGATAGAAAAAGATGAAGAATTGGAAGGGTATAAGGGATATAAGATAAATTTGTACGTGGATGATACTTTGATTATTTTGAAAGATATAGAGAAAGATTTGAAGAAGATAAATAAACATTTGAAAGAATTTGAGGAAATGACAGGTTTGAAAGTAAATTGGTCAAAATCTGAATTATTAATGGATAAAAATGGTAAGGAGTGGGAGAATATGCAAGAACAATTTGGGATAAGAATTAAAAATACATTGAAATATTTGGGAATAACACTTTCGCTTAAAATTAGGGAATTGAAAAAATTTAATTATGATGTGATGTTGAATGAAGTAGAAAAGAAGATAGATAAATATAAAGAGATAAAGTTGTCTTGGTTTGGTAGAATTGCAATGTGTAAGATGATGTTGTTACCAAAGTTTAATTTTTTATTTGAGATGTTACCATTAAATTTGACAGAGAAAGATATGGAAGGATATCAGAAGAAATTAGATAAATTTTGTAATGGTGGGAAAAGACCTAGATTATTGAAGAAAATGTGGTATCAAAATCAAAAGGAAGGTGGATTGGGAATTCCCAATCTACTTAATTATTATCGGGCCTATAGTATTCGAACTGTGGTAAAAATACTTAAAGGTGGAGACGGTCATTGGGGTGATTTAGAGTTAAAAGATATTAAGAGATTTGGCCCTACATGGTTTTTAGATAAAGCAAAGTCAAAAAAGGTAATTAATAGCTATTGGTTAAAGGGATTGAGTAAAATTTGGAATAAATTTGTTAAAATTTTAATTCCGGATATAACCTTTTTGGCGAAGACAATTGGAAATTGGCCGATCAAAACTAATATAAGTCGTGATAAAGTAATTGAAGATGAAAACATAGAAATCATAATAGATTGGTTAAAAGCCTTAGGAAGCGAAAGTAGAAAAAAAGAAATAATTGAAAAATTGGGGTTAAATTGGTTTGAAAAAATACAGATAGAAAAATGGACTATGAAAGTGAGGGGAAAATGTAAGACAAGTAGAAATAAAACTGAATTTGAAAACCTAGTATCCCAAATTATTAAAGATGAAATTGGGTTAAAGGGACTCGTTAGCAAGATATATAGGATTATAAACTTTGATGGAAAACCACAAATGGCAATGAAGATGAATTGGGAGGAAGAACTTAAGATTAAAATATTAGATTTGGATTGGAAGGTGAATTGGAAGAGTCGAATTATGAGGATTTTATCTATAAGGATTAAAGAGCATAATTTTAAGGTTGTTTGGAAATGGTATTTGACTCCATTAAGATTATCATTGATGGATAAAAAAATCAGTAATAAATGTTGGAGATGTAATACGGAATTGGGAACTTATGAACATATGTGGTATAAATGTGATAAAGTTAAAAAGTTTTGGCAACAATTGGAGAAAACGATATTTGAAATGATGAAGAAAAGAATAATACTGAGATCAGAAACTATATTATTGTTGATAATTAGGGAATCAGAATTAACAAAATATGAGAAAGAATTAATTAGAATTATGATTATAATAGGTAGAATTATAATAGCAAGATATTGGAAATTAGAGGTGAATTTTAAAATAGAAGAGTGGTACTGTGAAATGTGGAAATTAGCTTTAAATGATAAAATGACATGCGATATTAAATTTAGAGAGGGTGTTTATAAAAGAGATATTTTCTGGAAAACTTGGAAGCCATTTGTGGACTATGCGCTTGGAAAATTGGATGCTTCAATACCTGTACCCAGAGAACGTGGATTTTGGAGATTGTGAAGATATCCGAAGAACCAAATCTTCCTTTCTTTTATATAGCACTGGGTGAAATATTGTACCGTATTGTATATGTAATTTTTGTTGTTGCGTTTAAAAAAAATAAAAAAAATTTAAAACTAAAAAAAAAAAAAGACAAAGCCAAGTGGGGGATCTTTACCCCCGACAAGAGTTTGACAAGGCCCTTCTGGAAACTAATTAAAAATGTATTACTAAAGTATATAACCTCTTGCTAACTTGAAATATAGCTCACGAAATTGTCAAATACTTAATGATAGCCTGGGGGAGAAATTTTGGGTATTCATTGGATCTTGAAAAGTGGCAAGAAATATGGCAAAGGACAGTAAAACTAACGATGGCAGTGTCTTTTAAAGAAAACATATTTAAGATGCTCTATAGATGGCATATACCATGAGCAAGAATCGCGAAGATGTCTCCTGGAACACCTGGAGAATGTTGGAAATGTGAGTCAGACAGGGGCACATTTTATCATCAATGGTGGACATATCCACAAGCCCAAAGATATTGGTGTAAGATAAAAGATTGGTTTATGGAGATTATGGGAGAGACTTTTCAACTAAAATCAGAGGTTTATTTATTGGGGATAAACCCCGGTGGCATAAGGAGAAAAGACTGGTATCTCTTTATACATATTACCACTGCAGCTAGAATAGCATATGTGCAATTTTGGAAAGGGAACCATCAGACCAACTAATTATCAATAAAATCTTCTGGTGTGCTGAATGTGATAGACTAACATATATTCTTAAGGATAGATAAGAAACAATATTTTGCCAAAGTTGGGGAAAATGGTACAAATGGATAGAGGTAAAAAGATCATGAGATAAGTGATAGGGAAAAATGTACAGTGCAGATATATAAATAGTAAATAAAATAAATATATGGAGTAGTAACAACTATAAAGAACTAAGGATTAATAAATGTAAGATGTAGATAGGTAGAAATAACTGAAAATGTAGTAAGATGATATATAATGTTACTTTGTAACTGTATACATATAGGGGGTGAGTCACTCCCAGTTGTATCTATGAAGTTTTGTCTTGTTAACGTCCTTTAAGATTTCCTTGTGTTTTTTGTTCTCCATAAATCATTTATAAAGGGGGGGAGGGAGAAAAAAAGAAAAGAATAAAATCCGGAAGATGAGTAGAACGACAACACCTGTGGGTTCTGCAACAATGATCCCTGCTTCTTCTCCAGCAGGAGGACAAAGATCAATACAGATGATGATCCAACAGAGAAGGCTATAACACTAGAGGCAATTATGCAAGGAATAAAAAAAACTACAAGCAAGAGCCAATATCAATGACAAGAAGCTAGATACTCTTGTAAAAAGATCTGAAAGTATGGAAAAGAGGAGACAATAGAACAGTGAATAGAAAATATAAAACAAAAAACAGGCAAGACAGAGGGAAAAATAGAAAATATTCAACAATGGATGATGAAACAAGAAGATAGAATGCAAGAAAATAATGAAAAGGAGGAACAAAGAGAGAAGAGGGATGAAGAATTTGACATTAGATTGAGTGATATGGAAAAAGAAAGTAGTGGAATAATAGCATGGGAGATGGACCGCTCTGAATACTTCCTAAGATTTCAAAACATAATAGAAGAAAAAGGAGAGAACCTGTCACAAATAATATCTGAAATCCTGACAGAGGTGTTAGAGATACCCCAAGAGAAGATGATGGATGGCATAGATGAGGCATTTTGAGTAAATACAAGATATGCAACGAGAAATGCTCTCCCAAGGGAAGTCCATGTAAGATTGACTAAAAAAGCATTGAAGTTACAAATATTGCAGAAAACAACAGATAGAAAATTGGAATATAAAGGGAAGGAGATTGTAGTCTTAAAGCAAATTTCAAGAAGAGTGAGAGAGAAGAGAATATCAATTCCTGACTACAATTCTGCTTAAGAAAGGTGTTAACTACAGATGGCTTATACTGGAAGGTTTAATATTTTTATGGAAAGGACAAAGGTACAGAATTGATACAACTGAAAAAGCAGAGGCCTTCTATATGGAACACCTCAGAGGGAAGGCTGAGAAGACTGAAAAAGAAGAACCATTGGTGCATCTGTTAGATGTACCCATGACTGAGACTGAGAAGATGGAAGGAGCCCTAGGTGGGATTGATGTTGAAGAAGGTGCCGTAAGGGGTGTATATCTCAGAGAGCAATGGGAACCAAGATCAACTAGAGCTATAAACCCTACATATAAGATATAACCATGGAAGAAAAAAAATGCTTGCAATTAACATAAATGGACTTAACTCAGCAATTAAAAGAAGGAAAATATTTCACAAATTAGAAAAGTTAAAATTAGATATAATTTGCTTACAAGAAGTACATATTCAAAAAAGATATGGACACTTATTAGTACAACCAAAACTTGGAAAAATATTTACTTCATTGGCGGACTGTAAGAAAAGAGGAGTGATCTTTTATATTAAAGACAAAATTCCAGCAAAACAAATTTATACTGATGAAGATTGAAGAATCTTGATGGTAGAAATTATGGATAATACCAAGAAAATACTTTTAATTGCAATTTATGCACCTAATGAAAAACAAAATGAATTCTACAAAAATCTCCACAAGAAAATTAGTGACTTAGACCACATTGATATTTGTATGATGGGAGATTCTAATGGCATTATAAACCAGAACATGGATCATAAAACACACAAAGCAACAAAATTAAATAGAAAAAAACTCCCGAAATCCTTCTTCAGGATGATTGATGAAATAAACTTAAAAATGTTTTGAGAGAAAGAAATCCTACAAAAAAACAATATACTTTCTATTCAAATAGACACTTATCATTCTCCAGAATCTATATGATTTGGACCTCAATGGATTTAATTGGTAATGTACAAAAAGTGGAGATTGAAACAAGCACTTGGGTGGATCATAATCCAATTACAATGAAATGGAGAGGTCAAAGAACAAGATCTAGATGAACATTAAATAATACAATTGTGAAGATCCCAGAAGAAGACCTAACAAATTTACTAGCCTTGAGACAGGGTTCAAAAGAAATCCAATCATTTATTAGGATTAGCATCCTGGTGTTTCTTCGTTGCAGCTAAAACTGCAATTTATCTAATGGTGTCTACACTTTACTCCCTGTATCCCCCTCCCCTCTGCCTGGTAATAAATCATGTTAGCCAATTAGCATCGTAATTAAATATATCCATGCGCGTTACAGGCCAGCTTGGAATTTCCCACTGGCCACAGGAATGTTTGGAATTCACACATCTCTATGTCAACTCGAGAAAAGTCATGGTGATGTTTTTGTGAGTTGACTTCCGGCTCCCCTCACTTCCCGAAAGCAACCTATGGAAAACAAAACAATTTGAACACAGGTGTATAACTTAGCGATGCCTTCCTCCCCCAGGGTTGCTTGGGTTTCCTGCATGGAATTTTGCTATAAGGCAATAATCCTGGATGTTTCTATGCTTCACCCATGATGCCTCTGATAAGGGATAACCCTTCCACTTGATTAGGTATGGAGTTGTCTCCTGTGCCATCTCGAATCAAGGACTCATTGAACTTCATAATGGGTTTGGCCCCCTATGACCATAGGGCCTGGGGGTGCCTGGGGTAGCAGTTGCAGGGTGGATCCGATCACGGGTTTCAAAAGGCTGCTATGAAATGATTGGTGTATCTTCCCCAGCAATCAAGGCAGTCTTAATTGCACTGTGACTGAGTCGATGATCTTTACTATGGGGAATGGTCCCACAAATCTCAGTCCCAGTTTCTTGCTAGGCAGTTTTAATCTCAAGTATTTTGTGGAGAGGTAAACCTTCTCTCCTACCCGGAACGGCCATTGCGGAGTCCGGTGTTTATCTGTCTGTTTCTTATAGGTTTGTGCCACTTTAACCAGTGCTTTCTTGACATTTTCCCAAGTTGCTTTCAGCATGGACATCCAATCAGTCAAGCTGACTGAGGAGGGTGGGTCCCTTAGATATTTAGGCATTGGGACAAAGTCCATGCCGCTCATTACTTTGAATGGTGTGAATCCTGTGCTACTGTGAACAGCATTATTGTACGTGACCTCAGCAAAAGATAAAAGGTCTGCCCAATTAGACTGCTGATAATTCACGTAGCACCTCAGGTACTGCTCTATCATGGCGTTCAGTCTCTCTGCTGCCCCATTAGTGCTCAGATGAAAAGCTGAACTAAGACCCAGAGATGACCCAATGGACCGCAGGAACTCCCTCGAGAACTTAGCTGTGAACTGGACTCCTCTGTCTGAGATGATTCTTCGATGTACTCCATGCAGTTGGTAGATATGCTTCACAAACAGTTTAGCCAGTCGGTCATCTCTTCATTGTGCTGCAGATGGTGCAACTTTTCACATAACTATCCACATATTTCTTCATGCCAGGCCACCAGAATTGCCTCCAGGCTAAGTGTAAAGTCTTTAGGAACCCAAAGTGGCCTGCCGGTTTAGCGTCATGGCTCCTCCGGAGAACTAGGATACGTAGGGATTCTGGAACATATAATTTCATCCCCTTCCATGCAAGATCATCCCTTTTTGTCAAGATGTGTTGGTTGTTTTAGAACCAGGGGTCTGTTAGCAGCGCAGTTTTGAGTCTTGTAGTTAGGTCACTTGCGGGTTGGTCATGGTGTTGCTGCCTGGTGGGCAGCTGTTTGTGTAGAAGGAATAATGGCATCCACTACATGCTCCCGTTCACATTTGTACTGAGGCATGAGGGAGAGGGCATCAGCTAGAAAGTTCCTCCCACCTGGAATGTGCTTTAAGACAAAATCAAAATGGTTGAAGTATTGAGCCCATCAGACTTGTTTGGGTGATAGTTTCCATGGGGTCCTAAGTGCTTCTAGATTTTTGTGGTCGGTCCAGACTTTGAATGGTTTCTGGCTCCCCTCCAACAGGTGTCTCCAGGTTAGCAGTGCCCATCTCACTTCAAAAGCCTCCTTTTCCCATGCGGCCCATTGTCTCCTCGTGTCTGTGAGCTTATGGGAGGTGTAGGCTCAGGGTTGTAAGTTTCCTTGGTTGTTTCTTTGGAGTAGCACTGCTCCCACTGCCACGTCGCTGGCGTCTGCCTGGATCACGAAAGGTTGCTTGGGGTCATTTCTTTTAACATTTTGAATGCCTCTTGGCAGGTTAGGTCCTACTGTAGGGGTTGTCCCGGACAAGGTTTTGTTCCTGGGCTCCCTGTTTTCAGGAGGTCTGTCAGGGGTTTGGCAATCTTCGCAAAGGAGGGGAATGAATTGCCTGTAGAGGTTTGCGAATCCTAGGAAGCTTTGTAGCTGTCTGCTGGGGCAAGGGGATTGCCAGCTTCGGATAGCTTGCACTTTGGCTGGGTCCATCTCTATTCCTTCATTTGACACTCGGTAACCCAGGTAGTCTAGACGTGCATGATGGAATTCGCATTTTGATACCATTTTTATTTTATTTTATTAAATTTATACCCCGCCCTTCTCCTTGCAAGGACCCAGGGTGGCGCACAGGCAATATTAAAAACCATACAAAATGCAAAAATATATCATTAAAAAACTATTAAATTATATCTTGTGCTAAAACCCATTATAAAACCCTAAGAATTTAAAATTTATCCACATTTAAAAGTCAGAAAACGGGGGTTATGCTAGGCCGGCTTGTTGGAATAAATAAGTCTTGAGACGTTGGCAGAAGAGGCGCAGGTCCGAGGTGGTGCGTAGTTTGGGGGGTAGGTCGTTCCAGAGGGCTGGGCCCGCCACAGAGAAGGCCCTTCCCCTAGGCGTCGCCAACCGGCATTGCCTGGTCGATGGTACCCGGAGAAGGCCCTCTCTGTAGGAGCGGATCGGTCGAAGGGATGTATGGGGCAGGAGGCGGTCTCGTATGTAGCTAGGCCCCGAGCCATGGAGTGATTTAAAGATGGTCGTCAGCACCTTGAAGCGCACCCGAAAGGCCACAGGTAGCCAGTGCAGCTCGCGCAGGAGAGGTGTTATGTGGGATTGCCTTGAGGCACCCATAATCACCCATGCGGCCGCATTCTGGACTAACTGTAACCTTCGAGTGCACCTCAAGGGGAGCCCAATGTAGAGAGCATTACAGTAGTCCAGCCGGGATGTCACAAGCGCTTGAGTGACTGTGCGAAGGGCCACCCGGTCCAGTAAGGGGCGCAACTAGTTTATCAAGTGTACTTGATAAAACGCTCCCCTGGCCACGGCCATCACATGGTCCTCCATGGACAGCTAGGAATCCATGAGGACACCCAAGTTGCGCGCCCTCCCCATGGGGGCCAGTTGTTTGCCCCCAATGGCCAGTGTTGGACTTATCTGGCTGAACCGGGGTGCCAGAAACCACAGCCACTCGGTCTTGGACAGGTTGAGCTTGAGTTTGTTACTCCCCATCCAAACCCGTACGGCCTCCAGACACCGGGACAGCACCTCGACGGCATCGTTGGGGTGGTTTGGGGTGGATATGTACAACTGAGTATCATCAGCGTACAGGTGGTATTCCACCCCAAAACCACAGATGATCTCGCCCAGCGGCTTCATATAGGTGTTGAATAGGAGGGGAGAGAGGACCGACCCCTGAGGAACCCCACATAAGAGGGGCCTCGGGGCTGACCTCTGCCCTCCTACCAACACCCATTGCGACCGACCAGAGAAGTAGGATGAGAACAACATATAAGGGTGCCTCCCACCCACAACCCCACCAGTCGGTGCAATAAGATACCATGGTCGATGGTATCAAAAGCCGCTGAGAGGTGGCTGCAAAGTGGATCATGAGTGATTTTGCTTTAATGCTCTCAACTATCAGTCTGAAAGAAGAAGGAGGGGGGAGTTTGTTAAAAAAAAACAAGGGGGAAAAAGTGGCGTTTGGAAATGCTCCCCAGGCTTGGAGAGGCGGAGGAATCAACATCCGATTTTTTTTTAACCTAGTGAAAGTCTTTCCTTTACGATCTATGGATACTTTGTATCGAAGTCTGGCTACAATTGAAATGACTTTCACCAACTCTCGACGGCTTCCAGGGGAGCGGGGGAAGATGGCATTCCTTTGTTCCCAGGAGATATATTTTCCTGGAAAATTGCTGACACTCCCTTATGTTCGGGACTGTTCTTCTCTCTTTATTAACGGATGAATGTAATTGATTAATTGGACCTTTCCCTGCTGTGCCTTCTTTGTTCTTTTTTATCTGACTGTCTTTAAGAATTTGTTTTCTCTCTGGATTATAACTAAATTGAACTCTGAATCTGGACATTGGCTTTTGTTCTCTCCTTGCTTCGCGGACTGCCTCTCCAACAGACGCCATATTAATGACAAAGACCTAAAACTTTCATTAGTGCTTTAAAAATACAGCTACATCAACCTAAGATTATTTTAATGTTACCCAAAGAAACAGAGATGGAAGCTACACATTTATCAACAATAGAGGAAACTCTTCAAAACATTATGAAAGAACTTAAGGAAATCCAGAAAGATAATGTCAGTTCAAAATCAGAACTTTTGGAGACACAGAAAGCACTAATGGAAAATAAACAAAGAATTGATGGACTGGAGGGGGGGGGTTGGCTGTGACAAGGGAAGAGCTAAAAAATTCTCACAATGAAATAGTGGATTTGGATGGTTATATGTTTAGGATGGATTTTGAAAGGGTGTCTTATAGAAATAACTCAGCATATGCCAGGACAAATGAAGTACCCAGAGAGATATGCATAAAATTTGTAAGAAGGCCAACAAGGGAGGGTACCCTGAGAGCACAGAGAGACGATCCCTTAATTTACCAACAGAATGAGGTTGCCATCTTGAAACAGATCCCGAAAAAGATTATAGAGATAGGGAGGAATTATTCCTTCTTATATAAAAGATTATTTAAAAAGGGGGTGTGTTTCAGGTGGGTGATGTCCGAGGGAATGTTGGCATTCTGGGAGGGGGGAAGAGTAAAAATTAAAACAATTGCAGAGGCGGATGCCTTTTTTAAGAAAAAACACTCCCCAATCCTGGAGGATGAAAATGGGGGAACGGAGGGGGCCACGGCTCCGCCCTATGGAGGCCAGGGAGAGGATGATACAATTGCCAAAAGACTTAGATTTCACAAGTGACTTTTTTCTGTATAGTACAAATCTTATTTGGATGTTTATAAATGATTGATTGCATAGATTTTAAAATTGAAATATTTGTATCTCTTTCCACTTTGTAGAAAAATGAAAAATTTATTGTATTTTCTATTTCTTTTTATGAAGTCTCGGAGGGGACCAACACCCCTGACATAGAGGTTCTCAATATGTCTTTGTAACTCCTTACAATCCCTTATCCTATTTTTATAAAAATTTGTAAAACCCAATAAAACTTTTTCAAAAGAAAAAAAAGCCGCTGAGAGGTGTAATACGACCAGGATAGAGGAGCAACCTTTATCCCGAGCCCTTCAGAGATCATCTACCAACGCGACCAATGCCATCTCGGTGCTGTGACCGGACCGGAAGCCGGACTGGCGCAGGTCTAGATAATCAACTTCCTCCAGGTGTCAAGGAAACTGTTGGGCCACCACACTCTCAACAACCTTCGCTAAAAAGTTAAGGTTGGAGACTGGACGATAGTTTTCTAATAATGCTGGGTCCAGGGATGGCTTCTTGAGGAGGGGCCTCACCACCGCCTCTTTCAAGACAGCAGGCAAGGACCCCTCACTCAAAGATGCATTCACAATGCCCTGGAGCCAGCCTCGTGTCACCTCCCAGGATGCCAGTACAAGCCAGGAGGGACACGGGTCCAATAAACATGTGGTGGCCCTAAGGCTCCTCAACAACCTGTCCATATCCTCGGTAGTAACAAAGTCAAACTCCTCCCAAGATGTTATCTCAAGACCAGCTTCAGACAAACCGACTGGACCACTTTCAGTGGAGGGCAACTCATTCCGAATCTGAGTGATTTTATCCTGCAATCTATACCATGACGTATAGATTGGCTGCCAGAGGTTTTGGCAGGGGTACATGTTCATCAATGGTCTTAGCATAGATAAGGAGGTCATCTAGGTAGAGGAGGACCCCCTTGGAGAGGTGCTCATGCAACACCTCATTTAACTGCATGAATACCACTGGGGGGCCCTGCAGTCCGAAAGGCATCACTTTGAATTGGAAACTCCCTAGGGGGCAGTTAAATGCTGTTTTCCACTCATCTCCCTATCTGATACGTACTTGGTAGTATGCTTCTCTGAGGTCTAGTTTGGTGAAGACTTTTCCCTTGGCCAAGTGAGATAGCATGTCCTTCATGAGGGGGAGGGGGGTATAAGTTTTGTATGCACACCCTGTTTATCCTTCGAAAGTCCACACACAATCTCATAGTTCCACCTTTTTTCTCCTTGAAGAGGACTGGTGCAGCGACCCATGGCTTGGCTGGCTCAATGAACCCCCTTGCAAGATTTTTGTCTATGTATTTGTGCATCTCTTTCATTTCCTGGGGCATCATGGTGTACAATTTGGGCTTGAGTAATTTTGCCCCGGGATGATTTCAATGGCACAGTCTGTCTCCCGGTGGGGAGGCAGAACATTGCACTTGGCTTCGCTGAATACTTCTGTGAGGTCCTAATATTCCATTGGAATCAGTTCAGCCTCTGGGGTTTTGTCAGATGTGATTCCCAGTTGTTCTCGTGGGCTCTCTTGGAGTGTTTCCAGCATGGGTGGTATTTTTGCTTGCTGGTGGGGGAGGGGTTGAGGGCCCCTTGATATCCTAAGTCTGTGGGTACCCCCTTGCCACCAGAGGGTCAGTCCCCACTTGTCTAGCCAGGAAAGTCCCAGTATGACTGTGTCTGTCATTTTGGGGGCTATTATGAATCGGATTACTTCCCAGTGATCCGCTAATTCTAGTCTCACTGGTTCAGTTAGGTGGGTGGCATAGGCTCCTCCCATCAGGGATGCGTCAACCTGCTCAAACCGGGTCGGGTGGGCCAGTCTTTTTGCTCTGATCCCCAGTTTCAGGACTGTGATTAGGTTGATCAAGCACCTTGTGCAGCCTGAGTCTATTAGTGCTTGAAAATCCCCCTGGTTTCCTGTGTTTGGGGTTGTGAGGTATATTGGAAAAAGGAAAGGGTGAATTGATTCACTCACCTTTCGGTCATTTTCTCCCTCGTCATATAATTCGGGTGACTGGTTGTTGTTGCTTGAGGTTCCACCACATTTCCTCGAGGAGAAGGGGCCTCTGCAGCTTGGAGGGATTTCCTGGACATGTTGGTGGTCCATTTAGGGCCTCATTCTGATTGTGCCCTGGCCTTTGTTTTGGGGGCTGGGGTTGGGCATGCAGCTGCCATGTGGCCCATCCCCCCACATCTGTAGCATTTCAGCGGACCTAAAGGGAGGTCTTGCAGTTGGGGGGCTCTCCTCTTGTGGAGGGCTGCTAGCCATTCCCTTGCTTCTCCCTCTAGACCCTCTGCAATGGTATTCACCATGGCTCTGGGGGATGGGTAGAGGTGCCCATAGCATCCTAGGTGGATATCAGTGGAATTAAGGAATAGGGCTAGCTGGTCTGAGTCTCCGTCAAACTTTCCCCTGGATTGGGGTGGGTCACTCAGCACTACTCCCCCAACTCCCTGTTGGTCTGGGTATGCTTGTGCCTGATATAGCTGGCCGTCAACCTCTCCTCTAGTTTGGAGGGAGGGAGAGGTTTTCCTGCTCTGGGTAGTCTGCCTGTTGTGTGGGAGATGTCTTGGTTGCAGTTTCAAAGTCCTTCTCCTTCTATTAGGTGGAGGGGGGGCTGTGCTGCAGTCTGCATCTCCTCCCTTCAACAGGATCAGATATCTCTCCCCCCTCTTTTGGGCTGCATGATGGACCCTCATCAGGATGGTCCATTTAAAAGCCTCTCTCTGTTGGTTTATTGCACTTTCCAGGGATTCCATCTGGGGTTTTGGGAACTTGGCTTGTGTCCAGTCCCACCTCCAGTCCACCCTTGCTAGTTGGGCTGAGTCCCTTCCCTATGTCTGGGGTCTAGGGTGAGGGATTTTCCAGCAGTACTTATCTTTTCTTGCTTCTGTATCTGAGAAAGGCATAGCCGCTTGACATCTCCGCATCCCTTCAGTTGCAATCAATCTCTTGTTGCCTGATTTTTCCCTTCCAGCAGCCCAAATATGGGGGAGGGGTGCTCGGAGAGCTGGAATTCAGGAAACCAGGAATTTTTGAGTTTTGAGTTTTAGCTGTCTGTGAAGATCCCAGAAGAAAACCTAACAAATTTACTAGCCTCAAGACAGGGTTCAAAAGAAATCCAATCATTTGTTAGGATTAACATCCTGGCATTTCTTCGTTGCAGCTAAAACTGCAATTCATATAATGGTGTCTGCACTTTACCCCCTGTATCCCCCTTCCCTCTGCCTGGTAATAAATCATGTTAGCCAATTACCATCGTAATTGAATCTATCCATGTGCATTACAGGCCAGCTTGGAATTTCCCACTGACCACAGGAATGTTTGGAATTCACACATCTCTATGTCAACTTGAGAAAGAGTCATGATGATGTTTCTGTGAGTTGCCAACAATATTGAAAGAGAAAGGCTTTGTACAGAAAATGGAAAAAGAATTGGCTTTCTTTTTTAAAGAAAATAAAAAAGAAGATACATCTATGCAGAACCTGTGGGATACAATGGAGGCCTTTACTAGAGGTCTGATAATAGACTATATAAGAATGAGAAACTTAAAAAAAGACAAACACATAAAGGCTTAGAAAAGGACTATAAGATACTGGAAAAAGAGCTATAGAAATCTCCACACAAAAAAGGAGGAATTGGCACAAAAAGTCAGAGGTGCTAAACAGAATTATTTTGAAAATGCAAATAAGCCAGGCAGATAGTTGGCATATAAACTGAGAAAGGAGAGAGAGGTAAAGAAAATACAACAATTAAAAGATGAATAAGGACAAATTCAGCATGGAAATATTGAGAAGAAGAAAATTACACAAGACTACTATGCCAAGTTGTATAAACAAGAGACTATAGAAGAGGGAGGAGTCAAGCAATACTTACAGGATGCCAATCTCCCCTGGATACCAGATGACATTAGAACCATACTAGAAAATAAAATAACGATGATGGAGTTAACTGAAGCTCTTAAAAGACAAAATAACAGGAAGGCCCCAGGACCAGATGGTCTACCAATGGAATTATATCAAACACTAGAGGAATCTTTGTCTCTCCCTCTTCTAGAAGTTATGAATGAAGTAATGGTTGAAAGCAAAATACCTAGTTCATAGTTAGAAGCATATATTACATTGCTACCTAAAGAGGAGGGAGATCTTACACAAATTAAGAAATATAGACCAATCTCCTTGTTAAATTCAGATTATAAGTTATTTGCATCAATACTGGCAAAAAGACTTAAAAATATATAAATGGGTTTATCCACCTGGATCAAAATGGTTTTTGTTTTTGTTTTGTTTTTTTACCAAAGAGACAAATTAAAGATAATATAAGAATAATCTTAGACACCTTGGAATACTATGAGGCTCATTGTGAAAAGCAAATGGCTTTTCAAAGTACAGAAGGCTTTTGATAATGTGAATTGGCAATTCATGTGTCAACAAATGGAACAAATAAACTTTGGTAAGAATTTTATTCAAGCTATACAAATGGTATACCACAAACAAACAGCCAAAATAATGATAAACAAGAATTGACAGATCCTATTGAAATAAAGAGAGGTACGAGACAAGGCTGCCCATTATCATGGTTGCTTTTTGTGTTAACACTAGAAGTTCTAAATAGAAAGATCAGAGAAGAGGAAGAAATAAAGGGAATGACAATCAAAAAAGAAGAATACAAGCTGCAGGCATATAATAATAATAATAATAATAATAATAATAATAATAATAATAATAATGATGATGATGATGATGATGATGATGATGATGATGATGATGATGATGATGATGATGATGATGATGATAATAATGATAACAACAACAACAACAACAACAACAACAATAATAATAATAATAATAATAATAATAATAATAATAATTTATAAAACCGCTCTCTCTCCCCGAAGGGACTCGAGGCGGTGCACAGGGAATTTAAAAATACATACATAAAACCAACAAGCATAAATACAATTAAAATAAATTAAACTAGACCCTGCGCTAAAATCCCAACTGACTAAAACTGGACCCCAAAAAGTCCCTAATAAAACAATACGATTACCCCAAGCCGGCCAGGCAGAAGAAATGAGTTTTTAGTTTTTGATGGAAGGAGCGGAGGTCCATGGTTGTTTTAATTTCGGGGGGAAGGTCGTTCCAGAGGGTCGGGCCCGCCACAGAGAAGGCCCTTCCCCTGGGCGTCACCCGCTGGCATAGCCTAGTGGACGGCACCCGGAGAAGTCCCTCTCTTTGCAGATGATTTAGTTTTTATTCTTGAAGAGCCATTTGAAACTGCACCCAAACAGATAGAAAGAATTGAGAAGTATGGAAAAGTAGCAGGCTTGAAAATAAATAAAGATAAAACAAAGATCTTGACAAAGAATATATCATCAAGACAAAAAGAAGAATTGGTGGAAATTTTGGAGATTCAATTTACGAACAAGGTTAAATACTTGGGGATCTATCTAACAGCTAGATGTAGTACTCTCAAAGAGGGGAACTATCTTAGACTGAAGCAACAAATTGCAACGGACTCGAGGAAATGGGAAAACCTACATTTATCAGTGATTGGGAGAATACCTACAATTAAAATGAACATTTTACCTAAAATCTTATACTTGTTCCAGACAATCCCAACTAGGTTGGGGAAGGACTATTTTGAAGATTTAAATAAAATGGTGCAGAAATTTATATGGCAGGGAAAAAAAGCAAGAATAAAACTTAAAGTGTTACAAGTTGCTAAAACAAGAGGAGGGCTGAGTTTACCTGACTGGGAGCTATGGAACGACCTTCCCCCTGATATCAGAACGACCACTGACCTCCGCTCTTCCGTACGAAATTGAAGACCTATTTCTTTCGACTGGCCGGCCTTGAATAATTCTCTCTGTCTATTGATTCCAAATGTATTTTAATGGGTTCTTAATCGGTTTTAGCACGGGTAACACTGTTTAATTATGTTTTAAGTATGTATTTTGTATTTATTCTATATTGTTTTTAGTTTCTCCTGTGCACCGCCCCGGGTCCCTGTGGGGAGAGGGTGCGGTTAATAAATCCGAATTTGATTTGATTTGATTTTGATATTACCAGTCTGATGTGGTTTAAGGAATGGATAACATTAAGAAATGCTAGGCTTTTAAATTTAAGGGTCATGATCTGCTGTTGGAATGGTATGCTTTTTTTAATAATTTTTTTTAATTTTTAAACAAACAGAAACACACAACACATCTAACATAAAAACCTCTTCAATTACATACAGTATGTCGATGGGTTACAGGGTCTTTCTGTGTTCTTTCCATAGTCATCACTTAAACTTTATCAAACTTCGCATACTGTCAATCAAATACATTTGTATACATTGTTATTATGCTTCCTTTGTTCGGTTATCACTGTTTCTCCATTTTAAATAAGGTATTCTAAATATATAACTATTATATTAAAATAATTCATTATATCATCTTCTATATATCCAATAATAAAAAGTTATTATTGTTATTATTCTTTTTATCCTGTTCTAAGTCATTCTATTATTTTAGCATTGATAACATTCTCTAATAATTTCCAATTCCATTATTAGTATCATCCATCTACTATACATGTATACAAATCATTATAATTATCAAAGATCCAGGATGACTATTATTACATCCTTTCAACATAAAGCATATTAAATTTAAAGTAAATTTATATTACGGTATGTCATTACATCATCCTATAGTCATCCAGTGATATTACATCTTTATAGTCAATTCCATATAGAGTTATTTGTCTTTTATAAAAAAGCTTTTCAACATCATCTCCATAACCCTCACTTATAGTTTGTATAAAATTTCATATTATCAATCTAATATATATAAATGTTTTATTATCATTATTAATCATTTGTTTGACACTCAAAATTTAACTACATTTAACTAGATTTTATTGTGACATTTCACTTCATCATCCTGTATCCTTCCAGACATAGCATAGTCTTGCCATTTGTAGAGTCTGTATTCTAGGTATTTTCTTGATAAGTCTTATGTGGTTATT
Source organism: Rhabdophis nuchalis (assembly GCA_039707465.1). Classification (NCBI taxonomy): domain Eukaryota; kingdom Metazoa; phylum Chordata; class Lepidosauria; order Squamata; family Natricidae; genus Rhabdophis; species Rhabdophis nuchalis. The sequence goes on from CM077647.1 coordinate 97,430,136, forward strand.
AAAAGCTTTTGGAATCCTGACCAAATTCTTTGCCATGTGAGCTCCTTTTTTTCCTTCATATTGCACCATTTTTCCAAATTAAAAATACTGCCAAACATCCAAGACTTTTACTAGGCTTCAAACAAGTTCAGTGAGATTTTCCTGCTCAAAGCTTTCTCTTTCCTTCAAATGGACACATGTATAAACAAAAGTTTTCCACTAGCCCTTTCAATAAATAAAGCCTATAGCTTTATGATGTGAGATGTTGCCTAGCCTTTAGCCTCTAGATGGCAGTGTTCCCTCTTTTTCCCTCTTTTTTAGTCTTCCTTTGTAAAACTCCTTTGTAGAACTCTGAACTCCGGAAGAAAAAAGGAGGGGGGGGGAATGTTTAATGATTATGATCCAAGCCTTATGAGTCAAGAAATTTTTAATCCACGAATGCTAAATATAAAAAAAGTATAGAGGAAGAAGGAAAGAAAGAAAAAACCAGTCCAGTTTAAAAGGCATTTGTAAAAAGTCCATCCATAGAGAGCAAACAAAATTAAAATAGAAAGGATAACACGATAGTTTTAAACCAGGTTAATTCGCCACTAACATTCTTCTGTCTTCAATTTTATTTTAACTGCAAGTCTTTTGGGCTTTCACTTCTCTGATAATAAAAAAATCTTCTCACCATTTCAACACACTGTCTCTCCTGCACTGCTTCTGTTTCAAAGGCTTGTCCCGACCTCATGTAGCCATCTTGACTTGTAGCCAGCAAAAAGAGCTTTCTCCTGGATCTATCAGGGACTTTGCAATGTCCCTGAGATCAGCAGGACATGCTCTTCCCTATCACCATTACTTCAGAATAGTTTTAGGTCCAAAAGGACCGTCCAGCAAACAGAGATATCAACAGCAATCCTGGAGCTCCAAGGTTTCATGTTGTGTCATTGTGACATCAAGCCACACTCCCAGAATGGCATGCTTTTTTATGGTATAAGGGAAATAACCACATGGTTATTTTAGAAGACATTATATAAAAGAGGCTTTGCTATTAAATTGGGAGACGGTTAGAGGTTACATTATTTAAAAATCCCAGTCTGGATATCAACCATTGAAGCTTTTCATATTCAATAATATACAAAAAGGAACAAACAGTTAGATATGCTGAACTATTAAATACAGAGGGTGAACTTAAATCTATGTATGACTTGAAACAGGAAGGAATTGAAATGAATTGGTATTCATATGTTCAAATACATTCTAGATACAATGAGGATCAAAAAATGGAGGGTTTTTATGATAAAATGACTGAATTGGATAAAATTTTAACAGGTACTGATAAAAAGTAATTTAAAAAACTATATGGTCACCTATTAGAAGCTAAGCTACAGGAAGAACAAGTTATAGAAACTATGATTTATTATTTATTTTATTTATTTTATTTTTCAAATTTGTATCCCGCCCCATCTCCCACAAAGGGACCCGGGGGGGCACACAGGAAAATTAAAAACATAGAAATACACATGTACAAAAAACATAGAAATACACATATACAAAATATAAATACCCATTAAAACTTTGTTAAACCACCAACCTGCGCTAAAACCACATTAAAACCCCCAATTAAAAACATTGATCCACTAAAAGTCAGGTTTGGAACCGGGTAGGTCACGCCAGGCCGGCTAGATGAAAAAAGTACGTTTTTAGGCGCTGGAGGAACACGCGGAGGTCAGAGATGATGCGGAGTTCAGGAGGTAGGTCGTTCCAGAGGGCTGGGCCTGCCACAGAGAAGGCCCTTCCCCTGGGCGTCGCCAACCGGCATTGCCCGGCCGACAGCACCCGGAGAAGACCCTCTCTGTGGGAGCAAATCGGATGTAGGGATGTGTGGGGCAACAGGCGATTACGCAGGTAACTAGGCCCCGTGCCATGGAGCACCTTGAAGATGGTCATCAAAACCTTGTAACACACCCAAAAGTTCATAGGTAGCCAGTGCAGCTTGCGCAGGAGAGGTGTTATGTGGGATTGCAAAGAGGCACCCATAGTTACCCGTGCGGCTGCGTTCTGGACTAACTGCAACCTTCGAGTGCATCTCAAGGGGAGCTCCATGTAGAGAGCGTTACAGTAGTCCAGACGGCAAGTTACGAGTGCTTGAGTGACTGTGCGAAGGGCGTCCCGGTCAAGTAAGGGGCGCAATTGGCGGACCAGGCGAACCTGGTAAAATGCCCCCTGGCCATGGCCATCACATGGTCCTCCAGGGACAGCCGGGAATCCAGGAGGACTCCTAAATTGTGCACCCTCTCCACGGGGGTCAATAATTTGCCACCCATGGCCAGAGATGGAATCACCTGGCTAAACCGGGGCGACAGAAAGCACAGCCACTCAGTCTTGGGCGGGTTGAGTTTGAGTCTGTTACTGCCCATCCAGATCCGCACGGCTTCCAAACACCGGGACACCACCTCGACGGCATCGTTGGGTTGGTTTGGGGTAGAGTTGTACAGCTGAGTGTCGTCAGTATACAGATGGTACGCTACCCCAAAACCACAGATGATCTCGTCCAGTGGCTTCATATACGTGTTGAACAGGAGAGGCGAGAGGACCGACCCCTGCGGCACCCTACACGTAAGGGGCCTCGAAGTTGACCTCTGCCCTCCTATCAACACGAATTGTGACAGACCAGAGAGGTAGGAGGAGAACCACCGTAAAACGGTGCCTCCCACCCCCAACCCCCCCAGTCGGTGCAATAGGATACCATGGTCGATGGTATCAAAAGCCGCTGAGAGATCTAACAGGACCAGGATAGAGGAGCAACCTCTATCCCGTGCCCGGCAGAGATCATCCACCAATGCGACCAATGCTGTCTCGGTGCTATGACTGGGTCGAAAGCCAAACTGGCACGGGTCTAGATAATCAATTTCCTCCAGGTGGCGGGGAAACTGCTGTGCCACCACACTCTCTACAACCTGCGCTAAAAAGTGAAGGTTGGAGACCGGATGGTAATTTACCAATAATGCTGGGTCCAGGGAAGGTTTCTTGAGGAGGTGTCTCACCACCGCCTCTTTCAAGGCAGTAGGCAGGAACCCCTCACTCAAGGAGGCATTCACTATATCCTGGAGCCAGCCTCGTGTAACCTCCCAGGATGCCAGTACAAGCCAGGAGGGACATGGGTCCAATAAACATATGGTGGCCTTAAGTCTCCTCGCCAATATGTCCATATAATCGTCTGTAACAGAGTCAAAGTCCTCCCATAAAATTGTCTCAAGACCTGCATTGGAAGCTCCCTCTAGACCACTATCTATGGAGGGCAGCTCTCTCCGTATCTGAGTGATTTTATCCTGCAGATACTCTCTAAACTCCTCTGCTCTGCCCTGTAAAGGGGCTTCCCGCAACCTCTGTTGAAGGAGGGAGCGGGTCACCCCGAACAAGGCCGCAGGGCGGTTATCTGCGGATGCGATGAGGGTGGCACAGTATTCATGTTTGGCCACCCTCATCGCCACTAGATAAGTCCTCAAATGGGCTATTACCAGTGCTCGATCAGATTCGGACCGAGAGGATCTCCACCTACTCTCTAGGTGTCTCTTGCGGGGTTTCATCTTCCTCAGCTTCTCGGAAAACCAAGGAGCCTGGGTGAGTCGGCGCCGCGTGAGAGGCCGCAAGGGCGCGACCCGGTCCAAGGCCCCCGTGGCCGCATTATACCATGCGGCCATTAAGTCCTCAGTCGAGTCGCGGGTCAAGGATACAGGTGCTGGCCCAAGCTCCCTCTGGAACCTTTCGGGGTCCATCAGGCGCCTGGGGCGGAACCATGTTGGCAACTCCGGTTCCGCCTCCCCGTGGTGGGGTGCAGTGATTGGAAAATCCAGACGAAGGAGGGAGTGATCTGTCTATGACAGGGGTGAGATGACTAAGTCCCCGGTTCCTAGATCACTCATCCACTGGCCAGAGACAAAGATGAGATCCAGGGTGTGTCCCCCAATGTGAGTGGGGCCCTGCACTAATTGGGTCAGGTCCATGGCCGTCATGGAAGCCATGAACTCCCAAGCTACCTCAGAAGTCTCGCCCGCTGATGGCAAGTTAAAGTCCCCCATGACTAAAAGTCTGGGGGTCTCAACCGCCATCTCGGCGATCACCTCGAGGAGCTCAGGCAGGGCTGCTGTTACATAGCGGGGTGCCAGGTATACAATCAGCAAGCCCAACTGCCTCCCTAAGCCCCATTTCATGTAGAGGGACTCACAGCCGGTTGTCTGTGGCACAGTGGTCTCCCTCGGCTTAAGACTTTCTTTCGCGATAATCGCCACCCCCCCACCCCTGCCTAGGGCCTGTGGCTGATGAAATGCATGGTAGCCCGGTGGGCACATTTCCACGAGGGGTAAACCCCCCTCGAGGCCCAGCCAGGTCTCCATAATTCCCACCAGGTCCGGGTCCCCCTCTGACACTAGGTCATTAATGAGGGGGGCTTTGTTCACCACGGACCTGGCGTTGCAGAACATCAGCCTCGGGCCCCGGCTCCTAGCCTGTGAAGGGGGCACAGGGAGTTGGGGCAAGTGACCGCCTGTAACCAGCGGCCACGGTCCCCCAACGAATGATGGCATCCCTGTCTTCTGCCCCTCCCTAGGACCGAATGGATGGGAAAGCCCTAGGATCGACTCCCCTCCCCCCTCCTCGATGGACCTAACCAGATCCCTAATTCCGCCAGCCGGTCCTACACCCTGGCCCTTCCCTGACTGAATAGACCCCCCCCGCCCTGGGACCCCTTAAAAGCCGAATTAAAAATTTGGATAAAAACCCCCTGAGTTTGCGCTTCGCCCACCTCTCTGGATCTATCCATCCATCCTCGAGGTGGGCCCATGTTAAACTAGGGGGCCAGGCCTGCAAGAGGGGTGACTCCCGCAGGCAGAGGAGATCTAACCTTGAGTACGTAATGGGTGCTAGATCTATTACAAGAAGTCTATGCTAGCCCTAAAAACAGGGAGGATCACCTAGGATGTTTACAGCAAGACATATTAAAGTTCATATAATACAAAGAGATGGTAGTCTAGTAATTTCAATAAGACAGGAGAGATCTATCATATGGGGGGGGATAAGGAGGGGGTAGGATAGGGTGGAGGGGGTAGGGTGGAGGCTCCTATAAAACAATGCCTGGGATGGCAGTTCGCTAAGGGGAGTATGTTCCCTTTATTGAATCTCTGCCGGCCTGTTCTTCTCACCACACAGCTAGGTGGCTTGCCGGTCATCTTCTCGGTTAGTCCAGCCCTCCTACTTTATGTGACCCCATAGTCTCTGAATGGTCTTCAAATGGTCTGCATGGCCTCCAAATAGTCCAGGAGGGGGGGCACCGCATGGCCAGTTCAGCACACCAGTTCAGCACACTGGGACATCCTGCCTCGCCCAGCAGCCGGGTGGAAACCACGCGGCCAGCTGGTATACCACGTGGCTAGCTGTAATTCAGTCCACCCAGCTCTGCCTCTCCTCGATTTTTCCGGCCGCACTGCTCAGTCTCCTCTCCTCTTCGGCCTCTTGGGCCCTGGTCCGCATAGGTGCCACGTGGCCAGCTGTTAAACACTGCACGGCCCAATGGTATAATGCTCGGCCAGCCTGGCTCGGCTCCATCTCCATCGCCGCCCAGCTCACCCACCGCCGCCATCGCCCTTCACGCCCTCTCAATCTTCTTAACGTGGTCTTCTAATTCCTGAGCCTGCTCGCTCCTCCTTCGGCTGCTCCAGACCAGGTCGAGTGGAGGCCGCGCAGGCCGGGATGGGGCGGCGCGGTCAATTAACTCCCCGCGTGGCCAGATGGTAAGTCGACCCACCCAGCCCGGCCTCTTCATACCTCGCCCTGGGTCCGCCGGCCTACCTCCTTCCAGGCCGCGCTGATCTTCTGGAGCTCTCCCATGTTCTCCACCTCGCCCGTCGCACCTACACGCTCGAAAACGGTCCCGGTGCGACGGCGGGGAGAATAGCTTGCTGAGCCAGCTCCCCTTGATGGTCAATGGGGGCTGGCGGCGTCCTCTGGGGCCAGAATGGCCCTCAAACCCCTACGACGCTCAAGGAGTCGTCGCCATCTTCGCGCATGCGCAAACTCTACTTGATAGCTTGGGGTGAAAACTTTGGGCATGGGATTGAGTTAGAGAAATGGCAAAAATTGGGGCCTCAAAATTATAAAATGACAATGTCAACTGCATATAAAGAGAATTTGTATAAGATTTTTACAGGTGGCACTTATCCCCAATGAAAATAGCAAGAATGTCTAAGAATAAATTGGAAAAATGTTGGAAATGTCATCAGATGCCTGGTTCATACTTCCACATATGGTGGACTTGTACTGAAGCTAAAAGATACTGGACTAAAATCTACAGGCGTTCAGATAAAATGATACATAAACACATTAAAAACACTTTAAACCAGAACTCTTTTTATTGGGAATCATACTAGAAACATACAATAAAGGCTTTAAATATTTGATTGTAAGTGTCCTAACAGCAGCTAGAATTGTATTTGTAAAAAATTGGAAAAATGGGAAAATACCAACACAGGAGGAAATTATTCGAAAAATAATGGAGTGTGCTGAAATGAGTAAACTGACATTTGAAATTAGAGAACAAGAGAATGAGCAATTTTATAAGGTATGGAATTTGTTTTATCAATGGTTAGGGAAAAAAACTTGGAAATGAAATTCTTTATGTATGCATTACTAGAAAGTGATAGTTATTGCTATGAAAACATTTTGTTATGAAATAGAGTGTTTGAATATATGATACATAAAGGACAATAATGAATCTAATGTATAAGAGTGGGATGATTTGAACAGTATGTACAATCGTAAGTAGTGATTATGTTATACTAAAAAGATATTTTGTATGTTAAATAAATTAATAATGATGTAATGAATAATTGATACATATACACATTGAAATACTCAGTAACTACTTGGATCAACAATGGAAAAATATTATTGGAGCTTGAATATGTGACACATAAGTATTGTATATTCTATGGGTGATTGGTGATATTATCAATAACTGAAAGTAATGATGTACAACATGAATTGATGGAAAATTTTACTCTGTAAGAACAATAGAAAGAGATGATTTTGTAAAGATTTATTGTTACTAAATAGATAATTAAGGATTTAAGAAAATAAGGTTTATTTGAAATGAAGGGATATTAATTGTAACTTGAATACATAATGTTCAATGATAGTGATGTACTTAGCTATGTTTAATGGATAACTATTGATTGTATATGTAATTGTAAAGATTGATGCACAAAAGCTTGTAACCAAATGACATGCTTGATGAAATCGAGGAAGGTTCTGTTTGTTTTGTTTGTCTTTGTATGTTTAAAAATAAAAATATTCTAAAAAAAATAAAATAAAAAAGAATGTTTGGTTTCCATTTCAAATCTAAATCCAAATTTAGAGTTTATATTTGAGTGGGTTTGTCACTTCTCTGCTTTCTCCTTTCTGTCCGAAATTGTTTCAAACAAATAGCTTTTGGGGGGGCTGGTGTGTCAACCCTCCAATTTCCTTTTTTTTTTCTTCCTCTGTGAAAAAATCCCAATCTGACCATCAATATTATTTATGTTCTCAAAATTTCTTTGCCTTTTCCAAGGTTTGATTTATTTAGATTTTAGATTTAGATTTTATTAAATTTGTATCCCGCCCTTCTCCAAAAGGACCCAGGGCGGCGCACAGGAATTTAAAACAACATACAAAAGTACTACAAAATACACAAATTTAAAACCTATTAAATAACAAAAACCTGCGCTAAAACCAATTAAAATCCCCCATTTAAAACCATCTAATACTAGTCACAGCGGAGGCTATGTTAGGCCGGCTTGATGAAAGAGGTGTGTTTTTAGACACTGGCGGAAAAGACGGAGGTCGGTGATGGTGTGGAGTTCAGGGGGTAGGTCGTTCCACAGGGCAGGACCCGCCACAGAGAAGGCCCTTCCCCTGGGTGTCGCCAGCCGGCATTGTCCGGGCGATGGCACCCTGAGAAGGCCCTCTCTGTGGGAGCGTATCGGTCTAAGGGATGTATGGGGCAGGAGACGGTCTCGCATGTAACTAGGTCCCGAGCCATGGAGCGCTTTAAAGATGGTCGTCAAGATCTTCAACCGCACCCGAAAGACCACAGGAAGCCAGTGCAGCTCGCGCAGGATCGGTGTTATGTGGGAGCATCTAGAGGCTCCCGTAATCACCCGCGCGGCTGCATTCTGCACTAACTGTAGCTTTCGAGTGCACCTCAAGGGAAGCCCCATGTAGAGAGCATTGCAGTAGTCCAGTCGGGATGTCACGAGGGCCTGAGTGACTGTGCAAAGGGCAGCCCGGTCCAGTAAGGGGCGCAATTGGGGCATCAGGCGTACCTGATGAAACGCCCCCCTGGCCACGGCCGCCACATGGTCCTCCATGGACAGCCGGGAATCCAGGAGGACACCCAAATTGCACGCCCTCTCCAAGGGGCCGGTGTTTCGCCCCCAATGGCCAGAGTTGGAGTAATCTGGCTGAACCGGGGTGCTGGAAACCACAGCCACTCAGTCTTGGATGGGTTGAGCTTGAGTTTGTTACTACCCATCCAGATCCATACGGCTTCCAAACACCGGGACATCACCTCAACGGCATCGTTGGGGTGGTCTGGGGTGGAAATGTACAGCTGAGTATCATCAGCGTACAGATGATATCTCACCCCAAAACCACGGATGATCTCACCCAGCGGCTTCATATATGTGTTGAATAGGAGGGGCGAGAGGACCGACCCCTGAGGAACCCCATATACGAGGGGCATCGAGGCCGACCTCTGCCCCCCTGCCAACACATATTGCGACCGACCAGAGAGGTAGGATGAGAACCATCGCAAAACAGTGCCTCCCAGTCCCAACCCCCCCAGTCGGTGCAATAGGATACATTGGTCGATGGTATCAAAAGCCACTGAGAGGTCTAACAGGACTAGGATAGAGGAATATCCTCTATCCTGCACCCTCCAGAGATTATCAACCAACACGACCAATGCCGTCTCGGTGCTGTGACCGGGTCGGAAGCCGGACTGGCGCAGGTCTAGATAATCAACTTCCTCCAGGTGTCACGGAAACTGTTGGGCCACCACACTCTCAACAACCTTCACTAAAAAGTGAAGGTTGGAGACCGGACGATAGTTCTCTAATAATGCTGGGTCAAGGGACGGTTTCTTGAGGAGGGGCCTTACCACCGCCTCTTTCAAGACAGCAGGCAAGGACCCCTCACTCAAAGATGCGTTGACTATGCCCTGGAGCCAGCCTCGTGTCATCTCCCAGCATGCCAGTACAAGCCAGGAGGGACACAGGTCCAATAAACATGTGGTAGCCTTAAGTCTCTTTGACAACCTGTCCATATCCTCGGTAGTAACAAAGTCAAACTCCTCCCAGAATGGTGCCTCAAGACCAACCTCGGACAATCCCGCTGGACCACTCTCAATGGAGGGTAACTCATTCCGAATCCGAGTGATTTTGTCCTGCAGATAAATCCCAAATTCCTCTGCTTGTCCCTGCAGAGGGGCTTCCCGCGGCCTCTGGTGAAGGAGGGAGCGGGTCACCCCAAACAGGGCGGCAGGGCGGTTATTTGCGGATGCAATAAGGGTGGCACAATACTCACATTTGGCCACTCTTATCGCCACTAAGTAAGTCCTAATATGGATTCTCGCTAGTGTTCGGTCGGCTTCGGAGCGAGATGATCTCCATCTGCTCTCTAGGCATCTCTTGTGGCGTTTCATCTCCCTCAGCTCCTCAGTAAACTAAGGAGCCTTGGTGACTCGTCGCCGCAAGAGAGGCCGCAAGGGCCGACTCGGTCCAAGGCCCCCGTGGCCGCACTTAACCATGCGGCCACCAGGTCCTCAGTTGAGTCACGGGGCAAGTCCACAGGCATTGGCCCAAGCTCCCTCTGGAACCTTACCGGGTCCATCAGGAGCCTGGGGCGGAACCATATAGGAATATTCGGCTCCGCCTCCCCGCGGTGAGGTGCGGCGATTGGAAAGTCCAGCCAAAGGAGAGTGTGATCTGTCCATGAGAGGGGTGTGATGGCTAAATCCCCTATTCCCAGATCACTACTCCACTGTCCCGAGATGAAGATTAAGTCCAGGGTGTGTCCACCCTCGTGAGTAGGGCCTAAAACTACCTGGGTCAGGTCCATGGCTGTCATGGAAGCCATGAACTCCCGAGCTACTCCAGAGGTCTCGCCTACCGACAGCAGGTTGAAGTCCGCCATGACCAAAAGTCTGGGGGTCTCAACCGCCGCCTCGGCTATCACCTCTAGGAGCTCTGGCAGGGCTGTTGTTGCATAGCGAGGAGCCAGGTATACAACTAACATGCCCATCTGCCTCCCTAGGCCCCATTTCACAAGGAGGGACTCACACCCGGTCGTCTGAGGGATCGTGGTCTCCTTCGGCTCAAGACCTTCCCTAATCATAATCGCCACCCCCCACCCCTCCCCAGGGCCCTAGGCTGATGGAAGGCTCGGTAGCCTGGTGGGCACATTTCTACGAGGGGTAAACCCCCCTCGAGGCCCAACCAGGTTTCCGTTATATCCACCAGGTCCGGGTCCCCCTCTGACACAAGGTCACGAATGAGGGGGGCTTTGTTCACCATGGACATAACAATGTTGCATAACATCAGCCTAGGGCCCCGGCTCTGTGGTCCTTGCCCACCTAGTCTGCGATGGGAGCATGGGGAGTTGGAGCGCGTGACCGCCTGTAACCAGCAGCCCCGGTCCTCCGACCCTATCTGTCTCCCACCGCCCCTACCCCTCCCCAGAACCGAAGTAATGGTCAAAACCTCAGTGGAAACGACCTCCCCCTCCCCTTCCTCCGTTTCTTCTCCTCCACTGGCCGGCCTAGCTGTGTTCCGCCCCCTGGCTGGACTATCCCTCCCCTCCTCCCTGGAACCCCCTAAAAGCCGAATTAAAATTTTTGTTAAAAAACCCCTAAGACTGCGTCTCGCCCACCTCTCTTGATTACATAATCCCTCATCAAGGTGGGCCCTCGTTAACACAGAGGGCCAAACCTGCGAGTAGGGGGAATCCCGCAGTAGAATAAGGTCTGCCCTAGAGTACTTCATGGTGAATGTAATATAAATATAAATATATATAAATATGTATAAATATATATAAAATATAAAAGGTCAGAGGAGTTGTTAGACAGGGCATTAAAATTCCACAGATGTTATTAAAATATTAAATACTATAAATAGATGTTAAAATATATAAAATTCAAGTAAACCCAGGAGACGTCTAGACCGGCTCTAAAAGTTCATAAATAGTTCATAAAATTCATAAAAATTCATACATGGTTCATAGATAGTCATCAAAGGTGGAAAAGTTAGTTCATATATCAGACTGGAGGTGGAGGGTGGCTCTGGCCTTCCAGTTGTAATTAGTCCTGGCCTGTAGTCCTCTAAGGGCCTAGCCCAGATGTTACTCAGCCTCCTCCAGTCCCGCAATACCAGGAGTCTTGTGGGCCTCCGCTGAAAAGTTGTTATAGCTGAGGCCAGTTTTTCCCGGCCTGGGGCCTCCACTACCCACCTTTGTCCCAGGTGGCATCTCCTAGCTTCGGCCTCAGCCCGATCATCTTTGGCCTTCTGAGGCCTCCGCATAGCTGCTCCTTCAGCCCCTCAGCCTCCGAAGCTCCTGGTATCTTTCGGCCTACCAGGCCCAGATATCCTTGGGCCCGGCCCGGCCCTGCCAGGCCTTGCGGCCTCGATGTTACCCTGCCGGCCCATGCTGGCCCAGTTGGTCCTCAGCTGGCCAGGTCCGGTTCTGCCTGACCTCCCCAGGCCTTCACAGTCGCTGGTCCCTGGTATCCTCTCCAGCGCTGGTCGCTTCTCCCCCCACTGACCATCCCGGCTCCGCTCGTCCGCACGTACCGCTCCGCTCCTCTCCTCCTCTCCTCCGCGCCGTGCGGCTCCACTCCATTCCTCCATTCCTCTACTCCTCTCCTCCATGCCACACGCCGTTCCACTCGAGCCTCGGAACAGCGCGGCGTTTTTGGAGCCTCCAGCCAGCTTTGCTCTGATGGCCCATGCAGAGCCATCAGCCCACCCTGGAAGCTCGTCCTAGCCTCAAAAGGCAGCCAGGGTGAGCGCCTCACTGGGCCTGGCCCTAAATGATGGCAAACGGGCCAGGCAACATGCCCTAGCCGCCCACAACTCCCGCGGCCCTCATAGCACTCGGTGGCAGACCGCCATCTTCGTGCATGCACAGTCTTCTCCCTTATAGTTGTGAGTTAGATAAATTTTCTTACTGGTCTATCATCTCTTCCACACCCTCCTGTTCATTGCTTTGACTGGAAGCCAGCATCTTGTCAGCCTGTTGTAGACTGCTGCCCTGACTCCAATTCATAGGGCAAATCTCCGACCTGTGAGGGACCTGTTGCCTCCCTCTGGGTCTGATGAGACACTGCCCTCTTCCCCCCTCTCCAGTGGGGTTTCTGGTTCAAAAACAACCCCCAGAGATGGATTATCAGACAGGGTTCATGTAAGATTCTTCAGAGCTCACATCTCCCATGTCTGTAAAGCTGAAGAACTCCCTGTTGACTCCCTTTGCAAACATTTATTTTAGTGTTTCAAACACCTCTTGGCAGGTTAGGTGGAGGTTGCCCCAGGCAGTTTCATTCCTGGGCTCCCTGTCTTCAGGAGGTCTGTCAGGGTTTTGACAATCTTTGCAAAGGAGGGGATGAATTGTCTGTAGAAGTTCACGAACCCTTTGTAGCTGTCTGCAGGTGCGAGGGGGTTGCCAGCCTAGGACAGCTTGTACTTTGGCTGGGTCCATCTCTATTCCCTCATTTGACACTCGGTAACCCAGGTAGTCTAACTGTGCATGGTGGATACCTTGATGTACAGGTTGGCTTCCAGAAGTTTTTTCAGTACTTGGCAAACCAAGGGTACATGGCCATCCATGGTCTTAGTGTAGATGAGGATGTCACTCAGGTAGACGAGGACCCCCTTGTAGAGGTGCTCGTGCAGCATTTCATTTATTAACTGCATGAATACTACTGAGGGGCCCTGCAGACTGAAAGGAATCACTTAGAATTGAAAGCTCCCTAGGAGGTAGTTGAATGCTGTTTTCCACTCATCTCCCTCTCTGATACGTACTGAGTAGTATGCTTCTCTGAGATCTAGTATGGTGAAGACTTCTCTTGGCCAGGTGAGATAGCATGTCCTTCATGAGGGGGAGAGGGTATATGTTGTGTATGCACATGGCATTTATAATAATAATAATTATTATTATTATTTAATTTCTTGACCGCTCCTCTCCCCACGGGGACTCGGAGCAGTGCACAGGGAAAACTAAAACCATAAATACAATACAATCAAAACAACATCTTAAAAACAAATTAAACAGTGCCTGTGCTAAAATACCCATTATAACTAAAATTCCCTACACAATTAAAACCCCATAGGGAGAGACTACCCCAGGCCGGCCAAGCAGAAAAAATATGTTTTTAATTTCAGACGGAAGGAGCGGAGGTCCGTGGTTGTTCTAATGTCGGGGGGAAGGTCATTCCAGAGGGCTGGGCCCGCCACAGAAGTCCACACACAATCTCATAGTTCCATTTTTTTTCCTTTGAAGAGGGCTGGTGCCGTAACCCATGGCTTGGCTGGCTTGATGAACCCCCTTCCTTGGCTTTTGTCTATGTATTTGCACATCTGTTGCATTTCCTGGGGCATCATGGCATGCATTTTGGGCTTGGGTAGTTTTGCCCTGGGGATGATTTCAATGTCACAGTCTCCCTCACAGTGGGGAAGCAGAACATCACACATGAATACTTCTGCAAGGTCCTGATATTCCCTCAGAATCAGTTCGGCCTCTGGGGTTTTGTTGGATGTTATTGTCAGTTGTTCTTGTGGGCTCTTGGGGGAGGTCCTGTGTGGGTGGTGTTTCTGCTTGTTGGTGTGGGAGGGGTTGGGGGGGCTTTGCCACCATATGGTTGGTTCCCACTTGTCTAGCAAGGAAAGTCCCAGTATGACTGTGTCTGTCATTTTGGGAGCTATTATGAATTGAATTACTTCCCAGTGATCCACTAGCTCTAGCCTCACTAGTTTGGTCAGGTAGGTGGCATAGGCTCCACCCATTAGGAACCCTTTGACCTGTTCGAACCAGATAGGGTGGGCCAGTCTTTGCTCTGATCCCCAGTTTCAGGACTGTGGTTAGGTTGATCAATCATGTAGTACAGCCTGGGTCTATTAGAGCTTGAAAATCCCCCTGGTTTCCTGTTTTGGGGGCTGTGAGGTGTATTGGAAAAAGGAAATGGTGAATTGGTTCACTCACCAGTTGGTCATGTTCTCCCTCATCCTCACTGTCATAGGATTGGGTCACTAGTTGTCATTGTCTGGGGTTCCACCCCTTTCACCTGAGGGGGAAAGGCCTCTGCAGTCTGGAGGGCTTTCTGGGACATGTTGGTGGCCCATTTGTGGCCTCGTTCTGGTTGTTCCCTGGGTGGTGGGCCTGGCCTTGGTTTCAGGGCTGGAGTTGAGCATGCAGATGTCATGTGGCCCATCCCCCTGCATCTGTAACATCTCAGCGGACTTCAAGGGACAGTTGGTCTCAGGGCCTGCTGTGTTTGCCCAGTGGCTAGGAAGTTTCAAGTCAGGTTGACCTCTCTCTTTTGTGTCCAGTTGCTTTCTCATGTCGTTGGTGCACAACCCGCTCTTGACGTTTGTTGCTACTCGGAACTACTCAGGGAGTCTATTTCGGATGTCGCAGTATGCAGTTACCTGGGCAATTTGCTTGTCCAGGCTTCTTGTGAAAAAATGCACCAGCAGCTGCTCTGGTAAAGGGGCTAGCCTTCCATTGACCCTCCTAAATTCATGGCTATGCTCTTTGATGGGGTGGCCCCTCTGCTTTAAGTTGCTGAGTTCCACTTCCGTGTATTGGTCCTCCTCTGCCACCTCAAATCTGGCCTCTAGCAGTTGCAGGAAATCATCTATGACTTGCAGTTGGGGAGTTCTCTTGTGAAGGGGTGCTAACCATTCCTTGCTTCTCTCTCTAGCCCCTCTGTGATGGTATTCACCATGGCTCTGGGGGAGAGATGCCCATTGGGTAGAGATGTCCATTGCATTCTAGGTGGATATCAGCTGAATCAAGGAATAGAGCTAGTTGGTCTGAGTCCCCTCCAAACTTTCTCCTGAACTGGGGTGGGTTCATTCAAGTTCAAGTTCAAGTTTATTGGATTTATATCCCGCCCTATCTCCCTGAAGGGACTCAGGGCAGCGAACAGGCAAGTATTAAAAACAATACAAAAATACAATATAACTATAATAAAAATATATTAAATTTAAACCCGTGCTAAAAACATCTTTAAAACCCATCTAAAAACCCTTACTAAAATCCCTACAATTTATTATTAAAATCTAAGCCAGGACAGCCAGATGGAAAAAGTGAGTTTTAAGCCATACTCCTCCAATCTCATGTCAGCCTCTGTATGCTTGTGCCTGATATGGCTGGTCATCTTCCTCATCTCTAGTTCAGAGAGAGGGGGGTTGCCTGACCTGGGCAGCCTGCCTGTTGTGTGGGAGAGGCAGTGGTTGCAGTTTCGGGCTCCTTCTCCTATTTATAAATATAATAAATTATTATTATTATTATTATTATTATTATTATTATTATTATTATTATTATTATTATTATTATTATTATTATTATTATTTATTGGGTGCAGGGGGGCTGTGCTCCTCCCTTCAACAGAATCAGATGTCCCTCCCCTCACTTTTGGATGGCATGATGGTCCCTCATCATGAAGGCTGGTCTGGTCAAAATCTTCCCTCAGTTGCTCTATTGCACCCTCCCAGGGATTCCATCTGGGGCTTTGGGAGCCTAGCTTTGGGAGTCTGGCCCAGTCCCACATCCAGTCCACCCTTGCCGGCTCGCTCGAGAACTTATTTATTTATTTATTTATTTATTTATTTGTTTGTTTGTTTGCTTTATATACTGCTCCTATCTCCATCGAGATGGACTCAGGGCGGTGCACAGGAAATTAAAAATCACCAGCAAAAATAATAGATACAGTGACAATATTTAAAATGAATTAAATTAAACAACCTGTGCTAAAAATTCCCATTAATAAATTCTAGAATCCCTTTACAAATTTGCTAAAATTAAATCGCATCTGAGCTCTAAGCTCTAGGCTAGACCGGCTTGGTGGAAAAGGTACGTCTTAAGTGAGCGGCGAAAGAGGGGAAGGTCCGTGATAGTTCAAAGTTCAGGGGGTAGGTCGTTCTAGAGGGCTGGCCCTGCCACAGAGAAGGCCCTTCCCCTAGGCACTGCTAGTCGGCATTGACCGGCGGTTGGCACCCTGAGGAGGCCCTCCCCGTGGGGAGCAGATCGGTCGATGGGAGGTGTGTGGCAGGAGACGGTCCCGCAAATAACTAGGCCCCCGTGCCATGGAGCTATTTAAAGATGGTAACAAGCACCTTGAAGCGCACCCAGAAGGCCACCGGCAACCAGTGCAGCTCATGCAGGAGAGGTGATACATGGGAGCATCATGAAGATCCCAAATTCCCCCGCACGGCCGCATTCTGCACTAACTGGAGCCTCTGGATGCACCTCAAGGGGAGCCCCATGTAGAGAGCATTACAATAGTCTAGGCGTGACGTAACAAGCGCTTGAGTGACAGTGCGGAGGGCGTCCCGGTCAAGAAAGGGGTGCAACTGGTGTACCAGGTGAACCTGGTAAAAAGCCCCTCTGGTCACGGCCGTCACATGGTCGTCTAAGGACAGCCATGAGTCCAGGAGGACGCCTAGGTTGCGAGCCCTTTCCACGGGGGCCAGTGACTCGCTCCCGATGACCAGCGATGGAATCAGCTGGTTATGCTGGGACGCTGGTAAACCACAGCCACTCGGTTTTAGATGGGTTGAGCCGAAGTTTGTTACTTCCCATCCAGATCCACACGGCTTCCAGACACCGGGACATCACTTCGACGGCATCGTTGGGGTTGTTGGGGGTAGATATGTACAGCTGAGTATCATCAGCGTACTGATGGTAGTCTACCCCACAACCACGGATTTTATTTTATTTATTTATTTATTTATTTATTTATTTATTTACTTACTTATTTATTTATTTATTTATTTATTTATTTATTTATTTATTTAAATTTATATCCCGCCCTTCTCCACAGAGGACCCATGGCGGCACACAGGACATACAAAGACATACAAAATACAATAAATATAATTTAAAAAACTATTAAATAATCCTATCCTGCGCTAAAACCAAAATTTAAAAACCCAATTTAAAACTACCTAAAAGTCCCCATGGGAGGTTAGGCTAGGCCGGCTTGTTGAAACAAATATGTCTTAAGACATTGGCGGAAGAGGCGGAGGTCGGTGATGGTACGTAATTCAGGGGGTAGGTCATTCCAGAGGGCTGGCCCCGCCACAGAGAAGGCTCTTCCCCTGGGTGTCGCCAGTCAGCATTGTCCGGCCGACGGCACCCTGAGAAGGCCCTCTCTGTGGGAGAGTATCGGTCTAAGGGATGTATGGGGCAGGAGGCAGTCTCGCATATAACTAGGTCCCGAGCCATGGAGCGCTTTAAAGATAGTTGTCAGAACCTTGAAGCGCACTTGAAAGACCACAGGAAGCCATTGCAGCTTGCGCAGGATCGGTGTTATGTGGGAGCATCTGGTGGCTCCCATAATCACCCGGGCGGCTGCGTTTTGGACTAGCTGTAGCTTTCGAGTGCACCTGAAGGGAAGCCCCATGTAGAGAGCATTACAGTAGTCGAGTCGGGACGTCACGAGAGCTTGAGTGACTGTGCAAAGGGAAGCCCGGTCCAGTAAGGGGCGCAATTGACGCATCAGGCATACCTGATGAAACGCCCCCCTGGCCACGGCCGCCACATGGTCCTCCATGGACAGCCGGGAATCCAGGAGGACACCCAAATTGCGCGCCCTCTCCACGGGGGCCAGTGTTTCGCCCCCAATGGCCATATTGCGACCGACCAGAGAGGTAGGACGAGAACCACCGCAGAACAGTGCCTCCCAGCCCCAACCCCCCCAGTCGGTGCAATAGGATACCATGGTCGATGGTATCAAAAGCCGCCGAGAGGTCTAATAGTACTAGGATAGAGGAATAACCTCTATCCCGCGCCCTCCAGAGATCATCAACCAACGCGACCAATGCCGTCTCGGTGCTGTGACCGGGTCGGAAGCCGGACTGGCGCGGGTCTAGATAATCAACTTCCTCCAGGTGTCACGGAAACTGTTGGGCTACCACACTCTCAACAACCTTCACCAAAAGTGAAGGTTGGAGACCGGACGATAGTTCTCTAATAATGCTGGGTCCAGGGACGGCTTCTTGAGGAGGGGCCTCACTACCGCTTTTTTAAAGATAGCAGGTAAGGACCCCTCACTCAAAGTTGACAATGCCCTGGAGCCAGCCTCGTGTCGTCTACCAGGATGCCAGTACAAGCCAGGAGGGACACGGGTCCAATAAACATGTGGTCGCCCTAAATTTCCTTGACAGCCTGTCCATATCCTCGGTGGTAACAAAGTCAAACTCCTCCCAAGAAGGAGCCTCAAGACTAGTCCCGGACAGTCCCACAGGACCACTGTCGATGGAGGGTAGCTCATTCCGAATCTGAGTGATTTTCTCCTGCAGATAAATCCCAAATTCCTCTGCTCGCCCTTGCAGAGGGGGTTCCCGCGGCCTCTGATGAAGGAGGGAGTGGGTCATCCCAAACAGGGCGGCAGGGCGGTTATCTGCGGATGCAATAAGGGTGGCACAATACTCATGTTTGGCCATCCTTATCGCCACTAAGTAAGCCCTAATATGGGTTCTCACTAGTGTTCGGTCGGCTTCGGAGCGAGAGGATCTCCATCTGCTCTCTAGGCGTCTCTTGTGGCGTTTCATCCCCCGAAGCTCCTCAGTAAACCAGGGAGCCTGGGTGATTCGTCACTGCAAGAGAGGCCGCAAGGGCGCGACTCGGTCCAAGGCCCCCGTGGCCGCACTTAACCATGCGGCCACTAGGTCCTCAGTCAAGTCGCGGGGCAGGGTCACAGGAATTGGCCCAAGCTCCCTCTGGAACCTTTCCGGGTCCATTAGAAGCCTGGGGCGGAACCATATAGGAGTATCCGGTTCCACCTCCCCGCGGTGAGGTGTAGCGATTGGAAAGTCCAGCCGAAGGAGAGCGTGATCTGTCCATGACAAGGGAGTGATGGCTAGATCCCCTATTCCCAGATCACAACTCCACTGTTCCGAGACAAAGATCAAATCCAGTGTGTTTCCCCCCTCGTGAGTAGGGCCTAAAACTATCTGGGTCAGGTCCATGGCCATCATGGAGGCCATGAACTCCCGAGCTGCTCCAGAGGCTTCGCCTGCCGACGGCAAGTTAAAGTCCCCCATGACTACTAGTCTGGGGGTCTCAACTGCCGCCTCGGCTATCACCTCTAGGAGCTCGGGCAGGGCTGTTGTTGCATAGCGAGGAGCCAGGTATACAACTAACACGCCCAACTGCCTCCCTAGGCCCCATCTCATGCAGAGAGATTCACACCCGGTTGTCTGAGGGACTGTGGTCTCCTTCAGCTCAAGACCTTCCTTAACCATAATCGCCACCCCCCCACCCCTCCCTAGGGACCTAGGCTGATGGAAGGCACGGTAACCTGGTGGGCACATGTCCACGAGGGCTATACCCCCTTCGTGGCCCAACCAGGTTTCCGTTATACCCACCAGGTCCGGGTCCCCCTCTGACACAAGGTCACGGATGAGGGGGGCTTTTTGAACCACGGACCTGGCGTTGCATAACATCAGCCTCGGGCCCCGGGTCTGTGATTCCTGCCCACCTAGTCTGCGATGGGAGAGCGGAGAGTTGGAGCACGTGACCGCCTGAATCCAGCAGCCATGGTCTTCCAACTGATGATGACCATTTCGTCTCCCTCCGCCCCTGCCCCTCCCCAAGACCGAGTCGATGGAAAAAGCCACCGTGGAAATGACCCCCCCTCCCCTTCTTCCGTTTCCCTACTTCCGCCCGCCGGCCTCAATTGCTGTCCCCTCCCTGGACTATTCTTCCCCTCCTCCCTGGAACCCCCTAAAATCCGAATTAAAAACCTCCCTAAAAAACCCCTCAACCTGCGCTTCGCCCACCTCTCAGAAATAATCAATCCATCATCGAGGTGGGCCCGTGTTAGACAGGAGGGCCAGGCCTGCGAGAGGGGAGACTCCCGCAGGCCAAGGAGGTCGCATCTAGAGTACATGATAAAACCCCCAGAGGTAGTCCAAGTCCAGGAAGGCAAAAACACAAGTTCGAAAAGCAAATAAAGTGGCTAAGTGCAAGGATATTCTTCAGGATGGGGGGTAAAGTCAGAATAATCCAGAGTCTTATGGATGGGGGGATCGAATCCCGTCCCATTACAGGCCCCATCCATCTGTCTTTCCAACCAAAAGGGGCTTAGTTCGTATTTAGTGCCGCATGGCTAATTAGTCCATCATGCGGCCGATGTAAGATACTGCCCTCTAATGGCTCAGATATTATCGGCTAACCTCCTCCAGTCCTGTGCACTCACTCCAAGATGTTCAAGATGTTAAAGATCTTCCCGGGTCATCCTCGGCCAGGTCCACCATTCCACAAACCGGCTGCAGATGTTCCACGCCAGACTGCTCAAACCAGCATACCACGTTCCTCTCAGCTCTCCATTCTCCATTCTCCTTCTTCTTCAGCTTTCTCCTCGCCAACTTCATCTCCATCTCGCCATCTCTCACCATCTCATCATCATTCTCCTTCTCCTTCTTCCATTTCCACCGTCTCCAACTCCTTCCCATCTCCATCTCATCACCATCTCTGTCCATCACTCTCGATCCGTCCATCACTCCTTCCATCTCTCTCATTCTCTCTCCTTCTTTCTCTCTCCTCCTCTCTCCTTCTCTCCTTCTCTCTCCTTCTCCATTTCTTTCTTTCTTTCTCTTTCTCCTTCTCCTTCTCCTTCTCCTTCCTTATCCTTCTCCTTCTCCTTCCTCCGACTCCTCCAACACCACCTTCCTTCCAAGCCTCCACACCTTCTCTCACCAACCTTCTACTTCCATCCAGCCTCCCTTATGAGCAGTCCTCACCAACACAAGCCGATCGGATGGAGGATATTTCGGGCACAGGCCAGGGTAGGACTGCATGACCTGCCACTGGTCGTGCAGCCCGATGGTAGCTCTCCTGGCCTGGCCCCATCTCGCAGCCGGCTGATCTTCCATGTCCCGGCTTTGCGGCCTACCTCTCTTCCTTCCGGCTGCGCCGGGACGCTCTAGGCCGCAAACAGGCCGAGTCGTCTCTCCCATCTTCTCCGCTCTCCATCATCGTCCGCACGGCTCGCCCTTCAACTTCGGGCGGCTCGGCGCGACGACGGGCAGTTCGGCTCGTCAAGCCAGCCCACGGTGAAGGTAAATAGGGGCTGGCGGCATCTTCCTGAGGGTGAAACTACCCCCTGGGCTTCTCCCAGCCTCAAAACGCGACCGCCATGTCGCGCATGCGCAGATAGATGATCTCACCCAGCGGCTTCATATATGCATTGAACAGGAGGGGCGAGAGGACCGACCCCTGAGGCACCCCACACATTAGGGGCCTCGACATCGACCTCTGCCCCCTAGTCAACACGAATTGCGACTGACCAGAGAGGCAGGAGGAGAACCACCGTAATACAGTGCCCCCCAATCCCAACCTCCCCAGTCGATGCAATAGGATAGCATGGTCGATGGTACCAAAAGCCGCTGAGAGGTCTAACAGGACCAAGATAGAGGAGTAACCTCTATCTCGGACCCTCCAGAGATCATCCACCAATGAGACCAATGCCGTCTCGGTGCTATGCCCGGGCCGGAAGCCGGACTGGCACGGGTCAAGATAATCAGTTTCCTCCAGGTGACGAGGGAACTGCTGTGCCACCACACTCTCAACAACCTTCGCAAGGAAGTGAAGGTTGGAGACCGGATGATAATTAGTTAACAACGCTGGGTCCAGGGAAGGCTTCTTGAGGAGGGGCCTCACCACCGCTTCTTTCAAGGCAGTCGGCAAGAACCCCTCACTCAAGGAAGCGTTCACTACTTCCTGGAGCCAGCCACGTGTAACCTCCCAGGAGGCCAGTACCAGCCAGGAGGGACACGGGTCCAATAAACATGTGGTGACATTCAGCTGCCTCGGCAACCTGTCCATGTCTTCGGAGGTAACAAAGTCGAACTCGTCCAATAAAACAGTCTCAAGACCTGCCTTGGACGGTCCGCCCAGATCTATCTCATTGGAGGCCAGCTTATCCTGGATCAGAGCGATTTTATCCTGCAGATAATCTCCAAATTCCTCTGCTCTGTCCTGCAAAGGAGCTTCCCGCGGCCCCTGCTGGAGAAGGGAGCGGGTCACTCTAAACTGGGCGGCAGGGCGGTTATCTGCGGATGCGATAAGAGTGGCGAGGTAGCTACATTTTGCCACTCTTATCGCCACTAGGTAGGTCCTTAAATGGGACCTAGCCCGTGTTCGGTCGGATTCAGAGCGAGTGGATCTCCAAATGCTCTCCAGGCGTCTCTTGCGGCACTTCATCACCCTTAGCTCCTTGGAGAACCAAGGGGCCAGGGTGGATCGGTGCCTCATGAGAGGCCGCAAGGCCCCCATGGCCGCACTATTCCATGCGGCCACTAGGTCCTCAGTCGAGTCGTGGGTTAGGGCCACAGGTATAGGCCCAAGCTCCATCTGGAACCTCTCTGGGTCCATCAGGCACCTGGGGCGGAACCATCTTGGAATCTCTGGCTACGCCTCCCTGCGGTAGGGTGTAGTGGTTAGGAAGTCAAGCTGAAGGAGAGAGTAATCTGACCATGACAGGGGTTCGATGACTAATTCCCCTACTCCTAGATCACTCAACCACTGGCCAGAGGCAAAAATTAGGTCTAGTGTGTTTCCCCCTGCATGCGTGGGACCATGAATTACTTGGATCAGATCCATGGCCGTCATGGAAACCATGAACTCCCGAACCACCTCGGATGTCTCACCTACCAATGCCAGGTTGAAATCCCCCATGACTAAAAGTCTGGGGGTGTCAACCGCCACCCTGGTGATCACCTCGAGGAGCTCGGGTAGGGCCGCTGATACGTAGCGGGGAGCCAGGTACACAACCAGAAGGCCCAACTGCCTCCGATGGCCCCATTTCACATACAGGGATTCACACCCGACTACCTGAGGCACAGTGGCCTCCTTTGGCTTAAGACCCTCCTTAATAATAACCGCCACCCCCCCTACCCTGGGCCTTAGGTCGGTGGAGTGTCAGGTAACCTGGCGGGCACATTTCTATGAGGGGTACACCTCCCTCGTGCCCCAACCAGGTTTCCGTGATACCCACCAGGTCCGGCTCCCCCTCCAAAACTAGATCGTAAATGAGGGGGGCTTTGTTCACCATGGACCTGGCATTGCACAACATCAGTCTGGGGCCCAGGCTCTGTGATTCCCAACCTCCTAGGTTGTGGGAGGAGCTCAGGGGGTTGGGGCAGCCAACCGCTTGTAGACAGTGGGTATGCCCCCCCCCCGACAGTTGACACGGCCCCCAGCTCCTGTCATACCTGCCCCTCCCCAGGACCATCATGATGGAAAGGCCCTCGATGGGATCGACCCCCCTCTCTATGTCGGACCCTCTACCCTCCATTTCGCCACCATTGGCCAGTCTAGTAATCTGTCTGGTTGAACCGGAATAAATAAACCCACCCGCCTCCCTGGAACCCCTTAAAACCCGGGTTAAAAAACTAACTAAAAATCCCCGCAGCTTGCGTTTTGCAAATTAGATGGTAGTAGAGTCCTCAGGGAGGGGGTGGGATAGGGGCCCAGCAGTCAATAAGGGGAGAGTATATAGAGGTCTATATCCTAGAGACCACTAGGTCAGACATCTGTTCTTAAGTCCGCCGGGGGGGGGGTACGGAGTAGGACGGCCTAGCCTAGATGGTATAAAAGGCCGTGCGTAGGCTCAGAACATAAGCCCGGCCCCGCTATTGGAAATGGCCTGATATCACAGTCTCCATCTTCATCCATAACTTACCTTTTATCTGGGAATTGGGGTAAGGGAACTCAACTTCAGCTGCCTTAGGGGCCAATTTCCACCAGTACTTAGACTTTCTTGCTTCTGCCACTGGGAAAGGCATCACTGGGAAAGGCATCACAGCTTGGATGTCTGGAGCTTTGATGTCTGGAGCTGGCCAAACATCTCCAGCTGAAATCAGGCTCTCTTTCGATAATCCAACTTCTGTCATGGTTACCGGATTTTCCAGCACCCCAAATATCAGGAAGTTATTGGAGAGCCCAGGATTCAGGAAACCCAGAAATCTTGATATATTTTAAAAGTCAGTTTCGGCTCTCTGTGAAGTTTCCAAAGAATGCCCTAATTAATTTACGAGCCTTGAGACAAAGTTCAAAAGAAATCCAGTCATTTATTAGGAGCAACATTTTGGCAGATTCTTCTGTGAAGCCAAAACTGATTTCCGATTAATGGTCCCTCAACTTTACCCCTGTATCTCCCCTCCCCTCAGTCTGTGTCATAAATCATATCCACCAATGAGATGCTGCAGCAGGCTGTGAACTTTGCTCTTCACATGCCTGCTGTAGAAACCTGAGATCTGATCTGGCCAAAGGTATGCATGGAATTGTCCATCCCTTCAATGTCAACTTGATAATAGTCATGGAAATGCTTTATAAATTGACAAAATGCAATTTTAAAGGAAAATTTAATCATGCAAAATATCATATGTAATATCACACCCAATTTCTTGCAGATTTACACAGGGTTTCTAATTAATAATATATTCAGCTAATTTCAGATGATTGTGTAACCTGATAAATTACCAAACTGATGAATAATATCCACAAATTTAGATGAAGAGTTCTAATCTTTGTTTACTACCCTAATATCATCAGCATATCACCTAGCTCATTTGTTTTTCTAAACCTGGAATATTAGTGCCAGAAAATTTTCTTCCACAGTTTAGCTACCTTATTCCTAATACCCACTTTGAACTAATAAACCTATTTGAACATGTACAGATTGCTTTAACTTAATATACAAAATGATAGAACTAAAATTCCATCTTATTGTTTCTAAAGCAACATGTTAATAATCACTCTGTAGTCCCTAATTACTTTAACAGAATTTATCTTTGGTATACAAAAAAGTATACCAGATTAAAGATTAAACTTTCAGTGTTGATAGAAATTAGATATAATTGTTCCTAATGCAAAATAACTAAAAATGATTGGATTTTTGTCAACCATTTTGACAATCATTTGTCTGAAATGGTATAGGATTTCCTGCCAGAGCAGGGGGTTGGATGAGAAGATCTCCAAGGTCCCTTCCAACTCTGTTATTCTGTTCTATTCATTTGGCTTCCTGATTCTCAACATGAAGTAGCAAGGTTCTAATCAATTGCAGTCACTATTATAAAGGTCTAGACCACAAGTGTCAAACTCATGGAGTCACATTGCCATCATGTGAAGTTTCCTGACATTTTTCCCTTTTGTGGAGCTGGGGTGGGCATGGCCTGCACATGATGGAAGGCCGCCAGTTTTACACCCTCAACTAAACCTAATTTCTTTGGTAAATGAAGAATGAGAGTTGTTGTTTTTTTGCTGGAGTTTTTGAATATTGATTTTATTCTGTAAATTGTTTTTATTTTTCATGTGGAATAAAAGGTATTGGTTTTTAATTGCAAATTGATAAAATAATTATTAAAATGGTAATGTTCTGCTCCAGCCATGTTAATACTTCATACTTTTAAACGCTTTAGTTTTATATGATTTTAACAGGTTTTAGACAGGCTATTCATTATTTAATGTATTTTAATAGGTTTTTAATTGCTTTCTATGTTTTTATTCATGATTTTACTGCTGCCTGTACACCACCCTGAGTCCTGGAAGGGAGAAGGGCAGTATAGAAATTTAAATATTAAATTAAATTAAATTAATGTTTAAATACTATAAAATCTTTTTTTTAATTAATTGTCAGACCTCCCCAGCCTTAGGAAAGAAAGACCTTCAACCTCATTTGGTTGAAGTGACAGATTCTTTTACTAAGTGTTACTGGTTATAGCAAAAGCAAGCTAGAATTAGAGCTTTCCATTGGCAGGGATCCAAATAACATCCCTAATGAAAGAAGGCTCCGAGGCTTGAAGTTCCTCAAAGTTCAATTTTAATAAAGGTAAAAGCAAAGGTCCCCCTAGCACATTTGTGCTAGTCATTCCCAACTCTAAGGGGCAGTGCTCATCTCTATTTCAAAGCCAAAGAGCCAGTGGTGTCCAAAGATGCCTCCATAGTCATGTGGCTGGTATGATTAAATGCTGAAGATACACAGAACGCTGTTACCTTCCCACCGAAGTAGTCCCTATTTTTCTACTTCCATTTTTATGTGCCTTCAAACTGCTAAGTTGGCAGAAGCTGGGACAAGTAACGGGAGCTCACTCCATTACACAACACTAAGGATTCAAACTGCTGAACTGCCGACCTTTCTGATCGACATGCTCAGCGTCTTAGCCACTGAGCCACTGCATCCATTTTTATCAGAGATGTCATATTGGAATATCTGGGAAAACCCGAATCGGAAAGTTCTGGGTTTTCCCAACCCAAAAGAAATCAAAGATCCATTCCCTGCATCTACAAGTCCATCACATGGTCCAATCAATTTATCATCCCAACTGGAGTCCACCCCCAGGCACTCCTATCCATGTGCAGGACAAATGCCCTTGACTCCCAGAGAAAGGAATATTGTTACGGCTAATCTTCCACCACTCCTCGCAACTATGCCTTCCATTTTTCCAGGCACTAAATGTGGCAGCCCTGAAAGTTCAATGAAAAAGATGGCTTTCAGGGCTGACACTCATGCAAAGTTATAAGTTTTTCCCCTTTATGTTCCTCCCTCTCATCAACCACAACATCAATGTCTAATAGCACCCTGATGTGATGTTTTGGGAACCACTTTGATGTCAGGTGCTTAAAACTGCTGAACATTATTTCCCAGGCTGGGCATCTTTGGACATCTTGATTAGTCCAGTTATCACATGTCTGGTTTCTGTCAGTACAGAGCAGAGCAAAGATGGCAGATCTGATATTAATTTTATTCAGGAAATTCTTAATCTGTTTATTGGAAGCTACTGTAAATAAGCAAGTATATATGGCTGATTATATGGCTGATTATAAAACTGGAGTGGGATTTGATTTCCTAATTTAGAATTGTTGAGTATTAAGATGTTGATTGGTTGTCGTTTTGGCGGGATACATATTTATTGTAGATTGGACAGTCGCAGTTGACAGTGGGATATTTAAAGGAGCTGCCGTCTGTGAATTGTGCTTCGCATTTTTCTGGGGTTAGAGTTGGAGTTCTCTGTTGTTAAATAATAAAGACGTGTACTTAACCCGAACCCTCTGTTATACACTACAAAGTGGTGATGAAGGTGAGATTGCAATAATCGCCTGGTTAAGCAGGAATTAGGGAAGCAGACTATTTAGAAGTAATTACTGCCTGAGGGAATGGCATTACCTCAGGCACTGGAGTGGTGATTTAGGAGATGGCTTCGCAAATGGTTTTGCACCTTTTAACCTAAACACAGAGAAATGGGAGTCATACACAGCAAGATTTGAGTGTTTCTTATGAGCACATGAACTTTCAGAGATTTCAGATGATCGTAAATGTGCTTACTTTGTAACTGTCTGGTGCTGAAACATTCGATACTGCCAGATCTTTAATGGCACCCACTTCTATTCACGAGGCATCTTGAGAAGTTCTGAAGTTAAAATTAAGCAACCATTATGCCCCCACCCCCTCTAAGATAGCTCGTAGTTCTATAAGAGAAACCAGGCAGAAGGGGAAACAATTAGTAATTACGTGGCTGCGTTGCGATCGTCTGCCATAAATTGCGAATTTAAACATATGCACAATGCCCTGCTGGACCTCCTGGTCTGTGGAGTCCGAGATTTAAAATTACAACACTGGTTGCTAGCAAAACCTGATTTAACATTCCAGACAGCTCTGGATGAGGCTAGGGCGACAGAAATGGCACAGAATTCATTAGCTG
The DNA here is from genome assembly GCA_039707465.1 of Rhabdophis nuchalis. Taxonomy (NCBI): domain Eukaryota; kingdom Metazoa; phylum Chordata; class Lepidosauria; order Squamata; family Natricidae; genus Rhabdophis; species Rhabdophis nuchalis. Next base: position 97,458,110 of record CM077647.1, read on the forward strand.
CTATTCAAAATAGTCAGAGCCAGACAAACAATAGGAATTTAGTTTTTTTGGCAAGCACTGAGGTTCATCAAAGTGAGGGAGTTTGTGAGGCAAACAAAGAGGAGTTAGAATAAGTGAACAGAATAAGGGAAAACAGAAAGGGAAATTGGAAGCCTGGGGGAAATTCATATTCTGAACAATGTTGGGGCTGTGGGGAAAATCATTCCTGAAGTAATTGCCATTTTAAATTAACAATCTGTCGGAGATGTAATAGGAAAGGGCACCTTGCCCAAGTATGCAGGGCATCGCAACCCACAAATTTTCAAATGAACCACTGGCCCCCAGTCAAGAAGCCTCATTTAGGAGATGATTGCCATGCTGTCCAGACTAGGTCAGAAGATGTAATCAGTCAAACTAGTAATGAACTAAAAAAGAAAATTTAAGTAACAGTGACTATTGAAGGAACAGATTGTGTAATGGAAGCGGATACAGGTTTTGCCACCTCCATCATGTCTTGGAATACTATAAAAAGGCTTGTACCTTCAATGTCCAAATGTAATTTAAAAGCAGGAGGTTTGACCCTCAGAGACTATCAAGGGCTATTCCTATAATAGGCAGTGGATATTTCAGGGTAGAATACAATACATTCCGGGGACGCCTTCCTTTAGTAGTGGTTGAAGGAGCATTGCCTAGTCCAGCGATGGCAAACCTTTTTTGGCTCACATGCCATAAGTGGGGAGAGTGCAGGGGGGTTGTGCATGGGCATGCCACACCCATAATGCAGTGCGTGACACCCCAGTGTGCATGCACACACTACAGCCGCTCCCCCCATTTTTGCATGCTCTTTTAGCCCTCCCCAGGCTCCAGAGGCTTTATAGGAGCCTGGGGAGGGCAAAAACAGCCTCCCCTCCCCCGAGGCTCTCCAGAGGCTTCAGCAACCTTCAGAAGGCTTCCCTGAAACCTCTGGAGCACTCAAAATGATGCTCCAAGCAAATTGGAGGTCACTTCCAGTTTGGTTGGAGCATTGTTTTGAGTGCTCTGGAGGCTTCAGGAAAGCTCATGAAGCCTCCGGAGGGCTCCGAGAAGGGGAAGGGGGCTCTTTTCACCCTTCTCAGGCTCCTATAAAGCCCCTGGAGCCTGAGGAGGGTGAAAAATGGCTTCAAAAAATGGCAAATTCAGCTGCCCAGTGCACACATGCGCGCTGACCAGCTGACAGGGCAGTGCCTCGCATGCCTTGACAAATGGCTCCACGTGCCACCTGTGGCACACGTGCCATAGGTTCGCCATTACGGGCCTAGTCTTTTGGGACTAGGATGGTTTGAAGCATTGGGGTTAAGGGTTAGTGGCCTTCATCAAATACAGACCTCTGATTTGGACATATTAGAGAGGGAGTTTCCTGAGATTTTTGATAGGAAGTTATGCACTTATACAGGCAAGCCAGCATCCTTTAATTTAGACCCCAGTGTGACCCCAGTTCGAATGAAGCCATGTCGAGTACCATTTTCACTCAAAGCTAGGGTTGACGCAGAATTGGATAAACTGATTGAACAGGGGATATTAGAAACTGTAGAGCATTCAAAGTGGGAGACCCCCGCATTGTGACTTCAATCAAAGCAAACAGGTCCATTTGTTTGTGTGTTGACTACCATTGTACTTTGAACAGCGCCTTAGCTGTCCATGTGTACCCTGTGCCAGTGGTCCAGCAACTGCTTCATTTGTTATGGAGAGGAAAAATATTCACTAAGCTGGACCTGACAAAGGCGTACCAGCAATTGCTGGTAGATGAAGAAACAGCAGAGGCTCAGACTATAATAACGCACAGTGGAGCTTTTAAATGTAAGAGGCTTCAGTTCGGAGTTAGTGTGGTGCCATGGCTCTTCCAGAGTTTAATGGAGAGGATGTTACAGGGAGTCCCTGGCATCATACCCTATTTTGATGACATCTTAAAATCTGCTACTAGCCAAGCAGAATTGCTTACCAGAGTAAGAGAGGTGCTGAAACATTTTTTAAAAATGGGACTTAAATGAAGCGGAATAAATGTCAAGTGGCAGTGCCACAAGTAGAATTTTTAGGGTTCTTAGTGGATAGGAAAGGAATTCACTCCACACCTGTAAAGACTCAAGCCATCAGAGATGCCCCTGCACCCACGTGCAAGGCAGAATTGCAAGCATTTTTAGGACTTCTTAATTTTTATGCCATTTTTCTACCTCATAAAGCTTCAGTGGCGGAACCATTACATCAGTTACTGGATAAAAATGACATGTGGAAATGGGGACTGAAAGAAGAGGTTGCTTTTAAAGCTGTTAAGGAGTTATTACTATCAAACCGAGTCCTTGCTCAATATAGTGAATTACTTCCACTCAGGTTATCTTACGATACTTCTCCTTATGGCATCCTTGGACATCTTGATTAGTCCAGTTATCACATATCTGGTTTCTGTCAGTAACAGAGCAGAGCAAGGATGGCAGAGCTGATATTAATTTTATTCAGGAAATTCTTAATCTGTTTATTGGAAGCTACTGTATTTAAGCAAGTATATATGGCTGATTATGAAACTGGGGTGGGATTTGATTTCCTAATTTAGAATAATGGCATTTCTTACTTTGAAGACATTTAATTATAGAAATAATAATAATAATAATAATAATAATAATAATAATAATAATAATAATAATAATAATAATAATAATAATAATAATAATAATAATAATAATATTTAATTTGTAAAACCGCACAGGGAAAAATAAAACAATAAATATACAAACATATCATAAAAACGAATTAAATCTAATACCTGTGCTAAAATCCCATTAAACACTAAAATACCCAATAATTAAATAAAAACCCTATAGCAGAGAGACTACCCTAGGCCGGCCAAGCAGAAAAGATGTGTTTTTAGTTTCAGACGGAAGGAGCGGAGGTCCGTGGTTGTCCTAATATTGGGGGGAAGGTCGTTCCAGAGGGCAGGGCCCGCCACAGAGAGCGCCCTTCCCCTGGGCGTCGCCCGCTGACAAAGTCTAGTGGACGGCACCCGGAGAAGCCCCTCTCTGTGGGAGCGAATCGGCCGTGAGGATGTATGAGGCAGGATCCGATCCCGCAAATAGCTAGGTCCCGAGCCATCATTCTGTTACTATTGTTTTAATCTAGAACTGATAAACCTGATCTTTCATCTAATTTTTAATAATTCTGCTTCATACATACAATGAATATTCTACATTAAGTGCATATAGTGATTAAGCAGAAACAAAACAATTTTATGCTTTCAAGCTATGATACCTCAAATCAACATTCAAAAATGCCTTAATCTTCTGTTTCTAGATTATTAATTGAAAGGGAGATACATAGGCTACATTTCAGTTATCACAATGCTGCAAGTTCTACAAAGAAGCTGTTTCAAAATGTATGCACTATTCTCTAACTCAGTAATATATTTTGTAATCCAGAGTAACTGAGGAGAAATTCTGCACTTTCACCAATTATAATAGCAAACAACATAGCAGTTTTTAGTATCTTGTATATGGCATGCTGTTTTCATCCAAGCAGAGAACAGTTGTATTCAGCTGCTTGCATATGTGGAAAAACCATCTTGAAAAGGACAGTTGGGAGTGACCCTTTTTCCCCCATATTGTTTCCTATTGCTACCAGGGTGTGTGCTTTGGACATATAATATACACTGTGGAAAATTGCTTTAGTTTCTGGAACATGAGTTGGACTACTGCTGAAAAGGGTGGATTTTTTTCTGGTTAAGTTATTGCTAGAACACTGATTATTAAATTGGCTGAATAGATTTAATACTGGAATTTAAGAAAGGTTTTTAAAAAAAATTAAAATCTAACATAGGACGTCATTAAATTAAAAGCTCACCAACTTCCTTTGCTGAGAGCTCACACCTGCACAAATTTCTCTCTAAAATGGAAACCTGGAAGCACTGAGCTGAAATTAGCTGTGAATTCATCTAGTAATGATGATCTTTTTCTATCTCTTTCAGCCTTACCTCCTATTTAAAATATATTTAATCTAACTTACAGAGTAAGAGTTGACTTCATTTTGCATAATGGCTACTTGTGATAATATTCCTTTATGTATTCTGCATTTCATTATTTTAAACAATATTTTGACATGAGCGTTTTGACAATAACCTGTAACATAGTAGATATCAATAAATCTAACAATACTGGACTAAATGGGGACACTTCACAAATAAAAAGAGTTACATAAATTAAAAATCTGGATTAAATTCCACATATGCATAATTTAATTAAATAATGTTCCAGGAAACATGGCCTTGCCTGTAAACAGTGAAAATTTCTTCAGTAAGGAATTATAGATGGCACTTGATGACTTATCCATGCACCCACTATAGTCGACATACATTAAATCAAATTATTTACATATTTAATTTCCGCACAAAGTATTCAGCTTTTGAGTCACTTTTGAATATAAAGTAACTAATTAGATATATAGTTCAAGAATATATTGATTAGGTCTGGCATAAGGCTGGCTCATTTTTTATGAAGAAGGTATTTCAAAATGATTCCATTTATTCCCACACTGATTAGCAGGCTTACAGTTGGATATTAAAGGGAAGGGTTAGGAAAGAAATTTTAGGAGTAAATTAGGATAGATTCAAATTTTATACATGCATACAAGTATTTGTGTGTGTGTGTATATAGATTTATATATATTTCTTTTTATGACTCTGTAACCCCTTAATTTGTGTAGAGTGAGGGCAACTTCTATTGTATTACAGACTTACATTATTAATTTTTTTTCTTCAAGGTTTTCTTTTTTATTGCAATTTTTTTTTACATATTTTATGAACAAAGCAGACCGCTGCTCCATGCACTTGGGGATCCCAAATGGTGAGAATTTCTTTCTTTCTTTCTTTCTCTCTTGAAGCTCCCCTGCTTTTATTCCCAGGGGGATGCTTGCTAGCCACCCCCCTCCCAATGCTATATTTTGGGCCTAGCATGCCTCCCTAAAGCCTGCTGGGAGCCAAAATGGGCTGGCCACCCACACCCCCAGGCTATTTTGGGCCTAGCAAGCCTCCCTGAAGCCTTCTGGGAGCCAAAATGGAGCTGGTGGTATCTTGGAAGAGGTGGGGGAAGGGAAAGTTGCAAGCCCGATGGAGATGGTGGGGGTAGGTGCAGCTTAGAGAGACTTACCTGTAGGCAGGAGGAGGAGGCAGCTCAGTTGGAGTGCAGGGAAGCCACCTGGGAGGTGAGGAGTGACTGGGTGGGATGGGTGGGCAGAGCATTTGCACTTAAAATGGTCTGTGCATGCACACAATAGTAAAAAGGGGGGAAATTACATTTTCCCATGAAGATTGTTTTGTGCATATGCGGAAAAGAAAACCAAGATAGTGCTGTACCGGTATGGTCATATGTCTGCCAAGTTAATACCTATTCACCCATATTGGACCAAATAGATAGGAAACCACCTCTGTTCTCCAGAAGGTAGGGATAGCATCCATGAATGGGTTAACACTGCCCGTTCTCTGATTGGACTGAGTCTGTTTAATAATTAATTAGCTCTCCTATATAAGACGCCTGTACTAGGCTCCTCCCAGTTTTCGACTCAGTCCACTCTGGGACGTCAAGCTATCCAAAACTTATCCTCTGACTATTTCATAAGGACAGCCTGTCCCAACGGGTTTGGTATTGCGGCATTTGGGCTATGCATTGGGCCCCTCACCCACAGCCTCCTGCTTAGCTCGGGACAGCTGCGCTTGCCACCTGCGCTTTTCCCCCTTCCACGGCCTTGCCAGACCCAGAGACTGTCAGAAGCCCTGTGGTCCGTTGCTGCGCTGAGGCGGCTAAACCGATCCTCGGGCATACTCTGCCTTGGAGGTTAGCTCTGTCTGGTGACTAGGGGCACCTGGCGCGTCTGAGGGTCACTTTGTATACTGGAGGCCACGCTGAATCGTCTAGAGAACTTCTGCAGGATCCTGAGGCAAGTGTACAGCAGGCCCGTTTCTAACGGTTTTTCCCGTCGCCCGCCAACTTTGACAGCTTCGCACAGCTGCACTCTCGGGCCGCGCCATCTTGTGAAGGACATTAATTGTGGTGGCCATTTTGAAAGCTGCTTTGGCGCCACCATCTTGAGAGGGGCATTCATTGCGATGGCCATTTTGAATGTGAACTTTGCAGCCGCCATTTTGAGATGGGCATTAATTTTGAACGTTGCCTTTGACCCAGCCACCATTTTGAGGAGGTCTTTTCGCCGCGAAGTGCACAGACGCTGAGGCCTTGTGTACGAGTGCATAAAACACGGCCTTCCTAACGGAATACATGGCCAATATTGCTCCTTCGGCCTCGGGGCCATCGGCGGAGCGACAGGAAGGCACAGGCCAAAGTGGACCTCAGGGAACGCCGCTATCTCCTGGGCCATTAACTGCACCTGTGGCCATTGCCCAGGCCAAAGGGCCTGACAGAGACTTGTCCAGCCAACATAAGGACAAAGGTGAGAAGACAAGAAAGCCCTCCAAGGCTAAGTCTAAAACTAAACACCTGGAGAGCGTTGACCATCAGACTGGGGGGCAGGAAGCGAGAGGCTCCGCCCCCTATGGGGCGCTGGCACTTACTTCTCATGCTCGAGAGATTCCAGCTGGGCCCTTCAGCCCCTTGCTGACTATTGACATGTCGGGCATTTGGGGGCAGGCCTCACAACCGGCCTCTGGACCCCCCAGGGGCTTCACACGGGCACTCGGACGCCTACTTCGCACCTGCCGTGGGGGCCCCATTGGGTGACTGGCTATCTTACGGAGCCCTTAACCACCGCAATATGAATGCCGCAGCCCCCTTTTTTCCTGACATCATTTCTGAGGCCATATGCCAAGGTATTGCAGCGGGGTTGCACGAGCGCCCCCACCAACCGGCACTGGCACCTATGACCATTACCCCTCGCGAGGGGACTGCACAGGTCGTGACTACAGAAGCGGTATTGGAGGCACCTCGTAGCCCTTCCGTGGCATCGGATGATGGCGAACTTCGAGAGTTCACCCTCTCTGATGATGAAACTGCCGCACCTGACAAGCCCAAGAAAGTGGGGCTCTTCCCTCCAGAGCTTTTTGTCCCTCTGTTAGCCAAGGCTAAGATAGCTTTTGCTATTCAAGCTCAACCAGGTGCTCCTACCTCCACTAGTGCCTGGTTCCGTGAGAGCACGAAGCAGGCTGACACTATTCCCATCCCCCAGCTATTCTTGGATGTCGTTCAAAGGCAGTGGGGGGCTCCCACGGCGGGCCCTGCCTCATCGACGTCCGACAGACGCTTTTATAGCATGGAGGAGTCCCTTGACAAGCTGTTACAGTGGCCGTCAGTGGACAACCCTATTTTGGCACTACAATCAGCTACCAACTTGCCAGGGTCGCAGGAGGAGGTCCTCAGACCAGAGGACAAGCGTGCGGACCAGACTCTGCAGAGAGGGCACCAGGCGGCAGCCTGGGAAATTCGGGCGGCCACGGCGGCATCCTTTTTTTCGCGGTCTAGCCTCACCTGGTTGCAGCAACTACAGGAGAGAATCCCACTGTCAGATACAAGGGTGCATCAGAACCTCAACAAGATCATAGCGGCGACCCAGTTCTCCTCTAATGCCACGCTGAGTGCGATGAAATTCACCGCGAGGGCCATGACTACTTCCGTGGCGTCTCGCAGGTTACTGTGGCTGCGGCAGTGGCAGGCGGATGTTCGCCACAAGTGGAAACTGGCTACCGGACTGTTTCAGGGGGGCTCGCTGTTTGGGGACTCGCTCACTCCACTCCTTATTGAGGGTAGGGACAAACGAAAGGTGTTGCCATCCACCTTGAAGAAGGGTTTCCCCAAACCTGCCCCATATAATAGGAGACAGCCCTACCGCCCGCAAGATTATGGCTCCTCATTTCGGGGGTATGATTACTCCCAGGGGAATTTTCGCTCGCAGGGCAATTTCTACCAACGCCAGCGGTTTCAGGCCAATCGGCCTCAAAGGGGCAATCAACCGAAACGGCGCTTTCGAGGGGGGGGGAACCGATTCGGCCGCAGATGATGACCCACATCGGTTCCCATTGGTGCTTGTCTCTTACATTTTGCAGCACAATGGGAGGTTACCACCTCCAACAAGTGGGTGCGGGAAACAGTCCGGTTTGGGCCAACCCTTGAGTTTCTTTCCCCCCCTCCGGAGTTTTTTATCCATTCCCCAGTTTCTAACAACCCTCAAAGGCAACTCCTGATGCGCGAGGCCATAGGTCACCTATTAGATATTGAGGCTATTCAGGAGGTCCCTGTGAGCCAATGGCGTCAGGGGTTCTACTCGGTTCTTTTTGTTATTCCTAAAGCCTCGGGCGGTTGGAGGGCCATTTTGAATTTATAAACGTTAAACGCTTATTTGCGGGTTAGACGTTTTAAAATGCATTCGTTACTCACGATATTAGAATGTTTAAGAGGAGGGGATTTCTTGTCTTCTGTGGATCTTACGGAGGCTTACCTCCATGTACCTATCCATGAGGACCACAGTCGTTATTTACGTTTCTGTTATTTGTCAAAACATTACCAATATAGGGCGTTGCCGTTTGGCCTTTCATCGGCCCCGCGTGTTTTTACTAAACTGCTGGCCGTGATTGCTGCATATCTGCGAAACATTCCAGTAAGGGTTCACTGTTACCTGGATGACATTTTGGTGCAGTCTGCCTCAGTAGAGGCTGCACGACGGGACCTGCAGATTACATTAGACATGCTACAAGCACATGGTTTCTCCATTAATTTCCCTAAGAGTCACCTTATCCCCACTACCCACATCTTACACCTGGGTACTTGGATTGACACTGGGGAGGAGAAGGTGTACCTTTCTACCGAGTGGGTGAACACGATTAGGGACCTCGTCTCTCTGGTCATGACGGAGGCCAGGCCCACACTGGCCACGCTGTCCCGGCTACTGGGGTTGATGGTGTCCACTTTTTACATCGTTCCATGAGCTAGATTGCACTCCAGGTCGCTACAATGGTTCATGGTGCCTTTCCAGAGGTCCGACACTTCTACATCTCTGAGACGAGTACGACTGCCGGGCGATGCTAGATCCTCGTTGGGCTGGTGGAGGTCCTCCGCCATTACCCGGGGGACTCACTTTCGAGTGGATGATAGAATTACCATCACTACGGATGCCAGTCTCACTGGGTGGGGAGCCCACCTAGGCACGCACAAGGCCCAGGGACTGTGGAATAATGTTGAAGCTACGCTTCTCATAAATATGTTAGAGCTTAGGGCGATCCGATTAGCCCTCCTTCAGTTCGAGGATCTCGTGCGGGGCTGTCATGTCTTGATACTCACCGACAACATGACTGCCAAGGCCCACATAAATAGGCAGGGGGGCTCCAGATCGGCACAGCTCATGCAGGAGGCCCAGATTTTGGGCACATGGGCGGAGACTAGGTTACTCTCCCTTACAGCAGAACACATTTCAGGGGTGGACAATGTTCAGGCAGACTGGCTCAGCAAGTCAGTGGTCGATCCTGCTGAGTGGCAATTACATCCTTCTCTTTTCCAGGAAATTACCAGACGGTTCGGAGTTCCTGTGATCAACCTGTTTGCCTCCCCGAGCAATGCCCAGCTGCCCAGATTTGTGTCCCGGTTTCACTCCCCAGGAGCAGAGGGGGTGGATGCTCTTCGACACCCCTGGCCTCAGGGTCTGCTATATGCCTTTCCACCAACAGCTCTGTTGGCAAGGGTGGTTCGGCGCATCATCTACAACAGAGCGGACATTATTTTGGTAGCCCCTCATTGGCCGAGATGCCCATGGTTCGCAGATCTGAGGGCTTTATCAGTGGCACCAGCCTGGCTGATACCGCCGGACAGGATATCCTTGTGGCAGGGATCTCTTCAGCACCCGGAGCCACAGTAGCTTCAGCTGACTGTGTGGCAGTTGAAAGGGAGACGCTAGTGCAGGCACATTTCTCACATAGGGTGATGGACACTATTCAGGCCGCCAGACGGCCCTCCACTGTCCGCATATATAATGCCACCTGGCGGGCTTTCTGCACTTGGTGTGTGCCAAAGGGGGTTATTCCCATGGAGGCTTCCATCCCGCAGATCTTGGATTTCTTGCAGGATGGATTAGATAAGGGACTGTCTCTAAACACCCTCAGGAGACAGGTGGACGCTCTTTCATCAGTGCTTACCTGGGTTAGTGGTCTCTCCTTATCACAACACACCGTGGTCAAGAAATTCTTGAAGGGGGCGGGTAACTTGAAACCGCCAGTGGTTCATCGGTACCCTTCCTGGGAGTTACAGACGGTCCTGGAGGCGCTTACCAAGTCTCCTTTTGAGCCACTACTTACCGTCTCCATGGAATACCTGACCCTGAAGGTGGTATTTCTCGTGGCCATAACTTCAGCCAGGAGAATTTCGGAGCTGCAGGCCCTTTCCGTAAGGGAGGATCTGTGCGCCTTTCATGAAGATAGGGTGGTGCTACGGCTGGATCCTTCCTTCACACCTAAAGTGGGGTCTTGGTTTCATAGGGCCCAAGAGGTGGTGCTGCCTAACTTCTGCCCTAATCCTAGTTGTCCATTAGAGGTGGTATGGAATACACTGGATGTTCGCAGGGCGTTGAGGGTCTACATAGACAGAACAGCGGAATTTAGGAGATCTGAGTCTCTCTTTATCGCCTTTCAGGGACAGTCTATGGGGCGTAAGGTCTCTGTCTCCACGGTGGGCAGGTGGATTAGATCCTGCATCAGTAGGGCTTACCAGGTTTCTCAACAAGAGATCCCGCGTGGGATCATCGCTCATTCTACTTGAAGCATGTCCACTTCGGCGGCATGGGCTTCGCAAGCTTCGGTTGCGGAAATTTGTAGGGCGGCCACTTGGTCGTCGCCCTCTCCTTTTATACAACACTATAAGTTAGATAAGTTTGCATCTGCAGATGCGGCCTTTGGACGCAGAGTTCTGCAGTCAGTGTATAGACGTGATGAGGACCAGTCTTCTTCCCACCCATAAGGACAATCCGGCTTGGGTATGTCCCATTCATGGATGCTATTCCCACCTTCTGGAGAAAGAAGGTTGGTACTTACCTGATACGCCTCTTCTAAGAAAGTGGGGATAGCATCCGACCTCACCCTAAATTTCTGATAGGGGGGACTGGTCATGAGGTTTGAGTGCTTTTATGGCATGTCCGGTTTCAATAAAGCTACCTTCATATTGGTTTTGGATGAAAGCTTGGAGTCTGTGTATCTGTTTTCTTCGCCGAAAGCTGGGAGGAGCCTAGTACAGGCGTCTTATATAGGAGAGCTAATTAATTATTAGACAGACTCAGTCCAATCAGAGAACGGGCAGTGTTAACCCATTCATGGATGCTATCCCCACCTTCTTAGAAGAGGCGTATCAGGTAAGTACCAACGCTCTGTTCATTCCAATCCAAGTCAAAATATATATTATCTTCCACACCTGTAGAAAATTGAAACCAAGCAATGTAGAAAAACAAACACTCCTTAAAAGTTCTCACAGTTCCAAATTATCTTTTACAATAGTCAAGATCAAGTTTCCCAGCTGTACTTCTATCTTCCACAAATATTGCAACTTTCTTTCCACCAGCAAGTGGTTCTCTCAAATCCACAATACATTCAAACCAGCTGTTCTCAATAAGGGTGGAGATAGCATCCATGTATGGGTTAACCAATCTGCACTCTGATTGGACTGAGTCTTATAAATAATTAATTAACGGTGCTATGTAACCCCCTTAGGAGTGTCGCCACCCAGTTTCCGACTCAGTCCAGCTCTGGGACTAGTCCAGTATCATCATCGCTGTGAATTCGTTTCTATGAGGTAATCTAGGCCAGCCACCCCTATGCAGGCCCACCTCCGTGGTGGTGCCCTTGACCAGCTAGGGACTCATCCCACAATGCTTGGTCCGCTCCCCCGACGAGCTCAAGGTGATGAAGGCACAGAGATGGCCTCAGGACGGAATTCAGGGGTGGCTCATGAAGAGGCCTTTTGGGGGTGGCCAGAATCGCAGCCTTGGCTGTGAGGCCTAACTAACGAACCCCCGGGGAGCTAAGCCGGCTACCACAGGTGCTTTCGTATTCCAGGGAGAAGACGCACCTGTTGCCGGGTTCGTCAGCCCCAGGGATGTCGGGCCGTCCGGCCTCTGTTATAGCCGTGCTGGCCGCCGGGAACCTCCTGCGCGTGCCCATTGACAGCCACGAGGGCTGCCTGGCCTTGGACACAGCGGGGCCTACTGTCTGAAGCCCCTCGCATGCCCGTGGGTACCTGAAGTGTGTCAGGCCTGTGGAGAAGCCGGGCCTACCGCCTGGAGCCTCCCGCTCACGTGCCCGCGCTAATGGAGTAATGGATCTTCGGGCCGGTAGGCCTCTGAGGCAGCCGCTTCAGCCAGTATTAGGTGGGCCTTCCTGGTAACCAGCCTGGGAGGAAGCCGCGCTTGCTGCCATCCACCTCCCTCGCACCCGTGTGCACGCGCGACCACCTGCCAGGGCTTTCGCGCCTTTGGAGGTGGCTGCTCCTGCTGCATCACACGCGCTTCTTTTCGGCCACGTCGGGCCGCCGGGGCCATGGGGGGAGACCGGGCCTCTCGCCCAGAGCCCCCCATGCGCACGCGTGCACGCGCGAGAGATCGCAGGGGTTCGGCCGGTTGGGCCTTGAAGGAGGCCACGCTGGGCTGCCCGAGCCTCCCCGTGTGCACACGCATGCGCCCCCGTGGCCGCAGAAGCCCTTGCCCGTCGGGCCTTTCCGGGGGGCGCTTGAACTGGGAGGGGGCTCTCATACGCTCCCCGGCGGCTGGCAGGGCTACCCAGGCCCATAGGCCGGCCTTGCAAGCGTTCCTGTGTGCGTACGCACGCGCGCGCGCTGTCGGCCAGCGGATTCCTCGGGCCGGCAAGCTCTGCATTCGGCAGGGATGCACCTGCCGTTCCAGGCCCCCAGGCACGCTGGCTGCCAATGAAGTCTTCGGGCCGGCAGGCCTTTGGTAAGGCCGGACCTGTCGCCCGGCGCCTCCTACGCGCGCTGGCTGCCGCGGCCGAGGGCTTGGAGGTCATTAAGCCTCAGGGCGAGCCGCGCCGGCCGCTTGGGCGACCATGCGCGTGCACACAGGCAGTCTCCTGCCTTCACAAGCTATTATTGGCCCCCCAGACCTCGGGGGGCACACCCCTCCTCCCCCCTCTTATGCACGCTAGTGGGCTACGGCCCCTGCGGCCTTTGTCTGGTTCAGGCCACAGGTCCTTTCGGGCTTTCGAGGCCCTGTTCAGGCAACACTGGCAGTTATGGGACCTCCGCGCTATCGTTGCCTGGCCCCAGGCTCCGGATTTGGCCTCAGTCATTTGCATTTCCCCCTTGGGGGGATATTTGCAGGGGCACGCATCTCAGGGAGGGTCCGCCCATCCTAGAGGTGCACTGGTGGGGCTCTGGCCTGTGGCACAGGCCTTTCAGGCCAGCAGCACCAACTTGAGCCCCTGTTTTCCTTGGCCAACCTCTCTGGGCCGCGCAGGTGAGGCCCCACATGGACGTCGGTGTTTTGCGCATTGGCCTGGGGCTGAGTGACGCTGTCCGACTCCGTTCGGGTCCCTCTGAGGGGTCAGTCCTTACCGGCAGTCGGGCGTCCCATTTAGCGACGCAATCCATACTGCTCACCGATTGCTCCGGTAGGGGGCACTGGGGGTTTGGCGCCAGGGCCTACTGCCCCCTCACCTCGGCAAGCCTCTCATGAATCCGAGCCATGGATGCGTTTTGACTCCTTTTTACTCCTTTTTCTCCCCAGGGGCCATTGTCGCCCTGGGTCCTTTTTGGAGAAGGTACGGGGTATAAATCTGAATAAATCTAAAATCTGGATCTGCTTTAGCTGGTCCACAGAAACAGAAGATCCTTGGTTAATCTTCCGCCACAAAATGTTCCCTTTCCCCCTCGACCCTGGCGCGGCCACCGGCTCTTCTGGAGGGCGGGCCCCTTAGGGACTTTGGTGGTCTTCCACGCTCAGTGGAATGGGGCTATCCCTGGGCTGCCCCATTGGGGTCCCGCGTTGGGGATCAATTCCATGTGAAGTCTTGACCTCTTGGCCCCTGTTGCACACCTTGATCCCCAGGCCTGGGGCTCTTCCAATTCCGGCTCAAAGTGTCTGACGGGCCCGTGCGGGGCTGGCCTTTTTGGCGCACCTTGGAGGGTTACGCCTTGGGTAGGACAACTACGTCCCCCTACCCCCCTTTTTTGGGGGGGATTCCATCACAGGGCTCTCGGCCATAGGGTCATGCTCCCTCGGCCGCTGTTTAGGGTTGTTCCTACAGGGCATCGCTTGGGACGGGCCCTTGGCGTGGCCTTGGGGTCCCAGTACGTCCTGTCCTCCTCCTGTGTTTGCCCACCCTGCAACCTTGCCGGCTCGCGTAGCTTATGGGGACGCTTCCCGCTTGGGGGGGGTTCTGGCGCCCATCAGGGCCTCAAGATACAGGTGGCGGCTGTCCCCTGGGCAGCTGACGCTGTCTCGAGTGTCGCCCGACTTTGTCTTCTTCCCTGAACAGGGGTGCTTACCGGGCTCCCAGCCACCTACCGTTGCCCTGGTAAGGGCGGTCGGGAGTGACAATCAGGGGCAGCTGACCTCCTCGCCCTGGGCGGCTACTCTCTCTGTCCTCCCCCTCCTTTTGGTGGGTTCATCCACTCGGGGGAGGCTGACCCTCCACCGCAGGGAGGGGTTTGGGTTCCGACCTTTCCCCCGACGACGGTTTGGAGCGTGGGATCTTGACGCTTCTCCCTCCAGCTGCCTCCTCCCGCACGGGATATAGGCAAATGGGTCACACCTTGGGTCACGCCGATACGATAAGCGGTCACCGTGTGCCTTCCCTGGACCAGCGGTGTGCTCCCAGTGGCCGTCGTGGGAAGGTTTTTTCCCAGGTTTATGAGTGGTCTGTCCTGGGTATAGGTTGCTCGGGCCCCCTTTCCCTTCCTTGGGCCCTTGATTCTTCCACTGGCACGGTGGGGCGCCCGCCCAGCGGAGAGCCCCATTCAGCTTCCCCTTGTCTTAGGGGCTGGTTTCAGACCTACTGATTTCCTCCGCTTTGGCGTTCCAGGGCACAATTACTTCCTTCGTTATTGAAGAGGGTTCCCGTTGAGCATGATCCGTCCTCTCTCTCAGTGATGGATACGAGTTTTCCATAGTCCATCCTTCCTGGCTCACAACAGGTCGCAGGTTTAATGTATAGGGCGGTTCATCCCCATTGCACAGAGTCATTCTTTGGCCTTTAGTCGGCATCCCAGCTTCAGCTGAGCTTAGAGCCGTCGCAGAGGCCGCTTACACCCCGCTCCGGCCCGAGCGCTGTCACTATAGGTGTTGTTACTTGTGCTGTTTGTCCTTTGTTCTGACCTTGGTAATGTTCTGGCGCGACCTCGTCACGGACGGCCACTTCGGTCGTTAAATGACTCGGTGGCTGCGCAACACTGCTTCAGCACTACCGATCTCCTGTCTCTCTTGGCCTTCCGGACCATACCAAGGGCGTTAAGGTGTGGATCACTTGCCACGCTGCCTTTCCTTTTCATCGCCACAATGCTTGGGATATCTGTCGATGCTTACCTTCCAGTTCAGGGTAGACTTGGGTTTCATGTTGCCTCATTTCAGTTTCGGTTCGGACGACTAGGTACTGGCCGACCTCTCCTACGTCAGGGGGCTGTTCCATTGGTGTCATGGGATGGTGTCTACGTCTTTGGCGGTTGTCCGCCACGGGTCTGATTTAATTTGGTTCGGTGTGAAGGAAGCAGGAGGTGGACAGCCATTTGACTGAAGGAATGTTGGATCTCCTGGTGGAAGGATATTTACCTGAACGTCCTCCGATGTCCCTTCTGGCTCGGCAGTTCCTTGGCTGTCTCGGGCATGTGGACGGCCATCCTGCTCCGTCTCCGGTCTGACCATGGTCGGCGGGGCCCCATGGCATTCTGGCGCCTAAAGGGTGTCCACTGATGCCTTTCTTCATTTCCCCGTCCTTCGTTCCTCCCCAAGGTCATTCACATGCTCTTAGCAGAGCAGGAGCAGGTACTGCTGGGGGCTTTCCCTGGGCCCGGTGCACTCATTTTGCCTGTCCGCTAGCGCTGGGACTAGGCGTTCATGGATGTATGCCATGGGATGAGGACCTTCCCCTTCGGGGGTATTTGGAGTATCCGTTGATGCGGTGAGGGTTTTTTTTATGTCTGGTGTTTGGGCGGTTTTGCTCCGATAAGCGGGGTGTCTTCTTCCGGTGCACATCTCACCACCTAGGCTCCTGGTGGCGGCATTGGGGTCTGTCCTTCTGGGTGGCCAGGAGGGACATACTTTCCTGGCACTCGATGGCCCACAGTTTCCCCGGTCAGGCCTAGGCCGGTGTCCCAGGACGGGGCATCGGTACTCTACCTGGGTGCGGACCTGGATGTTTGGGGGCCTTTTCCCGGCCGCTCTTTCGACCTTTGCTGATGGCCTGCATAGGCTCTTGCGGGGGCGGCAATGCACCTACAGTAAATGGGGAGACTAGCCGTCTCCTGCGGCTTTGGGCCCTGTTAGTGAAGGGCATTTGGTTTACCCCTTCTTGGCTAAGGTGTCTTTGCATCCTGGCCCATGCCAGTGGCCGTGGGAGGGATCATGGTTTGCTCTGTTCACGGGCCTGGCTCTCCTCGAGTTTTGGCCTTGCCTCGGCGGGTTCTCTCGGGCCCCCGGCGTTTGCGGTGAACGTGTATGTTTTCTTGTGTCTTCAATACGGTACGCCGTTTCTTGAGTCAGCCCGGTTTGACTGGAGTCGCGTCAGGCGGACGCCTGCTCTTGGATGTAGTTATCACCTTCGTGTTTCCACGGGCCTACAAGGTGGGCTAGCTTGTCCCTGCGGTAGTGGTGTGTTGGACGGTGGTTACTGCCTGCTGTCTGGTCTGCACAGTTTGACGGGGCTGTCCTCGATCCCTCCCTGGGATGCTTTCGGCTTGGGTATGTCCCATACATGGATGCTATCTCCACCCTTATTGAGAAAGAGCATTGGTACTTACCTGATACGCCTCTTCTAATAAGGGGGGAAATAGCATCCGGCCCATCCCTTATCTCGTCCAGCCCTGCTTGGTGCAGACCTTGTTGTGTTGGAATTGGCTTTGGGGCTTATTGTCTGGTTGTTCGTGTTCTTGCCTAACTTGTTGGATGATACCGGTGAGTCTTGATTTGCTTCGTTCGTCGAAAACTGGGTGGCGACACTCCTAAGGGGGTTATATAGCACCGTTAATTAATTATTTATAAGACTCAGTCCAATCAGAGTGCGGATTGGTTAACCCATACATGGATGCTATCTCCCCCCTTATTAGAAGAGGCGCATCAGGTAAGTACCAACGCTCTATTTGTCAAAAACACTTTAAATCCACATAAAAAACTTTGCCACAGGTTCTTTCTTTTTATTATTTTTAATTTCTCCAAATCCAATTATAAAAGCAAGAATCTTCTTGGGCTTTGGTGTTTTAGCCTCCACTTTATCCTTCGTCCATGGAATTTCCCAAATGCCAGTTAGCTGCTAATTTTAAAAAAGATCCTTTTAAAGACTAAATTCAAAGTTTTCTTTTACCTGTGAGTTAGCCAATCACTCACCCTTTTCCAACATTCCATTCCAATACTGCTCCTGCTCAAAAACATTATCTGGTTGCCCCAGTTTCAGAGTGGTCATGCCGCCCCCACCGTCAGTCCGAAGAGTTGTCTCTGACTTAATGAGGAACTTGCCAGTTCCTCTTGGTCATCCGAGATGCCTCTCCTTCTTCCCCATCCCTACAGGATGGTTCTGGTCTGAAGACCCCCACCACCACCACAAGCAGTTTGTCTGGCTGGATTTTTGCAGAGCTCATCGGAGCCCGCTATTTTTCCAATTGGTCTCACCATGAGGCTTCTGGTTTCTCTGACATTATTAAATATTGATGCCTCATCTTTTCTTTCCCGGTGTGGGGCACAAGGCCGATGCTTACAAGCGGTCAGGTGCCACAACACCTGCAGGCTAGGTGGTCAGGGATTACAGAGCCAGGGCCCGAGGCTGATGTTCTGCAATGCCAGGTCCATGGTCAAAAAATCCCCCCTCGTCCACGACCTTGTGTCGGAGGGGGAGCCGGACCTGGTGGGAATTGCGGAGACCTGGCTGGGCCACGAGGGAGGACTTCCCCTCGTAGAAATGTGCCCGCCAGGTTACCGCGTGTTTCATCAGCCACGGACCCTAGGCAGGGGTGGAGGGGTAGCGGTTATTGTTAGGGAAGGTCTTGAGCCGAGAGAGACCACTGTACCACAGACCACCGGCTGTGAGTCCCTCTGTGTGAAGTGGGGCCCAGGGAGGCAGTTGGGCATGCTGATTGTATACCTGGCTCCCCGCTACGTGTCAGCAGCCCTGCCCGAGTTCCTTGAGGTGATCGCCGAGATTTATTTATTTTATTTTATTTTTCGAATTTATACCCCGCCCTTCTCCTTGTTAGGACCCAGGGCGGCGCACAGGCATTATTAAAAACCATTACAAAACCATACAAACTCTTAAAAGCATATTAAATTAACCTAAAACCTGTGCTAAAACCCTTTAAAACCCTAAAAAATTAACATTTATAAATATAGTCAGAAACGGGGGGCTACGCTAGGCCGGCTTGTTGGAGATGGCGGTTGAGACCCCCAGACTGGTAGTCATGGGGGACTTCAACCTGCCATCGGTGGGCGAATCATCAGAGGTAGCTTGGGAGTTCATGGCCTCCATGACGGCCATGGACCTGACCCAAATAATTCGGGGCCCCACACACGAGGGAGGACACACGCTGGATTTAATTTTTGTCTGTGGTCAGTGGAAGAGTGATCTGGGTATAGGGGACGTAGCCATTATACCCCTGTCATTGTCAGACCACTCACTTCTCCGGCTCGACTTTCCAATCGCTACACCCCACCGCAGGGAGGCGGAACCTGAATCACCTAAATGATTCCACCCCAGGCGCCTGATGGACCAGGATAGGTTCCAGACAGAGCTTGGGCCACTACCTGTGTCCCTGACCCGCGCCCTGACGGAGGACCTGGTGACCGCATGGAATACCGCAGCCACGGGGGCCTTGGATTGGGTCGCGCCCTTGCGGCCTCTCCTGTGGCGATGAGCTACCCAGGCTCCTTGGTTCACCGAGGAGCTGAGGGTGATGAAACGCCACAAGAGATGCCTAGAGAGGAGATGGAGATCCACACGGTCTGAATCTGACCGAACACAGGTGAGAGCCCATTTAAGGACTTACCTTGTGGCTTTGAGAGTGGCTAAATGTCATCATTGTGCCACTCTCATCGCATCTGCAGATAACCGCCCTGCCGCCCTGTTTAGGGTGACCCGCTCCCTCCTTCAACAGAGGACGCAGGAAGCCCTTTTGCAGGGTAGAGCAGAGGAATTTGGGGAATATCTGCAGGATAAAATCGCTCAGATTCGGAGCGAGTTGGCCTCCACCGAAAGTGGTCCAGTGGGATGCCCCGAGGCAGATCTTGAGACAGTTTTGTGGGAGGAGTTTGACTCTGTTACTTCCGAAGATATGGACAGGTTATGTGGGCGACTGCAAGCTACCACATGTTTATTGGACCCGTTGTCAAGCTCCCAAGAGAAAATTCAAATGATTCACGGCCTCATGTAAAAGTTCAAAGAAATGTCCTTTTATTGAATGTAACATCATGACGAGCCTCGGTTGCAGCCAGGACTGGCAATAATTGGATGGCTTCTGCACTTTACCCCCTTATGCCCCCTCCCCTCTGCTTGTCATAAATCACGTTCCCCAATTAGCATTGAAAATAATTGCATGCATGCGCAGTCACAGGCTGTCTTGAGATTCCTTTCCTGCCACAGGAATGTCAAGAATTTTCAGTTCATTAAGGCAAACAGATAAGGTCCATGGCAACATCGGGATGTTGACATCCGTGACTCTCCTGGCTTGTACTGGCATCCTGGGAGGTTACATGAGGCTGGCTCCAGGAGGTAGTGAATGCTTCCTTGGGTGAGGGGTTCTTGCCTACCGTCTTGAAAGAGGTGGTGATGAGACCCCTCCTCAAGAAGCCTTCCCTGGACCCAGCATTGTTGGTAAATTACCGTCCGGTCTCCAACCTTCACTTTTTGGCGAAGGTTGTAGAGAGTGTGGTGGCACAACAGTTTCCCCGTCACCTGGAGGACATTGATTATCTGGACCTGCGCCAGTCCGGCTTCCGGCCCGGGCACGTTGGTGGATGATCTCTGGAGGGCCAGAGATGGGGGTTGTTCCTCCATCCTGGTCCTATTAGACCTCTCGGCGGCTTTCGATACCATCGGCCATGATATCCTATTGCATCGGCTGGAGGGGCTGGGGGTGAGGGGCACCGTGTTGCGGTGGTTCTCCTCCTACCTCTCCGGTCGATCGCAATTTGTGTTGGCAGGAGGGCAGAGGTCGACCTCGAGACCCCTCACTTGTGGGGTGCCTCAGGGGTCGGTCCTCTCACCACTCCTGTTCAACACATATATGAAGCCGCTGGGTGAGGTCATCCGTGGTTTTGGGGTGGAGTACCATCTGTACGCTGACGATACGCAGCTGTATGTATCTACCCCAAACCACCCCAACGATGCCGTCGAGGTGATGCGCCGGTGTCTGGAAGCCATGCGGGCCTGGATGGGAAGGAACAGACTCAGACTCAACCGATCCAAGACCGAGTGGCTGTGGTTTCCGGCATCCCGGTACAACCAGCTGACTCCATCACTGGCCATAGGGGGCAAACATCTAACCCCTGGGATGGGGTACGCAACTTGGGCGTCCTCCTTGATGCACGGCTGTCCATGGAAAATCAAGTGACGGCCATAGCCAGGAGGGCGTTTTACCAGGTTCGCCTGGTTCGCCAGTTGCATCCCCTATTGGGCCGGGATGCCCTTTGCACAGTCACTCATGCACTCGTGACATCCCGACTGGGCTACTGCAATGCTCTCTACATGGGGCTCCCCTTGAGGTGCACCCGAAGATTACAGCTTGTCCGCGCGGGCAGTTATGGGAACCTCTCGGTTTGCCCATGTAACACCAATCCTGCGCGAGCTGCACTGGCTGCCTGTTGTCTTTTGGGTACGCTACAAGGTGTTGATTATCATCTTTAAAGCGCTCCATGGCTCGGGACCTAGCTATCTGCGGGATCGCATCCTGCCCCATGCATCCCTTCGGCCGATTCGCTCCCACAGAGAGGGACTTCTCCGGTTGCCATCCACTAGGCTATGCCAGCAGGGCCTTCTCTGTGGCGGACCTGACCCTCTGGAACGACTTTCCCCCCGAAATTAGAACAACTACGGATCTCCGCTCCTTCCATCAAAAACTAAAAACTCACTTCTTCTGCCTGGCCGGCTTGGGTTAATCGACCCATCTACCGCAAGCTGAATATTCAAACTGTTTTATTAGGGATTTTTAGGGGTATTAGTTTAGACAGTCTGGGATTTTAGCGCAGGGTCTAGGTTTAATTTATTTTAAATTTGTATTACAATGTCATTTGGTTTTTATATATGTATTTTTAATTCAGTGTGCACCGCCTCGAGTCCCTTCAGGGAGAGAGAGCGGTTTACAAATTAAATAATAATAATAATAATAATAATAATAATAATAATAATAATAATAATAATAATAATAATAATAATAATAATAATAATAATAATAATAATAATAATAATAATAATTATAATAATAATAATAATAATAATAATAATAATAATTATTATTATTATTATTATTATTATTATTATTATTATTATTATTATTATTATTATTATTATTATTATTATTATTATTATTATTATTATTATTATTATTATTATTATTATGCTCGAAATGTGGGTCTGTCCCGCCAAAAGCGGGATGTCTGGTCACCTTATACAAGCATGAACTTTATTATTTACTTACTTGTTTGTTTGGTTTGTTTGTTTATTCTGCCTTCAAATCAGTATTGATTCCTAGCAAATTGCTTGGACAATTCCTTGGAGTTTTTCAGAAGTGATTTGCCATTGCCTCCTACACAGGATTGATAGAAACTGATTAGCCGAAGGTCATCCAGTTGTTAGAACAAGAACTTATACTCTCCCAGTTTCTAAGCTTAACTACTAAACTAAACTTTCACCATGAACTATAATTATAAAAAAAGCACAAACAATTAATAAATGGAGCACTAGTCTGATCATCAGTGATTTATGAAAACTTGCAATTTAATACCTGCGCTTTCAGTTTTATTTCAGCATATACCAGTTTACTGTTTGGTTTATCAAATGATATTAAAATGTGCTTCTTTAGTGCAATCATATGGTGCTTTCATAAACCATAAACAAGAAAGTATTATCTATAATGCCAGAAATAAGGTGCCTCATAATTTTCATCACAATTTGCTACAAAGGCATATACATAGTAAGAAGTTTTGAGCAGAGAATATATCCAAAATTGTTTCTTAAAATATTAGTTTTGGTTACTGAAGATGTTTTGTGTTTCATTAACTAATACATTTATATAAATATCAAAGAGAAGTACTTAGTACTGTCATTTCTGTGTATTATTAGTTTTCAAAATATATTCACTCCAAGAATTCTAGATGTTTTGGATATTAAAGGGAGAGGTTGGGAAAGAAATTTGAGGAGTAAATTAGGATAGATTCAAATTTTATACATACGTACGTGTGTGTGTGTGTGTGTGTGTGTGTGTGTGTGTTAGGTTTTTGAGCTGATAAAAAACCTAACACACACACATATATATATAAAAAGTACACAACAGATCTCATAGCTTTCTGTCTAGATGGTCTCTGGTGATGAGCCGAAAGGCAGAAAAGGAAAGCAGCATGCTTCCTCCGTTAATTGGGGCTTAACAGGGTGTTGTCACACACACACACACACACACACACACACACACACACACACACATGACTCTGTAACCTCTTAATTTGGGTAGAGTCAAGGCAACTGCATGGAGTTTAACATTTACTGGCCAGATGCCCTTCCTGATGCCTACGCATAGCAGATATTTTCTCTGAGAGAGAAATATCTGCCACTACCTATGATTGAACACAACCTTCCAAATGGGAGGCAAATATCTTCACCACTAGGCCACCATTCTGCAAGACATATATACATATATATACATGCATATTTGAGCATGTGTGTATGTGTATTTGTATATACATATACTTGTTTCCCCCACTGGCCACAGTCCTTTCTATTTGAATGACTACTTTAGGAACAGAGGGATTTTATTTCTTGAATAGAGTGTGTATTCAATGACACTGGTGATATTGAAACTTTTAAATCAAAGTTATAATGATTTGCCATGTCAGGGTCTTCAGAATCACCTTCTCTGATTAGTTGACTTACCAGAGATGCTTATCCCGTGCTATATCCCATTAGAGTGAAGTGAAGGGGGATAAAATTTCTAAACAATGGTGCCAATTCTTTGAATCAATCTTCACCTGGAGGTAAGACTTTTATCTGTAGTACAGTTTCAGATTGTAATTGGAAATTAATCAAAACCAAACAACTTTGGGAATGAACTGAGATGTCACCAATAGAGATTGTTGATTTGCAGTTTTTTATTTGTACCATGGATATTAGACTTAACATAATTGTATTCTAAACACAATTGTCTTGTAAACCACTAAGAGTCATTGACATAATATGGTTTGTATATTTAAATAGTGATTTCTTTTAATTGGGCAATGCTTTAAAATACTGAATTTGGACAGTCATTTCCTACCTGGGAAGAACTTGATCTTTTTCAGAATTCCTACAAGAAATTTCTCTCTTTTCCCCCTCATTTTCATTAATGTACTAGCCGTACCACGCATTGCTGTGGCCCAGTCTGGTTAAATGGCCAATCAATCTGTGTGTAGCTCTACACCTGCGCACACAAACACGTACACATAACCACCGTATACACCCAACCTACCTACTTACCTACTGTCTTTCTCCCTCTTTCTCTATCCCTTTTACCTACCTACCTACCTACCTACCTACCTACCTACCTACCGTATTTCTCTCTCTCTCTCTTCCCTCCCTCTCTCTATCCTTCTACCTACCTACCTACCTACCTACCTACCTACCTACCTACCTACCTACTGTATTTCTCCCTCCCTCTCTCTATCCCTCTACCTATGGCCATTATAACTTTCAATGGGAAGCCTGCGGGCTCCATTTCCCTGCAGACATCAAAACACCTCAGAGATTCTTGCTCTCAAGGAAAGCACTCGGGTCAGGCTACCCTTGGGCGTTGGATTGATCCAAGATTGGGGGGGGGGGCTTTGTGCCTATGCAGCTTGGCCACCCCACACTTTCCCCCCCACGCCTCTTCACACTCTCCCCCCACCAGCCCAAAGTTTAAGCTGCACTTCAGCAGCAGCGGCAGTGACCGCAGAGGCAAAGAGGCATAGAGGCAGAGGAGAAGGCAACAGCAGAGCCAATAGAAGGAGGTCATCAGGAACAGCAGTGGCAGGGACGGCAATGGCAAGGAAAACGGAGTCTGCGGAGGCCTGGATGAGGAGTAGGGTGGCAGGGTCGGTGCTGGCAGAGGGCGGAGGCATGAAAGAGAAGGAGGTGGGCAGCAATGGAACCAGCGAGGAGGGTTTAGGGCTGACAGATTGTTGAGGAAGCTGGCGCGTGAGGCAATGTTATTGTTGGTGGCTTATTCAGCTGTTGTGGAAGCGGCCATTGCAAATGTGACATTGAAGTGCGGGGGAAGGGCATCAGCACACGCTGCTGCACATATGCGTGATGCAGCATAAGAAGAAGCTGGGTGGGAGGAGCTAATGGGAGGGAAAAAACTCAGAAGTGCCGCACTTTAACATTTGCATAGTATGCACATGGCATAGGTGTGCCATCCACACAATCTATACACATCATTGTTACTGTATTTCTTAGGAACATTGTGTGAAAACTTGGTGGCGATCAGTGCAGTACTTTCTGAGATTAGCGGTTTTGCACAAACTATTGTTAAATTTTTATTTATATAGAAAGATCAGAAGATTATTTTTTAACAATAATTTTATTGGTTTTACAAATTTTTAAAGGGAAAAAGGTATGTAGGATATACATAGAAATATTTTAGGGCTTCCATATCAGAGGTGGTGGCTGCCTCCGAGACTTCATACAAAAATTTTCCAATATAAGGTGGAGAGAGATACATACATATCATAAATTCGCTGCAATCAATCATTTGTTTCTATTAGCATCCGTTAGGAATTACAATGTATATAAAAAAAATCATTTTTGTGATCTGAGTCTTTTTGCTATTCTGTCTTCTTCCTTCCCGCCAGTGGGCGGAGCCATGGCCCCTCCCATTCCCCCATTTTCATCATCCAGGATTGAGGAGTGTTTTTTAAGAAAGGCTTGCGCCTCCTCAACTGTTTTGATTCTTACTCTTCCCCCCTCCCAGAACACCAACATTCCTTCAGGCATTGACCATTTGAACCACACCCCTTTTTTATAAAGCTTTTTGGATAGGAAGGAATAATTCCTTCTAATCTCACGAATCTTTTTCGGGATCTGCTTCAAAATATGAATTTCTTTCTGCTGATATATCAATGGGCCATCTCTCTGTGCTCTCAGAATCTCATCCCTTGTTGACCTTCTTACAAATTTAATATGTATCTCTCTGGGTACATCATTTATTCTGGCATATGCTGAATTAATTCTATAAATCAGGTCAATGTCCCCCCAGATATATTCTTTGTTCTTTTTAGTGTAATCTGACATTCTTTCAAAATCCATTCTAGACATATAACCAGTAAGATCCACAATTTTTTTGTGTTTCCCTCACCTCCTCCCTCATCACAGCTGCCCCACCCTCCAGTCCATCAATTTTTTGTTCATTTTCTGCTAATGCTCTCTGTGTTTCCAAAAGCTCCACCCTTGAACTTATCATGTCCTTGTGTATTTCTTTTATTTCTTTCATTATATTTTGAAGAGTTTCCTCAATTGTTGATTGTTGGGTGCCCTCTCCTGCCACTTCTTTTTGTAGCATTGTAGTGATCTTAGTTTGCTGTGGAGCAGGACTGTGTTTTGTAGAAGCTGGCGCAGACCAGGATTTGCCAGGTGGGGGCTTTTTTGCTGCCATAGTAAAGGTTTTAAGTTTTTGTGTAAAAGATGGCGTCTGGTGGGTGGACAATCCGTGAGGTCGAAGAAAAGGGAAAAGTCTGTGTCCAATTTTAAAATGCAACTTGTATAAAGTCCAGAGAGAAAATTTTACAATACAGTCCGGTAAAAAAGAAGGCACACAATGAGAGAAATCCCGAGAGACACTTGAGTTGGCTTATGTATACATTTTAAAGTCTTGTTAAGTTGAAGGAATGTTCACTTTTCAAAAGAGAAGGTTTTTTACTGGGAACATAGAAGCTCCATTTTTCCGCCTCTTTGGTGGTCGGGAAGAATTAGTATCAATCTATTTCTGCTGCTACAAGTCCCAGATACATTGTTTCCATTGCAATTCCATATATGGTGTTACTTTCACTTTTTCAATAGTTATAATCGGATGTTACTTTCTCTGCCTCCCCGAGCCCGGGGAACATTTTAAAGCGCCGCTTATTTCCGAGGGGAGGTTTTTGCAGACTCTCCCCTCTAATCTTCCTTTTTAAAAAGATTGAAAGCATCAAAATTGAAAAAATAAACTCACAAGCCACTCAATTGCAACGGAGCCTCAGCGCTTCTTCCAGCTCCGGCCGAAAGATCAGAAGATTTTTGTTGCTCCAAATGCTCAGGCAGCTTAGGTAGAAGGCCTGAATGATCATCAGTTTTCTATTGATCAGTGGGAGGAGATCATAGATAATGTTATGTTCCCTTTCAATCATGACATTTCTCTTTCAATTTTCAGAATTCTTGAGGTTGACAGAAGTGAACCCAATTGGAGGTTGATTTCAAATTACTTTCAAGGATTGGACAGCAAAATTAATTATGGTAGGGGAATGTCCTTAACTGAACTATGAAAGACCAACAAAGAGGACAATTTGCAAACATAGCTGCTTAAATCTGTACATTTTCCCATCTACAGCTAACTATATAAATTCAAGATAGTGGCGCACTTAGGTGCTGCAGCTTTGAGCTCCTGGTGTCACAGTAGAGTTAGGCAAAAACTAGTCTATACCCGCAGGGAGTTATTAAGTTATTATTAAAGATTGGATCTTCTAGTCGACTCGATATTACCAGCGACTTCCAGCAGTCTCATAATATACCGAATGACATAGTAGGACTGCCAGGCTCTCCATGGATCGTTGTTTGGCCTAGGAGGCAGCGAAGAGAGCCGAAGCAGAAGCGGGGATGCAGAGCAGGTTTGCTAGTTCAATTACGGAAGCAGCCTCACAGACCAGCATTACCAAGCATTTCCTAGCCAACTCTAGATCCTTTGTCCACAAAACCGATGAACTAGAGCTATGGATGGCAGTGAATAAGCTCATACGTGACTGCTGTGTGATGATCATCACAGAGACCTGGCTTCATCCACTTGTACCGGATGCGTCTGTGGAGTTAACTAACCGCACCACACACCGCTTTGACAGAAACAACAACTCTGGTAAAAGCAAAGGTGGAGGACTGTGTATTTACACACATAATAACTGGTGTATTAACAGTAGAGTTGCTTATACACACAGTTCTGTAGACTTGGAATTCTCAATTGTCGTTTGTCGGCCATTTTGTCTGCCTGGAGAGATTTCTGTTATAGTTGTCACTGCTGTCTGTATTCCACCTGATGCAAATGTTAGCACAACGCTCAAATCAATTTCATTGTAATTTTTTATTTTATTTTATTACAATGACAATAAAGATGATGATGATGATGATGATGATGATGATGATGATGATGATGATGATGATGATGATGATTATTGCTCATTTGAACTTGATAAATGAACACACAAAATACAGCCATGAGATCCAATCTCTACAGGTCACTCTAAATCAGATTCTGTTTCATCTTTTTGTTTCTTTGCTTTAAAGGAAAAAGAGCTCTCTCTCATATAATTTGACCCTTACCAGACGAAAAACCTTTTGATTTTTACTGAGTTAAATTCATTAATCTAATTTCTAAACTGCTTTTTCCCAAGAAAATTGCATCAAGACTTTGATTCTCAGCATATTTGCTAACATCCTTTGTTTTATTTTCATTTATTTTTTCAGCAACAAATAACAAAAAAGCCAAAAAAGAAAATGTTGAAATAATGGCATGCACTATATTATTCAAACAAGAGAGATTAAATAAAAACAGGAAATTACACGCCTCCATGAACCTACAAAAGCAAGTGGGAAAATTGCATTTTTTCCTATAGTTATTTAAAATGAAATAACACAATCATATCAAAAGTGGAAAACAAAGTCACAAAATGATTATATTTTCCAATAAATATAAAACAAAGAATAATTTGACTCACAATATCCTACTATTCCCAATAATAGACTACTCCTCCCAAATGCCTCCCAGATTGCTACTCAGCATGCTCAGAGTTATGCTCAGTACTCAATGATTATCAACATATTCTTTACATGAAGCAGATGTGCTGTCTTTCTGGATTTGCTCCTTCATCTTTTCTTGAAGAATGGGTAATCCAGATGTAGAAGCCTGAACATCTGGAATTACTGCCAAGAATGGAAATCCTCTTTATTGCAAAATGCCCTTTGTGGTCACCGAGTGCTGTCATCAAGGAGATTTCTAGGGACTAGGAAGGAAATGGGGCAGGCTGCAGTTATTTAACTTGTGCAATCAAAACTGGGAAGATTAATTTCATGTATAAGCAATGAACTGTCTAAAAAAGAGGAAAGCTTAGTCATAATAAAATGAGAATGAAAGACCAGTACATTCAAAATACATTTGCCAAGGCTAATTCAAGGGATAGGAGATTGAGTTCTGTTTGTTTGGCTTTCCTGAGGTTTGAAAAGGATGTGTCTGCATGTAAAAAGAAATAAAGTCCTTGCTGTCATGTTTGAGCTGGCCTGAATTTGGATGGCTGTTTTATTCTTAAGAAGAAAATATCTTTCTAGCTAATTTCATTGGAAATTCTCATTATTAATGTGCATTCTATCTCATGTGATTTATAAAAACTTCAGTAGTGAAACAAAATTATTTTCAGTTGTTTTATTAAGATTACCTTAAATAAAGGCAGTTAAGTAATTTTCTCTGTATTGGTTTGTCTATTAGAATTCTATATTCTTCTGTATAAAAACTCTTTGAGGTAGGTTGGGCTAAGAAGGAGGAAGTAGCTTAGAGACATTTAATGAGTTTCTGTAAATAAAAGTGGATTTTAAACTGGGCTTCCAGTATCTCAGACATTCCTTAATCATTAAAAGAGACTGGACTGCCATCAGTTAGAAATGGTGTAGGATCTCTTGCTTGGGATGGGGTTGGACTAGATGACCTGGGAACTAATGTTCCAACTCTGTTAACCTGTTAAAAACACATTAGTTCTCAAATTTTCCTACAAGATAATTCAGATGTGCATTTGGAATGTTCTATTGTTCTATTTATATTACTATTTATATTACATATTAAATATTGAATTTATATATTAAATATTATTTATATTATTTGTTTATGTTTATATTATTGTTATATTGTTATATTATATTTGAACTGTTCTATTGTTCTATTAAAATCTTAAACTTTAATATAACAATAAAACTTATATAATAATAAACTTAAACAGTGTCTTAAACTTTTTAAAAGGTGATTTTAATAACCTCAGAGACAGTCTAAGAAAAATTCCATGGCTTAAAATCCTAAAGAGGAAAACAGCTCAAGAAGCTTGGGAAAGTGAAAAAAACTTGATTTTAAAAGCCAAGTTCAGCACAATACCAGGGGACAACGTCGACAAGAAATCCAAGAACAAAACAGCATGGCTGCACAAAGAACTATCTCACAATTTGAAAGACAAAAAGGACAAATACAAAAATAAATGGAAAGGCAGAATATCAGTAGATAGCTAGAATGTGGGAAGACGAAGTCAGGAAAGCAAAGGCTCAGAATGAACAAAAACTTGCAACAAAAGTCAAAGATAATTTTTAAAAGTTTTTTTCAACATATTAACAACAAGAAGAAAGTCAAGGAAATAGTCAATCCACTTAAAAGAGAAGATGGCAAGAAAGTAATATGTACCAGAGAGAAAGCATAACTGTTTAACTCATTCTTTCAATCAGTCTTCATGCCAAAACAAACTATAAAGCAACCTACCAAAAATCTAACTGTAGAAATTAAAATTAAAATAAGCAATAAAATAGTTAATACCTATCTGACCTTAATGAATATAAATCACCAGGATCTGAGTTCTGAAGAAGCTGGCAGATGTTATCTCAAAATCATTGTATCATATCTTTCAAACATCCTGGAACACTGGAGAATTACTTGGAAAAGAACTGATGTGGTTCCCATCTTTTTTTTTAAAGGGGGTGGTGGAATAGACCCAGAAAACTACAGATCAACCAGTCTAACATCAATACCAGAAAAGATACTGGAAAAGATAATCCAAAAACAGATCCGCGAACATCTAGAAATAAATAAAATTATAACTAAAAACAGATAAAAACAGTTAAAAACAGATCATGCCAAACTTCATTCTTTGACAAAGTGACTAAATTAATAGACCAGCAAAATGCTGTGGACATAGCAGCAACAAAGTAGACCACAAATTATTTCTTGGTAAGTTAGAAAAAGCTGGAATAGATGTGGTGAAATTCTTTTTTTTTTTTACTACCGGTTCTATGGGCTGGCTTGGTGAGTGTGGCAGGGGAAGTACACCGCAAAATCTCCATTCCCACCAGCCAGAGATGGTATTTGCCAGTTCTCTGAACTACTCAAAATTTCTGCTACCGGTTCTCCAGAACTTGTCACAACCTGCTGAATTTCACCCCTGGATAGACAACATCACCACCAGATGGATTTGTAACTGGCTGACAAACTATACTCAATGAGTTGTCCTTAATGGTACTACATCTACATGGAGAGAAGTAAGCAATGGAATCAGTGGTGGGCTTTTGCTGGTTTGCACCAGTTCTCTTGAACCATATGTTAATTTTCTGAGCAGTTCAGAGAACTGGTTGTTGGAAGAAATCTTTTCTCACTTTATAGAGCTAATCCTGCAAGGAACACAGGAAGGAAAGATTCTAGTGGGCCTGTGTTTTTAGCCTAATCCTTATCTTAATTGCTGCCCTTGCTGCTTTAAGTGTTTTCAGAAAGTGTCTCTGGGTTAAGCCATGTTACATTGTAACAGTCTTAATGGTTCTTGGAAATATGTCCAGACTTTCTGTCTGTAGCTGAGCTTCTCTGGAGCCCAACCCCACCCACCACACACTAGTTTTTTGTGGTGCTTTTATTCCTGGGGCTTGTACAGATATTTACAGAAGAGTGGGTATAGCCATAGAAGAAATGGCTGAGAGGATGTAAGTTTAGCATTCTGTCTGATTTTTTACTGCCTTTCTGAGGGCATGTGATTTTTCCTTAAATCTGGATGATTTCCTTAGGATATCTTGTGAAATGAGTGAGACTAATGGGCTCATTAAGTGGGGCAAATGGATCCAATGATTGCATATCCTAGGTGCTTTGTCAGTTCACTGAGCACAGGAGCCTCTTGTTTATGGGGATTCTTCAGTCATCCAGGACATGGTTGTCCCAAAGATGCTTTTTTCAAGAGGCAACTGGACTTTCTTGGTTTCCAGAAAGTCCAGTTGCCTCTTGAAAAAGCACCTTTGGAACAGGAATCCCTTGCATTGCTTCAGAGTGGCCAAGCTACATGATTGCTCACTGATAATAAGTGGATCCTCCTTCCAATTTGTTATAGTTTGCTCTTATGATAATATGGCATAGTAATAGTAATATGGCACCAATTGTAGAAAGTTAGCACCACCCTCTCCTAGAAGAATGAATTTTTTTGAAAAATATTAAAAAGAATATATTTCACTGGATGAGAAATAGAGAAACAAACACACAATCCTCTATACATATGCGTGCGTAACATTACATTATAATATATTGCACCAATATGAACCTGTTGCACATTGTGCCAGCCCTGAAAGTCCGTCATACTACATACTTATGATGTTATGTTGCATTCAGGAGTCTGACAGACCATGGATAAAAGCTGTTCTTCAGCCTGTTTGTATGACTGGATATGCTTCTATATCTCCTGCCCAATGGTAGGAGAGTAAAGAAGTGCTGACCAGGGTGTGAGTCATCCCTGAGGATTTTCCTCACTCATCTAAGGCAGCGAGCCCTAGCAATCTCACCTAGTGGTGTCAGGGGATAGCCCATGTTTTGTGCCATGCTCATCACCCTCTGTGATGTCTTTATATCTTCTTAAATGACTTAGATAAGGGAATAGAAGGGAAATCATCAAATTTGCAGATAACACTAAGCTGACAGGAATAGCTAACACACCAGAAGAAAGTTCAGGATTCAAAAATATCTTGGCAGACTTAAGCAATGGGCCCTAACCAACAAAATGGAATTGAATGTGGAGAAAAGCAAGGTTGTACACTTAGGCAAAAAAACAAAAACAAAGATGCAAGTACAGATGAAGTGAAACATGATTCAAAAACAGTAACTATGAGAGAGATCTTGGAATCCTAGTGGACAATCACTTTAAAATGACCAGCAGTGTGCATTTAAACAAAGGCATGGAATCAAAATCACATGTAGTATTAATACTGCTTTATAAAGCACTAATAAGGACACAGCTGGAATACTGCATCCAGTTGTGGTTACCACATTACAAAAAAGACTCTGGAAAAAGTGCAACTATGATGATTAACAGCCTGGAGACTAAAATAGATGAAAAACGGTTGCAGAATTTGGATTTGGGTAGTGGTGACAGGAGAGAAGTATTCCAGAATTTGAGAAGTTTCCACAAAGAGGAGAGGGTCAACTTATTTACCAAAGCATCTGTAGGCAGGACAAAAAACAATGGATGGAAACTAATAAAGGAGAGAAGCAACCTGGAATTAAGGAGAAACTTCTTAACAGTGAGGACAATTAACGAGTGGAATAGCTTGATGTTGGTTCATCACTGGAGATTTTTAAGAAGAGACTGGACAGTCACTTGTCTGAAATAGTATAAGGCAGGGGTCCTCAAACTTTTTAAACAGGGGGCCAATTCATGGTCCCTCAGACTGTTGGTGGGCATGTCTAGGTAGTCATGTGACTGGGTGGGGCTGGCCAATTTACTAGTCTATTAAACAATATACACAAATTAAACTTTAATTTGTTCTGATCTTGGGGGTGTTTTGTTTGTTTTTGTTTGCATGTTGCTCTTTTGGTTAATTTTTCTTTTTAGTAGATCATTTTTAAAGTTGTTTAGGAGTTTAATGGTCCACTTCAGGAAACTCAGTTTTGCAGCAATTCTTCTCAGCCCCAAGAAGCTTACAATCAATAAATGGAACAAACCAAGGAAAGCATTCTCTCTCCTTGTTTTGGGTGGATGGGAGGCAAGGGATTCATTCCATCCCTCAGCAGCAACCTACTTTATAGCTGGGACTGTTCTCCAGCCAAGTCCCGCAACCAGCATGGGTTCCTTTTGCTCTCCCTCCACTGCCTCTCAGTCCCACCCCGTGCCTCAGAACAGTCAAGAAGGAAAAGGGGGGCTTCTCTTTTCCTTCCAAAAGGGGAGCTTGATTCCTCTGCCCGTCCCCCAATAACTCCTTGCCAAGGTAATATGTTACTTTGTGGCTGAAGCAGCAGCCAAGCAAGTCCCTTCTGGCACAAGGGCCTCCTCTGCCTTCCTGGGCTGAGCTAGACTACCAAGTAGCCTTGCTGCCTCCTTAATTGGTGGGGGAGGGGAAAATGAGGAATTACTAGACTGGCCTGCCTTCCCAGAAAGTGCTGCCTCTCTCTCACCTACCCCTCCCTGCCCTCAATTTGGCAATTGAAATTAAAACTGTTTTCCCCTCAACCCTGCTCTTGATCAAGGAGCCCATAGCCTCAATTGGAAACCTATGAAGAGGGATAGGGGAGCACAGGAGATGCGATCACATTTTCCAATTAAGAAAACTTAAAATCTACAAAGCCACTCTTTTGGAATCCTTTTCTTGAGTTGGGAGGAGGAAACCCACCCTTAATGCAGGGCTCCTGCTCCCGCCACCACCATGCAAGAAGCAGATGCACTATCCACAGGGCTGGAGGTTGGGGGAGGTTCATTCCAGTGATGTTGCCTTGCTGCCACCTGATAGGCAAAGTAGGGGCAATGGGCCCTCTTTATTGTGAGTGCCTCCTGAAAGGGATCTTGCCACTCCAGCTCCCCCTTGGTGCACTCCCTGGGGGCAGATATCTCACCAGAACTGGGCAGCAAAGGGCGAGTGTCCTGAGTGTAGGGAGTAGTGGTGGCAGTATTTGGGGCAGGGGATTCAGCTTGTGCGATGCACTTTAGGGAAGAGCCAGGGAGCGTTCT
The DNA here is from genome assembly GCA_039707465.1 of Rhabdophis nuchalis. Classification (NCBI taxonomy): domain Eukaryota; kingdom Metazoa; phylum Chordata; class Lepidosauria; order Squamata; family Natricidae; genus Rhabdophis; species Rhabdophis nuchalis. Next base: position 97,492,412 of record CM077647.1, read on the forward strand.
GGGAAGTCTTGCTATCCCTCCCCCTCCCCCATTGCCACCATCCTGTCCAAAGTGTTCTGAGTGTTCTGAGCAAGGCAGGGAGCTGCCACGACAGCATTCAAGGCAGGGGATTCAGATGGTGCGAGGCACTTCAGGGAAGAGTCAGGGAGGGTTCTGATGCCGCCATCTCACACACACTCCCTCCCTCCCCATGCACATCAGTCCACCCACTGTTACACTACTCCTCTTGCCCTGGTAGTATGGCCTAAAGACAAGTCAACACAAACCGAACCCTGTCCATTTGGAACCAAATGACCAAGACGGGGAAGCTAGAGGCAAAATCACTGCACTGTCTTCAAAATCCTATGGCCAGCTGAGCTGAAGGATAATTTAAACATGTCTTTACTCACACTCTTCTCACAATCTGATCTACTACTCTGGAAGTAGTATGCCCAATTGGACCCCTAGGCAGTCATTAGGACTCAACAATCTATAACAGAGAACTCATGGGGTATATGTTATAATTCTTCATGAAGTATAAGCTCCTTGAATTGTTTAAAAAGACCACAAATATCATACAGAACCCAATTACTTCTATCTCAAGGCATGTAGTCCTTGCACAGTTCACTGACTAGTCACATGGAACTATAATAAGACAGCCTGTTGGGATGTATACACTTGGTATAGGAAATAACTATAGTTCTTGGAGAAGTCTTCTAAATATTGAGAATAAACCATTGAAACAGTCAGTTCACTGTCCAAAAGAGGACAAAACACTAGCTGATTTTCTTGAATAACCTCCTTGAAATTTGTATTGTTATGAACATTTAAATATGCACAATTAAAAAAATCAGAATAATCCAGCACCAGTTTGTAAGTGATATCAGGGGTCACTTCCAAACTATAGAATCTAATTTATCATTATTGAAAATTCCTGAGACGTGATGAATTTCCAACTTTGTAAATGACCAGAGAAAGAGATTGAAGAAGGAAGAATGGGACAGAAAATATGAAAAGAAAGACAGTGGGAACAGAAGAGAAGAATAGACAGGCAAGATTGAAGGATGTTCAACAAACCAGAATCTTAACCCAGCCATGTTATTTTACCAATAAATAAAAAACAAACTTACCTACCAGCTATACCAATCTTTCAAGTAAATTTCAAATTTTTACTGAGAAACATCCATTATCATTTTCTGACATCTCATTAAAACAAGTTTAAAAGTAGCATACTTTTTAAACAGTTTCTGAAAGTGTGATTGCAGAACAGGATCTTTACAAGACAATTTGGACATTGCTGCATTATTGTTTCCATATTCTTGTAACCTTTGCCTTAAAATTTAGGACATTTCAAAAATGTGTTGAACTGTAATCTTGAAGATATTCATCTGCAGCTTGGCAGGATTAATATCCTCTAAACAATTGTTTGTCTTTCTATTTTTATTCCATTTTGCCAAAAAATAAATCAGGCATAATTATTATGATCTTTCTCCATGATAGTTGATAATGAAATGTTTTCAAATTAAATTATTTATTTATTTATTATTTATTTATTTATTTGGATTTATTGACCGCCCCCTCTCTCCGAAGAGACTCGGGGCGGTCTACAGGAATTTAAGAACATATATATATATATATATATGTAGATTTTGGTTTATTCGGGTCTTTTCCCGTGTAAAATTAAAGGTGTTTTTGCAACGTTTCGATGGGATCACCCCCATCATCATCAGGCTTTGGCTTCTGCCTTTTGCAAATGAACTGCATTTGAAATGGCAGTTTTTCTGTAAGTGGAGGTGGGAGGGGTTGGAATGTTGGCTCTGCTACTTTTAAACCGATTGGTTGGCTGATTTGCCACATCCTGATTGGTAGCTGGAGTTTGTTGAGAGTGATTGATGATGGTGTCAGTGTTTGTGGCCGGGACTTGTTTAGTGGCTGGGACTCGTTTAGTGGCCAGGGTTTGTTTAGTGGCCGGGACTCGTTTAGTGGCCAGAGCTGGTTTCCAGATGTCTGGCAGGCGGGAGGCATCATCGCGTCTGTTCATATTTTGGGGATGTTTTTCTATTTCAATAGCTTCCATAATCATTCTCCTGTTGGAGTGTTCAGTCCTGGAGAGCAATTTGGTTTTTTCAAAGTCAATTTGATGACCTGTTGCTTGGAAGTGCTGGAAGAGGGAGGAAGTATTTACTTGTCTTTTAACAGAATTCTTATGCTCTGAGATACGTGCACTAATTCTCCTATTAGTTTGTCCAATGTATGTGGACGAGCAGACTTTGCATGGTATTTCATAGACTCCTTGGTTTTCTAGCTGGATTTTGTCTTTGGGGTTCCTTAAAATGTTGGCAATTTTTTGGTTAGTGTCGAAGGATGTCTTTATATTGTGTTTGTGGAGAATTTTGCTGATTTTATCAGTGGTACCTTTAATATAGGGGAGGAGAGCGATGCCATTGTCTTGTTCTGTGTTTTGGATCTTGGGGGGTGTCTGCTTTTGGATTAGTTTGGTGATTGTGTTTCTTTGGAAACCATTAGAGATTAATATCTTTGTGAGGGTTTGTAATTCATTTTTCAGGTGGTCTTTGTCAGCTAGGCGTTTGGTTCTGGAGATGAGGGTCTTGGCTACAGAGTTGATCTGTGCAGGGTGGTGATGTGATTGTGCGTTTAGGTAGCGGTTTGTGTGTGTTTTTTTCCGGTAGATGGTGTGTCCTAGGGAGCCATTGGGTTTTTTGTAGATTAGGACATCCAGAAAGGGAAGTTGGTTGTTATCTTCTATTTCCATAGTGAATTGTATTTTGGGGTGTAGGCTGTTGAGGTGTGTGAGGAAGTTGTGTAGGTTTTTTTTTCCGTGTGGCCAAATTACAAAAGTGTCATCCATATATCTAAGCCAGAGTTTGGGTTTGTGTTCCGATTTATCTAGGGCATTCGTTTCAAAGTGTTCCATGAAAAGGTTTGCGATGACTGGTGAGAGTGGTGACCCCATAGGCGCTCCTTCTATTTGTTTGTACCTTTGTCCATTGTGAATGAAGTATGTGTTAGTTAGACAGTGGTTGGTTAGATCCAGGATGTATTTGGGGGGGTTGTATTTCTTCTGGATAGCTGTCAAGGTTTCTTTTATAGGCACTTGGGTGAAGAGGGATACGACATCAAAACTCACGAGTAGATCGCTGGGCTGTAGATTTTGTTTCTGGATCATCTCTACGAACTGGAATGAGTTTAGTACATGTGATTTGATAGATTCTGCATAGGGTTGTAATTTTTTTGCAAGAAACTTGGCAAGATTTTGTAGAGGTGAGCCTATGGAGCTGACTATGGGCCTGAGTGGTGTTCCTTCTAAACGAGTCCCGGCCACTAAACAAACCCTGGCCACTAAATGAGTCCCAGCCACTAAACAAGTCCCGGCCACAAACACTGACACCATCATCAATCACTCTCAACAAACTCCAGCTACCAATCAGGATGTGGCAAATCAGCCAACCAATCGGTTTAAAAGTAGCAGAGCCAACATTCCAACCCCTCCCACCTCCACTTACAGAAAAACTGCCATTTCAAATGCAGTTCATGTGCAAAAGGCAGAAGCCAAAGCCTGATGATGATGGGGGTGATCCCATCGAAACGTTGCAAAAACACCTTTAATTTTACACGGGAAAAGACCCGAATAAACCAAAATCTACATACCTATACCCGTGAAAACCTACGAAAACATATATATATATATATATATATATATATATATATATATATATAACAAATTATAAATAATTAAAACTAAATTAAATGTTTTACCCTGTGTTAAAAAGTACCTTGTTTAAATTTATATCGTAAAAACCCGATTGGTAATATTTACTAAAACTAGGCTGGTACGGTAGGTTAGGCCAGGCCGGCCTGCTGGAAAAGATGGGTCTTTAATTGTTGACGGAAGGAGCGGAGGTCCATGATAGATCTAAGTTCGGGGGGTAGGTCATTCCAGAGGGTTGGGACCACCACAGAGAAGGCCCTTCCCCTGGATGCCGCCTGTTGGCATTGCCAGGTGGACGGCACCCGGAGAAGTCCCTATCTGTGTGAGCGAATCGGTCGAAGGGATGTGTGGGGTAGGATACGATCCCACAGATAGCTAGAACCCGTGCCATGGAGCGCTTTAAAGATGGTAATCAACACCTTTAAGCGCACCTGAAAGGCCACAGGTAGCCAGTGTAGCTCGCGCAGGAGCGGTGTTATGTGGGAATACCTGGTGGTACCCATAATTGCCCACACGGCCGCATTCTGGACTAGCTGTAGTCGTCGGGTGCACCTCAAGTGGAGCCCCATGTAGAGAGTGTTACAGTAGTCCAGTCGGGATGTCACGAGCGCATGTGTGACTGTGCGAAGGGCGTCCCGGTCCAATAGGGGCCGCAACTGGTGTACCAGGTGAACCTGGCAGAAAGCCCCCCTGGCCACGGCCGTCACATGATCTTCCATAGACAGCCGAGTATCCAGGAGGACACCCAAGTTGCGTATCATACAGTTTGAATTGAATCAGCTTAATCTCAGATCACAGCCAAATCATATCATCTTTGAATCTCAAATTTCCAATGTGAACCAAATATTGAGTAAGTTTCACAAGTCAGCTAGAGCATTAGCCATGATAACTATCTCTTTTTGATGATTCTCCTAGCAATCTTAGAAGAAAGTTTAAGGACAAGTGAGATAGGTAGGTCAAAGGAATGATTATTCAAGTGATGATACTAATGAGAGATTTCTTTATCAACATGATACATAAAGTGTTATTAACTATTTTCTTTGTACTGTTCATCAGAGTTTTCAAAATAATTCAAAATATTTTAGTCATGTTTTGTTCTTTTGGTGATTTGGAAAAATATCATGCTTTATCTAATCTTAACATACCAGTGGAGCTTCCACCTCCTCACTAAAATGAAACCATTTCTTAAATATTTTTATTCTTTACAATTTACTCCCTCTGATCACATCATCATTTGATGTTCTCTCCGTAGGACCAACTTTTGATCTTAGGTATTCATAACTCTCTAAAATGCTCCAAGAAAATTTCCATATCTGAAATTTTGTTCTCCAAGCCAAACAATATGTATTCTCTCTATTTTCCTTCATTCCTTTACCAGTCCCTTAATCATTACAGATGTCTGAAACCTCTCCAACTTGCTATCAGATTGAACCATGTATAATGAAATGGTAAGTATCATAATAATGTTACAGTTTGAATTCCAGAACCTCATCAGTTATTGGAGTTATTCTGCTTCAGTTTTTCAGAGCAGCAGAGAGATCGATGGGTAATTGGTGCAGGGAGTAACACTGATTTTGCCTTTCTAGATTCTGTAGATATTGTGACAGTGGTTTGCCAGGCAATTGGGATCTATTTTTTTCTATGTACTTGTTAACCTGTTTAACTCAAAAGTATGTTATATTCAAGTAGATAAACAGGTAGCCATTTGGTGGGGGGGGGGGAAATGGCTCTTTGAACAGCAGTATGAATGCAACCAGTGCCAGACTAAATGTGACATCCAAATGTGAGGTGATGTTAGTGGTGGGAAAAATCCCAGTTGATCTGCAGAATGTGATCAAGCCTTCTAGTTTGCCTCCTGTGTTGTATTCTGGATAATGTGCAAGTGATATCCTACCAGAACTAGAGATATTAAATTCCTGGTCCCTAAAGTCCCATACATCCATAGCCACTCAGTCTTACCAAGGTTCAGTCAAAGTCTGTTGTCCTACATCCAGATCCCCATAGCTTCCAGGCACTATGAGAGGGCAGCAACAGCAACACTGGTGACCTGGCATAGCGATATAAAGTGACTATCATCAGTGTTCTGAGGCTATTTGCTCCCATGGTGATGGGTGGGAGTAAACTGTTAACAATCCTTACATGGTATGTTGTAGATGATTATGTTGTAGATGATACTGTACCTGTTTTTGTTTCTTGTTTCTGCTAATGGACAATTGGTTAGCTTTCAATGAATTTGCTTTCAATAAACTTAGTTTTGTTATTTTTTCATAATTCCCTCTGTTGATGAACATATCCAGGAAGGATAGTATAGGGCTTTCACATTATTTTATAAATTTTGTTTCTTTAAAAATATATTGTCTTATATCAGAGGTGTCAAGGCCCATGGGCCAGATCTGGCCCATGGGATGCTTAAATCGGGCCCATGGGGGCAGCCTGGAAATATCTGCCGGCCAAAAGGGGCCACATGCGTCCTCCACTTGTGGCCTATTTTTGGCCTCCATGGCCTCCTGCAGTACTTTGTCACCATGTGGCCACAGGGAGGGCCTCAGAAGGCCTCTGTGCAGGCCATTTTTGGCTGGCAGAGTGCTGATGGAGGGTGAAAATGAAGCACAGAAACAGCCTGGAAATATCATAGGACCAGCTTGTGGTGCATCTGCTCACCAAAACAGTGCACATGCATCCCCCCCCATATCCCATTTTTGGCCTCGGGCCGCATAGCCTGTTTTTGGCCTGCAGAGTGCTGCAGGAGGCCACAGAGGCTGAAAACAGGCCTCGGGGGCCTCCACATAGCCCATTTTTGGCTGACAAAGTGCCAAAATGAGTGCAGTCCATTGTTGCCAGGCAAAGGGCTGCAGGAGGATGAAAACAGGCCACACACGGTCCCACCCTATTTTGGCCAGCAGGGTGCTGTAGGAGAAGTCCATCTGGTTTCCACCCTCTCATCTCTTTCTTTCTCCTGCCGGCCCACGGAGAACTATAATACTGATCCAGCCCTCAAAGAAATCCAGTTTGATACCCCTGTCTTATATGCATATTCTAATTGACCCATCTTTATTATGACAAAGGGGTTTTTATATCTTGGATTGTACATGTGAAAGTGCTATGGTTCTAGATGTTGCATCACATTGTGACTTATGAATTCTGACAGTAGTGCTTTGATTGATTGAATTGATAGAATATTTTATTTAGTCAAATTTGATTAGACAAACAAAAATTAGACACACAATCATATAATTATTACACACATAAATTGTCTCCAGATTCTGATTCAATGGAAATTATTTTGATTTGTTGATTGTTAAATCCTCAGGGCTACGACGCCATTGAAAGGCATTGCTGACTCCTGATTGACTAAGACGCGAGCAGCCACCAGGCGGGAGAATGGAGCCATTCTATTGGTTCAGCATTTGACAGCTCTTGTATGAAAGAGCTGTCAAATGTTGCTGTTTGACGGTTCATGGTTTGCCTTGCCTATGCCTTGTTAATGTTAAATAAAGGTTGTTGTTAGCTTTCAACCTGCCTTGCCTTAGTTCCTGCCTGCCTCGTTCTCCCTACAGAACATTGATAAATTATCCTTTGAGTTTAAAATAAATAATAAGACAAAGGACAATGAGTCTGGAGTTTCAGTCTTAGTGTATTCTGTGTGTTTGCTAGTTCTGGATCTTCTGAATGGGTATGAAAATTGCTGTGACATTAAATGAAACCATAATTTCATTCTCTGCTATTCTTACATTTGTAATTTTCTGGAAGCATTGTAATGGTGAATTGATAAGAGTATTTGCTCCCATATATTACAGGTCCACATTTTTGTTGAATTTTTTGTCTATGTTGTATGTTGGAGTCCTGGTAGTGATACAATTGGATGAAGTACTATGTTGGGCTTCTATATTTTTGAGCATGCATACAAATGTGGGAGGACTGTTAATTTTCCACCTTCTTTAGTGGTTTGTTCTTCTTAGGTAAGAACATTGAACCTTTTTCTGATGTGGTTGATCCATATTGATTTATGTGATTTTCTTGGTTCCCAAATAATTCTTTGGTTTTCTTATGTATGTTTTATTTATTTACTTATTTTTCACTTTTCTGTATCACCCATTTCCCTCAAAGGGGAAATAAAATAAAATAAATTAATTTGTCTTAAAGATGTGATCTTGATGGTGATTGTCACCAACTTTATATGTTTTAGACTAATGATTTGTATTTATTAATTAATACATGGTTTTAATTAATTTAATTTTAATTAATTTAATTTAATTTATTTTAATTTTCATTTAGTTGATTTAATTAATTAATACCTGATATGTATTAGTAGCTTCTTGAAGTCGTCAATGATGTACCGGTATTTATGAAGTCTAAGGTGAGCACCTTTTTTTTTTTTTTAATTGAAAAAGTTTTATTCACACAAATTTTCCCCCTTTTTACCCCTCCCCCCGACATGTAATATAAATCACATACAAATACTATACCCCCCCTCACCCCATCTTAAAATAAGTTTCTCATTCAGATATTATACCCCCTCGCCTCCCAGCAGACACAATATAAGTTTCTCTTAGTATATTAATATCCCATTAACACCATCTTCTAAGTTAATTAAAGATATAAAAAACATAATATAAATTTCTCTTTAAGAAAAAAAAAAAAAGGCATATCCCATTATTCCCCTCTCTAGATTAATCATACATATATATTACCCCGCCCTCCACCCTAGCCCTCCCCCACCTCCCATTCAAACCCACCCCCCTGACTTCCGCTATACACCACTCTAATAATTCCAAGCATCCCAAATATTATTTACTCTATTCACCTATCAATCAAAGCATTCTTACCTAAAAGCTACATAATACTTCCTAATCTGATATTTATTCTGTATATAATCAATCCATTAGAAACCTTATAACAAACTCAACATAAACACCCCCTTTTAGTTGAACATTAAAATACATAGAAGATAATTCTTAAGATCTAAATACCATATCATATAACCTAACACTTATAAAACTTAAACCATATATCCTAGCTTAAGTTTACATCCTTCCTGATTCAAAAGGTTTACTATTTTTCCCCTCTCCATTTGCTTAATTGCCCACTTAACAACACAAAAAAATGTAAAGATTACTCTAATATTTGAAAAAAGCAAAGTTACTTCTCTCTTCACAAAGGAAACAGAAATAATATAGGAAAATTTCAGATCCTATCACATGAAGGATACAGTAAATTGCAAGAAAATTTCAAAGTTCGACCCAAGTTTTTTCCCAGAACACTAACATAATATTAGTCCTTTCCGCGTCAATGTTCATAAGTCCAACTCTTCAGGTCTCCTTCCATTCCATCCATAGCTGTTTGTAATACCAGTTTAAGCAGCTGCCCCCATAAATAACAAAAACAACAACAACCCTTTACATAGGTAACCCCCGAGTGACTTTTCATCAGGATTATAAAGTTCCAAGATCGTGATAGGGTAACAACCAGATCCACTGCAAATGCTCCGGTTCCAATTTTCAACCCTGAAAAAGTTTCCACATCCAAGAGAACCAGCATTGCAGAGATCTGTATATTTTTATCTAGATTGATTAATTGCTTCGTCCTTTAATCCTTTTGTCTTTCTTAACTCGCCGAGATTGAGACCTCCTCTGCTTCTGCGGTTTCTCAATTTGTCTGGTGCTAGACCTGGCTTCACATTGCTCATCTGATTTACGTATTGGCATTCCAACAGATCCCCCTATAGCAGTCTTCGACATTTCCTCCAGAGTAGGGCTTAAAAAAAGCCCAAGGGAATCCAACTGAGTATGTTCTTCCATCTCTTTTCCAAATTGTTTCTGCTCCATCTCAATATCTTGCTCTGAACCATCCAGATCTACTAGTGTTGGTATAGATATACGTGGGGGCGTTGCACTTTTCTTCAGTATTTCATAATAAAAATCTCTTGCCTTGTCTATAGTATTCAAACAATATCGCGCCCCTTCATATCTGAATATAACACCCATTGGAGCATCCCACCTGTACTGTATCCCTCTTTTCTTCAGCTCCTCCACCAAAAAACCAAAATCCCTTCTGAGCTTCAGGATAGTTGATGGAAGTTCCTTAAAGACACCAATCCGTTTTCCAGCTATGTGGAGAGAGGAGTGAAAAGACTTCTGCAGAATATCATTTCTGAGGTTTCTCTCAGTAAAATATATCACAACATCTCTCGGTAGTTGCCTTTGTAATGCTATACGTGAATTTGCTCTGTAAATTTTATCAATCTTAGCATAAATTTCACCAGGATCCATTTTTACTAATATAGCCAAAGCATCGGCAGAAACTTTTCTTAAGTCTTCTCTAGGATTTTCTGATAATCCCCTCAGTCTAATGGCGTTTTCCATTAACAAAAATTGTAACATAATAACCTGTTTGTCCAATTTGTGCATATTCCCCTCCATTTCCACCAATTTCAAATCCGTTTCCTTTGCTTTGACTTCCACCTTTTTTTTTTTAAATCACATTTATATCCTGCCCTTCTCCACGAAGGACCCAGGGCGGCGCACAGGAATTTAAAAACATACAAAACGATAAATACAAAATTTAAAAACATATTAAATTGCAATCCTATGCTAAAACCAAATTAAAATCCCCAGTTTAAAAACTATCTAAAATAGCCCCGACGGGAGGTTAGGCTAGGCCGGCTTGCTGGAAAAGATGTGTCTTTAGACACTGGCGGAAGAGGCAGAGGTCCGAGATGGTACGCAATTCAGGGGGTAGGTCATTCCAAAGGGCAGGGCCCGCCACAGAGAAGGCTCTTCCCCTGGGTGTCGCCAGTCGGCATTGCCCGGCCGACAGCACCCTGAGAAGGCCCTCTCTGTGGGAGCGGATCGGCCGAAGGGATGTATGGGGCAGGACACGGTCTCGCATATAACTAGGCCCCGAGCCATGGAGCGCTTTAAAGATGGTCGTCAGAACCTTGAAGTGCACCCGAAAGGCCACAGGAAGCCAGTGCAACTTGCGCAGGATCGGTGTTATATGGGAGCATCTAGAGGCTCCTGTAATCACCTGCGCGGCTGCATTCTGGACTAACTGTAGCTTTCGAGTGCACCTCAAGGGAAGCCCCATGTAGAGAGCACTACAGTAGTCGAGTCGGGATGTCACGAGAGCTTGAGTGACTGTGCGGAGGGCAGCCTGGTCCAGTAAGGGGCACAATTGGCGCATCAGGCGTACCTGATGAAATGCCCCCCTGGCCACGGCCGCCACATGGTCCTCCATGGACAGCCGGGAATCCAGGAGGACACCCAAATTGCGCGCCTTCTCCACGGAGGCCAGTGTTTCACCCCCAATGGCCAGAGTTGGAGTAATCTGGCTGAACCAGGGTGCCAGAAACCACAGCCACTCAGTCTTGGACAGGTTGAGCTTGAGTTTGTTATTACCCATCCAGATCCATACGGCCTCCAAACACCGGGACAGCACCTCGACGGCATCGTCGGGGTGGTCTGGGGTGGATATGTACAGCTGGGTGTCATCAGCGTACAGATGGTATCCCACCCCAAAACCACGGATTATCTCGCCCAGCGGCTTCATATATGCATTGAACAGGAGGGGCGAGAGGACCGACCCCTGAGGAACCCCGCATAAGAGGGGTCTCGAGGTCGACCTCTGCCCTCCTGTCAACACATATTGCGACCGACCAGAGAGGTAGGACGAGAACCACCGTAAAACGGTGCCTCACAGCCCCAACCCCCCCAGTCGGTGCAATAGGATACCATGGTCGATGGTATCAAAAGCCACTGAGAGGTCTAACAGGACTAGGATAGAGCAACAACCTCTATCCCACGCCCTCCAGAGATCATCAACCAACGCGACCAATGCCGTCTCAGTGCTGTGACCAGAAGCTGGACTGGCGCGGGTCTAGATAATCAATTTCCTCCAGGTGTCGCGGAAACTGTTGGGCCACCACACTCTCAACAACCTTCACTAAAAAGTGAAGGTTGGAGACCGGACGATAGTTCTCCAATAATGCTGGGTCCAGGGAAGGCTTCTTGAGGAGGGGCCTCACTACCACCTCTTTCAAGACGGCAGGCAAGGACCCCTCACTCAAGGAGGTGTTCACAATCTCCTGGAGCCAGCCTTGTGTCGTCTCCCAGGATGCCAGTACAGGCCAGGAGGGACACGGGTTCAATAAACATGTGGTCGCCTTAAGTCTCCTTGACAACCTGTCCATATCCTCGGTAGTAACAAAGTCAAACTCCTCCCAGAATGGTGCCTCAAGACCAGCCTCGGACAATCCCACCGGACCACTGTCGATGGAGGGTAGCTCATTCCGAATCCGAGTGATTTTATCCTGCAGATAAATCCCAAATTCCTCTGCTCGTCCCTGCAGAGGGGCTTCCCGCGGCCTCTGGTGAAGGAGGGAGCGGGTCACCCCAAACAGGGCGGCAGGGCGGTTATCTGTGGATGCAATAAGGGTGGCACAATACTCACGTTAGGCCACCCTTATCACCACTAAGTAAGCCCTAATATGGGTTCTCACTAGTGTTCGGTCGGCTTCTTGTGGCATTTCATCTCCCTCAGCTCCTCGGTAAAACAAGGAGCCTGGGTGACTCGTCGCCACAAGAGAGGCCGCAAGGGCGCGACTCGGTCCAAGGTCCCTGTGGCCGCACTTAACCATGCGGCCACTAGGTACTCAGTCGAGTCTCGGTGCAAGTCCACAGGAATTGGCCCAAGCTCCCTCTGGAACCTTTCCGGGTCCATCAGGAGCCTGGGGCAGAACCATCTAGGAATATCCACTTAGGTGAGGCGAGTGGAAAGTCTAGCCAAAGGAAGGCATGATCTGTCCATGACAAGGGTGTGATGGCTAGATCCCCTATTCCCAGATCACTACTCCACTGTCCCGAGACGAAGATTAGATCCAGGGTGTGTCCTCCCTCGTGAGTAGGGCCTAAAACTACCTGGGTCAGGTCCATGGCCGTCATGGAGGCCATGAACTCCCAAGCTGCTCCAGAGGCTTCGCCTACTGACGGCAAGTTAAAGTCCCCCATGACTACTAGTCTGGGGGTCTCAACTGCCACCTCGGCTATCACCTCTAGGAGCTCGGGCAGGGCTGTTGTTGCATAGCGAGGAGCCAGGTACACAACTAACACGCCCAACTGCCTCCCTAGGCCCCATCTCACGCAGAGAGATTCATACTCAGTTGTCTGAGGGATCGTGGTCTCCTTCAGCTCAAGACCTTCCTTAACCATAATCGCCACCCCCCCATACCTGGTGGGTACATTTCTACGAGGGGTAAACCCCCCTCAGTTTGCGCTTCGCCCACCTCTCAGGAACAATCAGTCCATCATCGAGGTGGGCCCGTGTTAGACAAGGGGGCCAGGCCTGCAAGAGGGGAGACTCTTGCAGGCAAAGGAGATCACGCCTAGAGTACATACTTAGAAACCCAGAGGTCGTCCAAACCTGGAGACATAGAACAAGTCCAAAAGAGTCCAGGATAAAACAAAGTGACAGGTGTTCCGGTTATGTGCAATAGATGTAATCCTAAGCCAGGAGGAGTAAAATCAGACAGTCTAAAGATCTTACAGGTGGGGATATCACAATTTAGTCCCATCGAGGGCCCCATCCTCTGTCTTTTTCAGCCACATAGGCCTTAGTCTGCATTTAATGCCGCACGACTAGTTAGTCCATCGTGCGGCCTGATGTAAAGTGCTGCCATATGATGGCTCGGCTTGCCTCCTCCAGTCCAGTGCACTCACTCCAAGATCTTCCTGGGTCTTCCTCGGCCTATTTACGGTCCACCATTCCACGATCTGGCTGCTTGGTATACATCGTCCATCCACTCACTCCATCTTCCTCCTCATTCTGTTCAAACACTTTCCTTCCATTTCTCCCAACCAACTCTCCATTCTCCTTCTCTTTCTTCCGTCTCCTTCTCCATCTCCTTCTCCTCCTTCCATCTCCATCGCCTTCTCCATCGCCTTCTTCCTCTCTCCTCCTTTCCTCCTTTCCTCCTTTCCTCATCTCCACAATTCCTCTCCCCACGTTCTTCCAATCTCTCCTCTCACGTCCTCTCACCTTCCCAACTCCTCCAACTCTTCCAGCAGCGACATCCTCCAACCACGTCCTCTCACCAACGTTCTCCTCTCTCCAGCAGCCTCCACTCGCCTTGCAACAACAGTCATTGCTGCCATTCTCGCCACTCCGCCGTTCCGGCCTCAAATCGCCGCTCCAGCCTCGGATCGGATGGGGAATGTTCGGGCCAGGGTCGGGTGCGGCCGCACGATCTGCCACCAATCGTGCGGCCCGATGGCAATCCTCCTGACCCAGCCCGATCCAGCCATCTAATGATCTTCTGCATCCCGGCTTCGCGGCCTACCTCCATTGCTTCCGGTCGCGCCGGGATGCTCTAGGCCACAACAGGCCGACTCGACCATGCTCCCGCTCCTCACCTCTGCCGTCACTCGCGCGGCTTGCCATCTACAACTTAGCGGCCCGGCACGACGGCTGGCAAATCGACTCGCCAGCCCAGGCCTCGGAGATGGTTGGTGAGGGCTGGCGACATCCCCTGAAGGCAAAACGACCCCCGGGCTCCTTCAATGTCCTCAAAGCGCGACCTCCATTATCGCGCATGCGATATATATATACAATATTTTTATACAATATTTTTACAATATTTTTTGTCTGCTATGTCGAGCTATTTTTCCATCAAACTACTCATCACAAAACACTGTTCAGCTTTTATTATTAATAGAAGTGAAAATTTCAAGCAAGCCATATTCGGTGGATGTTTTAATGTTCTATTGATGTTCGGGCAAAATATATTTAACAATATTCTGCAAAATGATCTAACATTCTTCATGGAACTGGAAAACGGAAATACCATATGTTTTGCAGCTGTAAAAGACCATTTCTTTTTACAGATCTTTTTTCCTTATGAAATTGTATTATACCATTGTCTCCTGTGCTTGCCTTGAATACTCTGCTTCTGGCTATCTAGAAGGGTGTCATTTCTCCCTCAGGAGGCAAAAGAGATTTAGTTGCATCAGAAAAGATTATAACATAATTTAAATTACAGAGAAAGAATAATAATTTCTGAAGGATACTCTTTTCTCATTTGTGGCCAAAGCAGATGATATAAGAATAATTTTTAAAAAGTGATAGTGGTGGCAAGAAAAGGGTCATTTTTACATCATTGTGTGAAGAAAATAGATGTAGTTGTGTATTGAATTGTTGAGTATAATCTAGACTAGAGTGCAAATGTAGCTGTTTTGTATTAATCAAAAAGCTTCAAGTTGCAAGAATAAACATTTTAATGAGAAAAATAGTATTTTAGTTTTAATAGTGGGCCTGAAGTCATGCATTTGAATATAATTTAAAGTCTTATTACAGGTTAAAAAT
Organism: Rhabdophis nuchalis; assembly: GCA_039707465.1. Classification (NCBI taxonomy): domain Eukaryota; kingdom Metazoa; phylum Chordata; class Lepidosauria; order Squamata; family Natricidae; genus Rhabdophis; species Rhabdophis nuchalis. The sequence goes on from CM077647.1 coordinate 97,507,476, forward strand.
GAAATATCACACACAGAGATGAGTTGCTGCCAGTTCTCATCAGTTCAGGTGTACTGGTAGTTAAGATTCTGCACAGTTTGGTGAACTGGCAAATCCCACCACTAGCTCCCCCCCCCCCCAGCTCATTTTTTGGCCTGTTCTTTAAGCTATTTTCTGGGCTGTTTTGAGGCCATTTTTGGGCTGATTTCAAGCCAGTTTTTAGGCAGTTTTTGGCCCAAAAATGACCCAAAACAGCCTGAAAACCACCTGAAAATGGCTCAAAAACAGCCTGAAAATGGTTCAAAAATGCCCCCAAAATGGCCTGGTTTTTGGTAATTTTGGGCCTGTTTTGGGGCCATTTTCAAGCTGTTTTGGGGGACATTTTTGGGGACACATCTGAAAAATGGTGTGAAAACAACCTCAAACTGCCAAAAACAGAGATGGAACCAGCCAGTGGTGGTATTAGCCCCAACTGACTGAATCCTACCTCTTCCTACCCAGCAGGGCTGGGTGTGATGAGTGACATCATCCATCCAGTCACATGACCAACCGGCTACATCTCCCCAACCAGAGAACAGGTTGCTAAGTTACTCAAGTCCCACCACTGATCACTCATACAGACATATATAATCAAGGATTCAAGTGGTTAATATAATTGTGTGGCTGCTCCAATTGTGGACATTGGAGATGTAGTTCATTATCCAGACTTTTTTACCTTTCTTGTGACAACCATTAAGTTTGTGGTGTTATGTGGGAGATTACTGTCTGTTTGAATTCTAATGTCCCACAGGACTTTAATTTTTTCATTTTCTATTACTTTATTTTGAGGTCTCACCAGTTTTTGCTCACAGGTAAATGGTATTTTTGCAGACCTTTCCATGCACATTGTTGCTATTTTGTCATGCCGTTGTTAGTAGTTAGTCTGTTTGATCTTCTTACAACACTAATCAAGTTGTCCACTGTTTCTTCAACTTCTTTGCATAGGTGGGTGTTACTGCCTGTTGCTATTGTCTTGATTCTGCTTTCTATGTATTTGTTTTTAAATGGTCTTTAAAAGTTGGCTACACAACTTGGTGTTCTGAAGCCAGAATCCCCCTGTTTTCTTCTTCAATTTTACTGCTCTTAGCCATTAGTAGGTCTTATTATCATTTGCTTTGTGTGCCATTTTTAATGTACTGTATTAAATGTAATACTTTGTCTTCCTGTGTCTTTTTTTCTTCATTTGTTCTTTCTTGTAGGCAAGTTTGATCTCTTCAGTAGTAAGACTTCCTGGTATACAAGCTACAGTGCATCTTCTTCACTTTCCTTCAGATAGTCTTCAAATGCCCCTTTTTCTTCTTCTTCAACCATCTGATGTACTTGCAACATTCCATGTCGACTTATTTTTCTTGGTAAGTAGAGTCTCTCAATATTGCTGCAAGAATGAAGGGTATGATTTATTGTCAAAATGTTCTTGGTCTTCTTATCCAGGGCTTTTAGTTCTGCTTGAGTCCAGTCCACTATTCCAGCTGTGGAATCATCCAGGTGTTAATTATTTTGATAGTATTACTATCACTTTAAAAAAATCACACTGGAACATCTGGTTGATGTCACAGCTAGAACAGCTTGAAAAATAGTGGGCTCTGCCAAGCTCAGAGAAATCAAGCCAGCAACTACTGCCAGGGGACCCTACAAGGTCAAAGCTGCCTTGCAGGAGCAGCGAAAGGAGAGGTACTTCACTGACCACAAGGAATTTACAATTTCCTTATTAGGTCTGAGGTCTTCTAAATAGCAGCAGGGACAACAGCCATTTTTGGCAGTCACAAGCTGGGACAACTGGTACTGTAAGATTTGTGCTGGAGTGGTTCATGGACAGAACATTGCAACTGGGTGAGATAATTACCAACATTTGCTCTAAAGACCTGATTTAAGTACAAGTATTTTAAAAGATAATTTCCAAGCCTAAGAAAGTCGTGACTAAATACACAGAGATGGGGAAAATACTTAAAATCAAGAGGCAAAAGAAGCCCAAGGGAAGCTTTAAAACACAGAAAGCCTGAAACAAGCTTATACAATTTGAAAGGTGATTTTCAGAAGAAACTATCTTGTTTATTTGTATTTCTAAACTCCCTGGACCTATCAGATAATCAGCTATTTTTGACAGAATATTTAATGTTGGATTTGTGAAGAAGAGAAGTACTACAACACTACAACATATCTATAAAGCAAAAATAGAAATAATACATTCTAGATTTGTGCACTTAAGACTGTGATTGTATTTTATTTCAAAATGACTGGCTTAGTTCAATGTAATAACTGTTTTGCACCTGTCTTCCGCAGTACTCTTTTCAAATTTGGATACTGTCCCCCTTGCAGACAAATTAATAGATTACATAGACACATCACATATCTTGAATCTGTAATTTGTGCTCTCCAGGCAGAAATTAAGTGTCCAATTCGGCCATTCCACCCTGTGGAGATGCCACACTACCAGCCTCCTCTACCACAAAGATCCCACAGAAGAAGAGCAGCCTGGACAACTGTGGGATCTGGCAGGGTGAGAGCTGTGACCCACAAACACAAAACTTTTGCTGTGTCCCAGCATAACAGATATAGCGCCCTTGCTGATCTTAATGGGGACACTAAAGTGACAGGTCAAGGTAATAATGACAACTCAAATAAGCAGGGGATTGTGGTCCAAAGTGAAGAACTTACTTCAGAAATGCAAAAGTGTGAATCAGGGATCATGCATCAGTCACACAACAAGAGCAAGGTACCCAAAAAGAGAAGTCACCTCCTGATTGGTGACTCAATCGTAAGGGATGTAAACTTAGGTAAGGATATGGAGGTTTTGAAAGATGTCAGATGTTTGCCCGGTGCTACAGCCAGCAGAGACAAGAGGCGTATTCTTAAGATAGTCAAGAATGCAAGTAAGGACTGTGAAGTTGATGCTATTATACATCTTGGCACAAATGATCTGTCCCAAAAAGATGTAGCTTCTGTGCAGAATGATTTCCAGAGTTTGGGGTACGAACTTAGTAGTACAGGTTGTAGGTTTATCTCCTCAGAGGTTATACCAGTATACAAGGAACAAAAAGGAAAGGGCCAGCGCATAGCAGAGTTTAATGTGTGGCTAAAGGAGTGGTGTAAAAAGGAAGTCTTTGGTCTTATTAGTCATGATGCCTGCAGCTGGTCCAATGAAAAACTGTACAAAAGAGATGGTTTGCACCCATCCAAGAAAGGGACTGAGTTACTTGGCATTAAATTCACAGATTTCCTGGCTAAACATTTAAACTGAATAGTGGGGACAGAGAATCAATAGATAAAGAACATTTCTGTCCCCAGCAAACTAAAATTCATAGGGTTATCAGTGCATGTAACATAGATATTTGTGCAGGTAATATTATCAACACTGCTGTCAAGCAAAACCAAACAATTAACAGTGAGTGCCATACCATGTACATGAACCATACAAGTGGCAAAGAAATAGGGGCAAAGAGAACCATAGTCAGGCATAACACAGGTTTCGTAGACAGAAAACACAGGGTCAATCAAAATGGACTCAAATGTCTATACACCAATGCACAGAGTATGAGGAATAAACAGGGTGAATTAGAAATTCAAGTAAATGAGGGCAGATACGATATTGTTGCCATTACAGAAACTTGGTGGGATGAAACCCACAAATGGAACATACAGCTAGAAGGATTTAAATTATTTAAAAGAAATAGACCAAATAAAAGAGGAGGTGGAGTTGCACTATATATAAGAAATAATTACATCTCTACAGAAATAGAGCACAACAATGATGAGAACTATCTTGAATGTATTTGGGTCAATATTAAAGGTTGGGGGGGGGAATGATATTGTCATAGGTCTATATTACAGGCCACCCAACCAAGCAGAGGAAGTGGATGTACTTTTTGCTAACCAGCTAACTAAGGTATGTAGGAAGCACACTACAATAGTAATGGGAGATTTTAACTACCCTGACATCAATTGGGAAGCAAACTCTGCACCAAGTGGAAGATCCAAGTGGAAGATCTAACAAACCTAGCAGACAACTTTGTTTCCCAAAAGGTAGAGAAGGGAACAAGGGGATCAGCAATATCGGACTTAATTCTCACTAACAGAGAGGAAATGATAGAAGGTGTAGAAGCTACAGGAACTTTGGGGGCAAGCGATCATGAAATACTGGAATTCAACATTATGCAAATAAAAGTAGTTGAACAAAGTCAAACTAGAGTCTTAGATTTTAAGAGAGCTAATTTCAATAAACTCAGAGAGAGCTTGGGAAGGATTCCATGGATGAGAATCCTCAAGGGGAAAACAACTCAAGAAGCTTGGGAAATTTTGAAAAATGAGATTATAAAAGCCCAGTCCAGCGCAATACCAATGAAGAAGAAAAATAACAGTTCCCAAAAGAAACCAGCATGGCCGCATAAAGAACTCTCTGACAAATTGAAAGACAAAAAGGATAAATATAAAAAGTGGAAAAAGGGGGACATAACTAAAGCAAAATATCAGCAAATAGCCCGAGCCTGTAAAGATGAAGTGAGGAAAGCTAAGGCTCGCAATGAAGAAAGGCTTGCCAAAAAAGTAAAAAATAACAAAAAAAGCTTCTTCCAACATGTTAAAAACAAGAAAAAAGTTAAGGAAACAATTGGTCCACTGCTGGGAGAAAATAGCAAGAAGATGATAAGCAACAGGGAGAAAGCAGAACTATTTAACTCTTTTTTTGCATCTGTCTTTACACAAAGGGATAAAACAGTCCAACCAATCAAAAACAGCACCACAAAAATCAGATTAGGAACACAAGTTGAAATAGGGAAGAAAATGGTAAGTGAGCATCTGTCTGCCCTGGACGAGTTCAAATCACCAGGACCGGATGGATTACACCCCAGGGTTCTGAAGGAACTGGCAGACGAGATCTCAGAACCACTGAACTATATCTTTCAGAGATCCTGGAGCACCGGGGAACTGCCAGAAGACTGGAAAAGGGCTGATGTGGTTCCCATCTTCAAAAAAGGAAAAAAAACAGATCCAGGAAACTATAGACCCATCAGCCTGACCTCAATACCAGGAAAGATTCTGGAAAAGATAATTAAACAACAAATAAGTGAACACCTAGAAGCAAACAAAGTAATAACCAAAAGCCAACATGGGTTTGTCAAAAACAGATCATGCCAGACTAATCTAATTGCATTCTTTGACAAAGTGACAAAATCAGTGGACCAGAGGAATGCTGTCGATATAATTTACTTGGACTTCAGTAAGGCATTTGATAAAGTAGACCATAACCTACTATTAGATAAAGTAGAAAATTGTGGGTTAGACAGCACCACCACCAAATGGATTCGCAACTGGCTGACCAACCGCACTCAACGTGTAGTCCTCAATGGAACTGCATCTACATGGAAGGAAGTATGCAGTGGAGTCCCCCAAGGCTCTGTTTTAGGCCCAGTACTCTTTAACATCTTCATCAACGATTTGGATGAGGGGATAAATGGGGAACTCATCAAATTTGCAGACGACACCAAGCTGGCAGGAATAGCCAACACTCCAGAAGATAGGCTTAAGATACAGAAGGATCTAGACAAACTTGAACATTGGCCACTATCTAATAAAATGAAATTCAATTGTGAAAAAAGTAAGGTTCTACATATAGGCAAGAAAAACAAAATGCACAAGTACAGTATAGGTGGTACCTTGCTCAATAGTAGCAACTGTGAGAGGGATCTAGGAATCTTAGTGGACAACCATTTAAATATGAGCCAGCAGTGTGCAGCAGCTGCCAAAAAAGCCAACACAGTTCTAGGCTGCATAAACAGAGGGATAGAATCTAGATCACGTGAAGTGTTAACGCCACTGTATAGTGCCCTGGTAAGGCCACACTTGGAATACTGCATACAGTTTTGGTCACCACGATGTAGAAAAGACGTGGAGACTCTGGAAAGAGTGCAGAGAAGAGCAACCAAGATGATTAGGGAACTGGAGACTAAAACATATGAAGAACGGTTGCAGGAGCTGGGTATGTCTAGTTTGATGAAGAGAAGGACCAGGGGAGACATGATAGCAGTGTTCCGATATCTCAGAGTCTGCCACAAAGAAGAGGGAGCCAAACTATTCTCCAAGGCACCTGGGGGCAAAACAAGAAGCAATGGGTGGAAACTAATCAAGGAGAGAAGCAACTTAGAACTAAGGAGAAATTTCCTGACAGTTAGAACAATTAACCTCTGGAACAGCTTGCCTCCAGAAGTTGTGAATGCCCCAACCCTGGAAGTCTTTAAAAAGATGTTAGATAGCCATTTGTCTGAAATGGTATAGGGCTCCTGCCCACGCAGGGGGTTGGACTAGAAGACCTACAAGGTCCCTTCCAACTCTTCTATTGTATTGTATTGTATTGTATTGTATTGTATTGTATTGTATTGTATTGTATTGTATTGTATTGTATTGTATTGTATTGTATTGTATTGTATTGTATTGTATTGTATTGTATTGTATTGTATTACTATAGCTGCAGTATACTCAGTAAAAGTGAACTTAATACACACCAAGTCTAAGACACAGAATAGAAGTAATAACATCTGGAATATAGACTGACATTGACATTACATTATAAGACAACTTGGATAATTTGAGAATACTTAATGAGGGTTTTTTTTTCTCTTCTGAAGATTTCTAAAATGAATTAATTTGCAAATAACCAAATTTTATTATAATTGGTTATTGAATTATGGATCTGAAAGATTAGAGGAATCTAGTGGATTAATTTGGATTTGGACTATTAATGTTAACTAACAGAGCATTCTATGAGATAAAGGAAGAAAGGTAATAGAAGAAAAGAGAAAAGAAAGAAAGTTAAATAAGACTTTAAAATTTGGATAATTGGGAAGATATATAATTGGAAAACTATAAGGCTATAAATTACTAAAGAATTTTTAAAATCATAAATTTAGAGGGTTTTGAGGTATAATTATGGGACTGATAAAATTTTATTAATCAGGAGTTTTTAAACATTGGAACATTGGAACTATATCAATATACTGACTAATTTTTATTAAATTGTTATAATATGGATTTGCAGGTGATAATAGAGGCATATGAAGAAATATTCTTGATGCTTAAAAGTGTGCAAAAGTGTGCTTGCAGTATGCAAGCATAAAGTATAATAAAGAAACAGTGGAATTGTTTAAAAACCCAGAAATGAATGTAGAAATCACTCAAAAATTGGGGGAAAGAGCAATATGATATTGAGGAAATTGATGAGATATTGGAAGAAGCAGTGGAAGAGAAAAATCAAAATGGCATGCAAGAAGCTAAAAATAAAGATTAGAAAGGATGAATAAGCAGGAATCAATTAGATAATTCCTTAAAAGCTTATAATAGAACAGAGAGAGAGAAAAAGTATATTTTAAAAAAAAAGAAAGATTTAGAAGAAAAAAAGAAAAATCTCTTTAAAAAAAATCACACTCTTGATGTATTCACTTCTAACCATTTTCTTGACTTCAGTATGATTGATATTGCCCATTTAAGCCTTAAACCTTATGATTAACATTTTAGCATTAACATTAAAAAAAACATAGTTAACTTCACATGAACTTTCTCTTTAAAGATTGTCTGAATGTTAACAATCTTGAGTCAATAATGTATGAATGCATTGTGCCCCAAAATATAATATACTCTTTGTATTGTATAATACAGTTCTTAATTGCAGTTGTTAATTTCCTAGGAGGGTTATTGGTCAGGTAATTTCCTAGGAGGGTTATATTAGATACATTAGAGGACTTTTTATCTTATTAGCTAAGGGCTATGAAACTAGCTAAGGGCTATGAAACTATTTAAAACTAGCTGTACCTGGCCACGCGTTGCTATGGCCCAGTCTGGTTAAATGGCCAACCAATCTTAAGTTCTAAGTTTTAAGTTTATTATATTTATATACCGCCCTATCTCCCTGACGGGACTCAGGGCGGTACACAGGGAATAATAAAAACATAGGAAAATACAATAAATATTGAAAATAGATTAAAAGTAAATTAAATTTAGAACCCGTGCTAAAAGTTATCATTAAAAAATCTGTATGTAGATGTACACCTGCACACACAAACACGTAAACACAACCACCGTATAACCTCCAACCTACCTATCTACTGTATTTCTCCCTCTCTCCCTCTACATACCTACCTACCTACCTACCTATCGTATTTCTCCCTCTCCCTTTCTATCCCTGTAACTACCTACCTACCTACTATATTTTCCCTCACTCTCTCTATCCCTCTACCTACCTACCTACTGTATTTTTCCCTATCTCTCTGTGTATCCCTCTACCTACCTACCTACTGAACGTTTCCCTCTCTCTCTCTTTATCCCTCTATCTGCCTGCCTGCCTACCTACCTACCTACCTACCTACCTACCTACTGTATTTTTCCTTCTCTCTCTCTTTATCCCCCTACCTACCTACCTACCTACCTACCTACCTACCTACTGTATTTTTCCCTATCTCTCTCTATCCCTCTACCTACCTACCTACCTGTTGTGGCCCAGCCAGCTCTGGATGAGCTGCTGATGGACTCTTCTACTGAGAAGTCCTATGAGTCTGCTCTGGAGGAGGAGGGAGACCTTGAGGAAGCAGAGAGCCTGGTTGGCCACCAGGAGGTGCCTGAGTCTTGGAGTAGTGGGGAGGATCAGGGCCACTTTGTCCCTGATGCTAGATTGCGCAGGGCTGAGAAGAGGAGGCAACAGTTCAAGTTTCAAGTTTATTAAGTTTAATTTGTAGACCGCTCCCTCTCCCCGAAGGAACTCGGGGCGGTCCACAGGAGATTAAAAAAATGTACAAACATAGAAATGTTATAAATATATAAAATCAAATTAAACAACTATATCCCTGAGCTAAAAACCTAAAATCCTTAAAAACTAAACCCCTTAAAAACCCAATTAAAACAATTTAAATATTCAGACTGAAGCTGGATAGGTAGATTAGGCCAGGCCGGCCTGCTGGAAGAAATGAGTCTTAAGCTTCTGGCGGAAGGAGCAGAGGTCCGAGGTTGTTCTGAGCTTGGGGGGTAGGTCGTTCCATAGAGTTGGGCCCGCCACAGAGAAGGCCCTTCCCCTGGACATCGCCCCCTGGCATTGCCTAGTGGACGGCACCCAGAGACGTCCCTCTCTGTGGGAGTGAATCGGTCGAAGGGATGTATGGGGTAGGATGCGATCTCGCAGATAGCTAGGTCCCGTGCCATGGAGCGCTTTGAAGATGGTAATCAACACCTTGAAGTGCACCCGAAAGACCACAGGCCGCCAGTGCAGCTCGCGCAGGAACGGTGTTACGTGGGAATGCCTAGGGGCTCCCAGAATTACCCGCGCAGCCGCATTCTGGACTAGCTGCAGTCTTCGGGTGCACCTCAAGGGAAGCCCCATGTAGAGAGCATTACAGTAGTCTAGGCGGGATGTCACAAGGGCATGAGTGACCGTGCGAAGGGCATCCTGGTCCAATAGGGGACACAACTGGCGTACCAGGCGAACCTGGTAGAACACCCCCCTGGCCATGGCCGTCACTTGATCTTCCATAGACAGCCGAGTATCCAGGAAGACGCCCAAATTGCGTGCCCTATCCACGGGGGCTAGATGTTCACCCCCTATGGCCAGTGATGGAGTAAACTGGTTGTACTGGGATGGCAGAAGCCACAGCCACTCAGTCTTGGACGGGTTGAGTCTGAGTCTGTTCATTCCCATCCAGACCCGCACGGCTTCCAGGCACCGGGACATCACTTCGACGGCATCGTTGGAGTGGTTCGGGGTAGATATATACAGCTGCGCATCGTCAGCATAGAGATGGTACTCTACCCCAAAACCATGGATGATCTCGCCCAGCGGCTTCATATATATGTTAAACAGGAGCGGCGAGAGGACCGACCCCTGAGGCACCCCACATGTGAGGGGTCTCGAGGCCGACCTCTGCCCTCCTGCCAACACAAATTACGATCGACCAGAGAGGTAGGAGGAGAACCACCGTAAAACGGTGCCCCTCACCCCCAGCCCCTCCAGTCGATGCAATAGGATACCATGGTCGGTGGTATCAAAAGCCGCCGAGAGGTCTAATAGGACAGGATGGAGGAACAACCCCCATCTCTGGCCCTCCAGAGATCATCTACCAACTCGACCAATGCCGTCTCAGTGCTGTGTCCAGGCCGAAAGCCAGACTGGCGCGGGTCCAGATAATCAATCTCCTCCAGGTGACGGGGAAACTTTTGTGCCACCACACTCTCTACAACCTTCGCCAAAAAGTGAAGGTTGGAGACCGGACAGTAATTTACTAACAATGCTGGGTCCAAGGAAGGCTTCTTGAGGAGGGGTCTCACCACCGCCTCTTTCAAGATGGTAGGCAAGGTCCCCTTGCTCAAGGAAGCATTCACTACTTCCTGGAGCCAGCCTCGTGTAACCTCCCAGGATGCCAGTACAAGCCAGGAGGGACACGGGTCCAATAAACATGTGGTGGCTCTCAGTCGCCCACGTAACCTGTCCATATCTTCCAAAGTAACAGAGTCAAACTCCTCCCACAAAACTGTCTCAAGACCTGCCTCAGACCTTCCCTCCAGACTACTTTCGGTGGAGGCCAACTCGCTTCGAATCTGAGCAATTTTATCCTGCAGATATTCTCCAAATTCCTCTGCTCTGTCCTGCAGAGGGGCTTCCCGCGGCCTCTGTTGAAGGAGGGAGCGGGAAGGCTGTTATCTGCGGATGCGATAAGAGTGGCACAATAAGACCATTTGGCCACTCTTATCGCCACAAGATAAGTCCTCAAATGGGCTCTCACCTGTGTTCGGTCAGATTCAGAGCATGTGGATCTCCATCTCCTCTCTAGGCATCTCTTGTGACATTTCATCACCCTCAGCTCCTCAGTGAACCAAGGAACCCGGGTGGCTCGGCACCGCAAGAGAGGCCGCAAGGGTGCGACCCGATCCAAGGCCCCGGCGGCCGCGGTGCTCCATGCCGCCACCAGGTCCTCAGTCGGAGCACGGGTCAGGGTTACAGGTAATGGCCCAAGCTCCATCTGGAACCTCTCAGGGTCCATCAGGCGCCTGGGGTGGAACCACCTAGGTATCTCTGGTTCCGCCTCGCCGCAGTGGGGTGTAGCGATTGGAAAGTCGAGCCAGAGAAGTGAGTGATCTGACCATGACAGGGGTACGATGGCTAAATCCCCTACACTCAGATCACTCGTCCACTGACCAGAGACAAAAATCAAATCCAGCGTGTGTCCTCCCTCATGTGTGGGACCCTGAATTACCTGGGTCAGGTCCATGGCTGTCATGGAGGCCATGAACTCTCGAGCTGCCTCGGATGATTCGCCCACCGATGGCAGGTTGAAATCCCCCATGACTACCAGTCTGGGGGTCTCAACTGCCACCCCAGCGATAATCACAAGGAGCTCAGGCAGGGCTGCTGACACGTAGCGGGGAGCCAGCTACACGATCAGCATGCCCAACTGCCTCTCTGGGCCCCATTTCACGCAGAGGGACTCACAGCTGGTGGTCTGTGGTACAGTGGTCTCTCTCAGCTCAAGACCTTCCCTAACAATAACCGCTACCCCCCCCACCCCTGCCTAGGGCCCGGGGCTGATGAAACGCACGGTTACCTGGCGGGCACATTTCCACAAGAGGAAATCCTCCCTCGTGGCCCAGCCAGGTCTCCGTAATCCCTACCAGGTTCGGCTCCCCCTCTGACACAAGGTCGTTAATAAGGGGGGCTTTGTTGGCCACGGACCTGGCATTGCATAACATCAGCCTAGGGCCCTGGCTCTGTGAACCCGGACCACCTAGATCGTGTAGGGAGCTCAGGGGGTTGGTGCGCGTGACCACTTGTAACCAATGGCCACGCGCCTACACCCGGTGATAGCCTTCCTGTCTCCCATCACCCCTACCCCTCCCTATGACTGTTCGGATGGAAAAACCCTCTGTAGGGATGACCCATGTTCCCCCTTCTCGGACCCAACCGCTTCCTTCTTTGCTCTGCACTAGGTAGGTCTTGATATAAGACCTCACCAGTGTCTGATTAGATTTGGAATGGCTGGCCCTCCAACTCCTCTCTAGGCGTCTTTTCTGGCGCTTCATCTCCCTCAGCTCCTCAGAGAACCAAGGAGCCAACTGGGTTCGGCACCAGATCAGAGGCCGCAAAGGCACGACGTGGTCCAGAGCCCCAGCAGCCGCCCTGTCCCATGTGGCCACCAGTCCTCCAGCCGAGTTGTGAGCCATAGCCTCAGGGAGTGGCCCAAGCTCCGTCAGGAACCTATCAGGGTCCATCAGGCGCCTGGGGTGGAACCACCTAGTGGGTTCAGCCTCCCTGCAGGGGGGGTAGCGGATTGGAAGTCCACCCGAAGGAGTGAGTGATCTGACCTATCTACCTACCTACTGTATTTTTCCCTCTCTCTCTCTCTATCCCTCTACCTATCTACCATGCAGCCTCCTGGGACCAAAAATACCCTCGATGCCTAGTTTTGGGCCTAGTAGGCCTCCATGCAGTGTGAAAACGTTAGAGACTTATTTGGTTGCTGAGAAAATGACCGTTGGAAATGTGAGGGGTGTGTGAGAAGTGTAAACCTTTTACGTTTGTGCTGCTTGCACATGACACATGTGTGCCAGCCACACAAAATGTACGTATGATTGCATCGGAACTCCTTGGGAACTGTGTGAAAATTTGGTGCCAATTGGTGCAGTACATTCTGAAATTAGCAGCTTTGCACAAACTATTTTACATTTTTATTTATATAGATTAATACCAGTCCTTCTAATCTCAACCTCAGCTCCCATTTATGTTATGCAAATAACAATGCTTCCCTAACTTACAAGGTTAAGATATTTCTGAAGTGCTATAACAAGAATAGATAATGTTGTTCATTTATTCAATAAGATTTAGTATAAGTATAACTGCTATTTCAAACATATTTTCCTAGAATTAATTTACTTCCAGAGTGATCTGCTTTTATATTTATACTGAATAAAATATGCACAATATTTCACAATATGTATGCAGAACATATTGCACAATACGTATGCAGAAAATAATTTTCCAGTGTCAAGTGAAAAAATGATGTTTAGGTGGAGTTGTTTCTTCATCAAACAGCCAAAGTTTAAACCTTTTGTGATCTTCAAGTGCTTCATGTAATTATCATGATTAAGACCAGCATGATTTCAGCGATGAAAAACAAAACCACAAATTCGCAAGGATTACATAATTTGCAAAATTCAAATGATTATTTGTGTTGTTTTAATTATTTGTATACTATTATCCTATGTCTTGGATTTGGGCCACTGCTTATAATAGATTATCAGGTCATATGGTAACGGTAAATCATTGTAGAGATTTTCAGTAAAAGATAAAAATAAAAGATAAGCTCATTATGAACATATAATGCTTTTATGGCAATTTTTTGCAGAATAATTATCTTATTCATTTATCTTATTCATTCATTTCATGTACTAGTTTACATTAAAATGCAGCAATAATTCAGCATTTCTAATTCTGCTAAAAAAAAACCCAAGGCTACTCAACATCAGAAGTGTATTCAAACTTTTTTTTAATGTAGAAATGTATGGATGTATGTATGGATGAGGACATTAATTATTGCACTGGAAAAGAAGAGATCTAAGTTATTTGCTGTCTTCCATTTCTCTGATCTACCTTGACCCTTTTTAATTTATACTTCACTTAAAGTAAAATATGTACCATATTTTTCAAAGTATAAGATGCACCGGAGTATAAGACGGACCCAGGTTTTGAAGAGACAATTTTTTTAAAAAAGTAGGTAGGTAGGTAGATAGAGGGAGAGAAAGAGAGAGATATACAGTACGTGGGTAGGGAGAGAGAGTGAGTAGGTACATAGGTACGTAGGTACGTAGGTAAAGGGAGAGAGAGAGGGAGAGAGAGAGAGAGAGAGAAATAGAAAGAAAGAGAAATACAGTAGGTAGGTAAGGAGAAAGAGAGTGTGTAGATAAGTAGGTAGGTAGGTAGAGAGAGAGAGAGAGAGAGAAATACATGGATAGGGAGAGAGAGAGAGAGTAGGTAGGTTGGTAGATAGAGGGGGGAGAGAGAGAGTAGCTGGGTAGGTAGATGTTTCCAGGTGTACTTAACAATGTGCTGGAGAAGGAAATTGCTGATAACCTGTAGCACCTAAAACTGTGTTTCTGCTGGGACAGCACTTGACCAATGTAATTCTCATCAATCCCTCTAACTAAACAGCTTTCTGAAAGGGAAAAAAAGTTTTTGCATTCTGCAAACCTCCCCAAAACAGCCCATTTTTTGCAAATAAAAAGCATGAATAGCCTTGGGGGGGGGCTTGCAGAGTGCTCCTGGAGGGAGGAAATGAGCAAAAAAACAGCCCATTTTTTTGAAAACAGGCCGGGTTTTTTTGTCAAAAAAATGCATGCATAGCCTTATGGCAGCTTATAGAGTGCTCCTAGGGGCTGGAGGGACAAAATTGAGCAAAAAATGGTCTATTTTTCACTCATTTCGCTATTTTTCGCCCTGCCCCCAGGAACTCTCTGAAAGCTTCCATAAGGCTATTCATGGCCATTTTGGTGAAGGGGGCAGGGCTTCAGGAGCCAATAAATGCTGTATTCAGTATATAAGAAGCACCCAGATTTTCAGCCTCTTTTTAGAGGAAAAAAGGTGCGTCTTATACTCCAAAAAATACATTAAGTGTTTACTGCCAATGACAACTAGTAACCTTTAGGAGCCTCAGTGGTGCAGTGGTATTACAAACTACTTCTGCTGACTGCCAGTTGCCTGCAATTTGGGAGTTCAAGTCCCACCAGGCTCAAGGTTGACTCAGCCGTCCATCCTTCTGAGGTGGGTAAATGAGGGCCCAGATTGTTGGGGGCAATATGCTGACTCAGTAAATCACTTAGAGAGGGCTGTAAAGCACTGTAATGCAGTATATAAGTCTAAGTGCTATTGCTATTTAGGTTGCAAAACTTACTGTAGATTAATTTGTTCCTGATTAAACAGACATATGTTTATGTTATTAAATAAAAAAACACCAAAAAGGAAGGACAAAAGTAATACTTTAAAATTAAATATTTTAAATTAAAATATTTAAAATATTAAGTTTCCTCATGAAGCTATTTATAGTATTAATATTAACTTTGCATGTCTTTATTTTTTATTATTGATAGCAACTTGATTTCAGTTTAAAGATAATAGAATAAAACTTCAATAAATTATCATTATCTCTACTCAAATGCATGTAACTTGGTATTCCAAGAAGCATAATTTAATGCCACAATTGTTAAAGTAATCATAACATAATTTAATCACTGTATGCTGTAAATTATCACCGGGTCTTTAATTATTTTTTTCTTTTAAAACTGTTCATTCTTTCCCTGGGCTAGTACTTGCTTAGTCAATTAAAATAAAGTAGCAATTTTACTTAAATACCAGTCCCATTGAATCCTGTGGGACTTCTGAATAGTCATGCAGTATCTCAGTCAGCACCACTTTCATGTAAGTAAAAATAATATAATCTTTATTCATGTTTTGTATAGTGTAGTATGTTTGTGAGCTGGAAGATTTAATATAGATTAAGACAGAAAAAAAGTCACAAAGCAGTTTTAGAGAAAGATTAAATTAGATGAATTTAAATAAAAATTTCAGAAAGATCTACCTCAACAAATCAGGCAATTACTGGGCAAGTAACTAAACTTGTAATAGAAATACATACTTAGTCATCTTCCCCATCATTATATTAATAGTTTTATTTGTATGTAAAAAGATGTTCATTTTGCTCTCTGTTCCAATGGAGCACAAATCTAAATATAAGCAATTGTAAAGTTGTCGCACAAAGAAATTATCTGAAACAGCATAGTGAATGTTATGGATGATGAACATGGGTTCACATAGCCGTATCATCCTCAAATAATTACTTGTGTCATATTAGTTGACTGACTAGTAGAACATTCCTGCCTTCCAATTTTGATTAAAGACAAGTGTTAATGAAGCAAGGTATGCTTTTCTCAAGATCCTCTATTGATGACATACCTACTCGAGTTATTAAATGCCTCTCCATTTTTAGATTCCTGATATTTCTTTGTGCTGTTTATTAATTATTATTTTTATAATGAACTAATGGCAGCAAAATATCTAATCCTCCTTCCTCCTCTTATTTTCCCCTCAACAAAAAGGAAGGTTGAGCTAGGTGAGAGTGGCTGTTCCTGCCAGCTTTTACACCTGAGATAGGACTACAATTCACAAAGTACTTGTTTTGGTCAGCATCCTAAGCACCATACAACCTGACTTTTTTTCTGCCTCTTTGTTGAAATTAAGTAGGAATGTGGCTTGTAAACTCATTTTAAAAGTTCACGAAATCCTTGGGTGTAGGCTACATTGTATGTTATATTATAAATAAAAACTTTTTAAAATAGTGGGAAATAACACAAATATATCCTATAATAATCAGAAATGAAATTTGATTTAGGGGAGATTTAGTCTGTACTAAACAAAGAATATATTATGTTTTCATGCTTAATACTTGAACCACATGATTTTAAGTTTCCATTCACTTTTTCAACTGGAGCAAACTTTCCTGTAATATATATGATATATCTGGCACTTTAGAATTAGCATAATTTCCAGCAGCTAATGCAAGTTCTAAACAAGAGTTATTGAAATAAATCATGAATACTGCAAAATCTGTTATTATAGCAGTAACAGCAGGAGATTATAATGAAATTAACATCATCTGATCAAATAGCACACCTGAAACAATTTTGAGAAGGAGCTGCTGAATATCATGAAAAATTATTTTTTATAATACAATTTATATTAGGAGTTTATAGAGAAAACTCAGGCTTATTTAAAAGGGCAAGATCTAATATTTTAAGCCTCCCAGAGTTAACCTGTGATAAGATGGGCAGCCGAATGAATGAATGAATACAAATATGGACACTGGCTTCCTAGAGTTGGCAAAATATTGACCAGGTCATATACTTAATTCTGAAAAAATATGTAAGCTGTACCTTAAGGAGAAAATAAAATAACTAATGAGAATTTTTAAGGAAATTGTAATGGGGGGGGGCTTGCTCCTTTTTGAGTTTCAAAATATTTTACATGTTATAGAAGATTTTTCATTCTTTACTACATGGAGAAAATGAAAGGAGGATCTAATGGAATAATGAAGATGATCCAGGTCTCTAAATATAATGTGAAGAGTAAAACATGTTTATATCATGTCTTTAGAATCTTCACAACAGTCCTGCATTGTTATTTAAGAATTTAATCAAGATATTCCCAAAACAGGGAACTTCCATTGTACAGAACCACATTATGTAATTCAATTATAGAAACTGAATGTTTAATCATGCTTACTAAAGTCATGTATATTGCCTGGGAGAATATACAGAGTGTATTGTTTCAGTAGACAGGCACAGAACTGTGGTAGTAAAATTAAAATTGGTTCTTCAAGCTTTACCAGCAATTTATTAAGATTCTGTAACTCAATTCAATGAACTGCTCTTTAATTTTTTGCACTGTTGGATCAATTATTAATTAATTTATCTATCAATCTGTTTGGTTTTGCCTGCCTTGTGTCTGAATATGCATACATAGCCATTGATATGCTACCAGAAATGCACCTTATACATTTCAGAATAAAATAAAGAGTTGATGTAATATATATTTCAATATTCATTAAACTGAAAAATCCCAGCTGTCCAGATTTAAAGGGAAATTTAAAAGTAAATTAAATGACTAGTGTGTGTTGGGGTTGAAATCTTGAAAAAGGAAGTTGAGAAAAGACAATTTGAAAGAGTGATTTGAGAAATTCACATCCAGTGAATCACTCTTGCAGAGACTTCCATTGTAGGAATTTGAGGAAAATTAAGTACAAAATAGCTGAGTATAAAAAGAACATTTCATATATCATTAAATATATCTGTTATTGCTGGATATTTGCAAGTCTGCAGACTATACTTTTTCTTAATAAGGCATCTAAGGAACATCCTGGCAATCCTTACATCAAACCAAGAAATCTCCATTCAGTACTTGTCAAAAATACTGTGAATTAAGTTAATGCTAAATTACTGCAACATTTGCAAACTGTACATCTACTGCATAAAGCCAAACCCACAAAAGTTGTATATGGAAAAATTGGGCTGTTGCATACAAATATTTTAGATCCACAGTTTTTATGCTACATTGGTCCCTTTTTAACTACAGAAGTGTTCATTTAAAGTGGTATTCTGTGTGTTAACATGCTGTATAAAGCAGTTTAAGGACATGTTAATAGACAGGATGTGAGACAGGAGAATAAAGCAAATTTCAGTGATCAATGCATAAAATCAGCACATAAACTGACATTTCATTCCCTAAATATGCTTCCTAGAGAAGGTATCACACTGAATTCTGTAGAAATTATTTCTAAAGTTAAACCACAGATATACTGAATATGTTGGACACAGCTTTCCATTATACTTTTGGACTTTGTTTTTGCTATGATAAAGTCTTGAATATTGTTCGAAATCTCCTGGGATGAGTAAGAAGGCGCAAGCTCAGGGGGGTTTTATTCAAATTTTTAATTCGGCTTTTAGGGGGTCCCAGGGAGGGGGGGGTCTATCCAGTCAGAGGGGGGTCAAGATACAGGGCCGGCCGGCGGAAGTAGGATAAAGGATGGGTCCATTAAGGAGGGGAGAGTGGGGGTCGTCTCTACAGAGGGCTTTCCCATTCGATCAGTCTTGGGGAGGGGCAGGGGCAGTGGGAGACAGGATGTCCATCGTGGGTCGGGGGACCGTGGCCGCTGGTTATGAGTGGTCACTTGCCCCAACCCCCTGTGCTCCGCTTGTGGGCTAGGCAGTCAGGGACCACAGAGCCAGGCTGATGTTCTGCAACACCAGGTCCGTGGTGAACAAAGCCTTGTGTCAGAGGGGGACCTGGACCTGGTGGGAATTACGGAGACCTGGTTGGGCCCCAAGGGGGGTTTACCCCTTGTGAAAATGTGCCCACTAGGCTACCGTGCATTTCATCAGCCTCGGGCCCTAGGCAGGGGTGGGGGTATGGGGGTTATTGTTAAGGAAGGTCTCGAGCCGAGGGAGACCACTGTGCCACAGACAACCGGCTGTGAGTTCCTCTACGTGAAGTGGGGCCTAGGGAGGCAGTTGGGCTTGCTGATTGTATACCTGGCTCCCCGCTATGTAACAGCTGTCCGAGCTGCTCGAGGTGATCACCGAGATGGCGGTGGAGACCCCCAGACTGGTAGTCATGGGGGACTTTAACCTGCCATCGGCGGGCGAAACATCCGAGGCAGCTTGGGAGTTCATGACTTCCATGACGGCCATGGACCTGACCCAAGTAGTTCAGGGCCCCACTCACGAGGGGGGACACACGCTGGATCTTATTTTTGTCTCTGGACAGTGGAGAAGTGATCTTCGAACAGGGGATTTAGCCATCTTATCCGTGTCATGGACAGATCACTCCCTCCTTCGGATGGACTTTCCAACTGTCAAATCCCACTGTGGGGAGGCGGAACCGGAGATATCTAGATGGTTCCGCCCCAGGCGCCTGATGGACCCTGAAAGGTTCCAGAGGGAGCTTGGGCCAATACCTGTGTCCTTGCCCTACGACTCGACTGAGGACCTAGTGGCCGCATGGTATAGTGCGGCCACGGGGGCCTTGGACCGAGTCGCGCCCTTGCGGCCTCTTATACGGCGTCGAATCATCCAGGCTCCCTGGTTCACCGAGGAGCTGCGGGAGATGAAACGCCGCCTAGAGAGTAGGTGGAGATCCTCTTGGTGCGAAGCTGACCAAACAGTAGTAAGAGACCATACTAGGACTTACTTAGTGATGATAAGAGTGGCTAAACGTGAGTATTGTGCCACCCTTATCGTATCCGCAGATAACCGCCCTGCCGCCCTGTTTGGGGTGACCAGCTCCCTCCTTCACCAGAGGCCGCGGGAAGCCCCTCTGCAGGGTCGAGCAGAGGAATTTGGAGTCTATCTGCAGGATAAAATCACTCAGATTCGGAACGAGCTGCCCTCCACTGAAAGTTGTCCAGTCGGTGTATCCGATGCTGGTCTTGAGACAACATCTTGGGAGGAGTTTGACTTTGTTACTACCGAGGATATGGACAGGTTGTTGAGGAGCCTTAGTGCCACCACATGTTTATTGGACCCGTGTCCCTCCTGGCTTGTACTGGCATCCTGGGAGGTTACACGAGGCTGGCTCCAGGACATTGTGAACGCGTCTTTGAGTGAGGGGTTCTTACCTACCGCCTTGAAAGAGGTAGTGGTGAGACCTCTCCTCAAAAAGCCTTCCCTGGACCCAGCATTGTTGGAAAATTACCGTCCAGTCTCCAACCTTCACTTTCTTGCGAAGGTTGTGGAGAGTGTGGTGGCTCAACAGTTTCCTCGACACCTGGAGGAAGTTGATTATCTAGACCCGCGTCAGTCCGGCTTCCGGCCCGGTCAAAGCACCGAGACGGCATTGGTCGCGTTGGTGGATGATCTCTGGAGGGCACGGGATAGAGGTTGCTCCTCTATCCTAGTCCTATTAGATCTCTCAGCGGCTTTTGATACCATCGACCATGGTATCTTATTGCACCAACTGGGGGGGTTGGGGGTGAGAGGCACCGTTCTACGGTGGTTCTCGTCCTACCTCTCTGGTCGGTCGCGATGGGTGTTGGCAGGAGGGTAGAGGTCGGCCCCAAGGCCCCTCACATGTGGGGTTCCTCAGGGGTCGGTCCTCTTTCCACTTCTGTTCAACATCTACATGAAGCCGCTGGGCGAGATCATCCGTGGTTTTGGGGTGGAATACCATCTGTACGCTGATGACACTCAGTTGTACATATCCACCCCAAACTACCCCAACAATGCCGTTGAGGTGCTGTCCCGGTGTCTGGAGGCCGTACGGGTTTGGATGGGTAGTAACAAACTCAAGCTCAACCCGTCCAAGACCAAGTGGCTGTGGTTTCCGGCACCCCGGTTCAGCCAGGTAAGCCCAACACTGGCCATTGGGGGCGAACAACTGGCCCCGTGGAGAGGGCGCGCAACTTGGGTGTCCTCCTGGATTCCCGGCTGTCCATGGTGGACCATGTGACAGCCGTGGCCAGGGGAGCGTTCTATCAGGTACGCCAATTGCACCCCTTACTGGACCGGGTGGCCCTTCGCACAGTCACTCAAGCACTCGTGACATCCTGGCTGGATTACTGTAACGCTCTCTACATGGGGCTCCCCTTGAGGTGCACTCGAAGGTTACAGTTAGTCCAGAATGCGGCTGCGTGGGTGATTATAGGTGCCTCAAGGCAATCCCACATAACACCTCTCCTGCGCGAGCTGTACTGGCTGCTTGTGGCCTTTCGGGTGCGCTTCAAGGTGCTGATGACCATCTTTAAATCACTCCATGGCTCGGGGCCTAGCTACATACAAGACCGCCTCTTGCCCCATACATCCCTTCGACCAATCCGCTCCCACAGAGATGGCCTTCTCCGGGTACCGTCGGCCGGGCAATGCCGGTTGACGACACCCAGGGGAAGGGCCTTCTCTGTGGCGGGCCCAGCCCTCTGGAACGATGTACCCCCCGATCTACGCACTACCTCGGACCTCCGCCTCTTCCGCCAGCATCTCAAAACATATTTATTCCAACAAGCCGGCCTAGCATAACCCCCCGTTTCTGACTTTTAATCGTATAAATTTTAATTCTTAGGGTTTTATAAGTGTTTTTAGCACGGGATATAATTTAATAGTTTTTAATAATGTATTTTTGTAATTATGTATAGTTTTTAATATTGCCTGTGCGCCACCCTGGGTCCTTGTAGGGAGAAGGGCGGGTTATAATTTGAAAAATAAAAATAAATAAATAAAAGCCTTTATTCTTTTTTTTTATAAAAGGTTTTATTTATTTTAGTTTCCAAACAGACACAACAAAAAAATCCTCCTTCTTTACATACTGTAGAAAGTGTATCCATTGGTTACAAAAACCTTTCGTGCATCTCTTCCACAGTCACCCATAATTCATCTTAACTCAGGTATTTTAAATCAAATATATTTATACATATTAC
This sequence comes from Rhabdophis nuchalis, assembly GCA_039707465.1. Lineage (NCBI taxonomy): Eukaryota > Metazoa > Chordata > Lepidosauria > Squamata > Natricidae > Rhabdophis > Rhabdophis nuchalis. Next base: position 97,529,468 of record CM077647.1, read on the forward strand.
CATCATCATACCTCCATTCTCATTTCACTATAATTGTTTAAACATCCTTCATCATAAAACATACCAAAATTCAAGACATAACCACATACTTGCATTTTATTTGCTATTTCTAGTATCCTCCAATAACACTATTCCTTATGGTCTATTCTAGTTAAACATCAAAAATATTTAGTAACAAAAATTTCTAATCTTCCTTTCCAAATCACTGTTTACAATTTACATCCAATTTCCTCATGTTGTACACATACATACATACATACATACATACATACAGTACATACATACATACATACATACATACATACAGTACATACATACATACATACATACAGTTATCATCATTATCTCTCCTTTATTTGAATATATTCATTATCATAATTTAGTTCTTTCTTATTAATATTTATGTGTAACCAAACAATTTCTCACCTTCCTTTCATAAGTATCTTTCAATATTCATATCCAATTACTACTTGTTATACCAATACATATGTATATATTATCATTTTCAGTTGTTTATTTAACCATATCTATTGTCACTAAATTTCACTAGTTTTAGATTAAAAACTTTCATCTATCAACCTGTATCTTTCCAGTAACAAAACAGACTCATGTCTTCTGCCATTTGTGCTATCAGTCCTCTAATCGTCTTCTTAATCAAATTTGCATGGACTTCTCTTTGCAACTCATTGCTTATTAATTCTCTCATGTAGTTTTGATGCCCTTCTTCTGTTTGCTTGATCAGCTTGTCTTTAATTGCCAGTGTTGTTATCAATGGTGTTACTAATAAAATTTCTCTCTTTATGTCCATAAATTCTTTTATTTTTTCTTCTTCTGTATCTTGCCATCTAGGGTAGAGTTCTCATCCATCTAATTCCCCTTTCCATATTCCATTCTTTCCATTTCCAGACACAAACCATTCACCATAGATGTCAGCAGTTTTGATTTCTTTCTAGTCATTTTCTTTAGTGTTTAGGACTCTAACATCCATTTTTCCCATTTGATAGGTATCTCTCTCTTTTTCAGCATATTTTACTATTAGGTGCTCTAAATTTTCAAACTTCTCCATTCTCAAATGTATTTGATAACTTCTGTATTGCAAACATTATCTCTTGTAAGCTGACGGTTTCTTTCTGCTGTTGAAAATAAGCCATTGCTTCCAGCTGTTAAAACACTGCTGCTCTGACTTGAAAGATTTTAAGCTCTCTGGTTATGGATATACTTCAAAAGAACATTTGTATAAACAGTGCTTTACTTCTTATCACCTTCTATAAACAAACTGTGAGTCTTTGAAGTTCCAAACCAGAATAATCAGTAAGGAAAGTAAAAGTATTTTGCTTTCAATACACAAACTTTCAGCCTTCGAGTAGCAGTTTTATCTTTCCCTCTGTTGTTACAATTGTTACAATTGTCTTTGTTTCTTTTTGTATCTTTTTAATATTCCAAGTTTAAAAAAGTCAATTTTTTGCATGAAATAGAGAAGAAAAAGTTAAAAAAAAACATGTAGTAATGAATAAGGAGAAGTTTAGTCCATAGGTTGAAAAAATAGTAATAAAAATATAGAAGAAGAAAACTTAATCCATTCATTTTAAAAGGTTGGCATAAATTCCATCCATAAAAATACTGTTTAAAAATATAAGATAACACACTGACCAGGCCCATCCAAAGCTTAATTCCGTCACTTATTTCTTCTGTTCTTAAATTTAAATTTGCTTTAAGTTTTTTATAGGCAGTCTCTTTTAAAATGGTAAAAATTCCTCACTAACTGTAGACACTTTCTCTTTCCATTCCTTCCATTTTGGAGCAATCCCAACTTCATCAGCCTAGGGGCTGTGCTTTTATCACCAGCTAGAAGAACTTCTCCTGGCTCAATCAGGGACTTTGTAGTGTCCCCGAGATCAGCAGGATGCATTCTTCCCATTCATCATCTCTTCAGGACAGTTTAGGTCCAATTGGACCATCCAGCAGTAAAAGTATTGACTGATATTGCAGTATATGTTGTTGCGATGTTAGCTCCTCCCCTTCCCAAAAAGCCTTTATTCTTCAGACACTTGTTTTGTACAATATCTTTCTCCTCTAAAAATGTAGTGGTGATAGCTATATATTTGCTTGCTTCCTGTCTTCTCTTTGGTTATTAATCATGCTATTTTGATTGAGCAATAGCATATGAGAATTGCTTAAAGTTTCTGACTTCAAAAAAAAGAAATAGGTAATAGGAATATTCAAAAATGGTCCTAATGAAAAGCAAGCAGGGTGACTGTATAATGTTTGCAACCATAGGACAGCATAGGTTTCTATAAATCAAGGACCCAGATGACATTACTTTGCTGTGTAGGAAGTTAGCACCACCCCTCTCCTAGAAGAATGAAATATCCTAGGAAATATTGAAAAGGCAGAATATTATATTTTCCTGGATCAGAAATGAAGAATCATGTTTTTAAGCAGGAAACAGACTCACTCTTAATAGCCCCACCTTTCTCAATGGGCATTAGGGGCCCTGAGCTAGTTTACTCTGCAAAACAAAGATAGGATCAGTTTTCTACAGAAACTCACCACATGGTATCTGGGAACTCAACCAAACTTGGAATTCAAAACTCAGCCTAGAGAGTTGCTCCTGCATGGCCCATGGGAGTTTGACAACCAATCAGAATACATTTCTTACACAGGAACAGGAAACAGAGAGGTGGGGCCAAACAGAGTATAAAAAACTGAGCAAGCCCCTTCTTCACCTTCTTCTCTTCTTAACTCAACATCTGGAAGCATGTGATCACCTTTTTACCCAGGATCTCAAGCCATATGGTCATTTCCACCATTAAACCATCTTTCCAAACAGCCCCCATGTCTCCAGTGTCTTTTTCCCCACTTGGAGATGAACCCAGAAGGACATTTCTTCCAATAATTGGCACCCAGAAATGGGATTCCAAGCTAACCCAACCCAGGTAAACCTTCCTTGCCAGCACAGATCCCATTGAATTTGTGGGTGGATTTTTCCTGGACTGTAGCCATTTGGAACTAGGTTTTAAAGGCGTTTTGAGTTCAAAGGTTTATTGGAAAGAAGGTGTGTACCTCTACATTTTAATTCTCTAAATTTTAATTTTAAAGCATGGAAAAGCATGGGAAATGTGTGTATGCATCTATGTGTGTATGAATAATTTCACCCTTGCACAACAGCTGGATTTCATTTCTCTGTTTGGCCTCTAGCTGCCCCCAACCTGCTGCTAGTTCAAAAGGATTGGGAAAGCAAGGGGGGGGCATCAGAGTGTATCACCTTCTGTATATAACAGGGAAAGCCGAGCAGGATGTGATTGAAGGGCGGGGAAAAATTGTTTTTTTGTTGTTGTTTCTGTCCAGTATATCCCAGAGCAAATCCCAGGATTTTTAGGTAATTGTGAATTAGGTAATTGTGCAGTTGTGACGTTGTGAAGGGTAAGATGGCCAGTACTTGTCTGCCGGGGTGTGGCAAGTCCTCATGGATGGGTTTTCCCCCCAGTCTGAAAACTTGGCTTGAGTTTCCCTTTGAGGGGAAGGTACATACTCTATAAGGGAAACAGAGACACTTTTTTAGTCTGCAAAACTGATAGCTTGGTGACCCAACTAAGTCAGTGAGCCCCACATCAGAAGGGGAACATGGTGAACTGTAGTTCGAAGGTCTTGACAGGAACCCCCCTTGGAGATTTGATTGAGACAAATGGCAGATGCCTGTCCTAGACAGCATGAATAAAAAGAGAGAGAACATATGTAAGAAATGGGCTTTGCTGAGGGATGACACAAGAAAACCAATTTCGTTAAAAGAAAAGGGGAAATGTTGGGGGGGGGGGTTGTTTTTGTTTTTGTCTGTTTGTCTCTTTCTCTGTCTTCTATGCAACCATGTGGTTTGTTAAGATTTGTGCCTTCCCAAATTTAACTGAGATTTATGGTGGGAATGATTAATGTGGTGTAAACCTCAGTTTTGTTATCCCCTTTTTGTCCTTGTTTTTGTGTGTGTGTGTGTCTAAGTCTTTGTGTGCCCTCAAGGTAATTGTAACTGTAAAATGTCTTAAAAAAGAAAAAAATGATCCTTTGCCCTTTGGCCAACAAAAACAGAGTAAAGTGAAGAATTCCTTCTTCCTTCCCTCCCTCTGCCTTAAGTACCAAGCCAAAGTTATGAGGGAATGTTTTAAGTTCATTTACAAGAAAAGTTTCATCCTTGCATTTATTGTGTGTTTAAATTATTTTACCTGTTCATCTCTTTCCTGAAGCATGTGAATCCAGACCCCATTTCTCATCTGTGATATTCCCATATTGTTACCAGTTTATCTGTTTAGTACACACACACCCCTTACCTCTAATCTTCCAATAATGCCTGTTTTGTGAGGGAGGGCATCACAGACATTGCTAACTGATATTTTCAGATGTTTCCCAAATGGAAAATATTTCAGTTGACATTTTCAGAATCTTAAAGTCTGTGTGTGTCAGGGTTCCGATGGAGTGCTTTGCAAGTTGACACTATGGTCCAAAATGCCAGCAGAAGAGCAGTAATCAACAACAGAATTATCCAAAAAGACTTTGAATACTTTCAATGAAGGAAAGCTCAGAAAATAGCCTAAATATTTTTCCTGCTATTGAAAATAGATATAAAATGATTTGATTCTCCTAATGTCTTACAATAAAGTCCAAGTCATTAGCAAATGTCCTACCCTTAGCAAGTAGTATTATCTTCTGCTAGTTTTTATTTGAAAACATTTGCTGCAATAAGACATATGGGATTTATTTTTTATTTACTGACTTCTGATGAAATGAATATAACTTCATATAGGAAATAAACAATATATTTATGACTTATAAGAATGGTATCATTTAGTATTTTTGGTATTTCAACAATTGGGAAACTAATTAATTATTAAATATTATGTATTTATGAGTACACTATTCAGTTATGAAGACAAATTATTGAATAATTTCCTTATTTTGGTATCCTAAAATGAGCTATTCCACAATAGCATTGTTAGATTTGTTTTTAAAGTTGCTATAAAGCTTCTGAATTCTGTGTTTTGGGTTTATCATTTTTGAGGTGCAGAACATTTTGTTAGAGTATTTTTTTAAATCAAATTTATCCACCTAATTGCATAGCTCTTGTTAACAGCAATATGACGAACTAAGACACAATATATTTAGCACTTTTTGAATCAGTCTTCAGTCAACTCTCTCTGTTTACAGTTGTCAGTTTCTTCATTAAGATAGTGAGAGGAATAGGTATCTGTTTATTAATCAAAATCTTTTACAAATTTCCCAGGTCAAGCAGACTTTATTAATTGTTTAGTTAGTTAGTTAGTTAGTTAGTTAGTTAGTTAGTTAGTTAGTTAGTTAGTTAGTTAGTTAGTTAGTTTATTCGATTTATATACCGCCCTATTTCACCTAAAAGGGACTCAGGGCGGTGCACAGAAAGATAAAAATCCAACAATACAATACAAAATATAAAAAACAATTAAATTATTAAATCTGTGCTAAAATTGGATAAATAAATTTAAAACCAATAAATATCAAAGTTTAAAATTATTCCCTAGTCTATGTCAGGCCGGCTAGATGAAAGAAATGTGCTTTTAACATCCGACGGAGGAGTCGTAGGTCCGTGATGGTGCGGATATCGGGGGGCAGGTCGTTCCAGAGTGTTGAACCCGCCACAGAGAAGGCTTTTCCCCTGGGAGCCACCAGCCAGCATTGACCGGCTGATGGCACCCTGAGAAGGCCCACTCTGTGGGAGCGGACAGGTCAAAGGGAGGTATGTGGTAGGAGGCGGTCCCTCAAGTAACTAGGACCCATGCCATGGAGCGCTTTAAAGATGGTGACTAGCACCTTGAAGCGCACCCGGAAGACCACAGGCAGCCAGTGCAGCTCGCGCAGGAGTGGTGTCACATGGGAGTAACGAGAAACTCCCAGAATCCCCCGCGCGGCCGCATTCTGCACTAGCTGGAGTCTCCGAGTGCACCTCAAGGGGAGCCCCATGTAGAGGGCATTACAGTAGTCCAGGTGGGAAATAACGAGGGCTTGAGTGACCGTGCGTAGGGCATCCCGATCTAGAAAGGGGCACAACTGGCGTATCAGGTAAACCTGATAGAAGGCCCCCCTGGCCCCGGCTGTCACATGGTCATCCAAGGACAGCCGTGAATCCAGGAGGATGCCCAAGTTGCAAGCCCTTTCCGCAGGGGCCAATGACTCGCCCCCGATAGCCAGCGATGGTTAACTGGCTATATCGAGATGCCGGAAACCACAGCCACTTGGTCTTGGACGGGTTGAGTTTGAGTTTGTTCCTCCCCATCCAGACATGCACGGCCTCCAGACACCGAGACAGCACTTCCACGGCATCGTTGGGGTGGCCAGGGATAGAAATGTACAGCTGAGTGTCATCAGCGTACTGATGGTATTCTACCCCAAAGCCACGGATGATCTCACCCAGCGGCTTCATGTAGATGTTAAACAGGAGAGGTGAGAGAACTGACCCCTGAGGTACCCCACATAAAAGGGGCCTCGAGGTCGATCTCTGCCCTCCTGTCAGTACACGTCGACCAATCAGAGAGGTAGGAAGAGAACCACTGCAATACAGTGCCTCTCAATCCCAACCCATTCAGCCGGTGCAGGAGGATACCATGGTCGATGGTATTGAAAGCCACTGAGAGGTCTAATAGGGCCAGGACAGAGGAACAACCCCTGTCTCGGGCCCTCCAGAGATCATCTACCAACGTGACCAATGCCTTCTCTGTGCTGTGCCCGGGACGGAAGCCAGACTGGCGCGGGTCTAGATAGACGGTTTCCTCCAGATGTCAGGAGAACTGTTGAGCTACCACGCTCTCTACAACCTTAGCAAGAAAGCTAAGGTTGGAGACCGGACAGTAATTAACCAACAATGCTGGGTCCAGGGAAGGCTTCTTGAGGAGGGGTCTCACCACCGCCTCTTTCAAGGTGTCCGGAAGAGACCCCTCGCTCAAAGAGGCATTCACTATCTCCTGGAGCCAGCCTCGTGTAACTCCCGGGAGGCCAGTACTAACCAGGAGGGACACGGGTCCAATAAACATGTGGTAGTGTTCAGTCATCCCAACAGCCTGTCCATGTCATCAGGAGTCACAAAGTCAAATTCTTCCCATAAAACGGTCTCAAGACCTGCCTCCGATTGCCCGCCCGGGACCACTTCATTGGAGACCAACTTGCTCCGGATCTGAGCAACTTTATCCCGCAGATATTGTCCAAACTCCTCTGCACTACCCTGTAAAGGAGCTTCCCGCGGCCCCTGTTGGAGAAGGGAGCGGGTCACTCTAAACAGGGCGGCAGGGCGGTTATCTGTGGATTAGATAAGGGCGGGGAGATAATTGCGTTTCGCCACCCTTATCGCCACGAGGTAGGTCCTCAAGTGGGACCTAGCGCGTGTTCGATCAGATTCGGTGCGAGTGGATCTCCAAATGCCCTCCAGGCATCTCTTGCGTCGCTTCAATGCCCTCAGCTCCTCGGAGAACCAAGGGGCCAAGGCAATTCGGCGATGCATGAGAGGCCGCAAGGGCGCGACCCAGTCCAGGGCCCCAGTGGCCGCATTATTCCAAGCAGCCACCAGGTCCTCAGTCGAGTCACAGGTCAGGGTCCCCGGTATTGGCCCAAGCTCCGTCTGGAACCTCTCTGGATCCATCAGGAGCCTGGGGCGGAACCATTGTGGAATATCTGGTTCCGCCTCCCCGCGGTGGGGTGCAGTGGTTGGGAAGTCTAGTCGAAGGAGAGAGTGATCTGTCCATGACAGGGGGGGTAACTGTTAAATCCCCTAATCCCAGATCACTCCTCCACTGGCCGGAGATAAAAACAAGATCCAACGTATGGCCTCCGGTGTGAGTGGGGCATGAATTACTTGGGTCAGGTTCATGGCCGTCATGGAGGCCATGAACTCCCGAACCATCTCAGAGGTTTCACCTACCGATGGCAGATTAAAGTCCCCCATGACTAATAGCTTGGGGGTCTCAACTGCCATCTCGGTTATCACCTCGAGGAGCTCGGGCAGGGCTGCTGAGACGTAGCGGGGAGCCAGGTACACAATCAACAAGCCCAACTGCCTCCCAAGGCCCCACTTCATACCCAAGGCCTCACAGCTGACTATCTGCAGCACAGAGGTCTCCCTCAGAGCCAGATCCTCCCTCACAATGGCCGCCACCCCCCCCACCCCTGCCTTGGGCTCGTGGCTGATGAAATGCCTGGTAGCCTGGCAGGCACATTTCCACGAGGGGCACCCCCCCTCGGGACCCAGCCAGGTTTCCGTAACACCTACCAGGTCCGGCTCCCCCTCTAATACCAAATCATGGATGAGGGGGCCTTGTTGATAACGGACCTGGCATTGCACAACATCAGCCTCGAGCCCAGGCCCTGGGGACTCAGACCTCCTGGGTTGCAAGCGGAGCTGTGGAGATCGGAGCACGCAACCTCTTGTAAACAGCGGGTGCGCACTCCCAAGAAATGATATGGTCTCCGGCTCCCGCCATGCCTACCCCTCCCATACACTGTCCTGATAGAATGGCACTCCGGTTGATTGACCTTCATACCCCCCCTAACAATGGACCCCACATCCTCCCCGTTGGGATTATAGGTCAGCCTGGACATACTACCCTGTGGGTTATACCCCCCACCCACCTCCCTAATTTTTATTAACCCACCTTCTTCCCCGGAACCCCTTAAAACTCTAACTAAAAAAAACCCTAAAAACCCTCTAAGCTTCCGCTTCCTCCACCTCTCGGGATTCACCAATCCGTCATTGAGGTGGGCCCTCGTTAAAGCTGAGGGCCACACCTGCGAGAGAGGGGACTCTCGCAGGGCGTGGAGTTCAGCTACAATTGTAGTGTAGAGATAAAGATAAGTCAGATGAGAATAACTTTTTTCTTGAAGAGTATGGCTACAAAATATTAGTTTTTACTGTGGGTCAGAAATGTGTCTATCTAAAGGAATGAAAAATAGACTAAGGAAATCAATTGTATGATCATCTTTATCTACAACTGAATGGATATCCAAAGAAGGTCAATATATGATCTTCATGATTCTGGAATGTGGGACATAAAATAATGGATTCAAATTGGATGATGGAAATTCTAGTTAAAAATTAATGAAAAAAATCCTAGCAATAACAGCAGTTTCCCAGTGGAACCTACTATTCAGACAAGTGGTGAGTTTTGCTTTGCTGAAAAGGTTCCAGTGGAGGTTACACAACCAACTCTGGAGGATTATTTTAAAAAGGATTCCTACACTGAGAAGTAGGTTCTTTTACTGGATTTAACCTTTGTAATGAAAGGACAATGAAAGTTAAATATGGTGGCTTCTTCTGGGAGATAAAAGAATAGGATAAGGATATGCAATTGAGATGATGCTTTTGTAAAACAAAGTTACTTCATAATACCAATATGTCACTTAAAATGTTTTAACCCCTCTGAGACCTATTGACAACTATTATTAACAACAGACAGCTGACTTTGCACTACAAAAAATAGCTGTGATTAGATATTTTAAAGAGCTTTGTTTCCTATGTTGACCTCAAAATTAACAGGCAGGCTTTCAAAAGACTTCAACATGTTGTGTTCTGAAAACCTGCACATGAGGATCACAAAACAGGAATCTTCTTCTTATGTTCTTTTAAAAATGTGACCACATTTGCAACACTCCAGTGCAAAGCATATGGTTCCAAAGCCATTAAACAGTATGATTCTGTTGATTCCAGTAAAATAACACCCCACACAAGATATCCAGAATAGGAAAGTATCATTTTTAAAATATGCAAATAATTAAAAAATATATTTCTGAAATACTCTGTCGCATGAATTTGTGTTGTTTCTGACTATTTGTCAAGTCCCAGATTTTGTATAAGTCATTACCAAATGTTTTCCTCACATGGGAACGGATGGAATTGTTTGGTGTTAGTCTTGCCCTCCAACATTAATTCTAATTACCTCAAAATGCAAACATGCTTAAGTTTCCAGCAGATGACATTATTTTTTCTTTGACATCAGACATCAAAGCAAGAAAAATAAACATGGGACAGTGACAGCATTAGCTGTTAGTCATTATTCAGAACTTTTTTTCATGTTTTACTCCAGACAAATTGAAGTCTTGAAGTCTTCTACAAGCGATTAGGGTGGGAGTATTGAAGTGTTTCAGTCTGATGAAAGCCTTTTTTCTTTCCAATTCCCTTAAAATAAGTACATGACCAATAGAAAAATAAAGCAAAAGGGAGACAGAAGAGGAGGAAAAGTCTGGTTTAGATCAGAGTTGGAGTCTTGGTTTTTAGGGGCACTAATTCTGAGACTTGTTTTGTTTATTTTTAGATATCTTCTACATGCTTGTGGAGGATGGATTCATAGTTTCCAACTGAGTAACTTGGCAATCACAGCAAATTGTGTGGTTTGCCTAATGAACACAAATTAAGATCAGAAACTATAAAAGATGAGTACAGATTTCTAGAACAGGGATATTTAATGAACTGCTATATTTGCCCTTAGATATCATTGCTGAATGGCTGTTTGTGACCTCAGCACAAGGAACTTTAGCTTCAATTTGAGAAATATTCCTCTGACCCTTGATTTATATGCTTGTACCATAGAACTATATGTGCATATCAGGGGTGGGTTTCAGCTGATACGCACTGGTATGGGCCTACCAGATGGTGAAATTTAGCATGTTTTCCTGTATCTGACCTTCCAGAGGCCCCGTACTGGAATGCTCCCTCCCCTGGCCTGCCCCCCCCTGCTTGCTCGCCCAGTCGCCGCTCGCTTGCCTGTCTGCACCAGGCTTGCCCCGCCCACCCACTTCCTTTGCCAGAGCAGAGGATTGGGAGAAGCCCACATAGCGTGCACTCCCTTCTTTTTGACAGCCACCTGGTTTCCAATGGGGGGGGGATCCATGCAGAGGGATGAAAAATGCATGGATTTTCCTTCACTCCCACTGGAAACCAGGCAACTGTCAAAGAGAAGGCAGCAGTGCACGCCACATGGGCTTCTCCCAATCCTCTGCTCCGGCAATTTTTTTATTTTCAAACTAACACAAACATACAGCACATATAATATAAAAACCTCTTCAATTACATACAGTGTGTCAATGGGTTACAGGGTCTTTCTGCGTCCTTTCCATAGTCATCGCTTGAACTTTATCAAAATTCACATACTGTCAATCAAATATCTTTGTATACATTGTTATTATGCTTCCTTTGTTTGGTTATCACTGTTGTTTCTCCATTTTAAACAAGGTATTCTAAATACATAACCATTATATTAAAATAATTCATTATATCATCTTCTATATATCCAATAATAAAAAGTTATTGTTATTATCTTTTATTCTGTTCTAAGTCATTCTATTATTTTAGCATTGATAATATTCTCTAATAATTTTAAATTCCATTATTAGTATCATCCATCTACTATACATGTATACAAATTATTATAATTATCAAAGATCCATTAAGCCTGACTATTATTACATCCTTTCAACATAAAGCATATTAAATTTAAAGTAAATTTATATTACGGTATGTCATTACATCATCCTATAGTCATCCAGTGATATTACATCTTTATAGTCAATTCCATATAGAGTTATTTGTCTTTTATAAAAAAGCTTTTCAACATCATCTCCATAACCCTCACTTATAGTTTGTATAAAATTTCATATTATTAATCTAATATATACATGTTTTATTATCATTATTAATCATTTGTTTGACTATAACTATCATTACTTGATACCTAGCACTCAACATTTAACTACATTTAACTAGATTTTATTGTGACATTTCACTTCATCATCCTGTATCCTTCCAGACATAGCATAGTCTTGCCATTTGTAGAGTCTGTATTCTAGGTATTTTCTTGATAAGTCTTATGTGGACTTCTCTTAAAAACCTATTGTTCATTGCATATGAGAGTTTGAAACCCTTCATCTGCTCTTTTTTAAATCAGTTTAACTTTTGTTATTATTAGTGTTTCTGCTATGATTACTTTAATTCTTTCTGCCAAATTTTCTCTCCTTTCTTCACCTGTGTTTTGACATCTGAAATAAAGTTCCAATTCATGGATTTTTCCTTTCCATATTTCAAATTTGACATTCCCCCCAACTCTCAGTTTACTGTTAGTGTCAACGATTTTCTTATCTCTTTCATATGTCTCTGTGGTTTTTTGAATTCTGTCCTCAAATTTCATCTGTGTCTCTGTACTTCCTGTATTTTGATCTAAAATTTCTAATTTCTTTTCAATTCTCTCTGTGGTTATTAAAAGTTTTTGATTTCCTGACCAAATTCCTGACCAAAATGTGGGCTCCTTTTCTTCTTCATATTGCGCCATTTTTCCAAATCAAAAACATTGCCAGACATCCAAGACTTTTACTAGGCTTCAAACAAGTTCAGTGAAATTTTCCTTCAAAGGGACACCTGAATAAACAAAAGTTTTCCACTAGCCCTTTCAGAAAACAAAGTGCATGGCTCTATAATGTCAGATGTTGCCTAGTCTTTAGCCTCTAGATGACAGTGTTACCTCTTTTTCCCTTTGTTCATCCATAGAGAACAAACAAGGTCCATCCATAGAGAGCAAACAAAATTAAAATAAAAAGGATAACATGATAGTTTTAAACCAGGTTAGTTCGCTGCTAGCCTTCTTCTGTCTTCAATTTTATTTAAGTCCAAATCTTTTGGGCTTTCTCTCTTCTTTGATAATAAAAAATCTTCTCACCATTTCGACACCCCGTCTCTCCTGCGCTTCTTCTGTTTCAAAGGCTTGTCCCAACTTCATGTAGCCATCGTGACTACTTCTCTTGTAGCTGGCAAAAATAGCTTTCTCCTGGATCAATCAGGGACTTTGCGATGTCCCTGAGATCAGCAGAATGTGCTCTTCCCTATCACAATTCCATCAGAATGGTTTAGGTCCAAAAGGACCATCCAGTCAAACAGAGATATCAACAACAATCCTGGAGCTCCAGGATTGCATGCAGTATCGTCGGGACATCAACCCTATTTTGTTCAGTTTTATGTCCCTTGATGCTAAATATGAGGATTTGTGGTTGGGGACACTTACACAACATAGATATTTGACTTAGAGATATTCTAAGTTAATTGACTAAATGGTTTAAATAAAGTAATATTAGAATAAATATGTGTATACCTTCCTAAATAAATTTAAAGAAACCTAATAGCTCTCTATCACTTGCTAGTCAAAACTATCCATGTTGCTAAGAAAAACATTGTTCATTCCTTCTTTAAGATTTCTATGTCATCCCACAATTTAAGTGTAAATGAATGTTTTAAAACCATGCAATATTTCATACCTTAACAACAAGGCATATGCTTTCCATGTATGACATTCACATGCAAAACTGATATCTGTAAAAGGGTCAAGAAACTGACTTAAGATATTTTTTTCCTGTCATTCCTTTCATAGTTATACAAAGTTCCAGCTGGTGTTCAATAAGCTCTATTTGGCTGAGGCAAAATGTCAAGGTTGGTCAAAATATTTTTCTATGTCAAATAGGGCAATAGTGTTTCTCTCTAGATGGAAAATAATAACAAAATGAATTAACTAGCATTTTTATAAGTTTTCTAAATCAGCAACTACCTTATTCTAGTGAATAGTAGGAATTCTTGATATTCAGGAGTAAGTAATGAAAGGGATCATTAGTAGTAAAAAAAATGGAGAAGATATAGACAGGGTGGCCATGAGGGAAAAATATCTAGAGTTAATGTAGTTCAAGGAAGTAGATACTGTCTTTTGAAATCTACAGATAGATCAGTGATATCTCTTGCATCGATCTCTAAAAGCAGATGTGCAGTAAGAGAATTAACTAGAGAACTAAAACTGGTAAACAAAGTAGGAGCTTTTACCCAGTTTAGATAATGTGTCTAGTCCTAAAGAAAGCTAATATGGTGAAAAAAGATGCATTATTCTAGAATATTCTAGTACAGTCTGTAAATCTACTTTAAAAATATTCAAAAAATTTCAGTGCATTGAAAATGCAACAGCTGTACAAGAACTCTCCAGATGATCTTGCCATTGAAATCGCTTTCTGGGGATTATTGAATTTTATGAAATGTGGAGAACAGAAATTATATAATCCTGAACTGTATTATACTGAAAATCTGTTTATTGGGATTGTTGATTCCTGATTTGCTATATTTGCATTGATTTATTTCAAATCCTTTTCTATACCCATTTCAAAGTGCTGATTAGGAACAATAAACTAACAGAGCCAAGTACAACTTATTTTTTTGTGAGCCTCCCTAAATATAGAGGAGATTTTCCTTTGTGATTAATTGACATCTAGATGGAATTGGGTGAAGCCTGCTGTTTCTTTCATTTCTATCCATTCGCTTTCCCTCTACTTTCTAGTTGTAATCTGCACAGTTGCAACTAAAAGGACTAGGAGATTGAAGATTGTGATTTCTTCACCTCATTCCTGCCATTTATTCAGAGAAGAATTGTGAACCTTTTTATTATCAAGGAGAATGATTAGCAAAGCTAGTGGAGGCTTCAGAAGATGCCAACCTTCTAGCTGCACCTTCTGTGGCTTCTGATGCTATAACCTCATACCTTACCTTAGAAATTGGAAGGGATATTGGATGTCTTCTAGCCCAACTCCCTGCTCAAACAGGAATTCCTGTAATTTACTGATTCAGTTCATTCAGGAATGGAAAGTCATAGAAGAGGATATAACTATCTATACCTTCTATGACTTTTTATTCCTGGATGAACACTTTTCTTCTTGGTAGGCTTATGAGCTATTAATTTCTTAGATGTATATCAAATTGGATGCATAAAATAACATATAATATAGTGCATAATGCACCAGGCAAAGGACATTTTGCAACTATTACATATTTTTTCTCTTTAACAAATTTGTTTATGTTAAGAGAGAAGAAGTTGTATAATTTATTTAAGATTTTAATAAAAGATAATTTTGTCTGGAGATGAAATAAAATTCCATGTTGAAGTCACAGCAATTACTACTAAAATCTCTTCTTTGTTATCATGGACTGAAGTGCATCAGCTGTTTTAACTGTGTGACCTTGCTTGACTTGGAAAGATAGAAGAGAAATCATTCAAATATAACCTCTTTATTCTCATACCCATTCTAACATTCATACAATTTATATTTTGATATACTTCTCCCAGGGTCATAGTTACAAACTGAAATCATGCTTATTCATGCCTACTTAGGAGTAAAATCCACTAAATACACTGTGGTTTAAGAAAGTGGGAGTTCATATGATTGTCTTTTAGTCATCTCTGTGATCATTTATAGGAATATGCAGGTTATGTTTTTTCCATAGAAATTTTGTCAGATTGACCCAGTGATTTAATAATAATAATAATAATAATTTATTACTTATAAAACCGCACCCTCTCCCCACAGGGACTCGGGGCGGTGCACAGGAGGAATAAGAACAATAACTATATACATATTTCATTAAAAATACATTAAATTAAGTGACTTGTGCTAAAATACCCGTTAAAACTATCTAACTAGAGATCCCCAATAAACCCTAAAGACAGAGGAGTAGCTATCCCAGGCCGGCAAGGCAGAAAAAGTGTGTTTTCAATTTAAGACGAAAGGAGCGGAGGTCCGTGGTGGTCCTAATATCGGGGGGGAGGTCGTTCCAGAGGGCTGGGCCCGCCACAGAGAGAGCCCTTCCCCTGGGTGTCGCCCGCTGACAAAGTCTAGTGGACGGCACCCGGAGAAGTCCCTCTCTGTGGGAGCGAATCGGTCGTGAGGATGTATGAGGCAGGATCCGATCCCGCAAGTAGCTAGGTCCCGAGCCATGGAGCGCTTTAAAGATGATAATTAATACCTTGAAGATGACAGGCAGCCAGTGCAGCTCGCGCAAGAGCGGTGTTACATGGGTATACCTTGTGGTACCCATAATTGCTCGCGCGGCTGCATTCTGGACTAGCTGAAGTCTCCGGGTGCACCTCAAGGGAAGCCCCATGTAGAGAGAGTTGCAATAGTCCAGTCGGGACATCACGAGGGCATGAGTGACTGTGCGAAGGGCGTCCCGATCCAATAGGGGGCGCAATTGGCGTACCAGGCGAACCTGGTAAAACGCCCTCCTGGCCACGGCTGTCACCTGATCTTCCATTGACAGCCGGGTATCCAGGAGGACACCCAAATTGCGCGCCCCATCCACAGGGGCAAGATGTTCGCCCCCTATGGCCAGCGATGGAGTAAGCTGGTTGAACCGGGCCGCCGGAAACCACAGCCACTCGGTCTTGGTCGGGTTTAGCTTGAGTCCGTTACTTCCCATCCAGATCCGCATGGCTTCCAGGCACTGGCACATCACCGCTACGGCATCGTTGGGGTGGTCTGGGGTAGATATATACAGCTGGGTGTCATCAGCGTATAGATGGTACTCTACCCCAAAACCACAGATGATCTGACCCAGCGGCTTCATGTATGTGTTGAACAGGAGGGGCGAGAGGACCGACCCCTGAGGCACCCCACATGTGAGGGGTCTCGCGGTCGACCTCTGCCCCCCTGCCAACACAAATTGCGATCGGCCAGAGAGGTAGGAGGAGAACCACCGCAAAACGGTGCCTCCCACCCCCAACCCCCCCAGCCGATGCAATAGGATACCATGGTCGATGGTATCAAAAGCCGCCGAGAGGTCTAATAGGACCAGGATGGAGGAACAACCCCCATCTCTGGCCCTCCAGAGATTATCCACCAACGCGACCAATGCCGTCTCGGTGCTATGCCCGGGCCGAAAGCCGGACTGGCGCAGATCTAGATAATCAACTTCATCCAGGTGACGGGGAAACTGTTGTGCCACCACACTCTCAACAACCTTCGCCAAAAAGGGAAGGTTGGAGACAGGACGATAGTTGTTTAAAAGAGCTGGATCCAAAGAGGGCTTCTTAAGGAGGGGCCTCACCATCGCTTCTTTTAGGGAAGCAGGCAAGGAACCCTCACTTAAGGATGCGTTGACAACCTCTTGGAGCCAGCCTCGTGTCACCTCCCAGGATGCCAGTACAAGCCAGGAGGGACACGGGTCCAGTAAACATGTGGTGGCTCGCAGTCGCCCACGTAACCTGTCCATAATCTTTCTTTTTTATTATTAAGTTTTTTTAATTTTTAAATATAAATCAGTATTAAATACATGAACAGTGTGGCTTCTGGGTATTAATTTTGATACCAAATAATAATAATAAAATTGACAATTTTGATGACCTTATATTAATATATTCACATCATTCTAATAACATTGTACATAATATAATCATATTTCAACTTCTTTCCTTACATCCACCTACTTATTTTGACATGTTATATAACAATATTCATAGTAGTATATATATTCTGATTTGTACCACTATTTCGTATCTTGATAACACCAAGTTTATGTTAGTAGGTTAGTAGATATTCTATTTCTATTCTTCATCTCTCATTCATTTTAATTGTTTTAATTACATTAGTCATACTCACACCATTATTATAACATTATAAATGTGCAATTGAAGTTGTTAACATTGTAATATGTGCTCCACCTTGTATGTAATCCTTCATCGTTTAGTTATTCAATATTTTATTACTCAATGGTAATAGTCATGGTAATCTTGTATATAATACAGTAATCTTTCAGCTTTTGATCCTTCCCTATATAATGTTTTAAAATATTATATAGAAGTATACATAACAATACTTTCCCTCTTTCTAATTCCTTCCTCTGTTCTAAATCTTGATATCACATATCTTATATTGGTGGATATTTATTTTGTTTCTAACCACCATCTCTCATTCATTTTAGTAGGTCAATTTTTATTGATTTTTTGGCATGCTTTCCATACTCCTCCTTTGAAGTTTTATGTCTCCACTAGCTGTACCCGGCCATGCGTTGCTGTGGCCCAGTCTGGTTAAAGGGCCAACCAACTTGTGTACACACAACCACTGCATAACCCCCAACCTACCTACCTATTGTATTTCTTACTCTCTCCACCTACCTACCTACCTACCTACCTACCTACCTACCTACCTACCTACTATATTTGTTATTCTCTCCCTCTACCTACCTACTGTATTTCTTCCTCTCACTATCTACCTACCTACCTATCATATTTCTCCCTCTCTCTATTCCCCTACCTACCTACCTACCTACCTACCTACCTACTGTATTTCTCCCTCTCTCTATCCCTCTAGCTACCTACCTATCTACATACCTACTGTATTTCTCCATCTCTCCACCTACCTACTGTATTTCTCCCTCTCTCCCTCTACCTACCTACTGTATTTCTCCCTATTTCTCTCTATCCCTCTACCTATCTACCTACCTATTGTATTTCTCCCTCTCTCTATCCCTCTACCTACCTACCTTCCCCTCCCCTCCCCAGACCCCCCGCAGTCAACCTCCTCCAGGAGCCCCTCCCTGCCTCCCTCCAAGCAACCATCAGGTCCTCCCTCACCTCCCCAATTCCCCCCCGCCCAAAAGAAAGGAAGTGGCAGAAGTCCCGCCCCCGAATCCCGGAAGCGCCCAGGTGATTTGTCTCTTGGGTTGCAAGGGCGCCTTCCTCCTCCTCCCCCCCAGTTCAGGTAGACTGCCTCTCTACCTAGAGGCTCTGATTGGGGGTGGGTCGGGAGCCCTGCCCCAAAACTCTGCCCCCTTATCCCAGTAATCTTCGGACAGGGGGCTGAGCATGTATGCGTGCGTGCACGCACCTGTATATGCCTCATGCCACCAGGGCCGCAGTGCCTTGTGGGATGGGTAGTTCATTGAGGAAGCAACCGTTCGAAATGTGAGGTTGGGGGAAGGGTATCAGCACGCGCTGCTGCATGTGTGCATGACACAGCATAAGAAGCAGCCGGGTGGCAGGAGCTAAAGGGAGGTAAAAAAACTCAGTGCCGCACTTTGGTGTAGTGTGCACATATGATTGGTGCTGCACTTGTAAGGAACGTTGTGTGAAAATTTGGTGGCGATCGGTGGAGTACTTTCTGAGATTAGCAGTTTTGAACAAACTCATAGTTACATTTTTATTTATACAGATTTATCATTCTTTCTTGGTCTAAATGTTCCCTCTAGCTCTACCTCTGCCTCTCACTGCCTGATCTTCACTATGTCTGTGAGTCTCTCTGTTCTCACTTCAAGAATGTCTTTCTGCTTATCCAATCCAATTTTAAGTCTCTAAATATATAGTCAGTTTGATCTATTTCATCTGTTTTGATTATCTCTTCCTTCTACTTATCTTTTGGGTTGGTTTTTTTTATCTGTTCTTTCCCTTCCTCTGTTTTTCTATACCTTCCTTTATTTCCTGAGTTCCTGTTCATTTTTATTATTATTTGTGGAACATTTTCTAGTTTCACATTTATATCTTACATCAGATCCTTTATCTCCCTGTGGTTCTTTATTATAGTTTCATAGATACTTTGAAAGCATGGGGGCAGTAGGCGGGAGCTTGTGCTGCACGGCCTGCCTCCTAGGACCACCCCGAACTTGCCTAGGAGGCCTGGCTGCCAGCAAAGCATGGGGGTGGCAGGCAGGAGCTTATTTAAATCTTATTTAAGTAGTAAGTGCACAAAATAATAAATTTCCTTTTTTATGTCTTCTTTTTGTAGATCATTCATTGGGGCAAAGAATTCAGTGACATTTTCTTGGCCACTCCCTCCCAGACACATGGCTGCCAAGCCACTCCCACAAAACAGACCACACCTACAGAAAAGGTTCTAAAAAAATTTAAAACCCACCATTGCCCAAGATTCTCTCAAGTGCTGGGCTGCAGGCTGTACCCCAGGGAGCCTCAATTGGGGCCAAGCTCTTGGCAACCGATTGAGGTAAGACTGTTCTTGAAGGAGGCATGAGGCGTGTGGGGCCTCCTGCTGCTTTTGCAGCCTCAATCAACTACAAAAGCAGCCACAAGTCTTGCCATCTCTTCTCCCCCCCTTGGCGGGCACAAAGGGCTTCCTGCCCATCACCCCCTTTATGGATGCAAGTTGGGTGTGGCAGGTAGGGTGGGGTGGGATGTGGGAGAAGCAAGATGCACATCTTGCCTGAGAGAAAGGAAGAGGGAAAGGGAGGGAGGGAGGGAAAAAAGAGAGACAAAGATAGAAAGAGAGAGAGAGAGAGAGAAAGAAAAAGAAGGAAAGAGGAAGGAAGGAAGGAAGGAAAAAAGAAAGTGAGAGAGAGAGATGAAAGAAAGAAAGAAAGAAGGAAGGAAGGAAGGAAGGAGGGAGGGAGGGAGGGAGGGAGGGAGGGAAGGAAAGAAAGAAAGAAAGAAAGAAAGAAAGAAAGAAAGAAAGAAAGAAAGAAAGAAAGAAAGAACAGAGGCTGCTGATTTTTTGTAATTTGACTGGATTCATCATTAACTTTGATCCATTATTAACTTTCTTTTTTCATCAACAGCAAGTATTATACAGCTGTTCAGATAAGAATAATTAAGAACAACGTAGTTCTTGTAAACCCTTTTAAGGATAACTCGAACAAAATACCCAAGCATCAAAATCAGGCCACACAGAAAAGATGGGTAATATTTAGTAACTTTCAAAAAGGCAAGATAAACTAAGTTTGCTTTAAAACAGGGTGGTCTTCAGATCAAGCATTGGTAAAAGAACATGAGCTTTTTATCTGGAGTACTTTTTTACTTCTCAAAGAGAACAAGAGGACAAAACATGAAAGTAGCCTATTGATGCCAGAACAGAAGACAATTCTTTCTAGAAGAGTAGCAAAATTACAAATCTTACAAGTCAGTCCAAAATAAATTTAGAATACTTATGTTTGCAGAGTAAGCATACTTATAAAACAGTCCTTTAGATATAATGTAATTTAATTCCAATGAAAAATACCTATCAGTTACAAATATGGACCCTATTATAACAAGCAAATTATATAATTTATATTATTCCACTATTGACTGAAAGCAAAATTAATAGTACGAAAAGGTACAAATATTGTATATTGAAATTATCATTCAGTTTATCACTAGAGTTACATTTCAAATAATGATTGATTCAACGGGTCATATCTATTGCAGGCTGGAATTTCCATAATTCTAAACTAGTAGGTGTCAAACTTTGAGGGCCAAACCAGCATTGTAGTTCTCCGCAGACCAACCAGGGAGGGAGATGGGACAGATGCCTCCTGCAGGACCCTGCAGGCCCTCCCACACCCCATTTTTGGCTGGACAGCCTCCTGCAGCACCCTTTCAGTCAAAATGGGGCACGGGGGGCTCAGCACGCCCCCCCCCATGGCCCATTTTTGGTCTGGGTGGCCTTCTGTAGCACTTTGCTTGCCAAAATGGGGCACAGAGGCCCTTTTTTGCTACCAGAGGCACCACGGATCAGTCCTTTGCTATTTGCAGCCCAGCCCTGCAGGCCAGATTTAAGCATCCCATTAGCCAGATCCAGCCCATGGGGCTTAGGTTTGACAACCCTGTAGTAGGAAATGATAACTGGAAATTCTGGAAATTGTAATCCAATATATCTGGAGATTGGAGAACCATGCAGAGCACTAAATTATGTAGTTGCCTTAAATTGATATGACTTGCTCATATCCAATTGCCACCAATATTAATTCAGGTCACCGCAAGAATAATCCAAAAATATTAAACAATGCCTTTCTTTCTCTAAGACCAAATTGTGAGAAGTTTCAAAGATATGTCTATAAACTAGATTTTTCTTCTCTTTTGTCCTGTACAGTAAGGATTATAATCTGAATATTAGTGAGGAGTTTTCACTTTTTATTCCTGTTACTCTAGTATTATAAAAACATGTAATATGATCAATTTCCCAAAACCTATCCATCTTTTTAAAAAAATGAAATGCTATGATGTCAGATAGAACTAGTTCAAATTCTGATAACATTTTTATTGTTTTAAATCAGAAAATGAGAAAGAGAATTAAAGATACTGAAAGCAAGATAATAAAATAATCTCCCTAT
Organism: Rhabdophis nuchalis; assembly: GCA_039707465.1. Lineage (NCBI taxonomy): Eukaryota > Metazoa > Chordata > Lepidosauria > Squamata > Natricidae > Rhabdophis > Rhabdophis nuchalis. The sequence goes on from CM077647.1 coordinate 97,551,354, forward strand.
ATCCAAATGCATTCAGAATATTCTGCCACTCATTAATACATAGTACAATGAACTTTAAGAGATATTTAATGCTTTTTAAAATTAGTGACTGTTTAAGCATGATTTTGTCCATTGGACTTTTTATAAGTGCAAAGATGAGTAGATTCTTTCACTAGTAGCAAGACAGATTTTGCATGGGGGGGGGGGACTGTTGCTGGATGCTGATTACAAGATAGTTAATTCCAAATTGAAACAAAAGAGAACTTATTGAGATCATCCATGTGACTCATGGATGCCACTCCTCCAAGATTAGACTGTAGAAACTTCTTTTTTTACTGTTGGCTTAAGAGTAAGTGGTTGAGAGTTGGAATTACATCAAGCTCAAACTTTGCAAACATTCAGCTCAACTTAAGTTTATATCTTCAGGATTTGTTGTTGTTTTTAATGGAAATTGGAAAGATTCAGATGGACTGGCAAAGTATGCATTGAGTGAATGTCCATGTCCTTAAAAGAGATGGCATAAATTTGATTTTACAGGTTTTAAAAATATGATTTTTTGGGGACTATGCAGTCCATAGTCATAATTCCATTTGCAGTTAAGACAGTAAGGTTGCCTCCATATTGCTATTATATAATAGCAATAAACAGTGGTGGGATTCAAATAATTTAACAACTGGTTCTTTGCCCTAATGACTGGCTGGGTAAGTGTGGCTGAGTGGGCATGTAACTGGGTGGGCCTAGCCAACTCGACGTTACTCACAGCGATGGTTGCCTCTCTTCTCCTCGCCATGCACTGCCATGCCTCACACCTCCCCTCCCAGTCACTCCTTGTCATGTCACCTCACCTCCTGGCTGCTCACCTCAAACATATCTATAGTTCTGCAAAAACATTGTTCACTTTTTTCAATTTTATTATCTGCCTTTATATACTATAAATATATTTTCATGGACCACTGAAAGGAGGAAATGGCTCACATACTTTGCCAAAGAGTGTGATAGGCAAGTCATAAAGCAGGCTTTTGAGGGGCTACCACAAAGAAGGGGGGACATGTATTTTCCAAAGCAAAGGGCAAAACAAGAAGCAATGGATGGAAACTGAACAAAGAGAGAAGCAACCTAAAACTAAGGAGAAATTTCCCAACATTGAGAACAATTAACCAGTGGAACTGCTAGCTACAGAAGTTCTGGATGCTCAATCACTGGAGGTTTTAAGAAAAGACTGGACAACCATTTCTGTATAGGGTTCCCCCACACCCAAGGTTCCTTCTAAGCATTATTCTGTTATTCTGACACCCTTCCCAGGCCTTCCACTCAGATTTTGGCATCCCCAGTTTTTCTGCCTGAGCAGGGAGTTGAACTAATAACCTCCCTTTCAACTCTGTTATTCTGTTATTCCTGAGCTAAATATGCTAAATATGCTTAGACCCAATCTCTTTTGTTCTCTCTGGATTAATGAGTTAAAGAACTGCCTCTAGACATTCATTTTAATAGATTGTTAGAAACCTGCAGTTGAACATTCTTCATGTGTCCTTATCCTGAAGACTCAATTTCATTTGGAATGTAATCCTAAACTGATTGCTCTTTTAGCACTTCTCTTGACACTTCTCCAAATTGCACCTCCCAAGAAGCCACCTCTCTCTCTCTCTCTCTCTCTCTCACACACACACACACACACACACACATACACACACACACACCAATTTAAGCAAATTCCCTTGCCTTGGATCCTTTAGAATCATAGGCTAGAAAGTACCTTGGAGGTCTTCTAGTTAACCTCTGTTCCAGGCAGAAGCTCTCATACGTACTTGCAGGTTTGCAGATATCCCAGTTTCGACTGCGAGAACTGCAGGCAGCCTTCCTCCTCCTGCCGCCCACTGCGAATCAGAAGGCTCAAGAGAAAGTGCCTGGTCTGGGCACACTACCCTCCACAATGGAACCCTTCCTGGGGAGCAAAGCCTGATCCATCCCGATGGGCTCCAGGGTTTCCATGTGCAAGCGCCCTGCCTATCAGATCCCAATGGGGCCAATGCCCAGTGGCGACACTGCTGACAGGTGGGTGAATATCCCAGGGCTACATGCATGCACTTTGTTTAACCGCATTGGAGTAGTGGCCTATGCCCCAGTGTAGCATTCTCGAGGGCTGCCCACTCACTCACTAGCCAGCCAGGCTGGGCCAGAAATGGCGCATCCAGCCCATCGTGGGCTGGATGCAGGACCCAAAGCAAAGATGAAGGCAAACAGGCAGCAGCCACCCAGATCCCCATGGAAGCTGAGAACCTCTCCCAAAAGGTGAGAGGACCTCATCATTGGCCCCCTGAGGATACACTTTGTCCAAGTGTAGTGGGCGCAGAGTGGGTCTCCCTCCCCCACTGTTGGCCTTATCTTGCAGCCTTCAGGGCTCGCACTGCTCTGCTCACTGCAACTGCCTGCAAAGGTAAGACTAACAGCAGGGGAGGAAGATCTGCTCTGGGCCTGCTGCACTTAGTCAAAAGTCCACTTTGGGAAGGCAAAGTGAGTCTCACTTGACTTTTGGACCTGGCTCTCAGCTTCTGCGGGGCCTCCAGGTGACTTCTGTGTATTGTAGCACACTTCTCCACTTTGGGTCTTGCATCCAGCCATGACAGGGGGGCATGCAACTTCTAGGTCAACCTGGCTGTCAGGTTGGTGGACAATCAGGCAAGCAGGTGGCCCTCAGGGGAGAGTGCTGTTCTGGGGCAGAGACAGTTAGTCCACTGCAGTCAGGCAAGGTGCACTTGTGCAGCCCCAAGACCCACCCACCAGGAGCCCCACCACTGGGCAGTGGTCCCATTGGGATCTGAAGGGCAGGGTGCTTGGGCTGGCAGAAGTGCATGGAAACTCAGGTGTCCTCAAGAACTTCCAGATGGATCAGGTTATCCAAGGCTTTGCTCCCCTGGAATGGCTCCATCATAGAGGGCTGTGTGCCCAACCCAGGTGCTTTCTGTTGGGCTTCCTGCCCAGAGGCCCCACAGAAGCTGAGAACCAATCCCAAAAGGTGAAAAGCCTAACCGTGTCCCCCCATGAGGCAGCCCTTCAGTCAAGCACAATGGGCCAGGAGTGGGATTTCCTCCCCCACTGTTGGCCTTACCTTCTCAGGCCAGGTGATGAGTGGCTGGGAGGGGAGGGGGGAGGGGGAGGATGATTCAGCTGGTTCACTGAACTGCACAAAAAGTTAGGTATCAGTTCGGCCAAATCAGTGTGAACTGGCTGAATCCCACTACTGGCAATAAGAATCTCCTGAAATAGATCCAGGACTCATCAGGAATCATTCAAGGTTTATGGTTCAGTGCAGTCATGAATCCTAGTTCAAATTTATTATCCTGACTCTCAATATTTTTTGTATATTAAACTACTTTTTTCTTTATATTTTAATTTTCAGATGTAGTTTCTCTCCATCAGTTATACCAAATTGGTGTACCTGAATATTTATCATAGGACAACTAAAATGGATTGATACATTTGATTTATACCCTGTTTTTCTGTTCAAGATAATGAACATTTAAAAACAAACTATTATTTATTTAGCATATGGTGATCAGCCAGGACACTATGGTGGGAACACGGAGTAGTTATTTGGCTGCATAAGACTGCTAATCCATTCAATTCATGCTTGTGCTTTATCAAGAGTGCACTACAGGGGGCAAACTAGCTCCGCTCTTACAATGGTAAGAGCCTTTTGCAGCAGCATCTGGGGCTTTTTCCCTCTGGTAATGTCATCTCACATTCAAGTGTTGTGTTTGGACAAGTCCAGCACTATTTGGATTTGTACTTCCACATGAAGCACTAGTTCCTCTGCTAAAATGGTATCTATTTATCTACGTGTATATAGCATGCTTTCAAACTGCTAGGTTGGCAGAAGCCAAGGAAAGTGATAGGAATTCACCCAGTCATGCAGCATTAGGATTTTAACCACCAAAGCACAGACCTTCTCCAGCATCTTTAAGCCATTGAGCCACCATGTCTCTTAGAAACAAATGGAAAATATTAAAAACACAGATTACTAAACTAAACTAAAACAGACAGAAGAATTGTTAAATAAATAAATGTCTAAGGAAAGAGATGCATCTTTCAGACTTTTAAAATATTTTAAACAATGTAGAGCAAGATCTTTTCATGTGCCAGAAAAAGGAGCCTTTCAAAACATCCTGTCCTGCAGAGATAGTTGCCAGATAAGGTCATAACAGGAACCTTTAGTCAAGACCTAAATACTAAATTAATGGGGCACAGAAAGAGCTGCTTTTTTTCATCAGTGTTTGACTGAATAAGGTAACACACTGTAACTAAAGCCAACTTTCAGAATTATAATTATTCTCAAAATAATATGGTGGTCCAAACTCATGTAGTCTTGATCCTCCTTTTTTATCCTTGTAAATTACAAACCACTCTTGTGAAATAGATGGGTTGACGATGTAAAATTGGTATAAGTAGGTAGCCAAATCCCAACTTGTGATATAAAGTGTACAGTTCAACATGGAAGATAATTAATCCAATGTGGTTTACTGCAACTGCACTATGGGAAATCCAGCTCTTCATTAGATAGGATGTCCTATTATGCTAAAGCGTTAAAAATTGTGGTATGATACAATCAGAGACCAGCACATTTGGACACCAAATGTTAAAAAAGAAACCTTTCAAGTGTTGGTCTTGTGATGACACATTCATTGCCTAGAATGTCTTGTACATCTGAATTTTGCATATTTCTGGGGGTTAACACTGATTAAAATATGTATATTCACCTTACAATACTAAAAATATCATTATAAATTATCTAACTAAAATTACAAAACTTGCTGAATCCATGTTGTCTAAAAGAGGCCTGTCTAAAATAAGACTTTTACGCAAATCTCTCCCTCTCTCCCTCTTTTTCGGAGTATAAGACGCACCGAAGTATAAGACGCACCAAGGTTTTGAAGAGGCAAATTAAAAAGGAGAGAGAGAGAAATGCAATAGGTAGGCAGGGAGTGACAATAGGTAGGTAGGTAGATAGAGGGATAGAGAGGGAGAAATACAGTAGATAGGTAGGGAAAAAGAGAGTAGGTGGGTAGGTAAGTGAGTAGGTAGGTAGGTAGGTAGGTAGGTAGGTAGGTAGGTAGAGGGACAGAGAGAGAAATACAGTAGGTAGGTAGGGAGAGAGAGTAGGTAGGTAGGTAGGTAGGTAGGTAGAGGGAGAGAGAGAGAGAGAGAAATACAGTAGGTAGGCAGGGGGAGAGAGTAGGTAGATAGAGGGATAGAGAGGGAGAAATACAGTAGATAGGTATGGAGAGAGAGTAGGTAGGTAGATAGATAGGATAGAGAGAAAAAAATACAGTAGGTAGGTAGGTAGAGGGATAGAGAGAGGGGGAGGGAGAAATACGGTAGGTAGGTAGGTAGGGGGATAGAGAAAGAGGGAGAAATACAGGAGGTAGGTAGGTAGAGGGATAGCGAGAGGGTGGAGAAATACAGTAGGTAGGTAGGTAGGTAGAAGGTTAGAGAGAGGGAGAAATATGGTAGGTAGGTAGGTAGGGAGTGACGAAGAAATACAGTAGGTAGGTAGAGAGAGGGAGAGGGACAGAGAGAGAGAGAGAGAAATACAGTAGATAGTTAGGGACAGAGAGGGAGAGAGAGAGAGTAGGTAGGTAGATGTTTCCAGGTGTACTTATCCATGTGCTGGAGAAGGAAATTGCTGATAGTCTGCAGCACCTAACTATGTTCCTGCTGGCACAGCATTTGATGTAATTCTCAATAAGGTGGGGATAGCATCCATGTTGGGTTAACACTGTCCTTTCTCTGATTGGACTGAGTCTGATTAATTATTAATTAGTATCCCTTTATAACCCTCCCTCACTGGCTTCTCCCAGCATTCGACTCAGTCCACTCTGGGACATGTTCCTTATCCAAAGCTAAATTGGTAATGTATTCTGTCATTGAGATAAGTTGCATTTTCGAACCTGATAATTTCTCTGCTTGGCTCCTCTGTCATTGTGAGTAACAGCTGCTCACCCCAGCTAAAACTCCACTTACATTGAGGCTCCATAGAGGCCATGTTGGCCTGTACAGCCTAGGCCTGTCCGGCACTTGGACTATGAGGAACCTGGAGGTCTTCATCGGCACATGAAAGCAGATGAATCACCATGCAACCTCGGTCACCCCCCCCCCCCCCACCGTTGAGCTCCGAACGACCCCAGAGCTGATTTGATCCACGCACTCTCTCCGATGCGTTTTCATCAGGCGGCGGCCTTACTGGTGTGATGCATGCGTGTCCTCACACTGCTCTGCCTGTTGGCCCGGTTCTTCCTATCTCTGTGGAGACAGGCAAGCCAGTGGGCAGCTCTCAGTCAAGGGAATGAAGATAGGCCTATGAGCCTGCAGAGGTCTCTACTGTCCTCCTAATGGCTCCATGCTAAAAGGGTGCGAATCCGCCATTTTGGAAATTCAAAGTCGCCCGGCTGCCATTTTGGAAGCTGCGATGGCCGACACTGTTACACGGGCCCTCTTCCCTGTGGGAGGCAGACAGTCCAGGAGCCATCTACCCCAACAACCCCTCCTTTGGTTCCTCCACCACCCGAATCTAAGTCTGGAGGGGAGGCCAAGGGCCACAGCAAGAGCCAGAAGTCCAGCAAGGCTGAGAAGGGTAAGAAGCCATCAAAGGCCGTGGCTAAAACTAAACATCTGAGCTCTGGAGACCATGTCCATGAGGTCATGGTCCCTCAGGGCCCAGACCAAGCTTCGAGGTCTCACATAGTAGGGAGCTGACTCCTGGCCCTTTTAGCCCCTTGCTTACAATAGATGCTTCTAGTCTCTGGGGTTCCATACCACGGGCTGCCTCTACCATGCCCACCATTGCCCAGGGTGGGGCTTCTGACACTACCTGATGCCACCTTCAATGGGCCCTCAACTTGACTGGCCATCCTATGATGTCCTCAATGCCCACCCCCCAGCACCATCAGGACCCTATTTTCAGGACATTTTATCTGAAGCCATAAGGCAGGGGATAGCGGCTGGCTTACAGGAGCGCGCCCATCAGCCCATGGGGGGCTGGAAGGCCATCGCCCAGAAGGAGGTTGCAGTGGCAGCCCAAAGTGACACCTCTCCCATTGAGGTCGCTGACAGCCCATCACCAGGTTCAAAAGATGGAGAGCTCAGGGACACCAACCTTTCTGAGGATGAGGGCACCAAGCCTGGCAAGCCTCATACCTTGGGCCTTTTTAAGCCTTTGCTGGCTAAGGTTAAGGTAGCGTCGGCTCTGGGGGGGCCAACCTGACACAGCCACGGTCCCTACACCATCGACCCGACCAGCACCTGGTTTAAGGAACAGACGTGGCAGGCGGAGGTTATTCCTACTCCACAACTTTTCCTGGACGCAGTACAAAAAGAGTGGTCGGCCCCCATGACTGGACTGGTGCCCTCAATGACTGACAAATGTTACTATAATGTAGATGAGAGGTTAGATAAGCTGCTCCAGTGGCCATCTGTTGACCTGCCAATTTCTGCATTTCAGTCCACCACAACTCTCCCAGGCACCCAGGAAGAAGTCCTCAAACCTGAGGACAAACGGGCAGATCAGACACTCCAGAGAAATCACCAGGCTGCAGCATGGGTGGTGCACAGCACTACAGCCACGTCATTCTTTTCAAGATCCAGCTTGTCCTGGCTACAAGACCTCCAAGGAAGAATTTCCCCTAGTGATACGAGGGCTCATCAGGACCTCAATAAAATCATCACTGTGGTCCAATTCTCTTCTGATGCTACATTGAGTGCCACCAGATTCGCCTCCCAGGCCATGGCTTTGGCTGTGGCATCCCGCCAACTGTTGTGGCTCCGATAGTGGCAAACTGATATGTGCCACAAGTGGAAGCTGGCAGCTGAATCATATAAAGGGGGAAATTTGTTTGGGGATTCCCTCACTCCTTTACTTGTGGAGGGGAAGGACAAATGTAAGGTTCTTCCCTCCACTTTCAAGAAGGGGTTCTCCCATCCTAACCCTTATAACAGGAGGCAGTTGTATAGACAACAAGATTATGGAGGATCCTTTCGGGGATATGACTATAATCCTGGGGGGTTCCATTCTCAGGGTAACTTTGGCCAGTGCCAATGCCAGCAGCCTTTTCAGCAGCAGAGGGGCACCCAGAGCAGGCGGCCCTTTCAGGGCAGGGTGAACCAATATGGCCATAAGCAGTGAGCAACCTGATCATTGGTTCCCCATAGGCGCTCGCTTACTGCACTTTGCAGACCAGTGGGATAGTACCACTTCAGATACCTGGGTTCGGTTTGTTAGATTTGGATTGGCCCTAGAATTTGTTGCCTCCCCTCCCACGTTCTTTATCTGCTCCCCAGTTTCATGTAATCCACAGAGGCAGCTCCTGATGCGGGCAGCCATTCAGCATCTCCTGGAGATCAAGGCCATCCAGGAGGTGCCAGAGAGCCAGCGCCATCAGAGGTTTTATTCCATACTTTTTGTTATCCCTAAGGCATCGGGGAGCTGGAGAGCCATCCTGGACTTAAAAAGGTTAAACTGTTATTCGAAATTTAAGAAATTTAAAATGCATTCTCTGTTTACCATATTGGAATATTTAAAATGAGGGGATTTTCTTACCTCAGTAGATTTGACAGAGGTGTATTTACATGTGCCCATACTTCAAGAACACCGTCAATATTTGCATTTTTGTTACTCCAACGTCCATTATCAATACAGGGCTTTGCCCTTTGGTCTTTCCTCGGCTCCTTGTGTGTTTACTAAGATCCTGGCTACCCTAGCAGCTCATCTGCAGAGTATTCCAATTCAGGTACATTGTTACCTGGATGATATCCTGGTACAATCCACCTCGATGGGGGGTGCAAGGGAGGATCTGGAGGTTGCTATACATACTCTACAATCCCATGGCTTTTCCATAAATTTCCCAAAAAGCCATCTTACTCCCACTAACAGGATTTTGCATTTGGGAGCATGGGTTGGCACCCAGGTGGAGCAGGTTTTTTTGTCTGAGGAGCGTATAGTCAGCCTTCAGGAGTCAGTGTCACAGGTGCGGAGGGAGCACAGAGTGACATTGGCTAAATTGTCCAAACTTCTGGGGAAGATGGTCTCCACAATTTCCATTGTGCCTTGGGCCAGGTTGCACTCCAAGGACATTCAATGGCTGCTCTTACCATTCTAGAAGCAGAGGATGAGCACCTCCTTAACAATGATATGTTTGCCTGGGATGGTGCAGGACTCTCTACGTTGGTGGGGGTTCCCAGCCTTAGAGAAGGGCTGTCACTTCAGAGTCGACCATAGGGTCATCATTACCATGGATGCCAGTCTCATGGGATGGGATGCACATCTTGATACTCACATGGCTCAGGATCATTGGACTCAGGAAGAGTCCAGTTTCAGTATAATTTACTAGAACTCAGAGTCATTAAGCTAGCCCTCTGTTATTTCAAGCAATACGTTGAAGGGCAGCACATGTTAGCGCTTACCAACAACATAACAGCCAAGGCACATGTGAACAGGCAGGGGGCACAAGGTCTTGACTGCTCATGCAGGAGGTTAAGGAGCTGGGTGGAGTCTCACCTACTCCATCTCAGTGGAACACATTTCGGGGGTGGAGAATGTGCAGGCTGACTGGCTTAGCAGGTCTACTGTAAATCCGGCTGAGTGGCAATTACACCCTTCTCTCTTCCAGATCACTCAACGGTTCAGGGTTCCAGTCATCGACTTATTTGCTTTGCCAGCCAACACTCAACTTCCCAGATTCATGTCCAGGTTCCTATCACCGGGGGCAGAAAGAGTGGATGCCCTGCGCCACCCGTGGCCTCGGGGATTACTTTATGCCTTTCCCCCAACAGCACTGTTAGTCAGAGTCATCTGTCAGGTTATTTACACCAAAGTGGACATAATCCTCATTGCCCCCCATTGGCCGAGACGCCCATGGTTTGTGGATCTCAGGGCTTTATCCATAGAGAATCCATGGAAGATTCACCCGGACAAGGTATCCCTGTGGCAGGGGTTGCTCCAGCACCCAGATCCCCAGTGGCTGCAACTGACCATGTGGCAGTTGAAAGGGGGATGTTAGCACATGGCAGTTTCTCCACTAGAGTCATGGATACCATCCAGGTCTGTAGGTGGCCTTCTACGGTCTACATTTACAATGCCACCTGGCAGATCTTTTACTCCTGGTGCTCCTCTAGAGAGGTTTCCCCCACTCAGGCATCCACCCACAAATATTGGATTTCCTTCAGGATGGGTTGGATAAGGGGTTGTCCCCAAACACTATCAGACGTTAGGTGGCCGCCTTGTCGTCTGTTCTAACCTGGGGCGAGGGCCATTTTTTGTCCAACATCCCATAGTCAAGAGGCTTTTAAAGGGTGCTGCGAACCTTCGACCGCCTGCGGTCCACAAGTATCCCTCGTGGGAATTATCCACGGTCCCAGAGGCACTTACCAAACCTCCTTTCAAACCCATACCATATCCTCGGAATTTCTCATGTTGAAGGTGGCCTTCTTGGTGGCCATTACCTCTGCTAGGAGGATTTTGGAACTACATGCCCAGTCCATTAGGGAAGGTTTATGCACATTTCATGAGGACAGGGTGGTGCTTCATCTGGATCCTTCCTTTGTCCCTAAAGTGGGTTCATGGTTTCACAGAGCTCAGGAAGTGGTCCTGCCAAATTTTTGCCCTGATCCCGTTTGACCACTTGAACAGCTGTGGCACAACCTTTACGTGCAGAGGGCTTTGAGAATGTATGTAGACAAAACAGCAGACTGCAGACGTTCTGAATTTCTTTTTATTTCATTCCAAGGGACCTCATTGGGGTGCAAGGCATCTATTTCCATGATAGGCAGATGGATCAGGTCCTGTATCGTGAAGGCTTATAGGCCTCTCAGGAACCAGCCCCGCGGGGAGTCATGGCACATTCCACATGGAGTGCAGCAACTTTGGCCAATGGGCTACCCAGGCGTCCATTGAAGAGATTTGTAGGGTGGCAACGTGGACATCGCCATCTCTTTTTGTCCACCACTACAAGTTGGACAGGTTTTGGGATGCGGCCTTTGGTCACAGGGTCTTGTAATATGTGCATCCATGCACATAAGCTGGACCAGTTATGTTCCCTCCCATATAGGCAATCCGCCTTGGGTATGTCCCATACATGGATGCTATCCCCACTTTATTGAGAAAGAGCGTTGGTACTTACCTGATACACCTCTTCTAATAAGGTGTATTGCACTTTATTTATCTGTCACTTTATAGCTGTTCCCCTGGACTTGCAACTATCCCCCCGGATCTGGGCGACCATCGGGGCTCTAAATGTACTCTAGACGTGATCTCCTTTGCCTGCGGGAGTCTCCCCTCTCACAGGCCTGGCCCTCTTGTCTAACATGGGCCCACCTCGAGGATGGACTAATTGCTCCTGAGAGGTGGGCAAGGCACAAACTGAGAGGTTTTTTAAATAGATTTTAATTCGACTTTTAGGGGGTTCCAGGGAGGAGGGGAGGGATAGTCCAGCTGGAGGATGGGACAGTACTAGGCTGGCTGGCGGAAGAGAGGAAACGGAGGAAGGGGAGGGGGGGTCGTTTCCACTGAGGTTTCGTCTATCAGTTCGGTTCTGGGGAGGGGCAGGGGCGGTGGGAGACGGACTGGATTGGGAGACCGTGGCTGCTGGCTTCAGGCGATCACGCGTTCCAACTCCCCGTGGTCCCATCGCAGACTAGGTGGGCAAGGACCACAGAACCCTAGGCTGATGTTATGCAACTCCAGGTCCGTGGTGAACAAAGCCCTCCTCATCCGTGACCTTGTGTCAGAGGGGGACCCGGACCTGGTGGGTATAACAGAAACCTGGTTGGGCATCGAGGGGAGTCTACCCCTCATAGATATGTGCCCACCAGGCTACCGAGCCTTCCATCAGCCTAGGGCCCTGGGTAGGGGTGGGTGGGGTGGCAATTATGGTTAGGGAAGGTCTTGAGCCAAAGGAGACCACGATCCCTCAGACGACCGGGTGCGAGTCCCTCCTCATGAAGTGGGGCCTAGGGAGGCAGTTGGGCGTGTTAGTTGTATACCTGGCTCCTCACTATGCAACAACAGCCCTGCCCGAGCTCCTAGAGGTGATAGCCGAGGTGGTGGTTGAGACCCCCAGACTTTTGGTCATGGGGGACTTCAACCTGCCGTCAGTAGGCGAGACCTCTGGAGTAGCTCGGGAGTTCATGGCTTCCATGACAGCCATGGACCTGACCCAGGTAGTTTTAGGCCCTACTCACAAGGGTGGACACACCCTGGACTTAATCTTCGTCTCGGGACACTGGAGTAGTGATCTGGGAATAGGGAATTTAGTCATCACACCCCTGTCATGGACAGATCACGCTCTCCTTCGGCTGGACTTTCCAATCGCCGCACCTCACCACGGGGAGGCGGAGCCGAATATTCCAATATGGTTCCGTCCCAGGCTCCTGATGGACCCGGCAAGGTTTCAGAGGGAGCTTGGGCCAATACCTGTGGACTTGCCCCGCGACTCGACTGAGGACCTGGTGGCCACATGGTTAAGTGCGGCCACGGGGGCCTTGGACCGAGTTGCGCTCTTGCGGCCTCTCTTGTGGCGACGAGTCACCCAGGCTCCTTGGTTTACCGAGGAGCTGAGGGAGATGAAATGGCACAAGAGACGCCTAGAGAGCAGATGGAGATCTTCTCTCTCCGAAGCCGACCAAACACTAGTGAGAACCCATATTAGGACTTACTTAGTGGCGATATGGGTGGCCAAAAGTGAGTATTGTGCCACCCTTATTGCATCCGCAGATAACTGCCCTGCCGCCCTGTTTGGGGTGACCCGCTCCCTCCTTCACCAGAGGCCGCGGGAAACCCCTCTGCAGGGACGAGCAGAGGAATTTGGGATTTATCTGCAGGACAAAATCACTCTGATTCGGAATGAGTTACCCTCCATCGAGAGTGGTCCAGTGGGATTGTCCGAGGCTGGTCTTGAGGCACCATTCTGGGAGGAGTTTGACTTTGTTACTACCGAGGATATGGACAGGTTGTCAAAGAGACTTAAGGCGACCACATGTTTATTGGACCCGTGTCCCTCCTGGCTTGTACTGGCATCCTGGGAGACGACACGAGGCTGGCTCCAGGGCATTGTCAATGCATCTCTGAGTGAGGGGTCCTTGCCTGCTGTCTTGAAAGAGATGGTAGTAAGGCCCCTCCTCAAGAAGCCATCCCTGGACCCAGCATTATTAGAGAACTTCCGTCCAGTCAACAACCTTCACTTTTTAGCGAAGGTTGTTGAGAGTGTGGTGGCCCAACAGTTTCCGCGACACCTGGAGGAAATTGATTATCTAGACCCGTGCCAGTCCGGCTTCCGACCTGGTCACAACACCGAGACGGCATTGGTCGCATTGGTTGATGATCTCTGGGGGGGCACGGGATAGAGGACATTCCTCTATCCTAGTCCTGTTAGATCTCTCAGTGGCTTTTGATACCATCGACAATGGTATCCTATTGCACCGGCTGGGGGGGTTGGGGCTGGGAGGCACCGTTTTATGGTGGTTCTCATCCTACCTCTCTGGTCGGTCACAATATGTGTTGGCAGGGGGGCAGAGGTCGGCCTCAAGGCCCCTCTTATGTGGGGTTCCTCAGGGGTCGGTCCTCTCGCCCCTCCTATTCAACACATATATGAAGCCACTGGGTGAGATCATCCGTGGTTTTGGGGTGGGATATCATCTGTACGCTGATGATACTCAGCTGTACATATCCACCCCAGACCACCCCAACGATGCCGTCGAGGTGATGTCCCGGTGTTTTGAGGCCGTACGGATCTGGATGGGTAGTAACAAACTCAAGCTCAACCCGTCCAAGATTGAGTGGCTGTGGTTTCCAGCACCCCCGTTCAGCCAGATTATTCCAACTCTGGCCATTGGGGGTGAAACACCGCCCCCCCTTGGAGAGGGCGTGTAATTTGGGTGCCCTCCTGGATTCCCGGCTGTCCATGGAGGACCATGTGGCGGCCGTGGCCAGGGGGGCGTTTCATCAGGTACGCCTGATGCGCCAATTGCGCCCCTTACTGGACCGGGCTGCCCTTCGCACAGTCACTCAGGCCCTCGTGACATCCCGACTCGACTACTGCAATGCTCTCTACATGGGGCTTCCCTTGAGGTGCACTCGAATGCTACAGTTAGTGCAGAATGCAGCTGCGCGGGTGATTACGGGAGCCTCTAGATGCTCCCATATAACATCCATCCTGCGCGAGCTGCACTGGCTTCCTGTGGTCTTTCGGGTGTGCTTCAAGGTTTTGACGACCATCTTCAAAGCGCTCCATGGGTCGGGACCTAGTTATATGCGAGACCGTCTCCTGCCCCATACATCCCTTAGACCGATACGCTCCCACAGAGAGGGCCTTCTCAGGGTGCCGTCGGCCGGACAATGCCAACTGGCGACACCCAGGGGGAGGGCCTTCTCTGTGGCGGGCCCTGCCCTGTGGAACGACCTACCCCCAGAACTCCGTACCATCACCGACCTCCGCCTCTTCCGCCAGTGTTTAAAAACACATTTCTTTCATCAAGCCGGCCTAACATAACCTCCGCTGGGACTATGTAGATAGTTTTAATTGGGTATTTTAATAGGTTTTAGCGCAGGACTAAATATTTAATAGGTTTTTAAATTTTTGTATTTTGTATGTATTTTAAATTCCTGTGCGCCGCCCTGGGTCCTTTTGGAGAAGGGCGGGATATAAATCAAATAAATATAAATATATAAATATAATATAAGGTGGGGATAGCATCCGGCCGCACCCTGACATATGACTGGTCCCAATCTTTTTCCACTCTTTAGGAGTGTAGAGGAGAGGGCAGTTTCTCTCCACGATGGAGAGTCACTTCGTTTGAAGGAAAGTTTTTGGATTGGTTGGTTTATTTTTCGATTTTCAATAAAGTTGGTTTCTATGGTTTTGGATAAGGATTTTGAGACTGTGTGTCTTCTTCTTCTTTCCCGAAAGCTGGGAAAAGCCACTGAGGATGGGTTATAAAGGAATACTAATTAATAATTAATCAGACTCAGTCCAATCAGAGAAAGGACAGTGTTAACCCATACATGGATGCTATCCCCACCTTATTAGAAGAGGCGTACCAACGCTCTTTCTCATCAATCAGTTAAAGAGCTTTCAAAATGGGGGAGCAGAGGGTACTGTGGCCCCGCCCACTGGGGGCCAGGGAGAAGAAGATACAATTGCCAAAAGACTTAGATCTCAAAAGTGACTTTATTTTAGTATAACACAATATTTGTTTGGATGTTCATATATGTTTGCTAGCACAGTTTTTTAAAATGATATATTTGCATCTCTTTCCACTTTGTAGTACAAATGAAAATGTAATGTATTATCTATATTTTGTATGAAGCCTCGGAGGGGGTCACCGATTTCGACGTGAAAGTTCTCACAATATCTTGTATGCACCCTACCCCTTTACCTTATTTGTAAAAAATTATAAAACCCAATAAAACTTTTTTAAACAAAAAAAAGGGGGGGGAAACCTTTTTGCACTCTTCAAACCTCTCCAAAACAGCCCGTTTTTCATGAAAATGGGCTCTTTTTTTTCAAATAAAAGGCATGAATAATCTTGGGGAGGGAGTTGCAGAGTGCTCCTGGGGGAGGGCAAAAAAGAGCAGAAAAATGGCACATTTTTTGCTAAAATGGGCCTTTTGTCAAAAAAAATGCATGCATAGCCTTATGGAAGCTTATAGAGTGCTACTGGGGGCTGGGGGGCAAACAAATGTTGTATTCGGTGTATAAGATGCACCCATATTTTCAGCACCTTTTTAGAGGAAAAAAGGTACGTCTTATACTCTGAAAAATACGATACATACTTTGCATTGCTTGTGCCAGTCCTGTTATTCCTGCTGTCACTCTGCCTTTCTCCAGCCCCAATTCTATAGATCTTTGGTTTGAGGGTGAGGATGTTGCTGATGCAGGATTGGATGTTGTTTTTCCCCCTGTCTTCATTAAAGTAGTATGAGTTGCCATCTTTATCCATCTATTTATGCTTGCCCACAGTTGCATAAAAGTTCTACTTTACTTCTACTTTATCACAAATATCAGTGGTTATATATCTTAATATTTAACAATAATTAACTTTTCTTAATATCATGTTTCAATATCTAGATGATCCTATATATTATTCTATTTTTAATCCTTAACTATTATATATCACAGAATTATATATCACACTATTATCTTATGCAAATATCTCTCAGTTATATCAATTATACAGTCTTTGTCCAGATTTAACAAGGTTGCTAGTTGTGGCCTTTTTAGAACTGAAAGACCCTAGCAACAGTAACTCATGCTCTCATCTTAAAACTGGATTTCTGGAGAGTGCTTGACTGTCTTTGAAGAGTACACAGAACCTCTGGTTGGCACAGCATATAGCAGCCTGAATACTGGCAGGCAATAGCACTTGAAAATAATGGCTCCTATGCCCTGAAAGTTGCATTGGTTCCAAGGACAATTTAAAGTGATACTTATCTGCTGGGATCAATGTAACCCTTTCTACATTAACATTTCCAAAAACATTTGTCAGCCCCATTGGATAGACTAGGCCAGGAAATCAACCCCCCCCCTTTTTTTATATTGATCCTAATTACAGAATTTTGCAAGTTTGACTGTGCTGTATCTTATCTTTCTTATAATTCAGTAAATTAGGGAGGGCTCTGTCAAGCTGCTTTTTAATATCATCTCTTCTTAGGACTTAAGAAATACTTAAGTCTCTTTTGTTTAGGTTTTTGCATATCTCTGTCTATATCTATGATGAGTTTTGGGAAATATGACTGGGAATGGGGTTATGTTTAACTTTGTCTGTAATGAGTTTTAACTATGTTTTAAATACAGTTTGGATTTGTTGTTTTAAAACATTTATGATAGATTTTTTTATTTTTATTTTCCCAATCATGTCATATTCTTAGATACTGCCTGGTTTAATCCCTGTACTTTTCCTAGCAAATATTGACCTGCTTACAGTTTATCAAGCACTAAGACACCGAGAAAGATCCTGCAGGATGATCAGAGATCAATTTCTAACATGATATAGAGATTGATGACACACACCCCCTTTGAGTATGCAGATTTGTCCTGCAGAGACATAGCCAGCCCTGGCCAAATGCCAAGCAGCCCATCAGAGCTGCATCCCCCACCATACCCTCCCCTCGCCTACCCTTTATTCCTCCGGGATTACCTTTCCATTTTACCTTTCCATTCTTACTACTTTATCATTTACCATCTATGTATTTTTATCATCTATTTATTATCTTTTAACACCAGATTGTTTTTATCTTTTACCACCAGATTGTTTTTATATGCCCTTCCTCTGCTGTAAATTGACTTGCTATTGACTTGCTATTTTTTACCAACTTATGCTACCTCCCTTTTAGAGCCAGGACTGTTTTATATGCTACTGTATTCAAGGACAGATCTCCTCTGTCTGCGAGAGTCTCCCCTCTCGCAGCTGTGGCCCCCCGATCTATCTGGGGCCCACCTTAAGGATGGGTTGTTGAACCCTGAGAGGTGGGCAAAACGTAAGCTCAGGGGATTTCTGGGTAAATTTTTAATCCGATTTTAGGGGGTCCCAGGGTGGGGGGGAGGGATAGTCAGGTGGGAGGGCGACAGATTATAGGGCCGGCTAGCGGAAGTAGGGAAATGGAGGAGGGGGAAGGGGGGGTCGTTTCCACTGAGGTGTTTCCCATCAATCTGGTCTTGGGGAGGGGCAGGGGCGGTGGGAGACGGGAGGAACATCACCAGCTGGAGGACCGTGGCCGCTGGCTACGGGCGGTCACGCGCTCCAACCCCCCATACTCCCATCGCAGGCTAGGAGGGCAAGAACCACAGACCCGGGGCCCTAGGCTGATGCTATGCAATGCCAGGTCCGTGGTGCAAAAAGCCCCCCTCATCCATGACCTTGTGTCAGAGGGGGACCCGGACCTGGTAGGTATTACGGAAACCTGGTTGGGCCACGAGGGAGGTCATCCCCTTGTAGAAATGTGCCCACCAGGCTACCGAGCCTTCCATCAACCTAGGGTCCTAGGGAGGGGTGGCGGGGTGGCGATTATGGTTAGGGAAGGTCTTGAGCCAAAGGAGACCACGATCCCCCAGACGACTGGGTGCGAGTCCCTCCTCGTGAAATGGGGCCTAGGGAGGCAGATGGGCATGTTAGTTGTATACCTGGCTCCTCGCTATGCAACAACAGCCCTGCCAGAGCTCCTAGAGGTGATAGCTGAGGCGGCGGTTGAGACCCCCAGACTTTTGAGTAACAAACTCAGGCTCAACCCGTCCAAGACTGAGTGGCTGTGGCTTACGGCACCCCGTTTCAGACAGATTATTCCAACTCTGGCCATTGGGGGCGAAACACCGGCCCCCTTGGAGAGGGCACGCAATTTGGGTGTCCTCCTGGATTCCCGGCTGTCCATGGAGGACCATGTGGCGGCCGTGGCCAGGGGGGCTTTCCATCAGGTACGCCTGATGCGCCAATTGGACGCCTGATGCCTTACTGGACCGGGCTGCCCTTCGCACAGTCACTCAGGCCCTCATGACCTCTCGACTCGACTACTGCAATGCTCTCTACATGGGGCTTCCCTTGAGGTGCACTCGAAAGCTGCAGTTAGTCCAGAATGCAGCCGCGCGGGTGATTACGGGAGCGCCTAGACACTCCCACATAACACCTATCCTGCGCGAGCTGCACTGGCTTCCTGTGGTCTTTCGGGTGCGCTTCAAGGTTTTGACAACCATCTTTAAAGCGAGACCGCCTCCTGCCCCATACATCCCTCAGACCAATACGTTCCCACAGAGAGGGCCTCCTCAGGGTGCCGTCGGCCGGACAATGCCGACTGGTGACACCCAGGGGGAGAGCCTTCTCTGTGGCAGGTCCAGCCCTTTGGAACGACTTACCCCCTGAACTTCTCACCATCTCTGACCTCCGCCTTTTCCGCAAGTGTCTTAGGACACATTTGTTCCATCTAGCCGGCCTAGCGTAGCCCCCTATACTGACTTTTAGATAGTTTTTAAATTTGGGGATTTTAATCTAATTTTAGCACAGGTTCTATTGAATTAGTTTTTTAAATTTTATATGATGTTTTGTATGTATTTTAATTTTCCTGTGCGCCGCCCTGGGTCCGTTTGGAGAAGGGCGGGGTATAAATTGAATAAATATATAAAAATATATCAAGCCGCAATAGGCATGGATAATGAGGAATGAGACGGGCTGGTTGCAAGATCACCAGGAAAATAACAAACAAATCTGGTTGATAGATCAAATCTATCAACCAAATCTATGCCTGTGAGGTGGAGGAGTGGTGGTATGTGGGAGGGGGCCAGCGATAATGCCATTAAAGCAACATTGGCCAGCTCAGTGGCATTCCCTGGGGATGAGCAGCCCAAGTTGGGACATGATCGGGGAGGAAGCAATAGGAGTTAAGCCTCCGTCGATTAACATGTCTGAAGCAAAAGTGACAGCGCTAATTACAGATGGAGGCAGAGGGGAGGGAGCATGGGAGACAGAGAGTGAGAATGGAGAAAATGTGTTTTTCCGCTAGATTTTATATTCTACATCTATGTATCTATCTGTTTTATCTTTCGCTCTTTCTGTCATCTATCTCTCTATCATCTATCATCTGGGTCCACCCTGGGTCTAACAAGGAGAAGGGCGGGGTATAAATTCGAATAAATAAAGAAATAAATAAATCTCTAGATATAGATAGATAGATAGATAGATAGATAGATAGATAGATAGATAGATAGATAGATAGATAGATAGATAGATGATGGAGGGACAGATGGATGGATGGACGGATAGAATACAAAATCTAACATAAAAATACAAATCGTTTTGCATATTCCATTCTATGGATTGGAACATTCAGAAATGATTGTCACTGGTTTCCCAAATTTGAAGTTGGAATATTTTTATTAGGTACTCTAGGAAAAGAAGTTTGCCAATACATCCTTTCTTGAGAAACTGGAATTAATTCTCCCCAATTTTACAATAGAAGCATTATCATTATCAGATTTTTCATTATTTTTACCATTACACACAGAAATGGTTAGTGCCCCTTGTATAACATTTCAGCCATGATTCATATTGGATATTTACAGAGAGAAAGTGAAATAGCACAGAAGGTGAACCAATTGTATTCTATAGTGCTATCTTGATATTCAGAAAATATTTCAGCAGCTACCAAACAGTTTAGTTTTTATGCATAAATAATGTGCAATTCTGCATCTATATTTTTTATAAAGAATTTTTTTATTTTTTAACATAAAAACAAATAAAAAACATTATTCATCTTGTGCTTTGTACAACATGTCATTCGGGTAAGCATTTTGTGCATCAGTACTTAAAATTACAAACATAATTGTCAGTTATCCTTTCATTACATATATATCACCTTATTTTCTATATAGTAGCATTATTCTTGGTCAAATCAATCTTTTTCCATAGTTATTAAATATATATAATCCTTAAGTTTTTCTTTTTTCCAACCATTGATAAAACATATTCCATATTTCATAAAATTGTTCATTCTCCTGCTCTCTAAATTCAAATGTTAATCTACTCATTTCTGCACATTCCATGTTCTTATGAATGACTTCCTCTTGTGAAGGTAATTTCTCATTTCTCCAGTTCTTTGCAAATACAATTCTAGCGGCTGTCAAAACATTTACAATCAAATATTTCATGTCTTTATCAAGTACTTCTGATGTTATTCCAAGTAGAAATGTTCAGGTTTTATTTATTTATTTTTTATTTTTCACATTTATATACCGCCCTATCTCACTCGCGGGGCTCACGACGGTGCACAGGGAGTAATAAAATACTATACCACTAAATGCAGTAGAAATATATTAAAAATAAATTAAATTAGAAACCCATGCTAAAAACATAAAAAACCCTTGCTAAGATCAAATTTAAAAACTATGCCAGGCTGGCCGCATAAAATAAGTGTGTTTTTAATGCCCGGCAGAAGAGGCGCAGGTCTGTGGTTGTACGGAGGTCAGGGGGCAGGTCATTCCAGAGGGCGGGAGCCGCCACAGAGAAGGCTCTCCCCCTAGGAGTCGCCAGCCGGCATTGTCCGGCAGACGGCACCCTAAGGAGGCCCTCCCTGTGGGAGCGGACAGGTCGAAAGGAGGTATGTGGTAGGAGGCGGTCCCGCAAATAACCAGTCTATGTGCTTGTGTGTCATTTTCTCCAGCCATATGTGAATCATAGTCCAATAATTTTTAGCCTCCGAACAAGTCCACCATATATGGTAATAAGAGCCAGGCATCTGATGACATTTCCAACATTTTTCGGATTTATTCTTGTTCATTCTTGCAATTTTCGCTGGTGATAAGTGCCACCTGTAAAACATCTTATACAAGTTCTCTTTATAAGCAGTTGACATTGTCATTTTATAATTTTGCGTCCACAATTTTTGCCACTTTCTAGTTATCATCTTTAAAGCGCTCCATGGCTCGGGACCTAGCTATTTGCGGGATCGGATCCTGCCTCATACATCCACATGGCCTATTCGCTCACACAGAGAGGGACTTCTCCGGGTGCCGTCCACTAGACTTTGTCAGCGGGTGACGCCCAGGGAAGGGCTCTCTCTGTGGCGGGCCCAGCCCTCTGGAACGACCTTCCCCCCGACATTAGAACAACCACGGACCTCCGCTCCTTCCGTCTAAAACTAAAAACATATTTGTTCTGCTTGGCCGGCCTAGGATAGTCTCCCTTCTATGGGGTTGTTAATAATTTTAGATGGGGATTCTAGTAATTTTTAACTGGGAATTTTTAGCGCAGGGATATTATTTAATTCGTTTTTATTATGTGTGTATATTTATTGTTTTATTTGCCCTGTGCACCGCTCCGAATCCCTTCGGGGAGAGGGAGCGGTCAACAAATTAAATTTATTATTATTATTTATTATTATTATTACTTATATAAATCAATCCCATGCCCAAAGCTTTTCCCCCAGGTTATCATAGTTACTTTCACTTGCTCTTCCTGAAGTTTAAACTCTAATAAGTAGGCATAAAGTTTTTTAATTACTTTTTCATCAACGCCTGTTAAGATTTTATCTAATTCCGTTATTTTATCATAGACCCCTCCTTTTTTTTGATCCTCCTTATATCTAGAATGTATTTGCATATACGTATACCAATTCATATCCATTCCTTCTTGTTTTAATTCCTGGATGGTTTTGAGATCGCCCCTTGAATTTAATAACTCAGAGTATCTAATTGTTCGTTCCTTTTTTTATATTGTTGCATATTAAAATGCTTCAATAGTTGAAATTCAGACTGGTATTTTAAGATAATGCAATCTCTTAATCTTTTCCTAATTTAAGATCAAAGATTCTCTTATGTAATGCCTTCTAAAATAACCATGTTCCCTGGTATTTCTATACCATAAGAATGTGTGCCAGCCCGATAGTAAATCATGTCCTTCTAATTCTAAGAGCCTAGTGTTTCTTAACGTTATCCAATCTTTAATCCACATTAAATCTGAGGCTTGATATTATAGTTCCCAGTCAGGTAATCCCATACCTCCCCTCATTTTAGCCTCTTGTAAGATTTTTAGTTTTATTCTTGCTTTCCCCTCCTGCCATATAAACTTTGAGACTATTTTATTCAATTCTTCAAAAAAATCTTTACCCAGTCTGATTGGAATTGTCTGAAATAAGTATAATACTTTAGGTAAAACATTCATTTTTATTATGGCTATTCTACCTATCAATGATAAATGTAAATTCTACCATTTCATTAAATCTACTGATATTTGTTGTATAAGTTTGGAGTAATTATCCTTTTTAAACATGCTGCATCTTGGTGTCAAATAGATTCCTAAATATTTAACCCTATTCGTGACTTGAATTTTCTAGCTTTCTGCTAGTTCTTCTTTCTGTCTTGCTAACATATTCTTTGTCAGTATTTTCGTCTTATCTTTATTTTCAACCCTGCTACTTTCCCATAGTCTTCAATTTTTTTCTATTAATTTAGATGTAGTTTCGAGTGGTTCCTCAATAATAAAGGCTAGATCATCTGCAAATGCTTGTAATTTATATTGTTCTTTCCTAATTGTCATTCCCTTTATTCTTTTCTCTTCTCTTATCTTTCTATTCAACACTTCTAATGTTAATACAAAAAGTAAAGGTGATAGTGAGCAGCCTTGTCTTTTGCCTCTTTTTATCTCAATGTTATCTGAAAATTCTCCATTTATTATTATCTTAGCAGTTTGGTTATGGTATATGGTACTAATAACATGCATAAAGTTTTGACCAAATTTTATTTGTTCTAATTGCTGCAACATAAACTTCCAGCTAACATTATCGAAAGCTTTTGGTGCATCCAGAAACATCAGGGCCATTTGTTTTTCAGGATGTGCTTCATAATATTCCAACATATTCAAAATTATTCTTATATTATCTTTGATTTGTCTCTTTGGTAAAAATCCATTTTGATCTGAGTGTATAAAACTATTTAAGAATTTTTTAAAAGCCTTTCTGCCAATACTGATGCAAATAATGCAATCAAAAACAGCACCACAAATATCAGATTAGGAACACAAGTTGAAATAGAGAAGAAAATGGTAAGTGAGCACCTGTCTGCCCTGGACGAGTTCAAATCACCAGGACCGGATGGATTACACCCCAGGGTTCTGAAGGAACTGGCAGACGAGATCTCAGAACCACTGAACTATATCTTTCAGAGATCCTGGAGCACCGGGGAACTGCCAGAAGACTGGAAAAGAGCAGATGTGGTTCCCATTTTCAAAAAAGGAAAAAAAACAGATCCAGGAAACTATAGACCCATCAGCCTGACCTCAATACCAGGAAAGATTCTGGAAAAGATAATTAAACAACAAATAAGTGAACACCTAGAAGCAAACAAAGTAATAGCCAAAAGCCAACATGGGTTTGTCAAAAACAGATCATGCCAGACAAATCTAATTGCATTCTTTGACAAAGTAACAAAATCAGTGGACCAGAGGAATGCTGTTGATATAATTTACCTGGACTTCAGTAAGGCATTTGATAAAGTAGACCATAACCTACTATTAGATAAAGTAGAAAATTGTGGGTTAGACAGCACCACCACCAAATGGATTCGTAACTGGCTGACCAACCGCACTCAACGTGTAGTCCTCAATGGAACTGCATCTACATGGAAGGAAGTATGCAGTGGAGTCCCCCAAGGCTCTGTTTTAGGCCCAGTACTCTTTAACATCTTCATCAACGATTTGGATGAGGGGATAAATGGGGAACTCATCAAATTCGCAGACGACACCAAGCTGGCAGGAATAGCCAACACTCCAGAAGATAGGCTTAAGATACAGAAGGATCTAGACAAACTTGAACATTGGGCACTGTCTAATAAAATGAAATTCAATTGTGAAAAAAGTAAGGTCCTACATATAGGCAAGAAAAACCAAATGCACAAGTACAGTATAGGTGGTACCTTGCTCAATAGTAGCAACTGTGAGAGGGATCTCGGAATCCTAGTGGACAACCATTTAAATATGAGCCAGCAGTGTGCAGCAGCTGCCAAAAAAGCCAACACAGTTCTAGGCTGCATCAACAGAGGGATAGAATCTAGATCGCGTGAAGTGTTAATGCCACTGTATAGTGCCTTGGTAAGGCCACACTTGGAATACTGCATACAGTTTTGGTCGCCACGATGTAGAAAAGACGTGGAGACTCTGGAAAGAGTGCAAAGAAGAGCAACCAAGATGATTAGAGGACTGGAGACTAAGACATATGAAGAACGGCTGCAGGAACTGGGTATGTCTAGTTTGATGAAGAGAAGGACCAGGGGAGACATGATAGCAGTGTTCCGATATCTCAGAGGGTGCCACAAAGAAGAGGGAGTCAAACTTTTCTCCAAGACACCTGGGGGCAGGACAAGGAGCAATGGGTGGAAACTAACCAAGGAGAGAAGCAACTTAGAACTAAGGAGAAATTTCCTAACAGTAAGAACAATTAACCTCTGGAACAGCTTGCCTCCAGCAGTTGTGAATGCCCCAACCCTGGAAGTCTTTAAAAAGATGTTAGACAGCCATTTGTCTGAAATGGTATAAGATTCCTGCCCATGCAGGGGGTTGGACTAGAAGACCTACAAGGTCCCTTCCAACTCTGCTATTGTATTGTATTGTATAATTTATAATCTGAATTCAACAGTGAAATTGGTCGATAGTTTCTTATCTGAAGGGGATCAGTTTCCTCTTTAGGTATCAGTGAAATATATGCTTCTGACCAAGAGTTTGGCAGATTCTAAAAAAAGAGGTGTGGTCATTTATATCAAAGACAAAATACCAACTAAACAAATTTATGCAGATGAAGATGGAAGGATTTTGATGGTGGAAATTATGCACATCAATAAAAAAAAATACTTTTATTAGCAATCTATGCACCTAATGAGAAGCAGGATGAATTCTTTAAGAAATTACATGGAAAGATTCTGGATCTAGAATACACTGACATTTGTATGATAGGAGACTTCAATGGAATTTCAAATCAAATTAGAGATTACAAAGCGACCAGGACGTCTAAAATCAATACAAAAACATTACCGAAGTCTTTCTTTAAGATGGCAGAGGAAATTAATTTGAAAGATGTATGGGCACAGCACGGAGACGGCATTGG
The DNA here is from genome assembly GCA_039707465.1 of Rhabdophis nuchalis. Classification (NCBI taxonomy): domain Eukaryota; kingdom Metazoa; phylum Chordata; class Lepidosauria; order Squamata; family Natricidae; genus Rhabdophis; species Rhabdophis nuchalis. Next base: position 97,576,951 of record CM077647.1, read on the forward strand.
TCACGTTGGTTGATGATCTCTGGAGGGCCCGAGACAGAGGTTGTTCCTCTGTCCTGGCCCTATTAGACCTCTCAGCGGCTTTCGATACCATCGACCATGGTATCCTCCTGCACCGACTGGAGGGGCTGGGATTGAGAGGCACTGTATTGCAGTGGTTCTCTTCCTACCTCTCTGGCCAGTCGCAGTGTGTACTGACGGGAGGGCAGAGATCAACCTCGAGGCCCCTTTTATGTGGGGTACCTCAGGGCTCGGTTCTCTCACCCCTCCTGTTTAACATCTACATGAATCCGCTAGGTGAGATCATCCGTGGTTTGGGGTAGAATACCATCAGTATGCTGATGACACTCAGCTGTACATTTCTACCCCTGGCCACCCCAACGATGCCGTGGAAGTGCTGTCTCGGTGTCTGGAGGCCGTGCGTGTCTGGATGGGGAGGAACAAACTCAGACTCAACCCATCCAAGACCGAGTGGCTGTGGTTCCCGGCATCTCGATATAGCCAATTAACTCCATCGTTGGCTATCGGGGGCGAATCATTGGCTCCCGCGGAAAGGGCCCGCAACTTGGGTGTCCTCCTGGACTCACGGCTGTCCTTAGACGATCATGTGACAGCCATGGCCAGGGGGGCCTTCTATCAGGTTTACCTGATATGCCAGTTGCGCCCCTTTCTAGATCGAGATGCCCTACGCACGGTCTCTCAAGCCCTCATTATTTCCTACCTAGACTACTGCAACGCCCTCTACATGGGGCTCCCCTTGAAGTGCACCCGGAGGCTCCAGCTAGTGCAGAATGCAGCTGTGCGGGGGATTCTGGGAGTTTCTCTTTACTCCCACGTAACACCTCTCCTGCGCGAGCTGCACTGGCTGCCTGTGGTCTTCCGGGTGCGCTTCAAGGTGTTAGTTACCATCTTCAAAGTGCTCCATGGCACGGGTCCTAGTTACTTGAGAGACCGCCTCCTACCACATTCCTCCCTTCGACCTGTCCGCTCCCACAGAGTTGGCCTTCTCAGGGTACCGTCAGCCGGTGAATGCTGACTGGCGACTCCCAGGTGATGAGCCTTCTCTGTGGCAGATCCGACACTCTGGAACGACCTTCCCCCCGATATCCATACCATCACGGACCTACGCCTCTTCCGTCGGATGGTAAAAGCACATTTATTTCATCTAGCCGGCCTGACATAGATTAGGGAATATTTTAATTCGATATTTATTGGTTTTAATTATTGATTCAAATTTTAGCACAGATCTAATAATTTAATTTTTTTTAATATTTTGTATATTGTGGGGTTTTTATCTTTCTGTGCACCGCCCTGAGTCCCTTTTAGGTGAAATAGGGCAGTATATAAATCAAATAAATAAATAAATAAATAAATAAATAAATAAATAAATAAATAAATAAATAAATACATACATACATACATACATACATACATACATACATACATAAATACATAAATACATACATACATACATAAATAAATAAATAAATAAATAACACAATATTGAAAGAGAAGAATTTTATATGTAAAATGAAAAAAGAACTGATATGCTACTTTAAAGAAAACAAAAAAGAAGATACATCCATCCAGAACTTGTGGGATGCAATGAAGGCAGTTACTAGAGATTTAATAATAGATTGCACAAGAAAAAGAAACGTAGAGAAACGATGTATAATATAGGTAAAAGATTAGAGAATGTATATAAAACACTGGAAAAGGGGTCACAGAAATCACCACAAAGAAAAGATATTAGAATGAAAATGGATTTAATTAAACATAAAATGGATATTTTAGAAAAGGAGGAATTAGCTCAAAAGATTAGATCTGCAAAGCAGAATTATTTTGAAAATGCAAATAAACCAGGCAGGTGGTTGGTGTATAAATTAAAAAAAGAAAGAGAAGCAAGGAAGATTCAACAATTAAAAGATGATCAGGAACAAATACACTATCTAAACAAGGAGAAAAAGAAAATTATTCAAGAATACTATACAAAACTGTACAAAAAAGCAAACATACCAGAACAGGATATTAAAAATTACTTACAAGAGACTAAGCTTCCTGTAATAGCGGATGACATTAGAAATACCTTAGATGCAAAAAAAACAATGATGGAACTAACTGAAGCTATCAAAAGACAAAGCAATGGGAAGGCCCCGAGACCGGATGGCCTTCCAGCGAAGTATTACAAAACCCTGGAGGAAATACTATCATTCCCTCTATTAGAAGTAATGAATGAAATTATGTTCTGCTTCTATATTTTTATTAAGAATTTTGATTTTAATAGTACAAACTAATAAACTAAACTTAAAGAAATAAGAAATACAGAAAGGAATAAAAAGGTACAAGAGAAAAATAGAGAAAAAGGAATAATAAAGAGAAAAGAAATATATAAAATATATAAAGTGACTTACAATCTTCATGACAAGTATAAAAAAATTAATGAGTTTTCATCTCATCAAATATTATAAAAAATTATCTGTTCATCACATATCTCATATCTTATTTAAAATATAAACTAATCTTTAAAATATTACCTTTATGGTCCTGGTATCAGCAGAAAGTGCATAAAATATTAGCCGAAGTAACAACATATATTATTTAATCTGGATCAAATAAACCAAGTTTATATTCCTTGTTTTTATTTCTAACAATTTTAATCTTTTCATTCAAATATTGTTGTGGGACTTTATTTCTTTTTGTGTCTTCTTTGCTCCATCACAAAGTCCTTTTAAAAAAATTTATTTATTTATTTTCCATTTAAAAATATATATAAACATTTAATCTCTCCTTAAGCAGTGTGTCGTCTGGGTACAAGTATTTAATACAATACAATAGCAGAGTTGGAAGGGACCTTGTAGGTCTTCTAGTCCAACCCCCTGCGTGGGCAGGAACCTTATACCATTTCAGACAAATGGCTATCTAACATCTTTTTAAAGACTTCCAGGGTCTGTGCCACCTCCTTCCACAAATTATATACATTGAACAATTATACTATGTGTCACTCTTCCTTTCCTTCATAACATATCTTCTAATAAAAAATACAATAATAACATTAAACATGATTATTCTTATCATACTCATGTTGTCAGTTGCCATTTTATTCTTATATCTATCTTAATGTATTTTCTATTCTTTTTGTTGTCTTTTTTCTTTATTTCCAATTTCCTTTTTTATTCCTTAACAATTGGTAAAATGCTTCCCATATCAGTTTGTTCCTTCTCCTTAATTGCTAGCATTAGTTTATTCATTTCTCCACATTCTAATATTTTCCTAGTCACCTTTTCTTTAGTAGAAATCTCTTCACTTTTCAAATATTGTGCAAATACAATATATATAATATATGTTAATATATTAATAATTAAATATATATTTTCTTTGTTATAAATTTCAGGGAAGATTTTGTTTTATTTTTTTCACAAAGTTCTTCCAGGCCTTAACAAGCTTCCTATTAAGCAAACAGTCAGCATGTTGACCACAACAATCTGGGTCCTCATTTTAATGATCTTGGAAGGATGGAAGACTGGGACAATCTTGAGTCGCTCAGAATCAAACTCCTGAAGTGAGCAATGAGTTAACCCTGCAGTACTGCATTCTAACCACTGTGCTCTCATGGACTGATGATATCTCAAAGGCAGAACCAATGATTGTGGTGAAGAATGAAGAACTGTTGAGTAGATCAGCTCTTTGAAACTCTGGAAGAAGAAGATGAGAGATTTTTCACAAGTGTGCCAGACAATTGCTCCTCACAAGGATTCTAAAATCAGTAGTCGCTGGCAGGTTTCGAGCATTGGGAGATGAAATAATAATAATCTTGCTCAAGCTGTGGTCAGTCCCTTTGAAATAATAATAGGTACATAATTCCTTTTCTAATCACTTTCAGAAGTTGCTTGTTAACTACTTTTCAATTATTAGAAACGTCCGGTTTGCCAAATTTGAAAATAGTGTGTGAGTTTGCCTTCAATTCCTAATAAAAGTGATTTTAACTACAAACATAGCAACTTTTAAAAATTGAATAAAACAGAAAAAGGTTTATTAAAATTTTGATTTTAGAAAGCTAGAAATGGATTAAAAATATAACTTAATGTGAATAAGATGTTGGAATTAATTATAAAATATTATTTTATATTTTTATAATGCTTTTGTTTTTTTAAAGCATAATAAGAAATGATTTTTAAATTTTGATGCTAGACATAATTAAAAATTTCAGTTAAGGAAGAACATATAAATTTGACTTACAAAAATGTTCTAACAATGGAAAGATTATAGGACATTTTTGAAAAACAGAGTCAGAAGTTAATATTAACAATTAGCAATATTTGCCACTATGGAGAGACTGTGTCTAAAAATAAAATGGGAATCATTTTATCTCGGTTGAAAGTGGATTTATAAATGACAGGCCATAAGAATGATGTGGAAACAGATATTACACTAGACAACTAGCTAGTGTTTGAATAATTAAAAGAATAATACAAGCAATAAACTCTAAGACAGTTTTAAATATTTCCAAAATATTCCATTTTATGATACAAAGTGAAACAGGCCAAGCCAGAGATGATGTTCTATGTTTACACAGGGCAGTACTGATTCAGAAGCCACATAGATATTCAGAATAAAAATACCAGCAATTTTAGTATTCGTAATAGATTCAAATATCTGATACATAAAGTTTTATGCATATAAATATTAAAAATAAAACCCCAAAATCAGTTTATTTAAATATAGATTCAGATGTTCCAACATTATGCTCTCTGATGGATTGAAATCATCCTGTTCATATGTTTGCAATTTGCCTTCCCTACCATTGGCCTGATTGTGAAGAGATCTGCATTGTTCCTTAAATGTTACCAGAAATCCTTTTAGGGTTGAAACAGTGATATTTTCAAATAATGTGCAATGGCCTGTTTTTTAATTCTGTGGATAAGCAGTAGGTTATGGTGGTTACAAATTTGTTATTTCTGTATGGATGCAACTCCCTGGCCATCTGGAAGCAAATCCCACCTTGTTCCCGTGCAAGAAAAATCTACCACACCATTGCACAACATGTGGCTACACTTAGGTATCATCAGAAGCAGACAGGAAAAGTAAAAATTTACACATCATTCATGCAGATTAGGTCTAGGCAGAGAAAACATTTTCCATAATCAAAACAGGAATTAGATTACTCCCTGCATTTGGGCTGTTGTCTTTATTGGTTGCTTTTCTTTTGCATCCATTATCTACTACAAATAATGTGAACTAGAAGAGAAATCCAATGAGCTCCTTGCTGGATAGATGGGTGATTTTAAAAAAAAGCAGACCCCCCCCCCAATACTTCCTACAATTGATGAAAAATATACAACTTATTTAATTGGAAGCCTTATTGACACTGAGCCTCTTGTAGAAATAAAATGGGTGGCACACCAAAAGATTTGTTTTTCAAATCCAACCATTTAGTTATAAAACTGGCATTCATAAGAAAAAAAAGGCACAAATAAAAATACATTATTAGCTGCTGTTATTAATCATTTTTCCAAATATTCCTTTTTATTATAATTGTCTCTCCATACAAGAATACCTTGTGCTTATGAAAGAAGGGTGAAAGCACCCTGAATCATACAGTAAAGCATTGTACCTTAGAGGAATGAAGAAAATCTTTTAAAGATAATTCATGGAAATGATGAAGAGAAACCACACTTTTAAAGGTCAGCCAGAGGGTAATGAGGGACTTTTAATACTATGAATGGATTGTCCCAATTTCTGCCTATCCAAGTAAGTCAGGCTGCTTTATTTCTGAAGTACTGCAACTAAAAGACTCTTGAGGGGGACCCTGTTCTACAGATTGCTCAAAATAATATGAAGTATTTTAAGTTGGAAACGCTTAAGGCTATTGTGTGATTCTCATAGAGAACACTTCATCTGGCCACAAAGAATGAATACTGGTGTTTCATAAGTAGGGTTTTCAGCAAATGATGACCTTGCATGTTATTTCCTAGACTTAAGATGCAATCTTTTATTTCATTAGGAAGGTGCCAGGCCTGTAATTACTGTTTTGGGGTGGCTTGAATCAGTGGCGGAATGCAAATTTTATTACTGGGTCTGTGGGCATGGTTTGGTGGTCATGTGAGTGGGTGGGCGTGATTTGGTGATCATGTGAGTGGGTGTGGATAACTCAATGTCACTCCCACCCAGTCACATGACCCTCCCCCAGCCACACTTACCCAGGTTTTGTGGCTCCCAGTGTTTCTGTGGGAAATAGATCAAGTGACTGGGTAGGCGTGGCCAACTTGATTGGTCTCACCCTTAGGAAATTTCACCTTAGTCTAACTCATAATAAAATAGCACAATAAAATCGCACTCTTCCAATATTTAGAATAGAATAGAATAACAGAGTTGGAAAGGACTTTGGAGGCTTCTAGTCCATCCCCCTGCTTAGGCAGGAAACCCTACACTGCTTCACACAACTAATTATCCAAACTAATATTAGTCTTGGCTTGATGGTTTGGCAACAGCCACTGAAATGTATCCTTATATAATGATGTCATGACATTTACAAATATTCCTTAAAAATCTTGCTAAAAGAAACTCATAGCACACACACTTTTTAAAATAATTTTGCTGAATTTCAATCCAATAATAAAATACAAAATAACACAAAAGGGAAAATTTGGAAGGGGAAGAAAAAGGGAGGAAATGTAAAAGGTGACAAAATAAAAACAAATTATAAAAATCTACCTTCCAACCTTTTCTCTTTTTTTCAGAAAATTTTTATTTTTTTATTCTCTTACATACCATTTTAAGTATACATTCACATAGTTGTTATTCTTCTTTAACAAGTTCTTTAATTCTTTAACAAGAATGTATCATTCTTATACATTTATTATTTCATTTAATAGGTTATAATATATAGTTTAGGTTGCTTTGTTTACCATCCCTTCCTCCTGTTGTAACACCACCTTATTTTCCTTTCCTTTCCTTTCCTCCCTCTCTCCCTTCTCTACTTCCTTCCTTCCTCCTCTCCTTTCCCTTCCTTCCTCCCTTACCTCTCCCCTACTCCTACTCTTCCTCTTCCCCTACCTAACCTCTCTCCTTCGCTTCCTCTCCCTTCCATCCTCCTCTCCTTATCTCTTTCATCTTTCCCCCATCTTCCTTTCATTCTCTCCTCCTCTCTCTCTTTCTTCTTATTTTAAAGAATTTTATTGGTTTTTAAAGTTTTTACAGGGAAAAAGGTGCAAGGTGAAATAACATTTTGGCATCTTCCCTGCCGTTGGTGATGTCCCTCCCAAAAAACTTAATGAATATACAATTTTTAAAAATAAAGGATAAGCACATGGAAAAATTACATAATAATAAATAATAATTTAATTTATAACCCGCTCTCTCTCCCAGAAGGGACTCGAGGGATTATACATCTTATAATCCATGTTTATTTATGTTATTTATTTATTTTAATCATATTTATATCCCGCCCTTCTCCACAGAGGACCCAGGGCAGCGCACAGGAATTTAAAAACATACAAAAAATAAATACATAATTTAAAAACATATTAAATTATTCTAGTCCTATGCTAAAACCAATTTTAAAATCCCCAATTTAAAACTCTCTAAAATAGTCCCCACGGGAGGTTAGGCTAGGCCGGCTTGCTGAAAAAGATGTGTCTTTAGACACTGGCGGAAGAGGCGGAGGTCGGTGATGGTACGCAATTCAGGGGGTAGGTAGTTCCAAAGGGCAGGGCCCGCCACAGAGAAGGCTCTTTCCCTGGGTGTCGCCAGACGGCATTGCCCAGCTGACGGTACCCTGAGAAGACCCTGTCTGTGGGAGCGGATCGGCCGAAGGGATGTATGGGGCAAGAGGCGGTCTCGCATATAACTAGGCCCCGAGCCATGGAGCGCTTTAAAGATGGTCGTCAAAACCTTGAAGCGCACACGAAAAGCCACAGGAAGCCAGTGCAGCTCGCGCAGGAGAGGTGTTATGTGGGAGCATCTAGTGGCTCCCGTAATCACCCGCGCGGCTGCATTCTGGACTAACTGTAGCTTTCGAGTGCACCTCAAGGGAAGCCCTATGTAGAGAGCATTACAGTAGTCGAGTCAGGACGTCACGAGAGCTTGAGTGACTGTGCGAAGGGCAGCCCGGTCCAGTAAGGGGCGCAATTGGCGCATCAGGCGTACCTGATGAAATGCCCCTCTGGCCACGGCCGTCACATGGTCCTCCATGGACAGCCGGGAATCCAGGAGGACACCCAAATTGCGCGCCCTCTCCACGGGGGCCAGTGTTTCGCCCCCAATGGCCAGAGTTAGAGTAATCTGGCTGAACCGGGGTGTCGGAAACCACAGCCACTCAGTCTTGGAAGGGTTGAGCTTGAGTTTCTTACCACCCATCCAGATCCGTACGGCCTCCAAACACCGGGACAGCACTTTGGCGGCATCGTTGGGGTGGTCTGGGATGGACATGTACAGCTGGGTGTCATCAGCGTACAGATGGTACTCCACCCCAAAACCACGGATGATCTCGCCCAGCGGCTTCATATATGTGTTAAACAGGAGGGGCGAGAGGACCGACCCCTGAGGAACCCCACATAAGAGGGGTCTCGAGGTCGACCTCTGCCCTCCCGTCAACATATATTGCGACCGACCAGAGAGGTAGGACGAGAACCACCACAAAACGGTGCCTCCCAGCCCCAACCCCCCCAGCCGGTGCAATAGGATACCATGGTCAATGGTATCAAAAGCCGCTGAGAGGTCTAACAGGACTAGGATAGAGGAACAACCTCTATCCCGCGCCCTCCAGAGATCATCGACCAATGCGATCAATGCCGTCTCGGTGCTGTGACTGGGTCGAAAGCCGGACTGGCGCGGGTCTAGATAATCAACTTCCTCCAGGTGTCGCGGAAACTATTGGGCCACCACTATTGGGCCACTCTCAACAACCTTCACTAAAAAGTGAAGGTTGGAGACCGGACGATAGTTCTCCAGCAATGCTGGGTCCAGGGACGGCTTCTTGAGGAGGGGCCTCTCCACCGCCTCTTTCAAGACAGCAGGCAAGGACCCCTCACTCAAAGATGCGTTGACAATGCCCTGGAGCCAGCCTCGTGTCGTCTCCCAGGATGCCAGTACAAGCCAGGAGGGACACGGGTCCAATAAACATGTAGTCGCCCTAAGTTTCCTTGACAACCTGTCCATATCCTCGGTGGTAACAAAGTCAAACTCCTCCCAAGAAGGAACCTCAAGACCAGTCTTGGACAGTCCCACAGGACCATTGTCGATGGAGGGTAGCTCATTCCAAATCCGAGTGATTTTATCCTGCAGATAAATCCCAAATTCCTCTGCTCACCCTTGCAAGGGGCTTCCCGCGGCCTCTGGTGAAGGAGGGAGCGGGTCACCCCAAACAGGGCGGCAGGGCGGTTATCCGCGGATGCAATAAGGGTGGCACAATACTCACGTTTGGCCACCCTTATCGCCACTAAGTAAGCCCTAATATGGGTTCTCACTAGTGTTCGGTCAGCTTCGGAACGAGAGGATCTCCACCTACTCTCTAGGCGTCTCTTGTGGCACTTCATCTCCCGCAGCTCCTCAGTAAACCAAGGAGCCTGGGTGGTTCGTCGCCGCAAGAGAGGGCGCAAGGGCGCGACTCGGTCCAAGGCCCCCACGGCCGCACTTAACCATGCGGCCACTAGGTCCTCAGTCGAGTCGCGAGGCAGGGTCACAGGAATTGGCCCAAGCTCCCTCTGGAACCTTATCAGGTCCATTAGGAGCCTGGGGCGGAACCATCTAGGAGTATCCGATTCCGCCTCCCCGCGGTGAGGTGAGGCGATTGGAAAGTCCAGCCGGAGGAGAGCGTGATCTGTCCATGACAAGGGAGTGATGACTAAATCCCCTATTCCCAGATCACAACTCCACTGTCCCGAGACGAAGATTAGATCCAGGGTGTGTCCCCCCTCGTGAGTAGGGCCTAAAACTACCTGGGTCAGGTCCATGGCCGTCATGGAGGCCATGAACTCCCGAGCTGCTCCAGAGGCTTCGCCCGCTGACGGCAAGTTAAAGTCCCCCATGACTACCAGTCTGGGGGTCTCAACTGCCGCCTCGGCTATCACCTCTAGGAGCTCGGGCAGGGCTGTTGTTGCATAACGAGGAGCCAGGTACACAACTAACACGCCCAACTGCCTCCCTAGGCCCCATCTCACGCAGAGAGATTCACACCCGGTCGTCTGAGGGATTGTGGTTTCCTTCGGCTCCAGAATTAAAATTTTCCCCCAAAACCCCCTCAACTTGCGCTTCGCCCACCTCTCAGGAACAATCAGTCCATCATCGAGGTGGGCCCGTGTTAAACAAGGGGGCCAGGCCTGCGAGAGGGGAGACTCTCGCAGGCAAAGGAGATCATGCCTAGACTACATAACAAGAGCCCCAGAGGTGGTCCAAACCCAGGAAGGCATAAACAAATCCGAAAGAGTCTAAGCTGACATAAAGTGACAGGTGTATAAATTAAGTGCAAAGATAGTCCTTCAGAGTGGAGGGGTAAAGTCAGACAGTCGAAGATCTTACAGATTGGGAGATCACAATCCAGTCCCATTACAGGCCCCATCCATCTCTCTTTTCCGGCCATATGGGCTTAGTCCGCATTTAGTGCCGCATGATTAATTAGTCCGTCATGCGGCCTGATGTAAAATGCTGCCCTCTGATGGCTCGACTAGCCTCCTCCAGTCCCGTGCACTCACTTTAAGATCTCCCCAGGTCGTCCTAGGCCAAGTCCACCATTTCAATAATCAATCAATCAATCAATAATCAATAATTTAATTTATAGACCGCTCCTCTCCCCGTAGGGACTCGGAGCGATGCACAGGGAAAACTAAAACCACAATACAATAAATATACAAATATAATTAAGAACAAATTAAATCTGGGCCTGCTTAACAAATTAAATCACGATCCGGCTGCTGATGTTCCACATCAATCTGCTCAGTCCAATATTCTTCATTCAAAACCATTCATTTCTCCCCTCCAACTCTCCATTCTCCTTCTCCTTCTTCCGTCTTCTCCATCTCCAACTCCATCTCCTTCACCTTCTTCCGTCTCCATCTCATCACCATCTCCATCTCATCCCCATCTCCATTTCACCTCCTTCCATCTCTCTCCTTCTCTCTCCTTCTCCATTTCCTTCTTTCTTTCTCCTTCTTTCTCCACATTTCCTTTCCCATGTCTCCCTCCAACTCCTCCAGCGACAACTTCCTTCCACACCTCCTCTCATCAACAATTCTCCTCTCTTCCATCCATCCTCTCACCCCCTGTGAGCAGTCAACGCCGGCATTTTGCCGCTCCGTCGTTCCGATCTCAGGCGACGTTCCAAGCTCGGATCGGGTGGGGAATGTTCGGGCCAAGGTCGGGTACGGCCACACGACCTGCCACTAGTCGTGCGGCCCGATGGTAGTTCTCCTGGCCTGGCCCGATCCGGCTGCCTATCAATCTTCTGCGTCCCAGCTTCGCGGCCTACCTCCATTCCTTCCGGCCGCGCCGGAACGCTCTAGACCGCAACAGGCTGACTTGCCACGCTCTTAGTTCTTCGCTCTTCACCGTCGTCCACATGGCTCGCCCTCGGCATCTGGGCGGCTCGGCGCAATGGCAGGCAGTTTGGCTCGTGGGGCCAGCCCTCAGAGATGGCTGGTGAGGGCTGGCGACATCTTCCTGGGGTAAAACGACCCCCTGTGCTCCTCCCGTGCACTCAAAGCACGACCGCCATGTCGCGCATGCGCAAATCAATGTAATCAATCACTTTACCTTTGCCATTTTCTCGAGTATCAACAGTTACAATAAGCTTTCAAATAAAATCATTGTTGAGACCTGAGTCTTTTTGCAATTGACTCTTCCCTCCTGTCTCCAGGTGGGGCCATCGCTCCCTCTGTTCCCCCATCTTCACCTCCCAACTGGGAGGAATGTTTTTTAAGAAACGTCTCCGCCTCGGTTAATGTTTTGATTTTTACCCTGTCCCCTTCCCAAAATATCAACATTCCTTCTGGCAACAACCACTTGAACCAAATTCCTTACTTATATAATTTCTTAGACAAGAAGGAATACTTCCTTCTAATTTCTCTAATTTTTTTCAGAATTTGTTTCAAGATGGCTATCTCTTTGTCCTGATATTTTAAGACTCCATCCCGTTGAGCCCTCAATATCTCATCCCTTGTGGATCTCCTGAGAAATTTAACATGAATTTCTCTTAGTACATTATTTATCCTAGCATAAGCTGAATTAATTCTATAAACCAGGTCCATATCCCACCAGAGCTGATCTTTATTTTTTTTAATATATTCTGCTAATATTGTACTCATAATATCTTTAAGATCTTCATTATCTGATTCTGGCAAATTCTGGAACCTGAGGAAGAAAGACATTCTTTCAAATTCAATTTTAGTTATGTGAGCTCCTAATTCTAAGCCCTCCCTCTTGGTCTCCCAAAACTCCCCTCCCCCATCTCAACCACCCCCTCCTCCAGCTTCGCAATTTTCTGTGTATTTTCCGCTGTATCCCTTTTCATTTCCCTAGGTTCAAGTGTTAAATCTGTCAACTTTTTCATTATCTCACGAAACATTTTGGCAACTGATGGCTCCTGCGGTCCCTCTTCAGCGGGCTGCTTCGGCAAAAGTTGTGTAATCTTTGGTTGTGTAGTTGGGCTGGAAGCAGCTGAAGAGAGTGCAGATAGTGACTTTCCCGTTGGTGGCTTTCTAGAAGCCCTTATGTCAGTTGGTAAAATAATGTCGCTAGTAAAACAGGCAGCCGAGAGAGTCCGAGGCGGCAGGGAGTCCGAACGGAAGAGCAGTCTTAAGAGTTCACTTTTAAAAATGAAGAAGAAGAGAAAAAAAAATAAAAGAAAGAATTCTTACAGTCCAAATCCAGGAATCCACGTATTGGGAGAGATCTGGGGGCCTCTGGCAGGAATGTTGAAAGAGAAAGTTTCAAGTTCTTCGTTGTTGATTGTAGAAAGAAGAAACTTCACGCAGGGGAGTTACAAGCAGAGAACAAAGAGAAGCCATCTTATCCCGTCTTCCAACAGGAAGAAAAGTGAAAGTTCCATTCCATTTACTTTCTTTTCTTAAAAGAACACCATGAACAATTGTTGCAAATGTGATACAATATAATTCTTTTCCATAGCTAGCTCAAATAGCAAGTTAGTCCTTTCCTCTCTCCATTCAAATGGAGAGGGCTTGTCTCCTTGCTGCTTAGTCTGAGGGAGGGTTAAGAATTTCCTCCCTCCAATCTTCATTTAAAGTAGATTGAACTGGAACTTACAATGTCTTATTGCTATCCTTCATCATTAGCCCAAGAGATTTGGGAGCGTCCTTCACCTCCGGCCTTTCAGATGCACTTCTCATTCTGCTTTCTGTTTCCGAGATCCATCCAGCGAAGAGGCAGGATCGCCCCCCCCCTTTTTGCTCGCCAGCTCCTAGGTCGAGGCTGGGGGTATTTCAGCCGGCTGCCACAAGGCTGGGGGCTCCCAGTGAGCCGCCCCTATGGCAAAAGACCCCCCCCCGAGGTCTTTTGTGCTCCCGAAGGAGCCCACTGGTACAGCAAGCAGCAGAGAGCCCACAGGGCACGTCTGTCGCCTTCGGGAACCAGAAACATTCTCCTCTCTCTTTCTTTTCTATTATTGTAAGTGTCTCTTTCAGTCTCTTTCAATCTTTATCCTTTATTTTCATTGTCAACCTATTCATCTCTACACAATCTAATATCTTTTTACTATTTCCTCATCTATTGGTAGCTTATTTAGTTTCCAATTTTGGACAAATATGATTCTTGCTGCTGTAATTACATGTATAATCAAATAGGCATCCTCTTTCTTGAATTTCTCTGGGATAATACCTAGTAAAAATATCTCTGGTCTAAATTCTATTTCTTGTTGTAACATTTTTTTAACCATACCCTTATCTTAGTCCAGTATTTCCTTGCTTCTGCACATGTCCATCACATATGATAATAGGAATCTATTGCTTGTTGACACTTCCAACATTTAGCTGATTTATCTTTAAACATCTTTGCTAATTGTTTCCAGCTCCATCTATAAAACATTTTGTATAAGTTTTGTTTGTAAGCTGTTGACATGATTAATTTATAGTTCGTTTCCCATAGCTGTTGCCACTTTTCTAACTCAGTCACGTGACCAAAATGCCTTGCCCAAGTTACCATTGTATCTTTAAACATTTCTTCTTCTAACCTACTGTATTTTTCGGAGTATAAGAGGTACCTTTTTTCCTCTAAAAAGAGGCTGAAAATCTGGGTGCATCTTATACATCGAATACAGAATTTTCTTGCCTTCTGAAGCCCCGCCTCTTCACCAAAATGGCCATGCATAGCCTTATGGAGGCTTTCAGAGGACTCCTGGGGGCTCGGGAGGGCAGAAATGAGCAAAAAATGGACATTTTTTGTCCCCCCCACCCCAGTCTTCAGCAGCACTCTATAAGCCTCCATAAGGCTATGCATGCAATTTATTTGACAACTAGCTATACCCGGCCACGTGATGCTGTGGCCCAGTCTGGTTAAATGGCCAACCAATCTGTGTGTAGATCTACACCTGCACACACAAACACATACGCACAACCACAGTATAATCCCCAACCTACCTACCTACTTTATTTCTCCCTCTCTATCTACCCCTCTATCTACCTACCTACCTACTGTATTTCTTCCTTTCTCCCTCTATCTACCTACCTACCTACCTACCTACCTACTGTGTTTCTCCCTATCTATCTATCCACCTACCTACCTACCTACCTACCTACCTACCGTATTTCTCCCTCTCTATCTATCCCTCTACCTACCTACCTACTGTATTTCTCCCTCTCTATCTATCCCTCTACCTACCTACCTACCTATTGTATTTCTCCCTCTCTATCTATCCATCTACCTACCTACCTACCTACCTACCTATTGCATTTCTCCCTCTCTCTATCCCTCTACTCCCTACCTACCTGCTGTATTTCCCCCTCTCTGTATCCCTCTACCTACCTACCTATCTACCTACCGTATTCTTCCCTCTCCCCCTCTACCTACCTATCTACATATTGTATTTCTCTCTATATACTTGTACCTATCTACCTACCTGCTGTATTCATCCCTCTCGTTTATCCCTCTGCTTACCTAACTACCTACTGTATTTCTTCCTCTCTCTATGTTCCTCTACCTAACTACATATCCCTCCCCTCCCCAGACTGCACCCCCCCCCCACAGTCAACCGCCTCCAGGCCCCCCTCCCTCCCTCCCTTGTGCCTAACGCAGTGGTGGGCAAAGTCATTAGTCTCCCTCCCTCCCTCTCTGTCTTTCTCTGTCATTCTCTCTGTCTGTCTCTCTGTCTCTCTCTCTCTCTCCTTCCTCCCCCATCTCTGTCACTCTGTTTGTGTATGTTTGCCTGTCTATCTTTCTCTCACTCATTCTCTCTGTGTATCTGTCTCTCTCCCCTCCCTTTCTCTCTGTCACTCTGTGTGCCTGTCGATCTCTCATTAATTATCTCTCTGTCTCTCCCTCCCCCTCTGTCTCTCTCTATCTGTGTATGTCAGTCTCTCCCTCCCTTTCTCCTTCTCCCCCAAGCAGCGGAAAGCCCAGCATGTCGGCTGTGGAGGCTATGGCTGCCTCCTCCTGCAGCGAGTGTGCGAGCGTGCTGGCGGGAGCAGCACCTGAGGCTGCAGCTACCTAAGCACCACAGAGGCTGTCCGGGCACCACATGCCCACCTCCCTACCAGCCCCATGTGGCAGGCAGCCCTGGAAAGCGCGCCTCGGTGGCCTCTGCAGGCAGCTGTTGCTGCTGCTGCTGCTGCTGCTCCCGAGCCCTGCAACACGCAGTTCTCGCTGTCCAAGGTCGCCCGGCAGGCACATTGGGCAGGACAGCCGAGCACATCTCCACCAGCTCCCTCCGACGGCCACCAAGGCACACATTCCAGAGCTGTTGGAGGGAGCTGGTGGAGACGTGCCCAGCTGTCATGCCCGATGCGCCTGCCGGGTGACCTCGGACAGCGAGAACTGCAATAGCTGCCTGCAGAGGCCACCGAGGTGCACTTTCCAGGGCTGCCTGCCACGTGGGGCTGGTAGGGAGGTGGGCGTGCAGCGCACTTTCCAGAGCTGCCCACCACACGGGGCTGGGATGCTTCTGATCCTCTGTGTGTGTGTGTGTGTGTGTGTGCGTGTGTGTGTGTGGAAGAGAGTGGCTGCAGGAAGACAGGGAGGCGCATGCATCATGCGTTGCTTTCCACATTGCCCCTGGCAACGTTCCTTTGCATTTTTTGCTGTTACTTGTCCGTGACGTATCAGCCGGGTGGGAAGAGCTACAGGAAGGTAAAAACATTTTCAGTGGGTACATTTTACATGTGTGTACCTTGCACACAATACACGTGTGCTAGGCACAAAATGAGTAGGTATTCTATTATCGGAAGACCTTGGCAACATTGTGTCAAAATTTGAGGCAGATAGGTTCAGCAGTTTTTGAGATTAGCGGCTTCGTACAAACTATTTTACATTTTTATTTATATAGACTAGCTATACCCGGCCACGCGTTGCTGTGGCCCAGTCTGGTTAAGTGGCCAACCAATCTGTGTGTAGATCTACACCTGCACACATACACACAACCACCATATAAGCCCCAACCTACCTACCTACTGTATTTCTCCCTCTCTATCTATCTATCCGTCTACCTACCTACCTACTGTATTTCCCCCTCTTTCTCTATTCCTCTACCTACCTACCGACCTACTGTATTTATCGCTATCTATCTATACATCTACCTACCTACCTACCTACCTATGGTATTTCTCCCTCTCTGTCTATCTCTCTACTTACCTACCTATTGTATTTCTTGCTTTCTCCCTCTACCTACCTACCTACCTACCTACCTACCTACCTACCTACCTACTGTATTTCTCCCTCTCTATCTATCCCCCTATCTACCTACCTGCCTACCTACTATATTTCTCCCTCTCTGTCTATCCCTCTACCTAAATACCTACTGTATTTCTCCCTCTCTATCTATCCCTCTACCTACCCACCTACTGTATTTCTTTCTTTCTACCTCTATCTACCTACCTACCTACCTACTGTATTTCCCCCTCTCTATCCCTCTACCTACCTACTGTATTTCTCCCTCTTTCTCTATTCCTCTACCTACCTACCTACCGTATTTCTCGCTATCTATCTATACAACTACCTGCCTACCTACCTACGGTATTTCTCCCTCTCTGTCTATCCCTCTACTTACCTACCTATTGTATTTCTTGCTTTCTCCTCTACCTACCTACCTACCTACCTACCTACCTACCTACCTACCTACCTACCTAATTTCTTCCATTCTCCCTCTACCTACCTACCTACCTACCTACCTACCTACCTACCTACCTACCTACTGTGTTTCTTTCTTTCATTCTTTCTTTCTTTCTTCCTTCCTTCCTTTTTCTTTCTTTCTTTCTTTCTTTCTTTCTTTGTATCTATCTATCTATCTATCTATCATCTATCTATCTATCTATATCTATCTATCTATCTATCTATCTATCTATCTATCTATCTATCTATCATCTACCTACCTACCTACCTACCTACCTACCTACCTTATCTCTCCCTCTCTATATATCCCTTAGGGGTCATCTAGTCCAACTCCCTGCCTAGGCAGGAAGCCCTATACCCATGATGGGGAACCTATGGCACGGGTGCCACAGGTGGCACATGGAACCATTTCTTAGGCCACACGAGGCATTGCCCTGTCAGCTTCCATGTGTATGTGTGCCCTGGACAGCTGATTTAGGCCTTCTTTTGAGGATGTTTTTTGCCCTCTGGAGGTGGGGGAAGGCTGTTTTCACCCTCCCCAGGCTCCTATAAAGCCTCTGGAGCCTGGGGATGACATAAAAAGCATGCCTAATGCAGGGGGTCATGCACATAGCATTATGGATGTGGCACACCTGTGCACATCACCCCTGCACTCCCCCTGCTTTTGGCACGCGAGCCAAAAAAGGTTAGCCATCACTGCTCTATACCATTTCAGACAAATGGCTATCCAACATCTTCTTGAAGACTTCCAGTGTTGGGGCATTCACAACTTCTGGAGGCAAGCTGTTCCACTGATTAATTGTTCTAACTGTCAGGAAATTTCTCCTCAGTTCTAAGTTGCTTCCCTCCTTGATTAGTTTCCACCCATTGCTTCTTGTTCTGCCCTCAGGTGCTTTGGAGAATAGTTTGACTCCCTCTTCTTTATGGCAACCCTCTCTCTCTATTCCCCTATCTACCTACCTACTGTAATACAATAATACAATAGCAGAGTTGGAAGGGACCTTGGAGGTCATCTAGTCCAACCCCGCTGCTCAAGCAGGAGACCCTATACCGTGTCAGACAAATGGTTTTCCAGTCTCTTCTTAAAAACACATCCAGTGTTGGGGCATCCATAACTTCTGGTGGCAAGATGTTCCACTGGTTAATAGTTCTCACTGCCAGGAAATTTCCCCTCAGTTCTAAGCTGCTCCTCTCCTTGATTAGTTTCCACCCATTGCTTCTTGTTCTGCCATCAGGTGTTTTGGAGAGTTGGAAGGGACCTTGGAGGTCATCTAGTTCAACCCCGCTGCTCAAGCAGGAGACCCTATACCGTGTCAGACAAATGGTTTTCCAGTCTCTTCTTAAAAACACATCCAGTGTTGGGGCATCCATAACTTCTGGTGGCAAGCTGTTCCACTGGTTAATAGTTCACACTGCCAGGAAATTTCCCCTCAGTTCTAGGTTGCTTCTCTCCTGGATTAGTTTCCACCCATTGCTTCTTGTTCTGCCCTCAGGTGCCTTGGAGAATAGCTTGACTCCCTCTTCTTTGGGGCAACCCCTGAGATATTGGAAGACTGCTATCCTGTCTCCCCTAGTCCCTCTTTTATTAAACTGTATTTGCTGTCAGATGGGTGGTTCTTTGTTACAGTTTGGTTCAGTTCGTATTAAACAGTTTAAAGCAGCTGCCTACCTCAGAGAACAGTCTTGGGCAGTATTTCTTTCCCCCCTCTCTCTATGGGCCACCTGGGAGTTTGCTATCCTCTGTGCCTTTTTGGCCCTAAGAGGCCTCCGTATGACAGTTGAAAAGCAGTTTAATGGGCGTGGCTATAGGGAAGTGAAAACACATTTCAGTGCGTACCTTTTATTTGTGTGTAACGTGCACACGACACACATGTGCTAGGCACAAAATGAGTAGCTATTCTATTATCGGAAGTCTTTGGCTACATTGTGTGAAAGTTTGGTGTAAAACCAGTAGTTTTTGAGATTAGTGGATTCGTACAAACTATTTTACATTTTTATTTATATAGATAAAACAACCTGTTTTTGTGAAAAATTGGCCTTTTTTGCTCTTTTTGCCCCCCCCCCCAGGAGCACTCTGCAAGCCCCCCCCCCAGGCTACTCACGCCTTTTATTTGAAAAAAAATGGGCCATTTTGGGGAGGTTTGCACAGTGCAAAAAGGGTTTATTTTTCCTTTTGGAATAACTGATTGATGAGAATTATGTGGATCAAATGCTATGCCAGCAGAAACAAAGTTAGGTGCTGCAGGTTGTCAGCAATTTCCTTCTCCAGCACATAGATAATTACACCTGGAAACATCTACTATCTACCTACTCTCTCTCCCTACCTACCTACTTTTTTTCTCTCTCTCTCTATCCCTCTACCTACCTACCTACCTGCCTACTCTCTCTCTCCCTGCCTACCTACTGTATTTCTCCTCCCTCTCTCTCTATCCCTCTATCTACTTACCTACCTACCTACATACCTACCTAATGTCTTTCTTTTCTCTCTCTCTCCCTTTATCTACCTACCTACCTACTCTCTCTCACTACCTATCAACTGTATTTATTGCTCTCTGTACCTCTATCTACCTACCTACTCTCTCTCTCTCTCCCTCAATCTACCTACCTACCTACTCTCTCCCTGCCTACCTACTGTATTTCTCTCTCTCTATCCCTCTACCTACCTACCTTTTCTCTCTCTCCCTACCTGCCTACTGTATTTCTCTCTATCTTTCTCTATCCCTCTACCTACCTACCTACCTACCTACCTACCTACTGTCTCTCCCTACCTACCTACTATATTTCTCTCTCTCTATCCCTCTACCTACCTACCTTTTCTCTCTCTCCCTACCTGCCTACTGTATTTCTCTCTCTCCCTCTCTCTCCCTCTATTTACCCACCTAGGTTTTTTTAAATTTGCCTCTTCAAAATCTTGGTGTGTCTTATACTTTGGTGCGTCTTATACTCCAAAAAATATGGTAGTTCTTAGTAGGTAGCTATATAGCTTAATAATTATTTTTTCTTCCATTCCCATAAATATCTTATCCAACTCCAAACTTCCTAAGTTAAAACTGTATTCCTTTTTATCTTTTTTACATTTTGATTGTATTTGCAATTGTGAAAACCATCCTATATTAATCCCTTGTTTTTCTAATTCTTGTTTTTCTTTTAGTTCCCCCCTTTCTGTTAAAAGTATCTTTGTGTCTAATGATATTTTCCATACTACTAATATTTGGATGTGTCAATTCCATTGTTGAAAGCCACATTGGTATTTCTAAATAGTGTTTCCCTTTCACTCTTTCCCATATTGTTAACAATCCATTCCTTACATAATGTCTTTGAAAATAGCCATGTGCCTTGCTTTTATCATTCCTCAAAAAAGCACGCCAGCCTAGTTGCAAATCATGGCCTTCCAGTGTCAACAATCTTGTATTACTCAGTAAGATCCAGTCTTTCATCCAAACTAATCCCGCTGCTTGATAATACAATTCCCAGTTTGGTAATCCAAATCCACCTAAAACTCTTGCATCTTGCAACATTTTTATATTAATTCTTGCTTTTTTCCCCTGCCATATATATTTCTCCACTATTTTATTCATGTTTTCAAAGTATTTTTCTCTAATTTTATCTATATTGTTTGGGATAAGTATAGAAGTCTTGGTAGTATATTCATCTTTACTACTGCTGTTCTTTCCATCAATGATAATTGTAGGTTTCTCCATTTTTCTAGATCTATTTCTATTTTTTTTCTCACCTTATAAAAGTTATCCTCCTTTAGTGTTACACACCTTGATGTCAATTGAATACCCAAATATTTCACTTTTTTCACCACCTGTATGTCCAGTTTCCCCATCAACTCTCTTTTCTGTTTTTCTGTCATATTTTTCACCAGAATTTGTGTTTTGTCTTTATTAATTTTCAAGCCCACCACTTCTCCATATTCTTATATTATTTCAACTAGTTTTGGCCCTGTTTCTATTGGATCTTCCATAATAAACACCAAATCATCTGTGAATGCTTGTAATTTATATTCTTCTTTTGTGACCCTCATCCCTTTTATCTCTTTGTTTTGTTGTATTTCTCTATTCAAAATCCCTAGTGTTAGGATAAATAATAATGGCGATAATGGACATCCTTGTCTAGTTCCCTTCGTGATCTCTATCTTTCCTGTCATCTCACCATTTACCATTACCTTTGCCAATTGGCTATTGTACATTGTTTTGATCATATTTATGAATCCCTCGCCAAATCCCATTATTTGAAATTGCATTATCATAAATTGCCAGTTCACATTATCAAAGGCCTTTTGTGTGTTCAAAAATAATAATGCCATTTGCTTCTCTGGGTGGGTTTCATAGTACTCTAGCATATTCAATACAGTTCACATATTGCCTCTGATCTTTCTCTTAGGGAGAAATCAATTTTGGTCTATGTGTATAGGTTCATTTAAAAGTCTCTTCATTCTTTCTGCCATTATTGATGCAAAGATTTTATAATCCACATTTAGTAGTGAAATAGGTCTATAGTTTTTACTTATTATAGATCTGACTCTTCTTTGGGTATAAGCATTATATATGCCTCCATCCATGCTTCTGGTATCTTTGCCTCCCTTAGTAAGTCATTAAATAGTTCCAACATTACATTGCTTAATACTCCTTGTAGTGTTTGGTACAGTTCTGCTTGGTAATCCAACTGGTCCTGGTGTTTTCCCCTTTTGCCTTTTGATGCCTTCTATTACCTCCATCATTGTAATTCTTTCTTCTAATGCCTTCTTAAATTTTTCTGGGATTTTAGTTATTCTAGTTTTCTCTAAGAATTGTCTTATTTTCCCTTCTGGAACCCTCTCATGTTGATATAGCTTGTTGTAATAGTTCTCAATTATTATTTTCTTTTCTCCATTTGAATGTTGTAGATTCCTTTCTTCATCCACCAATTGGCTTATCAGCTTTTTTTCCCCTCTGTCCTTTTTCAACCTGTAAGCCAGCCAACATCCTGGTTTACTTGCATTTTCAAAAACGTTTTGTTTCACCAATTTCATTTTGTTTGCCAGCTCCTCATTTTCTATCAAGTTCAGTTTATGTCTTTGCAGTTCCAACATATTTTTTTAATTTTTTTTATTTTGTAGATTTTCTGCAGCTCCATCTCCAAACATTTATATTCTAATTCCAACTTCTTTGGAGGTTGTCTCTTCTGTCTGTGCTTTTTCCCTACGTATGTCATTGTGAGGCCTCTGATATATGCTTTACAAGTGTCCCAAACATTCTGTAATGATGTACCTTCCTTTCTGTTTTCCTGGAAGAAATACGTCAGATCTTTTCCCTAGACTGTGTCAGCGGGCGACGCCCAGGGGAAGGGCCTTCTCTGTGGCGGGCCCAGCCCTCTGGAACGACCTCCCCACGACATTAGAACAACTACGGATCTCCGCTCCTTCCGTCAAAAACTGAAAACACACTTTTTCTGCTTGGCCGGCCTTGGTTAGTCTCTACCTCTGGGATGTTTAGGGAATTTAGTTTTAATGGGGTTTTTAGCGCAGGGACGATCAATTTAATCTGCTTTTATCTATTGTATTTATTGTTTGTATATATTTTATATGTTTTAATTTCCCTGTGCACCGCTCCGAGTCCCCTTGGGGAGAGGATTAGGTATACAAAATTAAATATTATTATTATTATTATTATTATTATTATTATTATTATTATTATTATTATTATTATTATTATTATTATTATTATTATTATTATTATTATTATTATTATTATTATTATTATTATTATTATTATTATTATTATAATATATTGCTGGAAACTTTTTTCATTTAATATTCTTGCATTTAAAGTCCATCTCCTCTTTTTCTTCTGTCCCTTCCAAGTCATTGTTATTGGATTATTATCAGCCCACGTGTTTAGGTCTATGTCTATCTTGAATGTTTTGAGTATTAACTCTGTTGACATCCATATCATATCTATTCTTGACCAAGATAAGTGTCTGAATAGAAAGTATATTGTTTTTCTTCTGGATGTCTTATTCTGCAAACATCTTGCAAAAACATCATGAAAAATGTTTTGGGTAGGGTTTTCCTTGGCTTCTTGTTCATCTTTCTGGGTGTATGGTCTATTCCATTATTTAAAATTGTATTAAAGTCTCCTAGCATACGTATATCTTCATATTCATACTGTGTTAGCCCCATAAATTCTACTTGTTTATCATTTGGAGCATATATTGCCACTAATAATATCTTTCTCAAATTCATCATTAACCCTACCATCAGTATTCTCCCCTTCCCATCTTCAAAACTTATAGTTCATTGAATTGTCTTTCTACTGTATAGTGCTATTCCCTTTTTACTTTGGTCAGCCAGAGTTGTGTATAAATTACCTAGTTTTACCTATTCCAAAAATTTCCTGTGTTTCTTTCTAATACACACTTCCTGTAAGCATATACATTCTTTTTCTTGCTAAGTTTAGTCCATTTATATTTATTGAGATTACTTTTATTCCTTCTTCCATGTTGTTGGTTTATAGGTTTACTTGATCTAGTTGTTCTTAGCTCCCTCTGCTCCTTTGTCTCTTTGGCCTTCATTCCTTCTCTTAGGACTTTCTTTTCCTATTCTTTCTCCATCTTCCCTTGATCTTTCCCCTTAGTTTCCTGGCATTGGGCTCCTCCCTCTTCTCTTACCAGCATTCTTTCCTGTGTTGCTATATGTTGTTCATAAAATAATTCTGCTTTCTCTAGTGTATCTAATCTGTGCCTTTGTTCTTGGCAGTTTACCAAAATCCCTTCTGGAACCAGACATCTAAAACTCACCCCTTTCTTAATCAGACTCTTAGTCAGGAAGTGGTATTCTTTTCTTATTTCTCTGACCTACCTTGGAATTTGCTTCAATGCCACTATCTCTCTAGACTTGTATTTAATTGTGGTACTTCTTGTTGCTTGCAATATTTTGTTTTTTAGAGTTTTTAAAATAAATCTTACATGTACCTCTCTGGGCAGGTTGTTTCTCATTGCATATCTTGTATATACTCTAAATGTCTCATCCATTCCACCTAAAATACATTCCTTACTCATTTCTGTGACCCCTGAAATAATTTCTGCAATCTTCTCTGCTAAATTCTCTCCCTTCTCCTCTTCAATGTTCTGAAATCTTAGGTATAATTCAGATTGTTCCATTTCTCAGAATATGGTGGATTCATCTTGCTTTCTATCAATTGTTAGCAATCTATAATCCATCACCTCCACTTTTTTCTCTGTTATTTCTACTCTTTTTTCCATCTTCTACAGTCTGTTTGTTTTTCCCCATCATTTCCTTGACTTCTTTCAATTTATCTTCCTCTTTGCCCACTTTCTCTTCTACTTTGTTTACTTGCTCCTTAATTATTATTATTATTATTATTATTATTATTATTATTATTATTATTATTATTATTATTATTATTATTTAATTTATATAACCGCACCCTCTCCCCGAAGGGACCCGGGGCGGTGCACAGGAAGTTAAAACAAACAGTACAAAATATAAATAATTAAAATCGAATTAAATAGGTTATCCCTGTGCTAAAATTTAGAAAGTTAAAACATAATCCATTTAAAAACCCAATTAAAACAATTTATAATACAGACTGAAGGCTAGGTAAATAACTTAGGCCAAACCGGCCTGATGGAACAAAAGTGTCTTTAATTTCTGGCGGAAGATGCAGAGGTCTGTGGTTGTTCTGAGGTCGGGGGGTAGGTCATTCCAGAGGGTTGGGCCCACCACAGAGAAGGCCCTTCCCCTGGGCATCGCCCGCTGGCATTGCCTGGTGGACGGCACCCAGAGAAGTCCCTCTCTGTGGGAGCGAATCGGCCGCAGGGATGTATGAGGTAGGATGCGGTCTCGCAGGTAGCTTGGTCCCGTGCCATGGAGCGCTTTAAAGATGGTAATCAACACCTTGAAGCGCACCCGAAAGACCACAGGTAACCAGTGCAGCTCGCGCAGGAGCGGTGTTACATGGGAATATCTAGACGTTCCCAAGATCGCCCACGCGGCCGCATTTTGGACCAGCTGCAGTCTTCGGGTGCACGCCAAGGGGAGCCCCATGTAGAGAGCATTACAGTAGTCTAGCCGGGATGTCACAAGTGCATGAGTGACTGCGAAGGGCATCCCGGTCCAATAAGAGACGCAACTGCTGCACCAGGCGTACCTGGTGGAAAGCCCCCCTGGCCACGGCTGTCACGTGATCTTGCATAGACAGCCGGGTATCCAGGAGGACACCTAGGTTGCGTGCCCGATCCACGGGGGCTAGATGTTCACCCCCTATGGCCAGTGATGGAATCAACTGGTTAAACCGGGACGCCGGAAACCACAGCCACTCGGTCTTGGACGGGTTGAGTTTGAGTCTGTTGCTTCCCATCCAGATCCTTACGGCTTCCAGACATCGGGACATCACTTCACTTCAAGATCCTTAAGATCCATGTGTATGGCTTGCAGCATACTTTTTAACTTCAAGGTAGCTTTATCTTGTTGCATTGGTGCGCCTGTTACTTTCTGTGTCACTGAACCAGGCAGTGTAGATGTTGCAAACGCATATGATGTTATTTTCTTCATCTTAGCATTTGGTTCTGACATTGTTGTGTTTGAGTTATAGTCAGATTTTATAATCCAAAGAGTAAATTAGTAGATTAATTGTAATCTTGAAGCTGTCCACAGCAGCTCAAAAACCAGCTTCCAATAAACCAACCCCTGTTCTTGGACCCAGTCTTCAGGTTTTTGCTATCTTAATCCATTTGTTTTATAATGCCAATGTGTAGTAAAACAAGAGGGGGTGGGGAAGCAAGGAAACAACAGAAAAGGGATTGGTAAAAAAGAAAAAAAGCATGTACCCCAACAAAAGAGAAAAAAAGCCACAAAATTAATTCCACAATGGTAATCCACACTTCATTGCAAAAGGGAGGGTGGGGGAGAGATGAGGAAAAAAGGGAAGAAAAGATTAAAATGTGGGTAAGTAAAGAGGACCCAAAGTAGACAAGTGAACAGAAGGGGAAAGAAAAAAGAACCTTTAGTATAAATTGTCTGGATTATCCAAGTTCTTCCAATAATAAAGGGGGGTGGGGTGGGAACGCACTATCAAAAAGATATTCTCAGCATCCCTTTATATAATGTAGCAAAATAGTACAACATTGTGTTTACACAGCTAGTCTTAATTTCTTTCTTCTAGAGTGACTTCATCATCAGTTTAGTATTATCAACAAAAAGTCAAGGTCAATTCTTCTAAGCCAGCTTCCTTTTTTTTCAGTCAACTTTATTCAGCCAACTTTTATTTACCACTAGATGGCAATGTAATTCATCATATTTATCTTTTAAATTCATAGCTCAAGTTATGAGAAAGTCCAAATAGAGAGAGTAAAAGTCAAAATTCCAATTTGCTTTCTAGCCCTTAAACAGTTAAACAGTTCTCAAGATCTATCATTCCTTTTATTCTGCTAATGGCTCCACCTGTCTGTTCGCTGCTAGCCCAAGGATGGGAGAGCTTTCTAGCCTCTGCTCCCTTCGCCTCTCCTGCTGCTTTTTCTTTAAAAAGTTTTCAACCAGAGGTTAAGGTTAATTACAGGAATGTTGTACTTCAAGCAATCTTATTATCTCACCCAGATGGTCACTTCGTTGATTTTCCAAGCTTGTTGCAGTCACTCAGCTGCCTTCCTTGTTATAGGTCTGGAGGCAATTGCAATTTGTGTGTGTGAATGAAAAAGATTGCATGATTTCCCATTCCATGTTAACTCTTGCAAAGGATGTTTGTATCTCTCTTTGTTCTTTGATGTTTTGTGTGTAATGTGAGGCTGAGGCCTATCTGATCCCTGTGTGTTTTTCTGGGTTTATTTTCAAAATAAAAAGTCTTTTTCAAGAAGAGTTTGATTCTTGGTAACTTTATGAACATGCTCATGTCATGTAGTATACTGGGCAGTAACGTTGAAGTGAGTTGCCATCCTGAAAAGTTTTTATAACTTCCTAATTTAGCCTCCATCACTGAAGGGTTCCCTGGTAATCCCCCATTTTAAGTACTAACCAGGCCTGTCACAATTTAGTTTCTGACCCCATACAAGGTCAGCCTGATGCTGCCATCTGTTGAAATAATACATAAATGAAGAAACCCTTTAACTGATCTTCAGAAGAAAATACAAATATACTATTGCAATTTATTTCTTTTTCTCATCCATTAAAGTATTGACTGTGGAGATGGGCAGGTCTGGGGAGCTGTATGCACAAAATATTTTTCTTGTTCCTCTTACCTCTTTTCTCTTTTCTCAAGATGGGAACAAAAAGATAATGAAGAATTGATTAGTACTTGAATGGAAGAATCATCATGCCCTTAAAGGCCTCCAAAATTGCTGAAAGGAAGCAATAGCAAACTCCTTTCATATTATCATGAAGAAAACTGTATAAACGTATGGTCATCATCATCACCTTGCTATTTCTTTAGGAATATCATGGCAAGTGACATTTTTATATATAAAAAGAAAATCATGACTAAATCATTGAATAGTCTTCCTTAATATTACTCAATGATTTGTTTGCTTCATATACATGAGAAAAGTTTTCCATTATTACTAAATAAAAATAGCCTTAAAAAACATAAAAGTCATTCGTTGATAAATGAGTCCACTATGCAAAAAAGAACAATGATGCAGAACAAGTAAACTTGCTAGGCTTAAAGCCTAACAAGTTTACAAAAGTATACAAACTTTTATATGAAATAACAGTTACCTTGCTGAGTGTTAATCATTATTTTATTATGACAAGAATACCTACTTCAGTGTACCCCTAGATATGTGGAATGTCAAAATGAGTACATATAGCTTTGAGCTTCTATAATGCATGGTGCACCATGTGTAAGTGGCCATTGACAATTTATTATATAAATTATATGAAATGTTGAAGCAACTGCCATTTTCTTCTGAATTCTTCTTTACTTAGTGCATGACTTTTGAACATTCCTGAGTATAGTAAAGTTTTTGTCTGGGGAAAAATAATAAGATACATTGTGATTAGCCCAAAGGTCTGACATTTGGTACACCATTTATATTCATATACTAGCTATACCCGGCCACGCGTTGCTGTGGCCCAGTCTGGTTAAATGGCCAACCAATCTGTGTGTAGATCTACACCTGCACACATATACACCACCATCATATAAGGCCCAACCTACCTACCTACTGTATTTCTCCCTCTCTATCTATCTATCCCTCTACCTACCTACCTACCTACCTACTGTATTTCTTTCTTTCTCCCTCTGCCTACCTACCTACCTACTATATTTCCCCCTCTTTCTCTATTCCTCTACCTACCTACCTACTACTGTATTTCTCGCTATCTATCTATACACCTACCTACCTACCTACCTACCTACCTACCTACCTACCTACCTACCTATGCTATTTCTCCCTCTCTGTCTATCCCTCTACTTACCTACCTATTGTATTTCTTGCTTTCTCCCTCTATCTACCTACCTACCTACCTACTGTATTTCTCCCTCTCTATCTATCCCCCTATCTACCTACCTGCCTACCTACTATATTTCTCCCTCTCTGTCTATCCCTCTACCTACCTACCTACTGTATTTCTCCCTCTCTATCTATCCCTCTACCTACCTACCTACTTACTGTATTTCTTTCTTTCTACCTCTATCTACCTACCTACCTACTGTATTTCCCCCTCTCTATCCCTCTACCTACCTACTGTATTTCTCCCTCTTTCTCTATTCCTCTACCTACCTACCTACCGTATTTCTCGCTATCTATCTATACACCTACCTACCGTATTTCTCCCTCTCTGTCTATCCCTCTACTTACCTACCTATTGTATTTCTTGCTTTCTCCCTCTACCTACCTACGTACCTACCTACCTACTGTGTTTCTTCCTTCCTTCCTTCCTTCCTTCCTTCCTTCCTTCTTTCTTTCTTTCTTTCTTTCTTTCTTTGTATCTATCTATCTATCTATCTATCTATCTATCTATCCATCCACCTACCTACCTACCTACCTACCTAACTACCTACCTACCTACCTACCTACCTACCTTATTTCTCCCTCTCTATCTATCCCTTGGGGGCCATCTAGTCCAACTCCCTGCCTAGGCAGGAAGCCCTATACCCATGATGGCGAACCTATGGCACGGGTGCCACAGGTGGCACACGGAACCATTTCTTAGGCCACGCAAGGCATTGCCCTGTCAGCTTCAGTGTGTATGTGTGCCCTGGACAGCTGATTTAGGCCTTCTTTTGAGGCTGTTTTATGCCCTCTGGAGGTGGGGATGATGTAAAAAGCATGCCTAATGCAGGGGGTCATGCACATAGCATTATGGATGTGACACACCTGTGCACATCACCCCAGCACTCCCCCTGCTTTTGGCATGTGAGCCAAAAAAGGTTAGCCATCACTGCCCTATATCATTTCAGACAAATGGCTATCCAACATCTTCTTGAAGACTTCCAGTGTTGGGGCATTCACAACTTCTGGAGGCAAGCTATTCCACTGATTAATTGTTCTAACTGTCAGGAAATTTCTCCTCAGTTCTAAGTTGCTTCTTTCCTTGATTAGTTTCCACCCATTGTTTCTTGTTCTGCCCTCAGGTGCTTTGGAGAATAGCTTGACTCCCTCTTCTTTGTGGCAACCTCTGAGATATTGGAAGACTGCTATCCTGTCTCCCCATCCCTCTTTTATTAAACTGTATTTCTCCCTGTCTCTCTATTCCCCTATCTACCTACCTACTGTAACACAATAATACAATAACAGAGTTGGAAGGAACCTTGGAGGTCATCTAGTCCAACCCCGCTGCTCAAGCAGGAGACCCTATACCGTGTCAGACAAATGGTTTTCCAGTCTCTTCTTAAAAACACATCCAGTGTTGGAGCATCCATAACTTCTGGTGGCAAGCTGTTCCGCTGGTTAATAGTTCTCACTGCCAGGAAATTTCCCCTCAGTTCTAGGTTGTTTCTCTCCTGGATTAGTTTCCACCCATTGCTTCTTCTTCTGCCATCAGGTGTTTTGGAGAGTTGGAAGGGAGCTTGGAGGTCATCTAGTCCAACCCCGCTGCTCAAGCAGGAGACCCTATACCGTGTCAGACAAATGGTTTTCCAGTCTCTTCTTAAAAACACATCCAGTGTTGGGGCATCCATAACTTCTGGTGGCAAGCTGTTCCACTGGTTAATAGTTCTCACTGCCAGGAAATTTTCCCTCAGTTCTAAGTTGCTTCTCTCCTTGATTAGTTTCCACCCATTGCTTCTTGTTCTGCCCTCAGGTGCTTTAGAGAGGTTGAAGGGACCTTGGAGGTCATCTAGTCCAACCTCGCTGCTCAAGCAGGAGACCCTATACCGTGTCAGACAAATGGTTTTCCAGTCTCTTCTTAAAAACACATCCAGTGTTGGGGCATCCATAACTTCTGGTGGCAAGCTATTCCACTGGTTAATAGTTCTCACTGCCAGGAAATTTCCCCTCAGTTCTAAGTTGCTTCTCTCCTTGATTAGTTTCCACCCATTGCTTCTTGTTCTGCCATCAGGTGCTTTGGAGAGGTGGAAGATACCTTGGAGGTCATCTAGTCCAACCTCGCTGCTCAAGCAGGAGATCCTATACCGTGTCAGACAAATGGTTTTCCAGTCTCTTCTTAAAAACACATCCAGTGTTGGGGAATCCATAACTTCTGGTGGCAAGCTATTCCACTGGTTAATAGTTCTCACTGCCAGGAAATTTCCCCTCAGTACTAAGTTGCTTCTCTCCTTGATTAGTTTCCACCCATTGCTTCTTGTTCTACCATCAGGTGCTTTGGAGAGGTGGAAGGGACCTTGGAGGTCATCTAGTCCAACCTCGCTGCTCAAGCAGGAGATCCTATACCGTGTCAGACAAATGGTTTTCCAGTCTCTTCTTAAAAACACATCCAGTGTTGGGGCATCCATAACTTCTGGTGGCAAGCTATTCCACTGGTTAATAGTTCTCACTGTCAGGAAATTTCCCCTCAGTTCTAAGTTGCTTCTCTCCTTGATTAGTTTCCACCCATTGCTTCTTGTTCTGCCATCAGGTGCCTTGGTGAATAGCTTGACTCCCTCTTCTTTGGGGCAACCCCTGAGATATTGGAAGGCTGCTATCATGTCTTCCCTAGTCCCTCTTTTATTAAACTGTATTTGCTGTCAGATGGGTGGTTCTTTGTTACAGTTTGGTTCAGTTCGTATTAAACAGTTTAAAGCAGCTGCCTGCCTCTGTGTTTTTACCTCAGAGAACAGACGTGAGCAGTATTTCTCTTTTCCCCCCCTCTCTCTATGGGCCACCTGGGAGTTTGCTATCCCAGTGCCTTTTTGGCCCCAAGAGGCCTCCATTCCGACCCTGACAGTTGAAAAGCAGTTTGATGGGCGTGGCTACAGGGAAGTGAAAACACATTTCAGTGCGTATTTTTTATTTGTGTGTAACCTACACACAACACACATGTGCTAGGCACAAAATGAGTAGCTATTCTATTATCGGAAGTCCTTGGCTACATTGTGTGAAAGTTTGGTGTAAATCGGTCCAGTAGTTTTTGAGATTAGTGGATTCGTACAAACTATTTTACATTTTTATTTATATAGATTAATGGAACAACAGCAGAGGAATAAGCAGTCAAGAAATATGCCACAAACTATTACTTGGCAGGGTAGCCATGAAGACTCTGGAAAATATATTCAGATGCCATGATTGTGCAACCTATGGCTTTGTCTGTGGCTGGAAGCAAAAGATAGACTCTCAAGAAGCAAGATAGGAAATGTATTGACACTTTCACATTTTAGGGTTGGGGTAGAATCCTGAATATGTAACGGATATCCAATGAAACAAACTGATGGATCATTGAACAAATCTATATAAATAAAAATGTAAAATAGTTTGTGCAAAGCCACTAATCTCAGAAAGTACTGCACCGATCGACACCAAATTTTCACACAATGTTCCCAAGGACTTCCGATGCAATCATATGTACAATTTTGTGTAGCTGGCACACATGTGTCATGTGCAAGCAGCACAAACGTAAAAGGTACGCACTTCTCAGGTTTTCACCTCCCTGTAGCTCCTCCAATCTGGCTGCTTCTTATGATGTGTCACGCAAAGGCCTCTCACATTTCCAACAGTCATTTCCTCAGCAACCAAATAAGCCTCCAATGTTGCCACACTGCATGGAGGCTGTATGGATGCCTACTAGGCCCAAAACTATGCATGGGGGGTGGCACACTTCCAAGTGGCCCATTTTTGGTGCCAGGAGGCTGCATGGTAGGTAGGTAGAGGGATAGAGGGGGGGGGAATACAGTAGGTAGGTAGGTAGGTAGGTAGGTAGGTAGGTAGGTAGGTAGGTGGGTGGATAAAGAGAGAGAGGGGGGGAAATACAGTAGGTAGGTAGAGAGATAAAGAGGGGGGGGAAATACAGTATGTATGTATGTATGTCTGTATGTATGTATGTATGTGGGTAGGTAGGTAGGTAGGCAGGTAGAGGGATAAAGAGAGAGAGGGGGGAATACAGTAGGTAGGTATAGGGATAGAGAAAGATAGGGAAAATACGGTAGGTAGGTAGGTAGGTAAGTGGCTAAAGAGAGAGAGAGAGAGAGGAAAAATACAGTAGGTAGGTAGGTAGGTAGGTAGGTAGGTAGGTAGGTAAGTAGGTAGGTAGGTAGGTAGGTAGGTAGGTAGGTTGGGGGTTATACGGTGGTTGTGTGTACATGTTTGTGTGTGCAGGTGTACATCTACACACAGATTGGTTGGCCATTTAACCAGACTGGGCCACAGCAACGCGTGGCCAGATACAGCTAATCAATGAATAAAAGTTTTCAGTCAAACCAGAAATGACCTAGCTGGCCCTTTCATGATGGATACTGCATGGTAAGAGTTTCTTTTTTCTCTTACCAACAATTACTGATTTCACTGCTAAAGCTGGATCATTGGCAGTGCTGTTCCCTGGTTTTGAATGGGACTACCCAGGAAATACCCAAGATAACTTTTGGAGCAAACATGGACCCAATGAGCGGGGGGGGGGGGGGGGGTTGAAGATTCCAATTCTCTCTAGAAATGGTTGAAAAGTCATTGTGGGTATTCATCTTCCTGTGAAGCAGTTTTGTTTTCTAACAAGCAGGCATTTTAACTTTCACTTTTCAATTTCATGGTTTTAATTTGCTTATTGTGTTAAAGGTTGATTAATGGTTGGGTGCTGGTTTATTTCAATCATTTGCTGAACTCCTGATTGTTCTCTTTTTTACTTTTGATATATGTTGTTCTGGATAACCATTGTCTCTTCCGTATGGGAAGCATAGTAACATTCAGGATGATGGTGAAGAGTTTTCAGATTCTCACTACTAGATTCTGTATTTTTTGAATTTGCAAAACACTTGGAGTTTTTTTCCATTGAACTTTTTTTGTAATCTTGGATTAAAATATAGAGGCAAACATACTTTTTTGTTCTTTGTTCCCTGGCAAAGTTTCATAGTTTAAGATGGCTAAATGGTGTCAGAAGTATAAGGAAGGAGGATGGGGAGATGTGTTATTCTTAAAATAATGTCAAAATCTGAAGCTTTATCTTTGGATGTGCATGATCCAGTCCTAGATCAAAGTATCATGGATCATGGATGGAGAATGAGCAAAGTGGGATTCATTTGCCATTCCAATTTTACCCGTTGTTCTGAAGTTTAAGCCTACATACTCTTTAATCTTATGGCCTTAATTGTAAGGGAAAGAGACAGATTCCAGACCTCTACAAAGTCTGCGGGAGACTAGACTAGATTTGTTAGTTAATTAGCAGTTACTTTTGCTTGCATTTTGATCGGAAGATAGACCTACTTTGGAGACTGAATTTACTGTATTTAATTAAATGACAATTGACTAGAGATGCTATTAAGAAACAAATATGGATATTTGACAAAAGACAATTTGTTTATAACTTTTGGGATGATTTGGGATACATAAGATGCTGTGATAAATTTTCTACAAATGTATTTCATTAACAGTATGCTAACAGAGTTTTGAAACTTTAATTTTGTTTTGTTTTACTAATATTGTTTTTCTTGTTAACTACTTGGTCAGTAATATAACATATAGAAAACAGGTCAATAAGTTGCAAATAGATTTAGTACCGTATTTTTTGGAGTATAAGAGGCACCTTTTTTCCTCTAAAAAGAGGATGAAAATCTGGGTGCGTCTTATACATTGAATTCAGCATTTTTTTGCCTCCTGAAACCCTGCCCCTTCACCAAAATGGCCATACGCATACCCTTATGGAGACTTCCAGAGAGCTCCTGGGGGCTGTGGAGGGCAGAAATAAGCAAAAAACAGGGCGATTTTGTCCCCCCAGCCCAAAGCAGCACTCTATAAGCCTCCATAAGACTATGCATGCTATTTTTTTTACCAAAAAATGGCCCATTTCCACGAAAAAAACTGGCTGTTTTTCCTCATTTTGGCCCCCCCTCCAGGAGCATTCTGCAAGCCCCCCAAGGCTATTAATGCCTTTTATTTGAAAAAAACGGGCCCATTTTCGTGAAAAACAGGCCATTTGGGGGAGGTTGCAAAAAGGTTTTTTTCCCCCACTTTCGGAAAGCTGTTTAGTTAGAGTGATTGATGAGAATTACATTGGTCAAGTACTGTGCCTGCAGAAACAAAGATTTGTTCCAAAGGTGGTCAGTGATTTCCTTCTCCAGCACATGAGTAAATACACCTGGAAACATCTACCTACCTATTCTCATTCTCTCTCCCTACCTATCTACTGTATTTCTCTCTCTGTGTCCCTCTCTCTATTTCTCTCTCTATATTTCTCTATCCTTCTACCTATCTACCTATCTACACACTCTCTATCTCCCTCTACCTATTTCTCTCTATCTCCCCTCTATCTACCTATCTACCTGCTCACTCTCTCCCCCTACCTATCTCCTGTATTTCTTTCTCTCTCTCTATTTCTCTCTCTCTATCCCTCTACCTAATTATCTATCTACACACACTCTCTCTCCCTACTTACCTACCTACTGAATTTCTCCCTCTCTCTCCCTATCCCTTTATCTACCTACCTACCTAACTACACACTGTCTCCCTACCTACCTACCTACTGTATTTCTCTCTCTCCCCCTCTACCTACCTACCTACCTACCTACCTACCTAGTCTCTCTCTCCCCCTACCTACCTACTGTATTTCTCTCTTTTTCTCTCCCTCTCTATCCCTCTATCTACCTACCTACTTTTTTTAAAAAAAATTGCCTCTTCAAAACCTGGGTGCGTCTTATACTCCGGTGCGTCTTATACTCCAAAAAATATGGTAGCTTAAAATTTGTGGGAGGACTTATTTTACAAGGGGTGGGAACTAATGTAGTAATATATTAATCAGTGTTCAACTAGAGGGAATAATATCTGTATAATATCTTTTTTGATGCACTTTTTAAATGCTTTTTCTGTGTTTTGTGTTGTTGTTTTTTTTGTATTTTCTATTTTAACTTTGTTTGGAATAAAATAAAAACATGTAAAAAATGACCAGGCTAAAAATTTTCTACTTTGTATACATGATATGAAGATCCAGCTCTCTAGAAAAAAGCTCTAATGCTAGGAAATGTGAAAGGAAAAAGAAGAGGACAACCAGCAGCAAGATTTTTTTTTTTAAACCCTCCAGTGATGAAGCACCCACAACTTCTGAAGGCAAGCCATTTCACTTATTAATTGTTCTAACTGTCAGGAAATTTCTCCTTATTTCTAAATTAGTTCCCTCTTTGATCAGTTTCCATCCATTGCTTCTGCCTTCAGGTACTTTGAAGAATAAATTGACACCACCCTGCCCCGCTTCTTTGGAATTCTGCTATCATGAGTAGGCTCAGATACAGTGGCAGTCAGTGTTAGTTGACTATTCCAAAGCTAAGAATAATAGATCATCATTCAGAAAATCTATCAACATGGTCTCTAGGAGTCCAAACTAATCTAATGTCACATAATAAATTACTAATTTAGGAATATTCAATGAAACCAGTTTTGGAATTTAACTTGGATGGGCAAATTAATGCACTTATAAATCTATTAATCATTAAGGCTTTTAGTACAGTCAGCTGAGTAACCTTGCACTTTTATCTCCTTCTCTTTAAAAAAGTCTATTTTGGGATATATCTGGGAAAATAAACATACTTTAATCTGAAATTGCCAAGGACACATCTTTCTAGAATAGATATTTAAAGTGACTTTTTTAAAAAATAAAGGCTCTCAAGACTTTAATTGCTTTCTTTATGGAACTAGTTTAAACCTTCTTTGAATCTCTCAGCCCTTGTAAAGAGTGTTGCCTCATATTACAATTCTGCAGTAAATAATTTACATGCTATTTCTGGCATGAACAAAAATGCAGAGAAAGATAGCAAAAAGACCATCTAGTGTGTTTTCTTTTTGAAGCCCTGCTATTAAAGTATGTTCTTTGCTCAAAGTTTAACAAGCATTAACATGCTACAATTATATATGCTTTATGTATTTACAATAGCAATTTGCTTAAAATATATTTTAAAGAGATAACACATATTTTATTCTGGGCTTTTCAAAACACAGTTTTAGTGGCTTTGAAACAGCTTTGTTCCTGAAATAAAACTATTTTCAGATTGACCATCTGTAGTTCTGTTCCATCCAGCTTTAACTGATAATACTACATACTACCTCTAAAACAGAACCTGGGCCAGGACATCTTTATGTTTTGACAAAAGAGCAGAAAAAGAAATACAATAAATTTTGTATGCTGCTTCTTACATTTCTGTTCCATGCAGGAAGTTGCATGGAAGTGAGTATATAAATGACATTTTAAAAAGCACAAATTTTCCCCCCAACTTTTTCATCTTTATCCAGAAACAAAAGGATGGTGCAAGGAAGCAAACAATAAAAGCATACACTAAGGCTAGATATATTATCCAGGGGCTGCTTTTTCAGAATTTCTTTAACAAAAAGAAAAAACTCTTAGTCTATATTGGTTATGTCAATGGTGGGATTCAAATAATTTAACAAATGGTTCTCTGCCCTAATGACCAGTTGAGTGGTCATGTGACTTGGTGGGGTGGGCAACTTGATTGGTCTCACCCTTAGGAAATTTCTCCTTCGTCTAACTCACAATAAAATAGCACAGTAAAATAGCACTCTTCCAATATTTAGAATAGACTAGAATAACAGAGTTGAAAGGGGTTTTGTAGGTCTTCTAGTGCAACCCCCTGCTTGGGCAGGAAACTCTATACTACTTCAGACTAATGTTATCCAATCTCTGCTTTAAAATTTCCAATGTTGGAGCATTTACAACTTCTGGAGACAAATTGTTCCACTGATTAATTGTTCAGGAAATTTGAGGAGCTCCTACAAAAGTGAGGAGGTCAAACTATTTTCCAAAGCACCAAAAGGCATGAAGATGTGGAGTAACTTCATCACTGGAGGCTTTCACAAAGAGATTGGACTGCCATTTGTCAGAAATGGTATACAGTCTCCGGCAGGGGGTTGAACTAGATGACCTACAAGGTCCCTTCCAACTCTGTTAATCTGTGTGATCTGTAAATTCCTATTGTTTCTGTGCTGACTGTATTCCTGCAGTTTTGTTAAGCATTTGCCTTTTAAATGCAAATGTGTGTGAGGAAAAATCCCAGTTGCTGGGGATTTTCGTCAAATTTGACACAAAGAGAAAGCACCTTCTGTTCTAAGGGTGGTAGGTTGGGCTATAGTTTCTTTTTGCATGAAGAATGAGTTAAGCAGCTTGTCATCGTTTCTCTTTAGTGGGCCAATTGTTTCCTTGATTTTTTTTCATGTTATTTATATGTAGAAATAAACTTTTTTATTATCTTTGACTTTTGTTACAAGTCTTTGTTCATTCTGAGCTTTTGCTTTCCTGACTTCATCTTTCCAGATTCTGGCTATCTGCTGATATTCTGTCTTAGTTATGTGTCTCTCTCCCCATTTCTTTTGTACTTGTCATTTTTGTCATTCAATTTGTCAGAAAGATCTTTATGCAGCCATGCTGGTTTCTTCTTGGATTTCTTGTTTTTCTTTTTCTGTGGTATTGTGCTGAGTAGGCTTTTATGATCATATTTTTTAGAGTTTCCCAAGCTTCTTGAGTTGTTTTCCTCTTTAGGAATTTTCCTCCAAGGAATTGTTAAATGGAAAAAAGTTTCCTCCGTGGGTTCAAATTTCCGGGCTGGGAGAGTGTCACCAGCTGGGTGAAAGAATTTAGGATCAAAGCAAGCTACATTTGAAAGCAAGTTTTCTTTATTATTTCAGTAAAGCAAGACCAACACTGACATTGATCAGTATTCCTGGGTGAGCTGACATTGATATACAGTAAGTGTACATTTTTATACCATTTTCCTCTTTGAAGTCCTTTTGTTTTCTTTGTGCTATTGTTTTATCGCTTTTTGTGTGTGCCTTTGCTAATGGTTCTAATCCTGTCTTACATTTTGTTATTCTTCTGCCCTAAAGCCATGGACTGGCATATGTCGCATGGCCGAAAAAGGTGCAGCAGTGGCGGTGGCAGGAAGCTACCATTGTGAAAGCTGCATGCTGGTGTATAGGGGGAGAGCAAAAGGGGGAGGGCAACAGCGGAGGTGGGGGGCTAGAAAGCCATGGGCTGGTGTACACTGCATGGCCGAAAGGGGATAGGCGGCGGCAGTGGTGGGAGGATAGCGAAAGCTGTGGGCTGGTGTATGCCGCATGGCTGAAAGGGAGTGGGCAGTGGCAGTGAGAGGCTAGCGAAAGCTGCGGGCTGGCATATGGTGCATGGCCGAAAGGGCACAGTGGCAGCAGAAGCAGGAAGCTCCAGCTTTTGGCCAAAAGGGGGAGTGGCAGCAATTTACCATACGCCAGCCCGCGACTTTCACATGGGAAGGACTTCAAGGCCTTCCCATGCAAAAGCCATGGGCTGGCGCACATTGCGTGGCTGAAATGAGGTAGGAAGTTAGCGTATATCAGGCCACGGCTTCTGCATGGCAAGGCCTTCAGGCCTTCCCTCTCAAAAGCCACAAGCTGCCATACACCATGTGGCCCAAAGTAGGTAGGCGGCAGTGGCGGTGGGAAGTTAGCATATGCCACCCTGCAGCTTTCGCATGGGAAGGGCTTGAGGCCTTCCCTCACAAAAGCCGCAGGCTGGTATATATCATGTGGACAAAAGGGAGTTTCCTGCCTGCCCCCGCCATTGCAGCCCCAGTCCCCAGCCTCACTTGGCTGGCTAAGCCTGCCAGGCAGCAGGCCTAGCTGACCTGGTTGTCCCTTGTCCCTTCAGTCCAGCTCTTTGACTGCCTGCTCCCTGCTGCATCCATTGCATCGAAGAGCTACTTATTCTGCCTTCTGGTAAGTGACCGAGTTTTTTTTTTAAAGGTTTTAATCTTTTTTAAAGAATATTTCATTTATTGTGTATAGAATTTTTTTAAATCGTTTTCTTTAAAAGTATTGAGTATATAATTTTTTTAAATGCTTTATTTTAATTTATTGTGGATAGAATCTTTTTTAATGCTTTTATTTTAATGTATTCTGGACCAAATATTTTTAATGCTTTTATTTTAATGTATTGTGAATAGAATATTTTTAATGCTTTTATTTTAATGTATTGTGGATAGAATATTTTTATTGCTTTTATTTTACTGTATTGTGGATGGAATATTTTTAATGCTTTTATTTTAATGTATTGTGGATGGAATATTTTTAATGGCTTCATCTGCAGTCTTTTGGGGGGGAATTGCAATTCTCTTGGTGTTTTCCTGGTGCTGTCATAGTTTGGGTGTGTGTGTGTTTAGTTCCACAGTTATCTATACATTAATAATGATCAAGTACTAATAATACTTCCTTATACATTTTACTGACCTTTCCTTACATAATTGGTGTTTTCTTTCATATTTTTAGATTTCTAATTTCTGTTTCTGTTAGTTAGCCATTGGTAAAACAAACCCCACATGAAAAAATATTCTAAGCCGCCTTGATTTTATTTGTCAATTTATTCATTCGTGCACATTCTAATATTTATTCATGTTCATATCTCTGTTTTTCCATTGCTGTGCAAACACAATTCCAGCAGCCGCTAACATATGTAAAATTCAGTATGTATTGTATTCCCTTTCAAATACCCAACAAAATATTTCTGGTTTTAAATCCATATCTTACTTTACCATTGCTTCTGACCACTAACTCTTGAATAGCTTCTTGGACCGACCTAAGTACTGAACCTAATTCATATATTCCTGGTTTTTTAACTAACTGGGAACTAAATTTCAGAAAAAGAAATCTTTATTGCTCTGTGAATTTATCTATGACATTCATTCTTGATCTAACTTCTTGGATAAAAGACTATATCTTTCCTGTTTGTTGAGGGACATCCTTCCTAAAAAGCTTGAACATTGTGGGAGAAAACAGAGGTCCCTTCTGCCACCTGTAGTCCTTAATGTACAACCACAATTGAGTTCAATATTGTTTTATTTATTTATGTTAGTATTATTTAACAGAATGAAGAAGAGGCAACAGAGTATGACCACTTTCTTCTCCAAAAAACCAAGAGCTGAGGAATCAGCTGATCCACAACAGTCACCAGCACCAACACCAGCATCACAAGCACCTGCACCAGCACCACTAGCACAACCACTTCCACCACTTGAGATCACAGAAAGCAGCAAGTCCATCTCCTCCACTGAAATTCCACACCTTCCTGACTGCTGGAATTTGCAACAATACAGACACTTCCAGGAGAAGTATGATGGACTGGCAGTATTCGACAAAAAGTTAGGTTGTGAGTACTGTGCAAAACCCATGTTCTCATTAGAGAAAGGTATTTGTTAGGAATGAAATCCTAGTGTTGGGTTGGCAATATATATAAGCCATGATTGGAATATTGTATCTGTAACTTTAACTACTACAGTGAGATATGATTGGCTGCTGTTTCCTCAATCAGCCATAAGAGGGAGCCAGAATCACTGTTAGATGCTGATCCTTAGATGATGGTTGCTTTGTATGTCAGTTATTGGTCAGCGAGAAGAATCGTGAGTTGAGCAACCATAAGCCAACGTTTGAGTATTAGACTGTGTATATGATTCAGAACTACTTATCATTTGTTCGTGAAGAAGTTTCTTTTACTTTATTTTTCCAATGCAAGTAAAAGTCTACTTGTTTTACCTTCAGTGTCTGTGACTGATAGAATGGATACTTAGCAACATATTCCTCGCTACATTCCGCTACACACATTTTGGGTCTCCTAACAGAGATATCCTTAACACTGGTTATGGGCCCAGTGTACCAGGCGTAGTGATAGGGGAGTTGGAGTTGCTACACATGCTAGAGTATACAGACTACTATTTAATTACTATCCCGGAGAAGGTGGCACATGACCAAGCACCAAGTTTGTCATTGGTCATCCAGCTGGATGGAACAAACTATGTTTCCTGGTCTATGAAGTGCAGTCTGCTCTTGTGTAGAGAAGGACAATGGGATGTTGTGCAGAACCCACTGGATATAACTTCCTGGGATTCAGAAAATGAGGACAATGCCAAGAAGATAGCGGAGTTTCAGGGGAGCAATGAACGAGTGTTGTATATCATTGGTCAAACACTGGCTGACCAACTAGTTCATATTCGTGGTCAAGTTTCTGCTGCAAAGTGTTGGGGCAACTTGAAAAGGATTTAAACTGTGACACTGTGGGTACACATACAGTATAAATATTACACGTAAACTGTTCAGAACACAACTTCTGAAAGGCAGAGACATGTTAGCTCATTTGAACTTTATGAAGGAAGTTTTCCAGGAGCTACATGAAAAGGAATTGATTTTTTCTGAGCAGCATCAGGTTTACATCATTCTTTCTTTGCTGGATGAAAGTTATGATGAGTTTGTATCTTCTCCTGAGGTTCTAGCCCAACAGGAACTAACATTGACTGACATAACTTCACAACTGTTGGAAGAGTCAAGAAGAAGGGCAGAAAGAGAACAACTGAGGGAGAAACAATCAGAGAACATGGATTTAGCTTCATCTGCCTATACTGTTAAACGATGTTTTGCTTGTGGTACCAGGGGACATATAGCTAGATACTGTAGGAATGCAAAACCACAGAATACGGTGAAAGCTAGAAAAAATACTAATCTTCATTTGGCTGTGTCTAGCAATGCACCAGTAAACCATGATTTGTGGATAATTGATAGTGGAGCATCACTGTGCATTACTAGAAATAGAAAAAATTTCATAGAAATGTCCACATGCAAGCAACATGTTTCTTTGGCAAAGGGATGGAGACTCCTGAATTTAGTGACTGCGCTTGCGCGAAGATGGCGGTCTAGTTTGGAGCTCTGCATGGGCCATGGAGCTCGTTGGCCTCGCTTTGTGTGCCCCGGGCGTCTCCGGCGCGGCCAGCGGCCATTGCCATCATGAGGACGCCGAGGACGCTGACCTCCGCTCCGGCGCTCTCACCACCGCCGGCGCCGTCTCCGCTCCCGCAGCACCCGCAAAACCTCACCCTGGGATGCCAGGGTGGATCTCTCGCCGATCCCAGCCCTCAGAAAGGTAAAAAGGGGCTGGGGCACACAAAGCGACGCCAACGAGCTCCATGGCCCATGCAGAGCTCCAAACTAGACCGCCATCTTCGCGCAAGCGCAGTCACTAAATTCAGGAGTCTCCATCCCTTTGCCAAAGAAACATGTTGCTTGAGCGGAGGTCGGCGTCCTCGGCGTCCTCATGATGGCGATGGCCGCTGGCCGCACCGGAGATGCCCGGAGGGACTGAGACGGCTGGAGGACGGTTGTAGATGGCTGTGGGAGCTGGGACGGCGGTGAGAGCGCCGAGAGGCCAGCGGCGGCGGCGGCAGCGTGGAGGCGACGGTGAGAGCGCCGAAATGGAGGTCGGTGTTCTCGGCATCCTGGGGGCGACGGTGGATGCCGGCCGGGCCACTGGATGCCAGGCTGGCCTGAGGAGGCTGGGAAGACGGCCTGATGGTTGCGAGATAGCGGTGAGAGCGCCGGAGCAGAGGCCGGCTTAGGGACGGCGGCGGAGATGGTGGTGGGAGCACCGGACCGGAGGTCGGCGTCCTCGGCGTCCTTGTGGTGGCAGTGGACGTGGACCGGGCCGTTGGACATCTGGGCGGGCCTGTGGTGGCCAGAAGGTGCTGGCGAACCTCTGGCCGGGAGAGAAAGGAATCTTACCCCATGGCCATGGTGACCGGCCGGTGGGAGAGGCCTATTAGAACAGACCGGGGGCCGGAGAGGAGGACGAGAGTATCTCTGGCCGGCCGGGCTGGGCTGGACCGGGAGGAGGTAGTAAGGCCGGCCCGGGCCTAACCGACCTCTCCCGGGCATGAGAGGACCTTCCAACTGGGAGAATAGACTCCCTGCCAGCGCGGATGGCGCCAAATTTTTGAGATCTTGTGCTGACTTGTAAAGACCTAAGTCCTAGAAATGCAACCTTTTAAGACCTTTTAAGACCTTTAAGACCTTTCGCCCCATGGGCATTTTAAGATCTTCGAAGACCTTTGTCCTTGTAAACCTGTGGAACGCAGCAGCCGAACTGAAATTCTAAACTTATCCTCACTGATGCACTTTAAAGTATATTTATTTATTCACCATCTATTTATGATATTTTACATCTGTATATTGTGGCCAACGATGCCTTTTAAAATCAATCTAATTCATGACCCATCTATGTATTTTATCCTTACATTTTATATCTATTTATAATTATTTATTTAATTATTTATGCATATTTAAATGTACTCTAAAGTAGACCTATTACTACTGCGAGAGTCCCCGCTCTCGCAGGTTTGGCCCTCCACTTTAATGAGGGCCCGCCTTGATGAGGGATTTATTAATCCGGAGAGGTGGGCGAAGCGTGGTCTCAGGGGTTTTTTAGT
This sequence comes from Rhabdophis nuchalis, assembly GCA_039707465.1. Classification (NCBI taxonomy): domain Eukaryota; kingdom Metazoa; phylum Chordata; class Lepidosauria; order Squamata; family Natricidae; genus Rhabdophis; species Rhabdophis nuchalis. The sequence continues at coordinate 97,621,008 of CM077647.1, forward strand.
TTGTAAATTGTTGTCTATTTTAGGGGGTACCAGGGAGGGGGATGGGTATAGACGGAATGAGACGAGTAAGAAGGAAATGGGCCGGGCCAGCAGACGGCGGAAGGAGGCAGAAGGATCCACTGGGAGGGGGGAACTACGAGTCGTTTCCATGGAGGGCCTACCCATCCAGAGGGTTGCAGGGAGAGGCAGGTCCGAGGGGAGACAAGTTCTATCCTCCCGGTTGGAGGCGCGCGGCCGTTGGTTGCAGACGGTCAGCTGCCACAACCCCCGCAGGCTGGGTGGTCAGGGACTACAGCGCCAAGGCCCACGGTTGATGTTCTGCAACGCCAGGTCCATGGTCAACAAAGCCCCCCTTATCCATGACCTTGTGTCAGAGGGGGAGCCGGACCTGGTGGGAATTGCGGAGACCTGGTTGGGCCACGAGGGAGGACTTCCCCTCGTTGAAATTTGCCCGCCAGGTTACCGTGCTTTTCATCAGCCCCAGGCCCTAGGCAGGGGTGGAGGGGTAGCGGTTATTGTTAGGGAAGGTCTAGAGCCGAGAGAGACCATTGTGCCACAGACCACCGGTTGTGAGTCCCTCTGCGTGAAGTGGGGCCTAGGGAGGCAGTTGGGCTTGCTGGTTGTATACCTGGCTCCCCGCTATGTAACAGCAGCCCTGCCCGAGCTCCTCAAGGTGATCGCTACGAAGGCAGTTGAGACCCCCAGACTTGTAGTCATGGGGGACTTTAATCTGCCATCGGTGGGTGAATCATCGGAGGTAGCTCGGGAGTTCATGGCTTACATGACGGCAATGGACCTGACCCAAGTAATTCAGGGCCCCACTCACGAGGGTGGACATACGCCGGATCTAATCTTTGTCTCTGGCCAATGGAAGAGTGATCTGGGTACAGGGGATATAGTCATCACATCCTTGTCATGGTCAGACCACTCACTTCTCCGGCTTGACTTTCCAATCGCTACACCCCACCGCGGGGAGGCGTAACCTGAGTCTCCTATTTGGTTCCGCCTCAGGCGCCTGATGGACCCTGATAGGTTCCAGACGGCGCTTGGGCCACTTCCTGTATCCCTGACCCGCGCCCCGATGGAGGACCTCGTGGCCGCATGGAATACTGTGGCCACGGGAGCCTTGGATCGGGTCGCGCCCTTGCGGCCTCTCTTGTGGCGGCGATCCACCCTGGCTCCTTGGTTCACCGAGGAGCTAAGGGTGATGAAACGCCATAAGAGATGCCTAGAGAGGAGATGGAGATCTTCTCGGTCTGAATCTGACCGAACACAGGTGAGAGCCCATTTACGGACTTACCTTGTGGCGCTGAGAGTGGCCAAACGTCATCATTGTGCCACTCTCATCGCATCCACAGATAACCGCCCTGCCGCCCTGTTTAGGCTGACCCGCTCCCTCCTTCAACAGAGGGTGCGGGAAACCCCATTACAGGGTAGAGCAGAGGAATTTGGGATTTATCTGCAGGATAAAATCGCTCAGATTCAGAGCGAGTTAGTCTCCATCGATGGCCCAGTGGGATGTCCCGAGGCAGGTCTTGAGACAGTTTTGTGGGAAGAGTTTGACTCTGTTACTTCCGAAGATATGGACAGGTTACGTGGGCGACTGCAAGCCACCACATGTTTATTGGACCCGTGTCCCTCCTGGCTTGTACTGGCATCCTGGGAGGTTACACGAGGCTGGCTCCAGGAGGTTGTCAATGCTTCTCTGAGTGAGGGTTTCTTGCCTGCCTCCCTTAAAGAGGCCATGGTGAGGCCCCTCCTGAAGAAGCCCTCTCTGGACCCAGCATTATTGGTTAATTACCGTCCGGTCTCCAACCTTCACTTTCTGGCGAAGGTTGTAGAGAGTGTGGTGGCACAACAGTTTCCCCGTCACCTGGAGGAAGTTGATTATCTGGACCCGCGCCAGTCCGGCTTCCGGCCCGGGCACAGCACCGAGACGGCATTGGTCGCGTTGGTAGATGATCTCTGGAGGGCCAGAGATGGGGGTTGTTCCTCCATCCTGGTCCTATTAGACCTCTCAGCGGCTTTTGATACCATCGACCATGGTATCCTATTGCATCGGCTGGAGGGGCTGGGGGTGAGGGGCACCGTACTGCGGTGGTTCTCCTCCTACCTCTCTGGTCGATCACAATTTGTGTTGGCAGGAGAGCAGAGGTCGACCTCGAGACCCCTCACTTGTGGGGTGCCTCAGGGGTCGGTCCTCTTGCCTCTCCTGTTCAACACATACATGAAGCCGCTGGGTGAGATCATCCGTGGTTTTGGGGTAGAGTACCACCTCTACGCTGACGATACGCAGCTGTATATATCTACCCCAAACCACCCCAACGATGCCGTAGCGGTGATGTGCCAGTGCCTTGAAGCCATGCGGGCCTGGATGGGAAGTAACAGACTCAGACTCAACCTATCCAAGACCGAGTGGCTGTGGTTTCTGGCATCCCGGTACAACCAGTTGACTCCATCACTGGCCATAGGGGACGAACACCTTGGCAACTTGGGCGTCCTCCTGGATACCCGGCTGTCCATGGAAGATCAAGTGACAGCCGTGGCCAGGAGGGCGTTTTACCAGGTTCGCCTGGTACACCAGTTGCGTCCCCTATTGGATCGGGATGCCCTTTGCACAGTCACTCATGCCCTCGTGACATCCCGACTGGACTACTGTAATTCTCTCTACATGGGGCTCCCCTTGAGGTGCACCCGAAGACTTCAGCTTGTCCAGAATGCAGCCGCGCGAGCAATAATGGGAACCCCTAGGTTTACCCACATAACACCGCTCTTGCGCGAGCTGCATTGGCTGCCTGTTGTCTTTCGGGTGCGCTTCAAGGTGTTAGTTACCATCTTTAAAGTGCTCCATGGCTCGAGACCTAGTTATCTGCGGGATCGGATCCTGCCCCATACATCCCTGCGGCCGATTCGCTCCCACAGAGAGGGGCTTCTCCGGGTGCCGTCCATTAGGCTATGCCAGCGGGCGATGCCCAGGGGAAGGGCCTTCTCTGTGGTGGGCCCAGCCCTCTGGAACGACCTTCCCCCCGAAATTAGAACAACCATGGACCTCCGCTCCTTCCATCAAAAATTGAAAACACACTTTTTCTGCTTGGCCGTCCTAGGTTAGTCTTCCATCTTTCGATAGGGTTTTAGGGGTTTTTAGTGTAATTTAATTTAGGGGATTTTAGCGCAGGGACAATTGTTTAATTCGTATTTTAATTATTTATCTTTCTATGTATTTTATATTGGTTTTTTATTCCCTGTGCACCGCTCCAAGTCCCTTTGGGGAGAGGAAGCGGTATACAAATAAATTTTATTATTATTATTATTATTATTATTATTATTATTATTATTATTATTATTATTATTAAAGGCATCTGGTGCAGGTACTGCATATTGTCCATGTGTAAAGGAGCGGTTACATATATTATATGTTCCAAAACTTAAGTTTAATTTACTATCTGTAAGGGCTTTAGTTAATATTGGTTATGTAGTAACCTTTAGGGGAGATAACTGGATAATTAAGAAAAAAGGGGAGATAACTGGATAATTAAGAAAAAAGGTCCTAGGATTACTGTTACTTTAAAGAATGGTTTGTATGTAATGCCTGACACCCAGATAGCTAATTCGGTGTATACAAATTGTTAGCAGTAGACGCCTAGAGTTGGGCAGGCAATATATAATACCATGATGACAAATGATACTTGTTGCTTTAAGGATGTTGGAATGTTGGAATGCAATTAGAGAGTGTAATTATCTCCACAATAAGAGGAAGTCAGGAAAGTGCATATTCCTCTCTCTGCTAATTCCTCTCTCTGCTGGATCATTTGTCTCTTTGCTGATCGTTTGTCTCTTTGCTGATATCTCTACTGTTTGCTATCTGCTTGTGTGCCATAACTGACTGTGTTTGAAGAAGGAAGAAGGAAGAATTGTGGTTTGCTGACTGTAAGCAATTGTTAGTTTGCTAAGGACATTGTTTGACTCACTTTACTATCACTGCTTATTAAGCAGTAGATTAGTTTTACAACACCAGCAAAGCTAATTGTTTTTTACTAACAGTGTCAGGGTTACTATTTGTGTGTTTACTAGCAACATTTCTCTAGTTGTACATTCCGCTGCACAACTTTCTGTCTCCCAATGGAGATATCCCCCAACACAAATGTTAAGCCACATGATGAGTGTGTACATTTGCTACATAGGCGTATGGGGCATATCAGTTTTAAGATGTTACAGCAAACTGTTAAATTAGTAGATGGAGTAAAATTAAAACCATGCAGTAAATACTTGAACTGCAATGTTTGCAGTCAGGAGAAAAGCAAGGTTACTCCAGCAAACAGACTGAATGGCTTTACAAGAAAGAAACTTCTAGAAGTTGTTTTTGCTGATTTAATTGGACCTATGAAATCCAGTTTGGGAGGTGCCTATTATGTATTGAGTATCATGGATCACTATTCCAGATACGGTTTCTGCTTTTTGCTGCAAAACAAAACGGAAACATTCCATCAATTTTCAAACTGGATAAAATTTGCTGAGAGGAAAATGAAACTGAAGGTAGTTACTATTATAACTGATAATGGAACTGAATTTACAAACCTTAGATTCCAAACAATGTTAAAGACAGCTGGAATCGAGCATAAACATACTTCTCCTTATAGGCCACAACACAACTCGTTTGTGGAATGAAGAGGGCAATGTTACAAGCCATGGTTCAAACTATGTTAGCTGATTCCGGGTTACCTGAAACACTGTGGGGTGAAGCTATGATGTGTAGTAATCATATTTTAAACAATGTGGTGAATACAACAACTGGTGAATTGCCATTCACTCGGTGGCATGGCAAGAAACTTGACTTAAGCTACCTACACACTTTTGGAGCTCCCGCATGGGTGCATATTCCCTCACAAGTGACACTGAAAGGGCAACATAGAGCTCAACAATTGTTTTTCGTAGGTTACGGGGATAACCATAGATCATTTAGATTTTGGGAACAAGGCTCAGCAAAGGTGTACTGTAGTGCTAGTGCTACATTTTTCAAAAACTTTGGGTGGAATAGACTGGATGCTAACAATGAGGTAATCATTGACACCCAAGTAGAACCTAAAGTTGAGACAGTAGAACCAGCATTAAGTAATAAGGAAAAGGTGTATACAGAGGAGGAGGGGGTAATAGAACAGGAGCAGGTGGAACAGGAGAATCCACCAATAAGCCCTGAGTTATCTAGACATTCAACTCATGTAATGCGGCCACCTGACAGATATCAGGCTACTATTGCATGTCAGGCGAATAAGGTTCCTGCTACCTATTATGAGATGACTACATATCCTACTGAGGATCAGAAAGCTTGGCAATCTGCAATTGAATAGGAAACTAAAATCCTTGCAGGATTTAGGGGTGTATGAGAATGTTACCTTACCATCAGGTAAATACGGCATAGGAAGTAAATGGATTTACAAAATTAAAACAAGTGTGGATGGAACTGTAATGTATAAATCCAGGTTAGTAGCACTAGGATTTAATCAGTCAGCCAATGACTATGATGAGATGTTTGCTTCTAGTTTAAAGGCTACAACATTAATTGCAGCATTAGTATGGGCAGCTAAGCATGTATGTAGTGAACCATTTGGATATGGAGACTGCATATCTTCATGCACCATTGCAACATACCATATATATGAAGAGGCCATTAGGGTTTAAAGCCAAAGGAAACACTGACTGCTGAAAGTTTAAAAAGAGTCTTTATTGCTTGAAGCAATCAGGATACGAATGGAATCAATGCGTAGTTAAGGCATTGACTAAGATAGGGTTTAGGGCTGGCATGGCTGATCCATGTTTATTTAAAAAAGAAAGCGATGGTGTGGTTTTGTTATTACTATTATTCACTGACGATATAGCATTAATCACACAAACTGAGCTAGAGGCTATACAAATCATTACACTTTTAAAGAAGCACTTCAATATTAAAAATCTTGGAGAGATTCGGCAACATCTTGGTTTGAGAATAGATAAAACTAGGGGAGGATTCAAACTCTCACAAACTGAGAAAATTAACCAACTGCTCAAGAACTTTAGAATGGAACTGTGTTAAACCCCAATGAGTCAAGAGTTTAGCAATGTTGATGTGCAAAGTCCTATTTTTGATAAAGGCATATATCAATCATTGATTGGTAGTTTATCCTATCTCAGTAATTGGTCGAGACCAGATATAGCATATAGTGTCAAGCAATTAGCCAGGTTTAATGCTGAACCTACTGAAAGGAGCTGGCAGGCTGTTAAGCATATACTAAGATATCTGAAACAAACAATGCATTATGCATTATACTTAGAGCCAAGGGATGAACTTAGGTTAACTGCATATGCCGATGCAAGTTTTGCCACAGATGTGAATACATGGAAGTCAACATCTGGAATTGCTATGTTTTTAGGAAAAGCACTAATTGGATGGCGATCCATTCGTCAAAAACAGCTGAGTTTTCAGGTTTATCTTTGTTATGTACAGATTTGATCTGTTATAAACAATTGTTAATAGATATGGGGATCAATGTACAAGAGCCTATCACTGTATATGAAGATAACCAAGCAGCAATACAGATAGCAACAAATCTTGCTGTTAAGACAAGGACAAAACATACTGACTTACGGTATCTAAATGTGCAACAAGGTATTCAGTGTAAAATGATTACATTAGAGTATTGTATGTCTGAAAACAACATAGATGGTCATTTTACTAAAGCTCAAGGTGCTGTAAAACATAAGAGATGCTGTGATGATTATGGACTTAAAGTGTAAGGGTATATATATTGACCTACCCAAAGGGGAGAATGTTAGGAATGTAATCCTAGTGTTGGGTTGGCAATATATATATAAGCCATGGTTGGAATATTGTATCTGTAACTTTAACTGCTACAGTGAAATGTGATTGGCTGCTATTTCCTCAATCAGCCATAAGAGGAAGCCAGAATCACTGTTAGCCGTTGATCGCTTGGATGCTGGCTTCTCTGTATGTCAGTTATTGATCAGCAAGAGGAATTGTGAGTTGAGTAATAGACTGTGTATATGATTCAGGACTTTTCTGGGTAATGAAAGATTCCCAGGCATGATTTCCAGGCATGACCATTTTGAAAATCTAAATTTTTTGAAGGATTTGGCCCTCATGATTGATATTCTAAATGAGATTTCTCTTCTGTCAAATGCCCTGCAGGGGAGAGAGACAGATATCATCAAGGCCACATTAAAACATAATGAATCCTTACTTAGAACATGTTATAAAGGTGTAATGTTACTGGGTGACTCTTGAAATAACTAATGCCATTGATGTGGTTGTGTTTTTAAATTGTGGAATATTTTATGCAAAAGGACATTAAAACAATTATAGTCAAATGAGAATTGTGGTATGTTGGTAGTAAGATATTTAAAGATTTTTGACTGAAAACACATAATTTGATATGAATTATAAGTAATGACTGTGGAAGAGATGCAGGAAAGTTATTTGTAACCAATTGACACACTTCCTGCAATATGTAATGCAAGATGATTCTTTTGTTTGTGTTGTTTGTTCAATTAAAAATAAATTTCTTTTAAAAAAAATAGATATCATCAAGTCTGAAAACTTAGTATTGCGAACAATCAAAGCTTTTGAAGTGCTTAGACAGAGAAAGGGCACTTATGAAATAAATCTTGATGAAATGCTAAAAACACAAGCCTTCAAAAACATCAATTTAGCTCCAAATCAACGATTTGTTGCCCTTTCTCCTGACAAACTTCTGTCCAGCATTATCACCAATTTGAAGAAAAGGCTGATAGATTGAGACCATCTAAAAACAGGTAGCCAATTGCCAGCCACAAATAAGTTACACTTTATCACATATTTGGAGCCAGATTACTGGAACATTGAAGATGTAGTTGTTCAATGGGCTGAGGCAGAGGCAGCATTGGTTGCATTTGGCAAAAAAATTTTTTTTGAAAAAATTAATTATGAAATTAATTTGAACGACTACAGGGATGTTTTGGAAAATGTGCTAAAAAATCCAAACAAGTACAAAATTCCTGATGGTATCAGAAAAGCTAGAGATATTGTCAGGACAATTGTTGTTAGTTCAGCAGAGGTGGAAAGTGGGTTCTCAAAAATGAACCTCATATGTTCAGAGCAAAGAACCTGCCTAATTGTTCCAAACGTAAATAATCTGATGGTGGTAAGTGTTCTTGGCATGCCTGTTGAGAGATGGGACCCAATTCCTGCAGTGAAAAAGTGGCTCAGAGCGCACCACCACACAGCTGATGATCCACGAGTAAAGACCAAGAAAGCAGCAACTGAGGAATCTGGAAGCCTAAGAACAATATGGAAATATCAACAACCAGAAAACCAACAACACAAGTAAGTACTTGAGTGTATCTCTTTCATTGTGTTATTTTTATGTAAGGTGTAAGTGCAAGCAATTAAAGTCTTCCTTTCTGTGGCTTTTCTTTTTGCAGGTTATTGGAACAAAGTGGTACGGTGGTGTGTTGGCAGTCGATCAGAAATCATCAAAATACTAAGGAATGTCCTGTCCCGCTTAAGGCATGCAGGATTAAAATTGAAGTGCAGCAAATGCTGCATAGGAGTGCCCCAAGTGAAGTTCTTGGGCTTCCTCATTGATGCCCAAGGTCTTCACCCCACTCCTGCAAAACTCAATGCTGTGCAGAACAACCATCATACAGAACACCCACCGTACCCACTTGCAAGGTAGAATTGCAGGTGTTCCTTGGCCTTTTAAATTTTTACACCCCTTTTATTCCCCACAAGGCGTCACTAGCCGAGGCACTCCATAGATTGCTCAATAGAGCAGCTCCTTGGCACTGGGGTAGCTGCAAAGTGCATGCGCTTGCGGCTGTTAAATCTATGCTTATATCAGTGGCTGCCCTAGTACAATATAGTGACAGGCTACCGTTGACGTTAGCATGTGATGCCTTCCCATATGGATTTGGGGTGTCCTCAGCCATATCCTTCCCAATGGCTCAGAGGTCCTCATTGCCTTTTACTCCCAGACTCTCTCTGCAACCAGATCAACAATGAGGCTCTGGGAGCAGTATCCAAGATCAAAAGGTTCCATGAATACCTGTAAGGCTGCCACTTCACCTTGCTCACTGACCAAAAGCCTCTCCCACTCCTCCCATCTTGTCATCGTGCATGTCATGGTGGACTAAATTTATAGCAGCCTACCAGTACTCCTTGCAATATAGGCCTGGAAAGCAGCTGGAGCATGCTGATGCCCTCAACCGCTGCCCCCTCACTTCAAATGGCCCTGCCCCTTTCCCAGGCTCCACGGTCTTGTCCATTGACCTTGACCTACTAACATCTGCTATAGACATCACCCACCATTCCAAAGCTGACCCCCTCCTCTCCCCATTCATTAACTGGGTGTGCAGGGGATGGCCCTTAGGTAAGGTCTCGGACGAGTTCTGCCCTTACAAAACTCACCAACTGGAGCTCTTGCTCCAGGGTCTCTTCTGGAAGGATAGGGTATAGGTTCCCCCCACCCTGAAATCTCAGATGCTTGGCCACCTCCATTTGGCCCACCCAGGCACAGCTCGCATGAAGGCCCTCGGCCGCAGCTATGTCTGTTGGCCCAAGATAGATGAGGCCATCACGACATGGGTAGCTAGCTGCCACTCCTGCCAGGAATCTCAACCTCCCCCCGTGCTGGTCAGAGACTGGGAGCTGTCTAAAGGCCTCTGGTCCAGGCTGCATGTGGATTTTGTAGGCCCCTTTCACGGCCAAAGCTTCCTGGTGGTGGTGGACGCTTATTCTAAGTGGGTAGAATTGCTTCTTATGCAGTCCACCACCACCGAGGCCACTATCCGGGGTCTGTGGTGACTGTTCACACTCATGGGTTGCCTGACACCTTGGTGTCCAATAACAGACCCCAGTTTATAGCCGCAGGGTTCAAGGGGTTCCTAGCTGGCATAGGAATCCACCATGCCCTTATCACCCCATACCATCCTGCTTGCAATGGCTGGGCTGAAAGGGCTGTCCACTTGGCCAAGGAAGCCCTGGAGCAGATGGGCCAAGGGGGATGGCTGGACAAGGCAGCAGCCTATCTCCTGGGGCAGCATTCCACTCCATGCCCCACTATGAATAAAAATCCTGCAGAGCTGCTGATGGGCAGACACCTGCAGACTACCCTGGACCGACTGCACCCCCACTGTGAACTCAAAGGCTGAACCCCTGGAAATGGCCACATGCCAATTTAGGGAGAGGGACCCCATTCTCACCTGAAATTTTACAGGGGACCCTAAATGGGTGCCAGCCACTATAACTGTATTAATGAGCCCCTGTTCCTACAGGGTCGTCCTATGAGATGGGCCAGAATGGGGGCACCACATCGATTAATTGAGGTGCCACCTTCCACCGTTGACGTTACCATGTGATGCCTCCCCATATGGATTTGTCCTCAGCCATATCCTTCCCAATGGCTCAGAGGCCCCCATTGCCTTTTACTCTCAGACTCTCTCCGCAACCAGATCAACAATGAGGCACCTTCCCCCAGTCAGGCCTATCCTCCATCATCCAGCAACCAGCCACCACCTTCCAGCAGCCTGAAAGAACTATGCCTCAAGCTGCCTCACCATCGCCCCAGGACTTACCTGTAAAGCTGGGCATGCCTCCTAGGTTGGGCCTGCGTGACATCACCCAAAATTCCACTCCTGCTGGGAAGGAGTTACCACAGTGAGATCCTATCTCATCTGTTGACGAGCCACAACTGAAGCATTCTGGGTGGATCCAGAGGTGTCCCGCCTAGTCAGATTATGCATGCAACACCTTTGCACATACTTGGGGGGAAGCGGTGTGAAGTCCTCAACTTGCAACTGGTCTTAGGTCCTCAACTTACAACTGGCCACAAGTCCTCAACTTATGACTGGTCTTAGGTCCTCGACATATGACAGGCTGAAAGTCCTTGACTTATGACTGACATCCGGGCAACCAAAGGCTTGTGCCTATTGGTTTAGATGCACTGGGCTGAAAGCGGGATTTGAAAGGGTTTCTATTGGTTGCCTTGCTTGACAGCTCCTGTATAAATAGTTGTCAAGGAGGGCAAGGTGCTGAAGTTACTGTTCTTGTTCTGAGCTTGTGTTCTATGTTGAATAAAGTCTGTTAAAGTACCTCAGTGACTTGGATGCCTATGTTTGACCTAGTCTTCAATAAGGACAATAACATGAGTAGGTGTAGGAAAATAGAGTAAAAGGAAATACAAATAATATTTTCATGTCACCTTACAATTTAGCCCAAACAAATCCATGTACATAGTTCCAAGTGTACTATTTTGTTCAAATAAAGTGCCAAGGAACTTTATACTATATGTATATTAATGGGAAATTAAGAAATAGAATATTAGCAGTGTTTTAAGTGTAACATCAGTTGTTACAGTAAAGTTGGGAAAATAAGTGAAGCGTGTGCAAAAATGATAGGTTTGGCATGGAAAGCGAGGAAAACAAGTTGATCTATTTAAGTAGAAGGACAGATCAAGGGAAGGTGAAGATAAACAAGACTAAATAGGGAGGAAGGTTATGGAAAGAGAGTCACACCAAACAAAATGAAGCTAAGCCAAGAAATTAAAATTGGAAATTTCTGAACGAAAGGGGAAGAAGTGAGAGGGAAAACAAAAGTAGAATTTGAAAAACTTATAAAAACTTATAGAGTTTTTTGATACAATCATACTAAGATATTTGCTTGGTTCAAAGAGACCAAGCCTGAAAGAGAAGACTAGGAAGAAGAGAAAATGATTAGCTTTGCAAGGCAAGATAAAAAGGAGACATTTCTTAAAGATGAAGCACAGAAATTACTTAAAATAATGGAGAAAGGACAACCTAAGGAGAAAAATTATTCTTGAGTCAGAGGCAACTTAATGCAAAAAGGAGACAAGAGGCAAAGAGAATGAATGATAGAAAAATTACTTGTGAATAAGAAGCAAAGTTAAAATGTGCAAAGTTTCTCACTCTGCTTATGCCCTGTTAATGTATCTATTGTAGTTAATGTTCAAAGAAGATGAACTGGCTACCGACCAGTGTGTGAGCTGAAGAAGGAATTGAGGCCAGAAAAAGTGGACAGTGACATTACAAAATGATGCAAAGCATTATAACATTGGATAACATTAAAGGAGATATTTAAAGAATGGAATTTGAAACGAGTAACTACAGTATCAACTCTTAGTAATAATGTTTGCTTGTGATAGACTAGACCAGTGGTGGCTAACCTTTTTCTCCTCATGTGCCAAAAGCGTACATGCACTTGCCCACCCATAATACAATGCGCGCACACACACACACCCTGCACATGCACTTCACTAGATACGCCAAAGAAACTGGCTTTTTTAATTTTAAAAAATTAAAAGGAAAATAAAAATGAAAAACCAAGAGAATGACAGAAAAAACAATGTTAAAGTCTTGAAAAGCTGTGAGATGAAATAGGGACCAACCTAAAAAAAATCAAATCATATAACAATATTTTGGAAACTACTTGCCCTCTGTTTACTATATAATAGTGTCAGGCCTGGAAGCCATCTTGGGCATTGGATCTTCAAGGCTGCCACATTTAATCTGTGAAAAACTGGGAGGGGGGTTGTATGGAGCTGGGGAGATATATAGTTATAATAACATTCCTGCAGTGATGACACTTCCATGAGGGCGAAGGAATGGTATCTCCACTAGCTTTGCTCGAGTTTCTGTGGTGAAGATCCTGAAAAAGGACGTGTTGAACCTAGAGGGATCAATAGGAGAGAGGGGGAGCTCAGTCGCTGGAGGAGGAAGCAAGCATCTTCCCTACCGGATGAGAGAAAACCTCTTGAAATCACCAGAGAAGAAATTGGCGTCCATGGCCAATTCTGGGTGGTGACAGCCGCACATGAGGAAGAGAAAATAGCAACACAGCAGGAGTGGTGAGAATATTTAAAACAACTAAAACAGTGTAAATTCTACTAAAGACTCTTTGAGCTAGAGTTTCAAAGCTTTGAAGCGAGCTGGATACAGCTCAATACCAGCAGCTATAAGGAGAGAGGAAAGCACATGATTTCCTGTAGTAATAGAAGGCTTGGAGTGACTTAAGAACACAATGGGATAAGAGGAGGAGAGGACTGTTGGAGCAATTTGGACAATAAACAGAAATTGGAGCAGACAAATCAGTGACAACAGCAAAAAAGGGAGAGGAATATTTTGGAATACTTGAGAGAAAGTGGGGTGTAGAAAAGCAAACATCCAACTTTTGAAGAGCAAAAAAAAAGCCTATACAAAAGAAGAGTAATATCGCCATCTAGTAGAGAAAGAAATAAGAACTGAATAACAATATACAAGACAATCCTGCTGATGCAATCTGAGATTATTATTTTTTTGTGATTATATAAGAATTGAAAATAAGGATTTAGTAGCCTAAACATATTATATACCTTAAGAATATTTTTAAAAATAGTAATATAATGTTGAAGTGGGGGGGGGGGGGGGTTGATAGTTTGAAGTTATTAAAGAGATGATATAAGATTGTATACTGAATCAAATCAAGAATGTGTTAGGTTAAATATATTGAATATTGCATGAATATTGTGTGGATTGACTTGCATACAAACCCGACTATATAGAACTTAAGTTGTTAGATTGTAGGGTTGAATGATATTGAATTGAATTGAAATGTGCATGGAAGAGGGAAAGTTCAAAGATTGAAGGGGCTGGTAAGAGAGTGGAAACAAGTAGTGGGCAGAGAGAAGTATATGTTATTATGGGAAAAAATTGTAAGGAAATTAAAATAAAAAATGACAAGTACAACAACAACAATTCGTAAAATGAATAGGAAGGCAGCATCCAATCCAGCATCAGCAACCTCTTCACCTTCAAACCAGCACACAATTGAGAGCACACTCGGTCTAGAGAAACAAGCTCAACAACAAACCTTCAGTGTATGCAAGACGCATTAGCAATGATACAAGAAACAATGCTGAAAACACAAGAAACAATTACAAAAAATCACGAAGAAACTAGGAGAAATCATGAAGAAATTAAACTAGAAATGGGAGAAATGAAGAGTGAGATTAAAAGAATAGATGATAAAATAGGAAAAATACAAAGTGAAATAACAAAAAATGAACAAAAAATTCAAACAGTAGAAACAAAGATGACCTGAAGGTCCCTGTTTATTTCTCATTAACTCTGTTAATGAGAAAAAAAGGAGAAGAGAATAGAGATGGTAGATAAGAAGCTGATTACACTAAACAGACCATTAGGGGGAAAATAGTATTTTTGGAATTAGAAAAAGGTGGCTTTTTTCTGTGCTTTCAAAATATAGTAGAAGAAAAGGAGGAGGATTTAGGGGAAACAATTACAGAGATTGTTGCGAACATATTACAAAAAAAAAAAAACAAGAAATGAGAAGGGACATAGTCAAGGTGTACCGAATCCACACAAATTAGTATGTCAGGAGACACAGGCTTCCAAAAGAAATCCACATACACTTTACTAGAAAATCAGTAAGAGATGAAGTATATAGGAAAGTGAGAGAAGAACAAATATAAAGGAAGAGAGATACAAATTCTGAGACAAGTCTCGAAAATAGTGAGAGACCAGAGAAGGCAACATCAGTGTCTTACATAACAATTAATAAGGTACAATACAATATAATACAATAGGAAAGAGAACAATTAGAACAAGAAAGTAGTAGAATAGGAATAGAGACAAGAAACGCAAGGAAACTAAGGGCAGCACACAAATAACACAATGGAACAAGAAATTAAGTTACTCTCACTAAATATAAATGGATTAAACTCACCGGAAAAGAGAAGGTAAACTTTGACTAGATTATAAAAAATGAATATGGACATAGTATGCCTTCAGAGGTACATATCAATATAACAATCCACTAGAATATCCAAAGTTAGGAAAATCTTTTACGGACCTGCACCTGTTCCGCCGAGCCCTGAAGACCCATCTTTTTCATACTGCCAGCCTGGTGTAGCTTTTAATCTGGTTTTATTGGGGTTTTTATTGTGCATTTTAGAGCAGGCTTAGTATTTAATTTATTTTTAGCATAGGTATTTATATTGATGTTTTTATTATTGTTTTTTATCATTGCCTGTTCACTGCCCTGAGTCCCGTAAGGGAGAAAGGGCGGTATACAAATTCAAATACAATTACAATTACAATTACAATTACAACACTAGCACAAAAAAGAGGAATTGCGTTATACATTAAAAAATGAATAATGCAAAAAAAAAATGCAGATGAAGAGATTTTAATGATCGAAATAGAAATAGAACAAAGAATAATTCTCATCACAGTAATATACACCCCAGATAAAAACCAAAAAAGAATTTTACAAGAAGATCCACCAAAAAATAACAGAAATATAATATGAGAATATATGTCTAATTGGAGACTTCAATGCTATAACAGATATCAACAATGACTACAAGAGTAACAAAAGAAATAAGAAAAAAAGAATACTACCATTTACCTTTTTCGAAATGGTGCAGGAATTGAGCCTGAAATATGTATGGAGAGAAAGCAATATAGGAAACAAACAATTTACATATTATTCAAATCCCCACAAATCATGGTCAAGAATAGATATGATTTGGTCAATCCAAGAATTGAGAAGAGATACAGAAGAGATTGAAATAATGATAAACACCTGGGCAGATCACAACCCAATAAAAATAAGATGGAAAAGACCAAAAAAAGAAAAAGAGATGGACAATGAATCAAAGAATAGTGAAAGATAAAGAATATATTAAAATGATAGAAAGGAAATTGAAACTTTTCTACCAAGTAAATAAGAAAGAAGAAACATCATTACAAAACCTATGGGATACTACAAAAGCTTTTTACAAGAGGGTTGACAATAGCATATTTGACAAGGAAAAACAAGGAAAGGAGACAAAAACAAGAAACATTAGAGAAAGAACTTAAAAAATTTGAAATGGACCTGCAAAAAAATCCACAAGAAGCAAAAATAAAGGAGAAAAAAGAACTAATAAAATGCAAATTAAACTTAATCGCACAAGAAGAGATGCCCCCCCCAAATCAAATTTGCAAAACAAAACTATTTTAAAAATGCAAATAAACCAGGAATAATAATAATAATAATAATAATAATAATAATAATAATAATAATAATAATAATAATAATAATAATAATAATAATAATAATAATAATAATAATAATAATAATAATAATAATAAACTTTAATTTGTAGACCGCTCCCTCGGAGCGGTGCACAGGGAAGATAAAAGACAATAAATATACATATACAAATATACATACATAATTAAAAGGCAAATTAAACATTATTCCTGTGCTAAAATTCCCAATTGACGTTCACTAAAATTCCCAATTAAATTTACTGGTTAGCACACAAATTGAAAAAAGAAAAAAGAATAATACATCACTTACAAGATGAAAGGGGAAACATATGCTACTGGAAAGCAGAAAAATGTATATATAGTACAGAAATGTTTCAAGAAACTGTACAGCAAAGAAAATATATTACAAGACAACATTGAACAATACTTAAATACAAAAAATCTACATGAAATTGAGGAAGAGAGAAGATAAATGCTGAACAAAAAAAATCACAGTGATAAAATTAAAGGAAGCATTGAAGAGACAAAAAAATAATAAAACACCAGGTCCATATGGTATACCTAAATAATTTTATAAAGCCACACAAGAGCAGATAGAAACAGTGATTTTAGATTTATTTAATGAAGCACTTATAGAAGCGAACTCACCAAAATCAAGGAGAGAAGCATATATAAAATTGATACCCAGAGACTGGACCACCAACAAATTATAGACCAATCTCTTTACTAAATGCAGATTATAAAATCTTTACATCAATAATGGCAGAGCGAATTTAAAAAATATTTAATGAAATCATTCCCACAGATCAAAAAAGCTTCTTACCAAAATGTCAGTTAAAAAACAATATGGGGATAATTATAAATACATTAGAATATTATGAAGAGAATCCGGGAAAACAAGTTGCACTGGTCTTTTTAGACTCCCAAAAGGCCTTTGATAACTTGAACTGGCATTTATTATCACACAGTTGAAAATGATGAGATTTGGAGAAAAATAACCACAAATGAAATTAAAATTGTTACAGGACAGTAGAGAAAGAGGAGGATTTGGACTTCCCAGTTGGGAGCTTTATTATCAAGCAGCAGCTCTCATCTGGATAAAAAACAGAAAAACGGAAGATTATTAACAATAGAAGGTTATAATTTGGAATTGGGTTGGCACGCCTTTATCTGGGGGGGTGAGGGTGAGACAAAATTCATAGCTATTTCCAAAAACACTTAATTAGAAAAGCTCTGCTACAAATATAGTTAAAAATCAAAACAAAACACTACAACAAAATTCCAATCTGACTATCCACCATGGAAGTTCTGATATACCCAAACGTATTGGACATAAACAAGATAATAAGATATAAAGACATATTAGACAACCAAGAAAGACTAAAAACAAGGCAAGAATTGAAAAATGAGGGAATAGATATTGGCTGGTGGTCCTATTTACAAATACAGGCAAGGTATAAAAAAGACAGAGAAAGGGATGGATTTTATAAGGAGCTGCATGAGCTGGATAAAATTCTACATGGAACCAAAGAAAAATTGATTTAAAAATATATCACTATTTATTAAAATTTAAAATGGAAGACAAACTGTGAAAGAAATGATGATAACATTGGTGATAAATTTTGGGTATAGTATAGAATTGGTGGAATGGGAAAAAAATTGGGAAATAAATTACAAATTAATTATGACAACGGCATATAGAGAGAACAAGTACAAGATGTTCTACAGATGGCACCTTCCACCAGCGAGAATTGCAAAAATGTTCCCAGAGTGTTCACCTCTGGAAATGCAACCAACAACATGGAACATACTACCATATGTGGTGGACATGTACATTTGTGAAAAAATATTGGGGAAAAATTAAAGATTGGCTGGAGAAGATTACTACATACCAAATTGCACTATAACCTGAATTATTTTTATTAGGAATTATAAAAAGAAATTATTTAAAAAAATTAAATACACATAGTTACGGCAGCGAGAATTACATTCGCACAAAAAATAATTATACACCAATAGAAGAAAATGTAATAAAAAAAATATTGGAATGTGCAGAGATGGATAGGCTCACGAAAGAACTAAAAGAGAAAGAAGAATCTGAATATTATTCTGTATGGGATTTATTGTACAATTGGCTAGAAGAAAGTGGGGGGAAGCAGGAAAGCAAAAAAGAAAGGAAGGAAAAAAGATCAACAAATCAATAGACAACTACAAAACCAGAAAATGATTAAAAGATAAAAATATGAGATAGACTACAGCAAATAAATATTATACAAAACAACTTAAATGTAGTAAAAACTGTTATACATAGAACGTTAGAATATTATATATAGAATGAAAAAATGTATGAAATAATATAAATGCACAAATATATAAAGTTATAGTTATATAAAAGATTTATTTGTATAGATAAAACAGTCACAACAGATATGTAAAAAAATGTAATATGTTGCAAAGATGTGGAGTTTGTAAAACAAAATTTAATTTTTTTAAAAAAAACATTCCTTTCTCCAAGAGTCATGGACATTTTGCCCTGAACCTGGAGAGGTGTGACTGGAAGGTATCTCCAGTTGGGACGGTGCTTTGATTGAACCATGTGATGGACCTGTGTGTGCTGGGTAGGTGCTTGGACTTTCTTTTGGGGGTGGAGACAGGGGTGAAATTCAACAGCTTCTGGAGAACTGCTAGCAGAAATTTTGAGTAGTTTGGAGAACTGGCAAATACTACCTTTGCCTAGCCCCTGAGTGGGGTGGGAATGGGGATTTTGCAGTATCCTTCCCCTGCCATGCCCACCAAGCCACATCCACAGAACCAGTAGTAAAAGAAATTGCATTTCACCACTGCCTGGAAGCTTTCAGGTTTGGGTTTTCCCAGATGTGTCAATAGGACATCTCTAATAAAATGGAACTTTGAGGAACTTCAAGCCTCAGAGTCTTCTTTTGTTGCAGGTATTACTTGGAACCCTGACAAACAGTGTCAGTTGACGAGTCTCTCAGGTCATATGGCTGTCAACATACTACTGAAGAATAGTTGAGGATATTTGAGTACTAATTGTGCCACCCTCATAGTGCCACCCTCATAGCATCCGCAGAAAACCGCCCTGCCGCCCTGTTTAGGGTGACCCGCTCCCTCCTTCAACAGAGGGTGCGGGAAGCCCCGCTACAGGGTAGAGCAGAGGAATTTGTGACTTTTCTGCAGGAGAAAATCGCTCAGATACAGAACGAGTTAGCCCCCATTGATGGCCCAGTGGGATGCCACGAGACAGATCTTGTTTGGGAGGAGTTTGACTCCGTTACTTCCGAGGATATGGACAGGTTACGTGGGCGACTGCGAGCCACCACATGTTTATTGGACCCGTGTCCCTCCTGGCTTGTACTGGCATCCTGGGAGGTGACACGAGGCTGGCTCCAAGAGGTTGTCAACGCATCCTTATGTGAGGGTTCCTTGCCTGCTTCCCTAAAAGAGGCTATGGTGGGGCCCCTCCTTAAGAAACCCTCTTTGGATCCAGCTCTATTAACCAACTATCGTCCAGTCTCCAACCTTCCCTTTCTGGCGAAGGTTGTTGAGAGTGTGGTGGCACAACAGTTTCCCCGTCACCTGGAGGAAGTTGATTATCTAGACCCGCACCAGTCCGGCTTTCGGCCCGGGCATAGCACCGAGACGGCATTGGTCGCGTTGGTCGATGATCTCTGGAGGGCCAGAGATGGGGGTTGTTCCTCCATCCTGTTCCTATTAGACCTCTCGGCGGCTTTTGATACCATCGACCATGGTATCCTATTGCATCGGCTGGGGGGGTTGGGGGTGGGAGGCACCGTTTTACGGTGGTTCTCCTCCTACCTCTCTGGCCAATCGCAATTTGTGTTGACAGGAGAGCAGAGGTCGACCCCGAGACCCCTCACATGTGGGGTGCCTCAGGGGTCGGTCCTCTCGCCTCTCCTGTTTAACACATATATGAAGCCGCTGGGTGAGATCATCCGTGGTTTTGGGGTAGAGTACCATCTCTACGCTGATGATACTCAGCTGTATATATCTACCCCAAACCACCCCAACGATGCCGTAGCGGTGATGTGCCAGTGCCTGGAAGCCGTATGGATCTGGATGGGAAGAAACGGACTCAAGTTCAACCCGACCAAGACCGAGTGGCTGTGGTTTCTGGCTGCCCGATTCAACCAGCTGATTCCATCGCTGGCCATTGGGGGCGAACATCTTGCCCCAGTGGATGGGGCGCGCAACTTGGGTGTTCTCCTGGATGCCCGGCTGTCCGTGGAAGACCAAGTGACAGCCGTGGCCAGGAGGGTGTTTTACCAGGTCCGCCTGGTTCGCCAGTTGCGCCCCCTATTGGATCGGGACGCCCTTCGCACAGTCACTCATGCTCTCGTGACATCCCGACTGGACTATTGTAACTCTCTCTACATGGGGCTCCCCTTGAGGTGCACCCGAAGACTTCAGCTGGTCCAGAATGCAGCCGCGCGAGCAATAATGGGTACCGCAAGGTATACCCATGTAACACCGCTCTTGCGCGAGCTGCACTGGCTACCTGTCGTCTTTTGGGTGCGCTTCAAGGTGCTAGTTCTCATCTTTAAAGCGCTCCATGGCTCAGGACCTAGCTATCTGCGGGATCGGATTCTGCCCCATACATCCTCCCGGCCGATTCGCTCCCACAGAGAGGGACTTCTCCGGGTGCCGTCCACTAGACTTTGTCAGCGGGCGACGCCCAGGGGAAGGGCCTTCTCTGTGGCGGGCCCAGCCCTCTGGAACGACCTTCCCCCCGACATTAGAACAACTACGGACCTCCGCTCCTTCCGTCAGAAATTAAAAACTCACTTTTTCTGCTTGGCCGGCCTAGGTTAGTCTCTACCTCAGGGGTTAGGAAATGTTAATTTTAAAATGGGAATTTTAGTGCAGGGATAGTTAGATTTAATTTGTTTTTATTGTATTTATGTATGTATATATTTTATGTTGTTTTAATTTCTCCCTGTGCACCGCTCTGAGTCCCCTCGGGGAGAGGACGCGGTTATAGAAATAAATATTCTATTCTATTCTATTCTATTCTAATTGTGATCACAGTGGTTAAATTAAAGCTTTGGGTTGTTTAATTCCTGAGTTTGCCTTACAGGAAAATAAAATCTGACACTGCAAAGATAGATTTACAAAAACAGATAGATTTAATATAAGAAGCATAAATGTGGAAGACGCAACAGTTTACAATTTATTGGATTTGTATACCGCTCCTATCTCCGAATGGACTCAGGGTGGTGCACAGGGAATTAAAATACTACGACAACAACAATGAATACAATACAATGATAAAATATGATTAAATTAGATAGCCTGTGCTAAAAAGTTGAACTAAAAATATTAAAATCTCTACCAATCCATGAAAAATATCCTCAAATCTAAAATCTAAGCTAAAATATAACTCTAAGCTAGGCCAGCTAGATGGAAAAAGTGCGCTTTTAGTGATCGGCAAAAAAGGCGAAGGTCCGTGATGGTGCGAAGTTCGGGGAGTACGCAATTCCAGAGAGTCGGACCCGCCACAGAGAAGGCCCTTCCCCTGGGCATCGCCAGCCAGCATTGACCGGCTGATGGCACCCTGAGGAGGCCCTCCCTGTGGGAGCGGATCGGTCGAAGGGAAGTATGTGGTAGGAGACGGTCCTGCAGGTAACTAGGCCCTATGCCATGGAGCATCTTAAAGATGGTCACCAGCACCTTGAAGCACACCTGGAAGGCTACCGGCAGCCAGTGCAGCTCGCGCAGGAGAGGTGTTACGTGGGAGCACCGTGAGGCTCCCCAAATCCCCCACGCGGCCGCATTCTGTACCAGCTGGAGCCTCTGGGTGCATCTCAAGGGGAGCCCCATGTAGAGAGCATTACAATAGTCTAGGCGGGATGTAACGAGTGCTTGAGTGACTGTGCGGAGGGCGTCCCAGCCAAGGAAAGGGTGCAACTGGCGTACCAGGTGAACCTGGTAAAAAGCCCCTCTGGGCACGGCCGTCACATGGTCATCCAAGGAGCACCGTGAATCCAGGAGGATGCCTAAGTTGCGAGCCCTTTCCACGGGGGCTAGTGACTTGCCCCCGATGGCCAGCGTTGGAGTCAGCTGGCTGTGCCGGGGTGCCGGAAACCACAGCCACTCGATCTTGGACGGGTTGAGTCTCAGTTTGTTACTCCCCATCCAGACTCGCACGGCCTCCAAACACCGGGTCATCACTTCAACAGCATCACTGGGATGGTTGGGAGTGGATATGTATAGCTGAGTATCATCAGCATACAGATGGTACTCCACCCCACAACCGCGGATGATCTTGCCCAGCGGCTTCATATAGATGTTGAACAGGAGGGGCGAGAGGACCGACCCCTGAGGCATCCCACATGTGAGGGGCCTCGATGTCGACCTCTGCCCTCCTGCCAACACAAATTGCGACCGGCCGGAGAGGAAGGAGGAGAACCACCGCCACACGGTGCCTCCCACTCCTAACCCCTCCAGTCGGCACAATAGGATACCATGGTTGATGGTATCGAAAGCCGCTGAGAGATCTAACAGGACCAGGATAGAGGAACAACCTCTATCCCGGGCCCTCCAGAGATCATCCACCAGCGTGACCAATGCCGTCTCCATGCTGCGCCCGGGCCGGAAGCCGGACTGGCGTGGGTCCAGATAAACAGTTGTGCTACCACACTCTCAACAACATTTGCCAGAAAGTGAAGGTTGGAGACCGGACGATAATTTAATAACAATGCTGGGTCCAGGGAAGGCTTCTTGAGGAGGGGTCTCATGACCGCCTCTTTCAAGGTAGCTGGCAGAAACCCCTCACTCAAGGAAGCATTTATTGCCTGGAGCCAGCCTCGTGTAACCTCCCAGGAGGCCAGTACCAACTAGGAGGGACATGGGTCCAATAAACATGTGGTAGCATTCAGCCGCCTCAGCTACCTGTCCATGTCATCAGAAGCAACAAAGTCAAACTGTTCCCATAATATAGTCTCAAGACCTGCCTCGGACGGTCCAACCAGACCTGTCTCATTGGAGGCCAACTCGTCCCGGATCCGATAGATAAAATTCCTCTGCTCTACCCTGCAAAGGAACTTCCCGTGGCCTCTGTTGCAGGAGGGAGCGGGTCACTCTAAACAGGGCAGCAGGGTGGTTATCTGCAGATGCGATAAGAGTGGCGAGATGGTTCCGTTTCGCCACTCTTATCGCCGCTAAGTAGGTTCTTAAATAGGACCTTACCCGTGTTCGGTCGGATTTGGAGCGAGTAGATCTCCAAGTGCTCTCTAGGCATCTCTTGCAGCGCTTCATCACCCTTAGCTCCTCAGAGAACCAAGGGGCCAGGGTGGATCTGCGCCGCATGAGAGGCTGCAAAGGCACGACCCAGTCCAAGGCCCCCGTCCTCAGTCGAGTCGTGGGTCAGGGTCACAGGAATTGGCCCAAGCTCCCTTAGGAATCTCTCTGGATCCATCAGGCACCTGGGGCGGAACCATCTTGGTGTCTTTGGTTCTGCCTCCCCATGGTGGGATGTAGTGGTTGGAAAGTCAAGCCGCAGGAGAGAGTGATCTGACTATGACAGGGGTTCAATGACTAAATCCCCTATTCCTAGATCACTCAACCACTGGCCGGAGGCAAAAATTAAGTCTAGTGTGTGTCCCCTGGTGTGTGTGGGGCCCTGAATTACTTGGGTCAGGTCCATGGCCATCATGGAGGCCATGAACTCCCGAGCCACCTCTGATGCCTCACCTACCGATGGCAGGTTGAAATCTCCCATGACTAAAAGTCTGGGGGTATCAGCTGCCACCTT
This sequence comes from Rhabdophis nuchalis, assembly GCA_039707465.1. Lineage (NCBI taxonomy): Eukaryota > Metazoa > Chordata > Lepidosauria > Squamata > Natricidae > Rhabdophis > Rhabdophis nuchalis. The sequence goes on from CM077647.1 coordinate 97,644,877, forward strand.
GGCGATCACCTTGAGCAGCTCGGGCAGGGCTGTTGATGCGTAGCGGGGAGCCAGGTATACCACCAGCAAGCCCAACTGCCTCCCATGGCCCCACTTAACACAAAGGGACTCACAGCCGACTACCTGGGGCACAGTGGTCTCCCTTGGCTTAAGACCTTCCTTAATAACAACCGCCACCCCCCCCACCCCTACCCTGGGCCCTCGGCTGATGGAGTGCCAGGTGACCTGGGGGGCCGGAAACCACAGCCACTCGGTCTTGGATGGGTTGAGACAATAGGATACCATGGTTGATGGTATAGAAAGCCGCTGAGAGATCTAACAGAACCAGGATAGAGGAACAGCCTCTATCCCGGGCCCTCCAGAGATCATCCACCAGCGTGACCAATGCCGTCTCCGTGCTGTGCCCGGGCCGGAAGCCGGACTGGCGTGGGTCCAGATAAACAGTTTCCTCCAGGTCTCGAGGGAACTGTTGTGCTACCACACTCTCAACAACATTCGCCAGAAAGTGAAGGTTGGAGACCGGATGATAATTTAATAACAATGCTGAGTCCAGGGAAGGCTTCTTGAGGAGGGGTCTCACGACCGCCTCTTTCAAGCTAGCCGGCAAAAGCCCCTCACTCAAGGAAGCGTTTATTGCCTGGAGCCAGCCTCGTGTAACCTCCCAGGAGGCCAGTACCAACCAGGAGGGACACGGGTCCAATAAACATGTGGTAGCATTCAGCCGCCTCAGCAACCTGTCCCCCCACCCCTACCCTGGACCCTCGGCTGATGGAGTGCCAGGTAACCTGGGGGGCACATTTCCACGAGGGGTGTTCCTCCCTCATGGCCCAGCCAGGTTTCCGTAATACCCACCAGGTCCGGCTCCCCCTCCGACACTCGGTCGTAAATGAGAGGGGCTTTGTTGACCATGGACCTGGCGTTGCACAGCATCAGCCTGGGGCCCTGGCTCTGTGAATCCCGACCACCCAAGTTGCAGGAAGAGCTCAGGGGGTCGGGACGGGTGACCGCTTGTAAGCAGCCGGTACGCCCCCCCTTGACAATTGATGTGGCCCCCAGCTCCCATCATACCTACCCCTCCCCAAGACCGTCCTGATGGGAAGGCCCTCTATTGGAATGACCCCTGTCCCCCCCTCTTATGTCGGACCCTCTAGCCTTTGTATCGCCGTCACCGCCAACTGGCCTAGCAGTATTTCCTATTGAGCTAATCTTAGACGACCCACCCACCACCCTGGAACCCCTTAAAACCCGGCTTAAAAAACTACTTAAAAATCCCCTTAACTTGCACTTTGCCCACCTCTCCAGGTTGATCAACCCGTCCTTGAGGTGGGCCCTCACTAAATTTGAGGGCCAAACCTGCGAGAGGGGGGATTCCCGCAGGGCGAGGAGGACAGCCCTTGAATACATGGAGGGTTGAATAGCATTGCAAAAAGGAAGGTCTGCTGGTCACAATGAAAACTTTTGATCACCTCCCAATGACCCTTACCTGATGTAACCTCCCTATCACAAGGTCCATAACAAAACTCCCATGGGTGCCTCACACCCAATCCATCACAAGATCTACTACAAGACCCTCACTTGGCATAACCACTCCTATCACAAGACCCATCACAAGATCCTGACCTGATGAGACCCTCACCTGATGTGAGATCACCATCACAAGACCTATTGACTGCACAAAGCCCTTATAAAGGTCACAACAGTGACCACAGCATGATTGACCTTTGTCTAAATTTACATCCATTCAAAGAATCTCATAATAGGACTCCTAAATACAACTTCAAAAAAGCAAACTACAATCTCATAGCTGCTGACCTCTCATCTCTAGATTGGCAAATCCTATTCAATTACTGCAACACTGCAGAAGATTATTATAATACTTTTCTATTTGAAGTTCAAGGAGATCATTAATCTATATGTACCTTTTCTAACACCCAAAACCAAAAAGAACAAATTACCCATATCAATATGGAAATTCCAATTTAAAAAAAATCCCTTTGGCAAAAAAATAAAACTGACTATGTAGCTAACTTCAAAAACAATACAAAACCTTATGCCACCAAATAAAAACAGAATATACCAATTACCACTGCAAACAAAAGGAAGAACTGTTACACACAAAATCCAATTGAGCTTTCTATAATTTTGTAAATGCCAAACTTAAAGACTCAAAAACCATCCCACCTCTAAAAGGGCAAAAAAGGGTGAAGATTTTAATGATGATGCTGTTAAGGCCAATCTCTTCAACAATTTTTTCAGTCCACTCTTTGTCAACAGCAATGGCATCTCCCCCTCATTTCCTACTCATACCACAACCAATTGCAATGATCTAGTCCACATTGATTTTACTAAGGTACCATCAAAAGGGGACTACACAATCAGAAGCCATCTCTTTCTATTGGCCCTGATAGAATATGTGGCTACTTTCTTAAAAAGCTCTCCACCACCTTAGCTAAGCCTCTAAGCATCATCTATGAAGTATCTTTAGAACAAGCTCCTTGCCTGACCTATGGTCATTAGCAATAGTCATACCTATCTTCAAAAAAGTAGACCCCAGACTTTTTGAGAATTACTGGCCATTCTCCCTTGGCTGTGTCACCTGTAAAGTCATGGAATCCATCATAAATCAATCCATCACCTTCCACTTAGAGACAAACAACCTACCATGTTTCCCCGAAAGTAAGACATGTCTTATATTGTTTTTAAGCCACTAAATGTGGCCTTGGTCTTATAAATGGGGTGGGGTATTGTTTGGGCTTCCTGGGTGGCTGCTCTCTTGTGAGTGGGCTCGGGGTTGAATGGCTGTGTTGCACTGTCACAGCAGCAACACAGCAGCCATGAGGTGACCACGCTTGCGAATAGCTGCCCAGCAATCCCCCCTTTCCAGCCATGCAGAGGTAGGGGCATTCTGAAGGCACCGAGTCATGGGAGCGCCTGTTCGCCGTGCTCCGGCTCCCATGGCTCAGTGCCTTTGGAATGCCCCTACCTCTGCATGGCTGGAGAGAATGTGCAGTAGGGGTGTCATTGGTTGGGAACATCAGGGGTCTTTTCCCATGCACCCAGATCAAGGTGGGGCCAAAGTCCAGGAGCCCGGCATTGAGGACCTGCCACATGGATGGGATGCTTCGTCAGGCTGGGAAGGGAGCAGGCTCGCTGGCGCTAAGGCTGCCCTCCTTGTCAAAAGGGCTGCACCACCTCTGCTGCCCACCGCCACCTGCCACCACAGGAATCTCAACCGCTCATCCTCACTGCTGGCCTCAGCAAAGTCTGCAGGCAGCGCCAGCTCTGGCTGAGGCCCAGTAGGCTCCCCAGGGTGGTGTCCACTGCTGCCGCCACTATTCCCACCATCTCCACAGGCGGCCCAGAGCAGCACCTGCAGCGGCAGCAGCGACACCCGTGTGCAGCTGCCAGCCCTGGATCCCCATGCTCGGCACTCGCCAGGCTGCCCCAGAAAGCGGCCCAGGATGAAGAGGAGGAAGAGGAGGATCTGGTGCTGCCGCCTTCTCCTGCCATCACCACCACCATTCTTAAACACTGAGAGGAGTATTAAAATCCTTCACCAGCATCTCCAGCTCATGGCACGAGGCAGCCTGGAAGTGCGAGTCCCACGCCGGGCAGCTGTGGCCTGAGAGAAAGGGGAGGGGGTGAGACTCACTGTTTGAATGTGGGCGAGTGGGCAGTTTAGTGGCCTGCCTTCTTTGCTAGTTCGGGTGGGTGGAGAAAGGAGACACGCAACAGTCAAGGGCCAAGGTGCTCTCCTTCGCCCTTCGTGGCAGGGATGCTTTATCAGCCTTCTTTCTTTCTCTGCCTGTCCAAATGAGCGAAGGAGGTGCTGGCCCCAAACCACCCGCTCATCCGCATTCAAACCAGCCTGCCCTCTTTTGTCTCTCCACATGGGCTCTCTAGCGGGGGAGGGAAGGTTTTTCCAAAGACCGACTTCTTTCTAGCATGGCAGTAATGGCAAGAAGTGGCTGCCAGCGAAGCTCTCAGTGATGGCAAGAGTCCCGCCACTGCGCCAGATTCAGCAAAAGCGGCTCCAGCAACAACGGGACATGCTTGGAGAAGGAAAAGCCAGAACTGACTGCCCAGGATTGTGCTTCAGCCACCACTATGAACATGTTTGTTTTCCAGCTGCAGAAGGGAAGGAAAGAGGCCAATCTTTGGAAAGAACCTTCCCTCCCCCTCTAGAGAGCCCATGCTAAAAGACAGGAGGGGGTGAGCTAGTTTGAATGCGGGCAAGTGGGTGGTTGAGTGGCCCGCCTTCTTTGCTCAGGTGGGCAGAGAAAGAAAGGAGGCATGCAATAATCAAGGGCATGGGCTCTCTGGAGGGGGAGAGAAGGTTATTTCCAAAGACTAGCTTCTTTTCCCCGCAGCGTTTTTTCCAGGGGAGCTCCACAGAATATCTCAAGACCAATGCCACCACATCTGCCCTCTTTGGGGACAGGTCCTCTTCAGAAGGATGAGGCTCCACTGGTCTGGAGCTCACCTTAAGGGGGAGGGGTTCCCCTTGTGTTCGTCGTCTTTCCAGATAGGCTCTGGAGTCATTGCCAACCGTGCAGAGCCTTGCCACGGCTCCACATTGTGGAAAACATAGGCGCGTGTGCACACCCCGTGCAATTACAGCCTCGGAGACTTCGTAAGGTGGGAACTTGTTCTCACTCGCCTGGGCTTCTGCAGAACCTTTCCTCCAAAGCCCTTCAAAGCCCTTCGAGGGAGGAAGGGCCAGATGGGAGAGGGGCTTTGGTCCTGATCCGGTCTGTAATTGTGTGGCTGTGCGTGTGCCCATGTTTTCCATGGCGTGGAGCCGCAGCCAGAAGATGAGGAATGGTAGAGCGACCAATGCGGCCTTGTTCTTCTGAACAGGACCTGTCCACGAAGAGGGCAGATGTGGTGGCATCAGTCTTGGCATGTTCTGCAGAGCCCCCCAGGCAAAAATGCCCCAGGGGGTAGGTCATTCCAGAGGGCGGGGGCTGCCACAGAGAAGGTTCTCCCCCTAGGGGTCACCAGCCGACATTGCCTGGCCGACGGCAACCTGAGGAGGCCTTCTCTGTGGGAGCGAACTGGATGGTGGGAGGTATTTGGTAGCAGGAGGTGGTCTTGCAGATAACCAGGTCCCTTGCCACGGAGCGCTTTAAAGGTGGTTACTAATACCTTGAAGCGCACCCGGAAAGCCACAGGCAGCCAGTGCAGCTCGCGCAGGAGAGGTGTCACGTGGGAGCATCTAGATGCCCCCAGAATCCCCCACACAGCCGCATTCTGAACTAGCTGGAGCCTCCAGGTGCACCTCAAGGGAAGCCCCATGTAGAGAGCATTACAGTAGTCCAGGCGGGAGATGATGAGGGCTTGAGTGACCGTGCATAAAGCGTCACCATCCAGAAAGGGACGCAACTGGTGTATCAGGTGAACCTGATAAAAAGCCCCCCTGGCCACGGCCGTTATATGGTCTTCTAGAGACAGTCAAGAATCCAGGAGGACACCCAAGTTGCGAGCCCTCTCTGTAGGGGACAATGACTCGCCCCAATAGCCAGAGATGGCACGAACTGGCTATATCATGATGCCAGAAGCCACAGCCACTCGGTCTTGGAGGGGTTGAGTCGGAGCCTGTTTCTCCCCATCCAGACTCACACGGCCTCCAGAAACCGGGATATTACTTCCACAGTATCGTTGGGGTGGTCCGGGGTAGAGATGTACAGCTGGGTATCATCAGCGTACTGATGGAACTCTACCCCGAAACCATGGATGATCTCACTCAATGGCTTCATATAGATGTTGAACAGGAGAGGAGAGAGGACCGACCCATGTGGCACCCCACAAGGGAGGCGCCTCGACATCGACCTCTGCCCTCCTGCCAACACAAGAGAGATAGGAGGAGAACCTCTATAAAACGGTGCCCCCCACCCCCAACCCCTCCAGCCGGTGCAACATGATACCATGGTCGATGGTATCAAAAGCCGCTGAGAGATCTAACAGTACCAGGATAGAGGAGCAACCCCTATCCCGAGCCCTCCAGAGATCATCCACCAACGTGACCAATGCCATCTCTGTGCTGTACCCAGGCTGGAAGCCGGACTGGCATGAGTCCAGATAGACGGTTTCCTCCAAGTGCTGAGGGAGCTGCCGCGCCACCATATTCTCAACAACCTTCACAAGAAATCGAAGGTTGGAGACAGGACGATAGTTGGCCAACACAGCCAGGTCCAGGGAGGGCTTCTTGAGGAGGGGCTTCACCACTGCCTCTTTCAAGGCAGCTGGCAGAAACCCCTCACTCAAAGAAGCATTGACAATTCCCTTGAGCCAGCCTCGTGTAACCTCCCGGGAGGCCAGTATCAACCAGGAGAGACACGGGTCCAATAAACATGTGGTGGCATTCAGCCGCCCCAGCATCCTGTCTATGTCCTCAGGAGTCACAGGATCGAAATCTTCCCAGATAGCATTCTCAAGGCCTGCCTCCATCAGCCCGCCTGAACTAGTCCAATCGGAGCTCAACCCGTCCTGGATCTGATCAATTTTATCATGCAGATAACACCCAAATTCCTCCACACGACCCTGTAAGGGGGCATCCCACACCCTCTGGTGAAGGAGGGAGCAGGTCACCCTAAACAGGGCGGCAGGCCAGTTATCTGCAGACGCAATGAGAGTGGAGAAATAATTACGCTTCGCCGCTCTCATCGCCACTAGGTAGGTCCTTAAATGGGACTTTACCAGTGTCCGGTCAGATTCGGAGCGGGTGGCCCTCCAACTGCTCTCTAGGCATCTCTTCCGACATTTCATCACCCTCAGCTCCTCAGAAAACCAAGGAGCCAAGGTGGTTCAGCGCCGGGTGAGAGGCCACAAAGGCACGACCCGGTCCAGGGCCCCGGTGGCCGCACTATTCCAAGTGGCCACTTGGTCTTCAGTCGAGTCGCGAGTCAGGGTCTCAGGTATTGGCCCAAGCTCCATCTGAAACCTCTCAGGGTCCATCAGGTGCCTGGGGCAGAACCATCTCACCGCTTCCGGTTCCGCCTCCCCGCGGTGGGGTGTAGCAGTTGGAAAACCTAGCCGAAGGAGAGAGTGATCTGACTATGACAGGGGTTCAACAGCTATTTCCCCTAAACCAAGATTACTCAACCACTGGCCAGAGGCAAAAACTAAGTCCAGCGTGTGTCATCCACTGTGGGTGGGGACATGAACTAACTGGGTCAGGTCCATGGCTGTCATGGAGGCCATGAACTCTCGAGCCGTCTCAGATGTCTCGCCTATCGATGGCAGGTTGAAATCCGCCATGACTAGCAGCCTGGGGGTATCAACCGCCATCTCGACTATCACATTGAGAAACTCGGGTAGGGCTGCTGATATGCAGCGGGTAGCCAGGTACTCAATCAGCACGCCCAGCTGCCTCCCATGACCCCACTTCACACATAGAGACTCACAGCCGGCTGTCTGCGGCACAATGGTCTCCCTCGGATCCAGAACTTCCTTTATAACAACTGCCACCCCCCCCACCCCGACCCTGGGTTCGTGGCTGATGAAATGCATGGTAACCTGGTGGGCACATTTCAACGAGGGGCACCGCCCCCTCTGGGCCCAACCAGGTCTCTGTAATACCCGCCAGGTCTGTCCCCCCCCCCTCCGAAACCAGATCGTGAATGAGGGGGGCTTTATTAACCACGGACCTGGCGTTACATAACATCAGCCGAAGGCCTATTCATGTCTGCATGAATGGTTACAAATATCTACTACGCCCATCTGAAGGATCCAGTCACAGCCTGTAAAGAGGCTTGAAAAGCACTTGATTGATGGTATGGCACACCTATGATGACCGAAGCCACACTCTTAAAACAGGTCGATGATTTCCCTATCATCAGTCTGCATGACTATGACCAGTTATGGACATTCTCTATACTCCTTAAACAACTACGGGTAGCTCAACAGGATCCTAACCTAGATGGAATGCCACACCTTGACCAATATGCAATGCTGCAGCATATTGTTCAAAAGCTACCAGAAAAGTTAATTGAAGAATGGATCAAATTATTTTGCCTTTACAATGAGAATAATCAAGGAAAAGATCCTCCCTTTGCCATCCTTGCAGATTTTGTCGAACAACAAATAGTGACACATACCAACTCTAAAGTTGGTATGTGGCCCCCAGGGGGAAAAAACGTGTTCACAACTATAGATCAACTAATTGTTCAGTACAAAATGCAAGGGAAAAAACCTTTGTGTCTGTACACAAAACACAAGTTTCCAGTGCCACTAGGCACAACACAGATGTGCAACTATCAAGGACAGTTCCATTTAAAGCCCCGATAACAAGCAAAGACCCATTGTGTCCATTCCATGAGTCTTCCCACTCTTTGAACAAGTGTAGGGAGTTTGGAAAGAAGCCCGTGGAGGAAAGGAAAGCTCTAATTAGGGAGTACAGAGTCTGCTATAAGTGTTGTGATTCTACAGATCACACAGCAGCGATATCACACAGTAGCGATACTCCAGAAGAGGGTCTTTCTATTCCAACGGTCGTGGGGAGGGGTAGGTGCGAGGGTAGACACAGATCTCATCACCGGTTGGGAGACCGTGGCCGTTGGGTACGGCCGGTCATATGTCCCAACCCCTGCAATCTAGGTGGTCAGGACCTACAGAGCCAGGACCTGAGACTGATGTTATGCAATGCCAGGTCCGTTGTCAACAAAGCCCCCCTCATTAACAACTTGGTGTCGGAGGGGAAGCCGGACTTGGCAGGAATCACGGAGACCTGGCTGGGCCACGAGGGAGGTCTCCCTCTCGTGGAAATGTGCCCGCCAGGTTACCGCGCATTTCATCAGTCACGGGCCCTAGGCAGGGGTGGTGGGGTAGCGGTCATTGTGAGGGAAGGTCTTGAGCTGAGAGAGACCACTGTGCCACAGATAACCGGTTGTGAGTCCCTGTGCGTGAAGTGGGGCCCAGGGAGGCAGTTGGGCTTGCTGATTGTATACCTGGCTCCTCGCTATGCATCAGCAGCCCTGCCCGAGCTCCTCGAGGTGATCGCCGAGATGGCAGTTGAGATCCCCAGACTGTTGGTCATGGGGGACTTTAACTTGCCATCGGTAGGGGAGACATCCAAGGTAGCTCGGGAGTTCATGGCCTCCATGACGGCCATGGACCTGACCCAAGTAATTCAGGGCCCTACACATGAGGGAGGACACACACTGGATCTCATCTTTGTCTCTGGCCAGTGGAGGAGTGATCTGGGAGTAGGGGATTTAGTCATCACACCCCTGTCATGGTCAGATCACTCACTTCTCCGGCTCGACTTTCCAGCTGCTACTCCCCACTGCGGGGAGGCGGAACCGGAGTGTCCAAGATGGTTCCGCCCCAGGCACCTGATGGAACCTGACAGGTTCCAGACGGAGCTTGGGCCATTTCCTGTAGCCCTGACCCGCACCCGGATGGAGGACCTAGTGGCTGCATGGAATAGTGCAGCCACTGGGGCCTTGGACCGGGTTGCGCCTTTGCGGCCTCTCTTGCGGCAGCAAACCACCCAGGCTCCTTGGTTTACCGAGGAGCTGAGGGTGATGAAGCGCCACAAGAGACGCCTAGAGAGCAGGTGGAGATCGTCACGCTCTGAATCTGACCGAACACAGGTGAGAGCCCATTTACGGACTTACCTTGTGGCGTTAAGAGTGGCCAAGCGTCAGTATTGTGCCACTCTTATTGCGTCCGCAGATAACCGCCCTGCTGCCCTGTTTGGGGTAACCCGCTCCCTCCTTCAACAGAGGCTGTGGGAAGCCCCTTTGCAGGGTAGAGCAGAGGAATTTGGGGAGTATCTGCAGGACAAAATCGCTCAGATTCGAAGCGAGTTGGTCCCCAGTAGTGGTCTGGAGGGGACGTCGGAGGCAGGTCTTGAGGTTCCATTCTGGGAGGAGTTTGACTCTGTTACTTCCGACAATATGGACAGGTTGCGTAGGCGACTGCGAGCTACCACATGTTTACTGGACCCGTGTCCCTCCTGGCTTGTACTGGCATCCTGGGAGGTCACACGAGGCTGGCTCCAGGAGTTAGTCAACACTTCTTTGATTGAGGGGTTCTTGCTGGCCGTCTTGAAAGAAGCGGTGGTGAGGCCCCTCCTCAAAAAGCCTTCCCTGGACCCAGCTTTGTTAGTCAACTACCGTCCCGTCTCCAACCTTTGCTTTGTGGCGAAGGTTGTAGAGAGGGTGGTGGCACAACAGTTTCCACGCCACTTGGAGGAAATTGATTATCTGGACCCGCGCCAGTCCGGTTTCCGGCCCGGCCACAGCACGGAGACGGCATTGGTCGCGTTGGTGGATGATCTCTGGAGGGCCAGGTATGGGGGTTGTTCCTCCATCCTGGTCCTATTAGACCTCTCGGCGGCTTTTGATACCATCGACCATGGTATCCTATTGCATCGACTGGAGGGGTTGGGGGTGAGGGGCACCGTTTTGCGGTGGTTCTCCTCCTACCTCTCTGGTCGAGCGCAATTTGTATTGGCAGGGGGGCAGAGGTCGACCTCGAGGCCACTCACTTGTGGGGTGCCACAAGGGTCGGTCCTCTTGCCTCTCCTGTTCAATGCATATATGAAGCCGCTGGGCGAGATCATACGTGGGTTTGGGGTAGGTTACCATCTGTACGCGGATGACACCCAGTTGTACATCTCTACCCCAAACCACCCCAACAATGCCGTCGAAGTGATGTCCCGGTGTCTGGAAGCCGTACGGATCTGGATGGGAAGTAACAGACTCAAGCTCAACCCGTCCAAGACTGAGTGGCTGTGGCTACCGGCGCCCCGGTTCAACCAGTTGATTCCATCACTGGCCATTGGGGGCAAACATCTGGCCCCCGTGGATCGGGTATGCAATTTGGGTGTCCTTCTAGATGCCCGGCTGTCAATGGACGACCATGTGACAGCCGTGGCAAGGGGGGCGTTTCACCAGGTTCGCCTGGTGCGCCAATTGCGTCCCCTATTGGACCGGGACGCCCTTCGCACAGTCACTCATGCGCTTGTGACATCCCGGCTAGACTACTGCAACGCTCTCTACATGGGGCTCCCCTTGAGATGCACCCGAAGGCTGCAGTTGGTTCAGAATGCGGCCCCGCGGGCAGTTTCGGGAGTCTCTAGATACTCCCACGTAACACATCTCCTGCGCGGGCTGCACTGGCTGCCTGTGGCTTTTTGGGTGCGTTTCAAGGTGTTGATTATCATCTTCAAAGCGCTCCATGGCACAGGACCTAGTTATTTGCGGGATCATATCCTGCCCCACACATCCCTTCGGCCGATTTGCTCACACAGAGAGGGACTTCTCCGGGTGCCGTCCACTAGGCTGTGCCAGCGGGCGACGCCCAGGAGAAGGGCCTTCTCTGTGATGGGCCCGACCCTCTGGAATGACCTTCCCCCTGACATTAGAACGACCACGGACCTCCGCTCCTTCCGCCAGAAACTCAAAACCCACTTGTTTCATCTAGCCGGCCTGGCCTAATTCCAGCTTTCCCACCTCAGTTTGTATTTTTAAATTTTGTGATTTGGTTTTAAGGTTAAGTTTTTAATTTTTATAAATTTGTACAGGGGTTTATTTTATTCGATTTTAGTTATATGTATTATTGATTGTATGGTTTTAATTTGTACCTGTACACCGCCCCGAGTCCCTCCGGGGAGAGGGGGCGGTCTTGAAGTCCAATAAATAATAATAATAATAACAGCCAAAACATGTACAGCCAAGGTGCGATGTCATCTGTGCAAGAGTGTCAGACACCCAGGAGCCCTACACCCAACTTCTGAAATGATGCAATGTTCGACTGCTGACCCTCTTCCAAACAAGGAGACTACACACGATGACGAAGTGCACCCAAAAGCTACCACAAATATAAGTGTCAGATGTACCTCAGTATGTCGTGGTTCTTCGTCACTTCGCACATGCCACAAGGTCTGCCTGGCCAAAGTCTACCCTGCTACACACTCAGAAAAAGTCGTGAAGATGAACGTAATACTAGATGCGTAAAGCACCAGATCATTAGCAAGGTCAGCATTCTTTGATCTCTTTTACTTCCAAAGTAAAGAGATGGAATTCAATATTTCAACGTGCACCGGATCCCAGCACATGGTGGGAAGGGAAATCAATGGATTCTACATAGAAGCGTTAGATGAGAGTGCACAGTTCCCACTGCTGCCATTACTAGAATGGGATAACCTACCAGATGAGTGCAATCAGATTGTGACACCAGAGTTAACAAACACCATACCTCACCTGAGGCACATAGCTAATCATTTCCCTGCCCTAGACCCTGAAGCCAAAATCCTGCTCTTGTTGGGAGCAGATGCCCCTGATGCTTTCGCTTGCCATGGAATCATCAGAGGCCCAAAAGGTTCCCCACTTGCCCTCAAGAGAGAACTCGGATCGACCATCACAGGAATGGTTTGTGCCGATTGGCTGCTGGTCTCAACCCAGGTGAATGTCTTCACAACTTCCACTCTCAGTAATGGGAAAACATCTCACTTGAAACCATGCCAAGAACATTTCATGACCTCATTGATCAGGCCAGTTTTAGGAGCAACAGTGTTCCAGCAAAGAAGACAATGACTTGGCCTTGTCGGTAGAGAACAAAGAACAAAATTTCTAAGGAATTCCAACAGGATGCTACCAAAATTTGGGTGGCCCCACTACCTTTCCACATACCAAGCAACGGCTTCCAAACAACCATGAGCAAGCTCTCTCTCACCTCCTCAGTCTGAGAAGACTCATGAACAGGAAGCCTGCAAAGAAAGCTCATTTAGTAGAGTTCATGGACAAGATGGTCCAGAACGGACACACAGAACTTGCTCCACCTCTGAGAAATGCTGGTACCTGTCATTCTTTGGAGTGTACCACCCACAGAAGCCAGGGCAGATCCGGGTAGTCTTCGATGCTAGTGCACAATTCCAGGGCCTCTCTCTGAACAAAGTCCTGCTCACAGGACCTGACCTCACCAACAGTGTGCTCGGCGTGCTCATCCACTTCAGGAAGGAAGCCATAGCCATCATGGCCAACATCCAGCAGATGTTCTGCTCATTCCTTATCAAGGAAGACCATCGGAACTACTTACCTTTCCTGTGGTTCAGCGACGAACAACACGAACAGCAGTTAACGGAGTACAGGACACGAGTACATGATTTTGGAAATGGCTCTTTCCCAGCAATTGCCAACTATGGCCTGCAATAAACCGCTCATGTGGGTGAAGCCCAATATGGTGCAGATGACAGATGGTTTGTAGAACAGGACTTGTATGTTGACAATGGCCTAAAATCTGTGCCCACCCCAGCAGAAGCCACAGATCTATTGAAAATCTCAAGCTGCATAAAATTGCATCCAACAGTGAGGGAGTGCTAGCAGCCTTCAATCCTGAAGACCATGCTAAGGGATTGCAGGAACTTGACTTTGGCACAGGTACCCCCTTTATCCAACGCAGTCTTGGTCTTTATTGGGACTCGAAGAAGGACATCTTCACCTTCAAATCCCCAGCTCAGAAGACCCCTTTCACAAGAAGAGGAGTCTTTTCAACAGTAAACAGCCTGTTCGACCCCTTAGGGTTTGTCGTTCCTGTAATGATCCAAGGAAAGCTCCTGCTGTGCACGGTCTCTCAAAACACCAACGATTGGGATAATCCACTTCCGCCAGAGCAGAAGCAAGAGTAAGAGACATGGCGAGACTCTCTGAGTTGTCTCCAAAGTGCTCAGTTGAAGTGCATGTACGTTTCCATCTCGCCCACAGCCACAAGGAAGAAAGAACCGCATATATTCTCAGATGCATCAACAAAGGCAATAGCAGCCGTAGCATACATCAGGGTCTATGGCAGGGAGAATGATGTTCACATCGGTTTCATCATGGGAAAGGTGAAACTAGCACCACCACAAGGTCAAACCGTGCCAACTCTGTGGTGCCATGCTGGCCATGGAGCTCACAGACCGAATAACAAAGGCGATAGACCTTGAGCTGCAAGCCACCACCTTCTACACAGACAATAAGGTGGTGCTGGGCTACATCCACAGTCGAAGCAGACACTTCTACGTCTATGTCAGTAATATAGACAGGATCAGAAAATCCTCAAAACCAGAGCAATGGCGGTATGTACCAACAGATCAGAACCCAGCCAAGCACGTTACATACTCTGCTCTTGCATCTCAGTTGACAGAATCTACCTGGTGGAAGGGCCCAGAGTTCCTGGCTTGCCCAGACACTCCGATGTCACAGAGACCAGAACAAACTGAACTTCAAGACCCACATAGTAATGCCGAAGTACGACCAGAAGTACCCAACAAGTCTCGTAGACAGGACAAGAAGCCCACTATCCTGGCCACATGTTTGTCGACGACAATAAAGGAGACAAGAAAAGTACCTCCTAACCACCCCTTTGCTTTAGCTCGCTTCAAATGTTTCTCCACATGGAGATCTTTCGTATTGGGGTGGCAGTGATTGTCCGTTTCCTGCATCACAAGACAGACTCCCCTGCCAACTGTACAAAGCAGAGGGATCCATTCTACGGAGTGTGCAACAAGATGCTTACCCATCAGAATTTGAGGGCCTACAGGCTAAGAAGCCCCTCCTGAAATCCAGCTCACTTCTAAAACTGAGTTCATTTTTTGACTGCCATGGCTAACTGTGGGTAGGAGGACATTTAGATAAGGCTGAAATAACCTCAAATCTCAAGCATCCTATCATACTTCCTGCCCACCAACATGTAACTAAACTGTTGGTCCAGTACCACCATGAAAATGTCCAACATCAAGGCAGATACTTGACAGAAGGAGCCATTATGGCTGCCGGACTGTAGGCTCCAAGAGACTCATCACTACTGTTTTACATAAGTGTCTGCACTGTCACAAGCAACAAGGCATTTGATAAAGTAGACCATGACCTACTATTAGATAAAGTAGAAAATTGTGGGTTAGACAGCACCACCACCAAATGGATTCGCAACTGGCTGACCAACCGCACTCAACGTGTAGTCCTCAATGGAACTGCATCTACATGGAAGGAAGTATGCAGTGGAGTCCCCCAAGGCTCTGTTTTAGGCCCAGTACTCTTTAACATCTTCATCAACGATTTGGATGAGGGGATAAATGGGGAACTCATCAAATTTGCAGACGACACCAAGCTGGCAGGAATAGCCAACACTCCAGAAGATAGGCTTAAGATACAGAAGGATCTAGACAAACTTGAACATTGGGCACTATCTAATAAAATGAAATTCAATTGTGAAAAAAGTAAGGTCCTACATATAGGCAAGAAAAACCAAATGCACAAGTACAGTATAGGTGGTACCTTGCTCAATAGTAGCAACTGTGAGAGGGATCTTGGAATCCTAGTGGACAACCATTTAAATATGAGCCAGCAGTGTGCAGCAGCTGCCAAAAAAGCCAACACAGTTCTAGGCTGCATAAACAGAGGGATAGAATCTAGATCACGTGAAGTGTTAATGCCACTGTATGGTGCCTTGGTAAGGCCACACTTGGAATACTGCATACAGTTGTGGTCGCCACGATGTAGAAAAGACGTGGAGACTCTGGAAAGAGTGCAGAGAAGGGCAACCAAGATGATTAGGGGACTGGAGACTAAGACATATGAAGAACGGCTGCAGGAGCTGGGTATGTCTAGCTTGATGAAGAGAAGGACCAGGGGAGACATGATAGCAGTGTTCCGATATCTCAGAGGGTGCCACAAAGAAGAGGGAATCAAACTATTCTCCAAGGCACCTGGGGGCAGGACAAGAAGCAATGGGTGGAAACTAATCAAGGAGAGAAGCAACTTAGAACTAAGGAGAAACTTCCTGACAGTAAGAACAATTAACCTCTGGAACAGCTTGCCTCCAGAAGTTGTGAATGCCCCAACCCTGGAAGTCTTTAAAAAGATGTTAGATAGCCATTTGTCTGAAATGGTATAAGGTTCCTGCCCACGCAGGGGGTTGGACTAGAAGACCTACAAGGTCCCTTCCAACTCTGCTATTGTATTGTAAGGTGGATCACCATGCCAGTTGATAGTCGACCTGCAGCCTGAATGTCTTAGCATTGAACCTCCTTTCACCAACGTAGGTTTAGAATTTTTTGGCCCCTGGTTTGTGTCTGCCTGTTGGACCAGAGGAGGGCAAGCTAACAACAAATGCTGGGCAGTACTCTCAGCATTTCAGCTGTCCACATCAAAGTCATTGAATTAATGGACAGTTCCTGCTTCATCAATGCCCTAAGGCGGTTTCTACCGCACAGAGTACCGGTCAAGGTGATTAGATCTGACCATGGCACAAACTTCATAGGGGCCTGCAAGGAATTGAAGATAGTAAAAACGATCACCTAGACTCAGAAATCGAGGGCTACCTGAAGGCCCGCAACTGTGTATGGACATTCAACCCTCCCCATGCATCTCATATGGGAGGAGCTTGGGAGTGACTGACAGGCATAGCCCGCAGAATTCTGAACTCAATGTTGGCAAAGATGCCTACACTAATACACAAGATTCTTACCACCCTCATGACAGAGGTGGCAGCTATTATCAACTTTGAGTCCTGTTTTTATGGATCCTGAAAACCCAATTATTCTCACCCCAGCCACCTTGCTGACCCAGAAGACAGGGGACTGGCCACCACCAGCAGGGAAATTTGTTCCCAAGGACATGTATAAACAGCAGAGACAAGTTCAATTGCTTGCCAACACATTTTGTAAGCGCTGGAAGCATGAATACTTACCCTCCCTGCAAGATCACTGCAAGTGGCAGCACAGACAGCCCAACCTCGAAGAAGGAGACCTTGTCTTGCTGAAAGACAAGGATGTGCCTCAGAACTCGTGGCCAACAGGGTTTGTTCACCAAGTCCTACCCAGTAAAGATAGACTAGTCCACTAGGTGAAAATTCAAGTTGTGAAGCCACTGGAGTCAGGTCACGGTCAGCAGACTTCCACCAAGAAGTTCTATACCAAACCAATCACAGACCTAGTACTGATTCAACAGAAGACTGAACTAGAAGATTGAACCTCAAGCTTTGCATGCTTTTGTTTACATCATTGTTTGCACCATTTGATGCTATGCCTTTGTGTAACTCACTTAATTAGTTAGTTAGATTTTCACATTTTATGTTATGCCTCTGTTTATCTTAGTTAATTAGATAGTCAAGTCTGCATTGTTTATGCCAGTGATGGCGAACCTGTGGCACACAGAGCCATTTAGCAGGGCACACGAGGAAGCCGATACAGTCATTTTTAAAGCCATTTTCACCCTCCCCAGGCTTTATAGGAACCTGGGAAGGGCAAAAACAACCCCCCCCCGGGAAACCCTCCAGAGGCTTGCTTGTAGACTAAAAGCACTACAAGCAAACCGGAAGTGACTTCTGGTTTGCTTGTAGCATCGTTTTTAGCCCTCCAGAGGCTTCAGGGACCTCCAGGAGGCTTCCCTGAGGGCTCTGGAGGACTAAAAATGATGCTGTGAGCAAACCAGAAGTCACTTCTAGTGTCGTAGTGTCGTTTTTAGTTCTCTGGAGGCTTCCCTGAAGGCTCTGGAGAACTAAAAACAATGCTACGAGAAAACCAGAAGTCACTTCTGAAATGGCTCCGGAGGGCCTCTGGGGAGTTGGGGGCTATTTTCACCGTCCCCAGACTCCTATAAAGCCTCTGGAGCCTGGGGAGGGTGAAAAAAGCATGTAAAAGTGGAGGGGAGCGGCTGTCCTTTGCACATGTGCACTGGTGGGGGACACACATTGCATTATGGGTGCAGCATGCTGGTGCACAACTCCCCTCCATGCTCCCCCCTTATGGCACATGAGCCTAAAAAGGTTCACCATCATTGGTTTGTGCCATGCCTTTGTTTGCCTTTAATTAAACGTTAGTTGATAGTGGAATTTATAATTGCAGGTGGGGAGTGTGCTGCCCCAGCAGCATATAGCTAATGTAGGAATTAAGAACTGTCTCCTTTAAGAAACTACCTCATGGGAAATGTAGGCAGAGACTGCCTTATGGGAAATGTAGTTCCATAACATGTGATCACATCTATGATCCTGATTGGTCACTGGGGTACTCTGCCCATGTGGAAAGTTTATAGCCATTCAGTTTGAATGCCTTTGTCAACCGGAATGCAGTGTTCATATCTCCGCTCAGCATGGGAGTAAAAATCATCATCTTTTTACACTATGTGATGGGACAGATCATGGAAGGTCAGAAGTATTTTAACACTGAACTGTAAGTTTTGCTAGTAAGAATGCCTAATAATAAACTTGATCTGAAAGAGATTCCTAAGCATGGAGTTAACTGCATGCTCCGAGCAAGCCCACAACGCTTGAGGCAGAACACTTACCTTGCAACATCAGTCTCCTTTCTGCTGCTGTGTCTTTGCCTTTGAGGAAGGGAGAGGAGAGGAGAGTTGGCTTGGAAATGTTTTTTTGTGCCAAGAAGGGATGCTCCTGGGTGCTATAATATGCAGGTTTGGACAGGAAGTTCTTCAGTTGGACAGACGTGGGGGGGTTGGGCTCTCAAGATCCTCACATGAACCCTGTCTGACAAACCAACTTTGAGGTCTGTTTGGACCAACACCCCCCCCCCGGAGGGAGGTGAAGAGGACAGCATCTCATTAGACCCAGGGGGAGGCAACAGATCCCTCACAGGTCAGAGATTTGTCTTTTGAATCAGAGTCAGGGCGACAGTCTATAAATATGGCTGATAAGATGCAGAACTTCTCGTCAAAGCAAAAGGAACAGGAGAGTTTGGAAGAAATGAACGCCCAGTAAGATAATTTATCTAACCCACAGCTATCTAAATCAAACCTGGAAAAGGCAAAGAAATCTTGAGAACATAAACAATATTGAAGGTCAGATTGGGACTTTTCCAAAAAGAAAGAAAGGAAGGAAGGAAGGAAGGAAGGAAGGAAGGAAGGAAGGAAGGAAGGAAGGAAGGAAGGAAGGAAGGAAGGAAGGAAGGAAAAATGGAAAGTTGAAACATCAGCCCCCCCCCCCCAAGTTATTTACTCAAAACAATTTTGGACAGAAAGGAGAAAGCAGAGAAATGTAAAACCCACTCAAACATAAACTTTAAACTTGGTTTTGGATTGGAAAAAGAAACCAAACACTTTGAAAGTTTTAGTCCAATTGATAAATCTTAACTCAAAAAAAAAAAAAAAGCACTTCTTCTTACTGATAACTGATAACCTAACTTTGACTGTGTGGGAAGTTTTAATTAAACAACTGCCATAAATCAGAAATTTGAAAAGTAGGAGGCAAAGGAAAATACCTGAATCTCATTGATCACAAGCCTGTTTCAAGTGATATATTATGAACAGCTGGACCTGGTAAGGGAAAGAATAACAACAGAATAATAATGGAATCCAAACTGGGAAATATGAACGTTTTTTTCATTTTGCTTTGCTTTCTTCTTCTTCCTTTTTTTCACTCAGCAAAAGAGTAAGATGGCCCCAGCTTCTCTTCCGGTTTGAATTTAAGGTGGTCCAGAGTCTCGAAGTGGGATTTGTATAACTAACTAAAATTTTGGATCTGGACATTAAGGTAGAACAAAAGACTAAGATGGCCACCATCATTTTTCCGCACAGCAATTGAAGCAGACAAACTTAAGGTGGAACAGAACTGTGAAATAAGAACTCATAACTGTATAATTAACTGTAACTTTGGAACTGGACATCATGGAAAACTGGGAATTTGAAAAACTATGGAATTTTAAAGAATATACATAAATCAGTAAAATCAAGCCTAATTAGAATTTTGATTCCAGAGAAGCAGATATCTATAGAAGAACTCAAAGAAGAAGTAGGGTGAGACATTGAAGGTAGAAGCAGAGGGAAATAAAAAGCAGACAAAAAATTCCTTTGATCCCAGCAATGGGGTTGGGAAAATTGTGAAAGGGCGAGGTGTCCCAACAAAAGGAAAAAGAACGCTGACAAAAATGGTCTTGCAGGCTGTTATTATCCAGGGATAATCTTAATTTAATTCGTTTTTATCCATCGTATTTATTCTATGTATGTATTTTTTATAGTATTTTAAATTTTTCCCTGTGCACCGCTCCGAGTCCCCTTGGGGAGAGGATGCAGTATACAAATAAAATTTGATTTGATTTGATTTGTTAGTGGTATAAGGAAAATTGAAGCAGGAGGTTATTTCCTAATAAAGAGGAATATGAATATTCCTTTGGTCACTTGGGGAAATTTGAAGGGAGTGGATATGTTAAAATAAAGAAAAGGGAGAAGATAGAAACAGAGAAGTGGAACTTACCAGGGGGGAAAACCAGATAATTAGAAACTATTATATGGGAAAATATAAAGTTAAGATAAGGACTTTATTCCTAAGTATGATAATAAAATGGAGTTACTATCTGGTTGAACATGATAATGGAAAGATAACTAAATAAGAGTTAAAATATTTGGAATATGGATAAATATGAAAATGATATGAGGAGCTTGTAAGATGGATTCAGAAACTAATCATAGCAGGATATTCAAAATGTCTGTCTGCCTTCGCAGAGTTTATACAGTTTTAACAAGCAAAGCAAAGAGTATATAGCAATAGCATCGTTATTGATGTATTCTCCTTGTCAATCTTTAAGAACATCCCAGCGACTTCCGGTTCCGCCTTCCAGCGGCGACGGACGAGTCTTGGGACTCGTCCGCCGTTTTGTTCTTTTTTCTGCCCCCCAACGGGGGCGAGGCACCCCCTTTTTGGGGGGCCTTCCGTAGGGCTGGCTTGCCTGGGTCTGTTTATCCCAGCGGCGGTGGGAAAACGGCCCTTGTCTTCGGTCTAGGTGAGAGGAGACATGCTGTGGGGGTTTTTCCCTTCGCCAATGGAGGACGGCAACGAACGAGGAATTTGAAAAGAGCTGAGTGTTCGGGTCGGAAGGCTTCCTGGGGCTTTGGCGGCGAGGTGAAGAGTGAGTGATTTATTTATTGTGCTGGCAGCCTGGACTGAAAGAACATAGAGGGGGGTGTTTGTTTGTTAAACCCCCCCTCGGATTTAAAGCGGCGCTTTGAAATGGCTCCTCATTGCGAGGAAGCGGACATTTCGTATCCGGACTGCTTTGAAGCAAGTGAAAGTGTTTTGCGGCTGGTTTCTTTAAAATGTATCTAAGTCCGGCTGGCTTGAAACAATTTTTCTTTTGTTACTTTCTCCTGCTGGCTCTCAGACTGGGCGGTGGAGGAGTCTAGACTACTGTAATGCTCTCTACATGGGGCTGCCCTTGAGTTGCACCCGAAGACTACAGCTAGTCCAGAATGCGGCCGTGCGGGCAATTTTGGGAACCGCTAGGTATTCCCAAGTAACACCTCTCCTGCATGAGCTGCACTGGCTGCCTGTGGCCTTTCGGGTGCGCTTCAAGGTGCTGATTACTATCTTTAAAGCGCTCCATGGCACGGGACGTAGCTATCTGCGGGATCGTATCCTACCCCATACATCCCTTCGGCCGATTTGCTCCCACAGAGAGGGACTTCTTTGGGTGCCGTCCACTAGGCAATGCCAGCGGGCGACGCCCAGGGGAAGGGCCTTCTCTGTGGCAGGCCCAACCCTCTAGAATGACCTACCCCCCGAACTTAGAACTACCTCGGACCTCCGCTCCTTCCGCTAAAAGTTAAAGACCTATTTGTTCCATCAGGCCGGCCTGGCCTAATTCTAATTCTACCTCACCTAGCCTGTAGTCTGTAAGCTAAATTGTTTTAAATTGGGATTTTAAGGGATATAGTTTTTAAGTTTTTTAAGTTTTTAGCACAGAGTAATTATTTAATTTGGGTTTTAAATATATTTATATTTATTATGTTTATATGTTTTTTAACTTCCTGTGCACCGCCCCGAGTCCCTTCGGGGAGAGGGTGCGGTTTACAAATTGAAATAAACTCAAACTCAAACTCAAACATTTGATAGAAAGTTATTTACTATATCAAGTGAAGATCAATTGGAAACTTAAGAAATTAAAGAAATTAAAGAAAAAAAGAAAGTGATCAAGATATTGAACTTAATTCAACTGAAGAGGATAATGATGATGATGTAAACCTATTAAATGACTGGGAAAATATAGAAGAGGGGACATCAAGAGTTTATCAGAAATTTGGATTTCAACTTGACTGGCAAGAAGAAGGAAAGAAAAAAAGGGGGAAAAGGAGAAATCACTTCAGGAATAAACTTGACACATAAATAAACAATATATAAGAAAAGGAGTTGGTCAGCATTATGATTGGATAGCTATATTGGATTACAAAGTGCCAATAGAAGTGGACAAAGGACCTGGGAAAGGAGAAAAAAGAGACGGAGAACACGAACTATAAAAGAGACAAATTTAATCCACTGCTGGAAAGACATTGGCTGAAAAGGGAAATTACTATCCCTTGATGAGTAATGACTAGCCAGGCTGTGTTTAAAATATCATCAAAGGATTATTAGCTAATTGATTGTTAATAATAATTATAGATGCTTACAATAAGATTAATTATAATAAGTGTTTTAGTTAATGATATACATTTGCTTATCTACAGATGGAAAGTTATACTATTTAGATGGTTATAGAATGTTCTTGGTAAATGATTAATTAATTAACAACTACCTATAAAATTCTAGATTGTTATATATTACATTATTATTGAATTTATATTGATACGATGGAATTAAACAAGGGATATTAATAGCTATCCAGGCTTTAAAGTTATTATTAAAGAAGAAATAGATTGATGTTAAAATACTTGATAAGAACTGTGAATATTGATATTAAGCTACATGATAAATTGTTTAGGATTAAAATTTATAAAATGAGATTACTGATGAATAATAACTATTTCAGAGAGGCACAGAATTTATGAATTTATGAATAATGTCCTTTATAGGACATTATTTAGAGTGGACTATTCCTTTCCAAATTTATTTAAATTTAACTACTTGTTATTGTTCTATTTTTTTCTTTTTTGGTTGATTTTATAAATAGAATGCCATTATATAATTATGCCTTATATAAAAGGATGTTAAAACAACTAGTAAGATTATGGTTGAGATATAAGTATTGTAATAATTGACATGAAAAATAAGTGACAAATTTTGAAGAACATTATAGAAACCTGTGATAAATCGATACATTCTTAAAGTCTATAAGGAAAAATGGCTTATCGATATTGTTTTTTTTTGTTTCTGTGATATTTGTATTATTTGTGTTTATGTCAAAAAAATAAATAAAAATCTGTAAGACTTAAAAAAACAATTGTTTATAACAAATCAAATCTGTACATAACAAAGATAAACATGAAAACTGAGCTGTTTTTGACGAATGGATCGCCATCCAATTAGTGCTTTTCCTAAAAACACAGCAATTCCAGATGTTGACTTCCATATTCACATCTGTGGCAAAACTTGCATCGGCATAATGCATTGTTTGTTTCAGATATCTTAGTATACGCTTAACAGCCTGCCAGTTCCTTTCAGTAGGTTCAGCATTAAACCTGGCTAATTGCTTGACACTATATGCTATATCTGGTCTTGACCAATTACTGAGATAGGATAAACTACCAATCAATGATTGATATATGTCTTTATCAAAAATAGGACTTTGCACATCAACATTGCTAAACTCTTGACTCATTGGGGTTTAACACAGTTCCATTCTAAAGTTCTTGAGCAATTGGTTAATTTTCTCAGTTTGTGAGAGTTTGAATCCTCCCCTAGTTTTATCTATTCTCAAACCAAGATGTTGCCGAATCTCTCCAAGATTTTTAACAATAAAGTGCTTCTTTAAAAGTGTAATGATTTGTATAGCCTCTTGCTCAGTTTGTGTGATTAATGCAATATCATCAGTAAATAATAACCATAACAAAAACACACCATCGCTTTTCTTTCTAAATAAACATGGATCAGCCATGCCAGCCCTAAACCCTATCTTAGTCAATGCCTTAACTACGCATTGATTCCATTCGTATCCTGATTGCTACAAGCCATAAACTCTCTTTTTTAACATCCAACAATCAGTGTTTCCTTTGGCTTTAAACCCTAATGGCCTCTTCATATATATGGTATGTTGTAACGGTGCATGAAGATATGCAGTCTCCATATCCAAATGGTTTACTACATACTTATGCTTAGCTGCCCATACTAATGCTGCACTTAATGTTGTAGCCTTTAAACTAGGAGCAAACATCTCATCATAATCATTGGCTGACTGATTAAATCCTAGTGCTACTAATCTAGCTTTATATGTTACAGTTCCACCCACAACCGTTTTAATTTTAAAAATCCATTTACTTCCAATGGCATGTTTACCTGATGGTAAGGTAATGTTTTCATACACTCAGTTTGGTTCCCTATCCATTGCAGATTGCCAAGCTTTCTGATCCTCAGTAGGATAAGTAGTCATCTCATAATAGGTAGCAGGAACCTTATTCACCTGACATGCAATAGTAGCCTGATATCTGTAAGGTGGCCAAGTTACACGAGTTGAAAGTCTAGGTAACTCAGGGCTTACTGGTGGACTCTCCTGTTTCACCTGCTCCTGTTCTATTACCTCCTCCTCCTCTTCCTTATTACTTTGTGCAGGTTTTACTGTCTCATCTTTAGGTTCTACTTGGGTGTCAATGATTACCTCATTGTTAGCTTCCAGTCTATTCTACCCAATGTTTTCCAGAAACTTAGCACTAGCACTACAGTATACCTTTGCCATGCCTTGTTCCCAAAACCTAAATGATCTATGGTTAGACTCGTAACCTATGAAAAACAATTGTTGAGCTCTATGTTGCCCTTTCAGTCTCACTTGTGAGGGAATATGCATCCATGTGGGAGCTCCAAAAGTGTGTAGGTAGCTTAAGTCAAGTTCCTTGCCATGCCACCGAGTGAATGGCAATTCACCAGTTGTTGTATTCACCACATTGTTTAAAATATGATTACTACACATCATAGCTTAAGCCCACAGTGTTTCAGGTAAACCTGAATCAGCTAACATAATTCGAATCATTGCTTGTAACATTGCCCTCTTCATTCCACAAACGAGTTGTGTTGTGGCCTATAAGGAGGAGTATGTTTATGCTCGATTCCAGCTGTCTTTAACATTGTTTGGAATCTAAGGTTTGTAAATTCAGTTCCATTATCAGTTACAATAGTAACCACCTTCATTTTCATTTTCCTCTCGGCAAATTTTATCCAGTTTGAAAATTGCTGGAACGTTTCCGTTTTGTTTTTCAGTAAATAACAGAAACCGTATCTGGAATAATACAGCAGCATCAGCATGACTCTTGCCTTCAGAAAGAGGTCCATGAATGACTGTGTATGGGAGAAACAAAGTATAAATGCTTTTGGTCTTGTAGTAGTTGCTGCAAAGTTAAAAACAAAGCCATGAGATTGGGGTCAATCCTGGGTGTGATATAAGCACCTGGAAGATTAAAAATAAGTTGACACACATAATGAGAGTCAGAGATTAAATTGAAAGGCTGATGAGAAAAGGTATGGTAAGCTAAAATAGCAGCAGACAATTCTGAATGTTGCAGGGACAACTGGATAGCAGTGTAGGACATCTTTCAGGTATCATCATGAGAATCCTTGTAAGCAATCGCTCCTCTTATTCACCCTCCACCTGAAAAAACAATAGGAGCTTGCAAAAGCAGAGAAAAAGAAAACAATGGCTGGACAGGAAAAGAAGAAGTCATTAAACATGCCAGCCGAGGATCTTTAGGCAAATGATATGCAATACAGCCTACATAGTCAATTAAAGCATACTGAAGCGATAAGTTTTTCTGAAAATAAAATTGAAAATCAGATTTTGGAATAGGAAGAACAATATTAATCAAATCACTCCCATTTCTGTGGCAAGCTTGAGTGCATCCCAAAGTTATTAATTCAGCAACTGCCTGGAGAAATGGCAAGACATTTTGAGATGGGGTATGAGGTAAGTAGAGCCATTCAACACAATATACCTTTATGTCTTCCAATACAGCTAATACTCCCGTAGGCAGCTTACTAGTAGAAAACACCAAAAGAGTTAACTGACAATCTCTATGAGGAATACGAGCCACAAACTGAGAGCTCAAGGTATCATTAATTTTCTCAACTATGGCAAGAGGGAGCTGCAATGAGATCTCCAGACTGTTTTCCTTTGGTCAATAAATCAAATAAGGGACTAAGTAAATGTGTGGGCAAGGAAAATATGGGCGAACCCAAATAGGGTACCCAACAAATTGTGCACTTTGATGACACACCCACACACCCCACACACTGGACAAGGCTCAATTGGCCAGATGACAGGCCACTGCTTGGCAGAGATTACTGAAACATCTGCTCCAGTGTCCCAAATTCCTTTAAAGGGCTTACCCTACAGCACAATGATCTGGCGGGGCTGTTGCAATGTGATCAGGGTAGTGACAGTAGCTATGATGGAAGTGGCCAGGTTAGTAGAACCGAAGCCTCCTTCCCCTCTGTCCTTCGGCTCTCCCCCTGCCGGGACAAAATAAGGCAAATGCAGGAGTTGAGCAGGACTAGTATAAATGGACAAAATATGGGGCAAATTGGTCCACAATTGAACATAAATAATGCCAGTATAATCCAAATCTATCACCACAGGAATAACAAAAATATCTTTTTTACCCATGCTCAATCATGGAAGGACAAGCCCTACATATGTTTTTGGCAGGCGGCCTGATAATTAAGATAGAACTACTTGAACCTCCCCAGACCGGCCCAGTTGGCAGTTTCCTGACCGGCACTCACTTGCTCAATGATAACCCTTCTGACACTTTGGACATTTTGCTTTTGGTTTCGACCCCTGATGGAAAGTGCCACAGCATGCTGCAGACATACCCCCTTGGATTTCAACATTCCCTTTTAAAATGACCAGGTTTGCCACAGTTGTAACACTTTCCTTGAGGCTTGCTGCCTTGTAATAAAGCGACCGCCAATAAATTGGTTTGATAAGAGGCTGTTCCTATATCTTGACACGCTTTAATCATATCTGCCAAATCAGGATTGTTCCCGAGACTGATAATTGCCCTTCAGCATTTAGAAGTGGCATTGTTTAGGTTTTAGGTTTTATTAGTTTTTTTATACCACCCTACTCCCGAAGGACTCAGGGCGGTGTACAGCCAAAGTAAAACAGATATATAAAAGTTAAAAAAGTTTTTAAAACATATTAAACAATTTGGCCTCAAGATTAAAAAACCAAACAAACCCTGATTAAAATTAATAAAAATTTGTAATTTAAAATTTATTTTTATGCCAGACGGCTTGTTGGAAAAAAAAGGTTTTGAGAGCACGGTGGAAGGTGCGTAAGTCAGGGATAGTTCTTAATTACGGGGGCAATTTGTTCCAGAGGACAGGTGCTCCCATGGAGAAGGCTCTCTCCCTGGGTGTGGCCAGTCAACATTGTTTAGCTGACAGCACTATGAGGAGATCCTCTCTATGGGAGCGTACTGGCCGGTGGGAGGCTCTCGGTGGCAAAAGGCGATCTCATAAGTACCCAGGTCCTAAGCCATGGAGTCCTTTAAAAATAGTAACCACCACCTTGAATCGCACCCGGAAAACCATCGAAAGCCAGTGCAACTCGCGCAGGAGGGGTATTACATGGGAGCATCATGTCACCCCCCATAATTACCTGTGCGGCCGCATTCTGGACCAGTTGGAGCCTCCGGGTGCTCTTCAAGGGGAACCCCATGTAGAGAGCATTGCAGTAGTCCAGACGGGAAGCGACAAGGGCGTGAGTGACTGTGCGCAGGGCATCCTGATCTGGTAGATCAGGCGAACCTGATAAAAAGCCCCCCTGGCGACAGCCGTCATATGATTTTTCAAGGACAGCCATGCATCCAGGAGGACACCCAAGTTGTGAACCCTTCCTGTGGGGGTTAACGTCTCACCCCCCATAGCCAGCGATGAAACCAGCTGACTGTAACGGGATGCCGGGAACCACAGCCATTCGGTCTTGGAGGGGTTCAGCATGAGCCTGTTCCTCCCCATCCTGATCTGCACGGCCTCCAGGCACTGGGACATCAAGGGCAACATTGGGGTGGTCTGGGGACGAAACGTACAGCTGCGTATCATCAGCGTACTGATGGAACTTTACCCCCAAACCCTGGATGATCTCACCCTGTGGCTTCACATAAATGTTGAACAGCAGGGGTGAGAGGACCGACCCCTGGGGTACTCCACAAGTGAGGCACCTTGAGGACGACCTCTGCCCCCCTGCCAACACAAACTGCGAGTGGTCAGAGAGGAAGGAGGAGAACCACTGAAGTACAGTGCTCCCCACCACTAACCCTTCCAACCGCCGCAGCATGATACCATGGTCGATGGTATCAAAAGCCACTGAGAGGTCTAATAGGACCAGGACAGAGGAACAACCCCTGTCCCGAGCCCTCCAGAGATCATCGACCAATGCGACCAATGCCGTTTCCATGCTGTACCCAGGCCTGAAATCCGACTGGTACAGATCAAGATAGACAGCTTCATCCAGGTACCTGGGAAGCTGTTGCACCACCACACTCTCAACAACCTTTGCCACAAAGCGAAGGTTGGAGACTGGATGATAGTTTGCCAAAAGTGTCGGGTCTAGGGAAGGCTACTTCAGGAGGGGCCTCACCACCGCCTCTTTCAAAGCGGTGGGGAAGAAACCCTCTCTCAAATAAGCTTTGATAATACCCTGGAGCCAGCCTCGTGTAACCTCCTGGATGGCCAGCACGAACCAGGAGGGACACGGGTCTAATAAATATGTGGCAGCACTAAGCCTACCCAAAATCCTGTCTACATCCTCAGGAGTCACAGGGTCAAACTCCTCCCTGATAACAGTCTCAAGGCCTGTCTCCATCACCCCATCTAGCACTACCCAGTCAGAGTCCAGCCCTTCCTGAATCTGAGCGATTTTGTCTTGCAGGTATTATACAAAATCCTCAGCTTTACCCTGCAAGGGGTCCTCCCACGCTTCCATATGTAAGAGGGAATGGGTCACCCTAAACAGGGCAGCTGGGTGATTTTCTGCAGATGCAATAAGAGCGGAAAAATAATTAAACTTTTATCACCACTAAATAGGTCTTGATATAAGACCTCACCCAGTGTCCGATCAGATTCGGAATGGGTGGCTCTCCAACTGCTCTCTAGGTGTCTTTTCTGGTGCTTCATCTCCCTCAGCTCCTCAGAGAACCAAGGAGCCAACCAGGTTCAACACCGGATCAGAGGCTGCAAAGGCACAATGTGATCCAGAGCCCCAGCAGCCGCCCTGTCCCATGCAGCCACCAGTTCTCCAGCCAAGTCGTGAGCCCTAGCCTCAGGGAATGGCCCAAGCTCCATCAGGAACCTATCAGGGTCCATCAGGCACCTGGGGTGGAACCACCTAGTCGGTTCCACCTCCTTGCGGGGGGGGGGGGTTAGCGGATTGGAAGTCCACCCGAAGGAGCGAGTGATCTGACCATGACAAGGGTTCAATGGCTATATCCCCTCTTCCCAGATCCTTCAACCACTGACCAGAGACAAAAATCAAATCCAGGGTGTGTTCCCCAATGTGTGTGGGGCCTTGGACTAATTGGGTCAGGTCCATGGCTGTCATGAAGGCCATGAACTCTTGAGCTGCCTCCGATGCTTCACAGACAGATGGCAGGTTGAAATCCCCCATGACTATAAGCCTGGGGGTACTAACCGCCACCCCAGCAATCACATTGAGCAGCTCAGGCAGGGCCACTGCCACACAGCTGGGAGCCAGGTACGTGGTCAGCAAGCCCATCTGTACCCCATGACCCCACTTCAGAAGGAGGGACTCACATCCTACAGTCTGAGGTATAGTGGCCTCCCTCGGGCACAAACCCTCCTTTATAATGACCGCCACCCCCACCCGCCGCACCCCTACCTTCAGCCCTAGGCTGATGAAATGCACAGAACCCTGGTGGGCACAGTTCCATGAGGGGAACCCCCCCTCCTGGCCCAAGCAGGTCTCTGTAATACCTGCCAGGTCCACTTCCCCCTCCTTCACAAGATCATAAATGAGGGGGGCTTTCTTTACCATGGACCTGGCATTGCACAACATCAGATGCAGGCCCTGGTCCTGAGGATCTGGACAACCTGGGGGATGAGGGGAGCATTGGCTGCTGCAGCACGCAACCGCTCGAAGACAGTGAACATGTGCTCCCCGAACATGATATGGCCCCCTGCTACCACCATACCTGCCCCTCCCACCCACAGTACTGATGGAGCAATCTTTACTAATCTGGAACTTAGCCCCCTCTCTGACCTCTAACCCTGCACCTCCAATGCTGCAGCCCCCAGCTGGGCGCAGCACCAACCCTGGTGGATTTCCCCCCAAACCCACCCAGTTCGTATAGATAACACCCTCCCTACTACCCCTTAAAAATCGACTTAAAAAATCCCTTTTAAAAACCCCAAATGTTCCTCTGCGTTCAATGCCACCTCTCGGGATTCCAAAATCCGTCATCAAGGAAGTTTGTGGATAGTCCAGATGGCCAATCTTGAGAGAGGGGGGAATTCTCTCAAGGCATATAGTTCAGCAGCTGTATATGATAACATAGTCTAAAACACCTGAGAGAGAACTCAACCGGCTGGTATAATAAGTCCAGGAGGACAATGCTCCACAGCGATGAAAACAGAAGCCCTCCCTCCTGCCCTCTCACTGCAGCGAGGGAAGTCCTTAGGCCAAGGTCCTTTGCCAACTTCATCAACAACTCCATCTGAGCTTCAGGATTGTCTATCTGCCACTGTAAAGCATCCTGTAACCTGTTAATAAAATCGGGATACGGCTCAGTAGCCTTCTGCCTGATATTAGAGAATGTTTGTTGAGGCTTGCCAGAAATAGGCACTTTTCCAAATGCCCGGTAAGTGCATTCAGAAGAAACCTGTAAAATGGCAGCTGGTAAAACAATCTGAGTATCAAATGGAGCAAAGAGCCCAGATCCGTACAATTGATCAGGAATGAAACCCCCACCCTGAGTGAAGAGCATAGCACATTGGTGTTTAAATTCGCTATCCCAACCACATATTGTGCTGCAGTAAGCAACATGTGAAAGGTAGTTTTCCAATCTTCAGGTACCAAAATATGATTTCTTATAGTGGCTTCCAGCATTCCCTGCACATAAGTACTGCCCAACCTCATATCTCTAATACCTTTTCTAAATTCCGTTAAAACTGTATATGACAGAGGATGATATTCTATTATCTGAGCTCCAGTCTGATCTACTTGTCCCATAGCGTGTACGGGACAAACAGACAACATATCAGCAATTTCTTCTATATCCCCCCCTTTGCTAATTTGTCCTCTAAAAATTTTTCTTATGGGGGTATACAATGGCCATGGAGAAGCAGAAGAATTAACCTCTCCATGAGGAGCTGAAGGTCCAATTGAAGATGATTTGGGGGGAATAATGTTTACATGATCATAATCAGGCAGAGGTTTTGTAGTCAATTGTTAGCCTGCCAAAGCATCAGAGCCAAATTTTTCCACTGCTTGACGGCATTGAAACCATAAATGTAATTTTAATGTTCTTAAATTTTAGTACAGGTTAATTTAATTCGTTTTTAACTTTGGATATATTGTATGTTTTTATATGTTTTTTAATTTTTCCTGTACACCGCCTTGAGTCCCTTCGGGGAGAGGGGGCAGTTTATAAATCTAATAAATTATTATTATTATTATTATTATTATTATTATTATTATTATTATTATTATTATTATTATTATTATTATTATTATTATTATTATTATTATTATCTGTACTGGAGCCCAGGGTTCAAGATGTAAAGTCCAATCTTTGTCCAATCCTGTAAACAGAGCATCCTGTGCTCTGGATACCAGGGACAATGTTTCCCTATCTCCTCAACCAGCTTCCTTATGTCTGCCTCAGGTGCTGTAACACCTGGCTTTTGTAACAGGAATCGAAGTTTCTGTACATGTTGCTGCTGCTGTTGAGATAGATTGCAACCCATACTTACCACTGAGGGGTCCAGAGGACAAAAGTGCACTATTCCAGATGAAGGTAAGTATGTTGGCTGTTGCTTCCCCTGGTGGGTGTCCCTGTTTGGATGCCAGATGATAGATTCAGAAACCAGTCATAACACAGTATCCAAAATGTCTGTCTGCCTTCACAGAGTTTATTGCTTTTTATACAGTTTTAACAAATAAAGCAAAGAGTATATAGCAATAGCATCATTATTGGTGTATTCTCCTTATCAATCTTTAAGAACATCCCAGCCAGGATGGAGTCTCACATATCTTGATGGTTCCTGGTGGTGCCTGGTACTGCTAATTAGGTGAGCTCATAGACATTTGAGGTAAACAGTTACTGAGGCATGGCAGTGTGCTGCACATGACCTCTATGTTAACTTTATATGACACTTGTAAAGCAGAGGTTAATAATATAATAAAACTTTATTGCGGTCATAGACCAAAAGACAAGATAAACAGATCACATGTGGATGTACAGCCGGGCCCTACTGAAGGGTGGGGGACAACAGGCAGAATCGATGGCAAGGGCCATTCTGTCAACCATACCATCTAACCATTATGGGGATCTAAATCTATGGTTTGGGAGTATGATCAATTCGAATTGAGCGTAAATAGAAGGTACCATGTAAAAAATTACATGCGATCTACATGTCGGCACTTGATGCGGCCACCAAGTGGTACGCTGCAAACAATCAGCACAACTGGCCTCAGCTAGTGGGACCAGCCCGACCCTTCCCATGGTTCTTGCAGGCTAAGACCACCCCCAAAAAACTTGCAACCTTCAATGTGGTACTCAAGTCAGTGTCCTGGAGAAGAAGGCAAAGACTCTGATTTCCGGTAAGTCCAGGAAATCTTTGGCAAATAGGGGAGATGAGTTGTAATCTTTTCTCCTGGTAGTAGGGGCATGTGAATACTATGTGAGCTAGCGATTCCAAGGATCGGCTGTCACATGAGCAGTGGGTGGACTTTACACCCCCGGAAAGTCTGCTATCTAGGGCATTCGAGGGGATCACGTTAAAACATGCCTTTATGAATGCCAGCTTGTGTTTGATGGAAGATAGCTTGGAGAGATATTTAGGGGGGTGCATCAGGGGAATAATGCCGAGAGAGAATGGAGAGCAAATTCCTACACCAAGTGCCAGGTTCTGTTGCCTTTCGATGTCGTCCAATCGTTGGAATATCAGCAATTTGGCAGCGGTGGGGCCAAGTGTAAAGGTTTCAATAGGGGAGATTCCTATCTTTATGAGCTTGGTGTGGATGTTATGGGCCCAAGGGCTGTGGAAGTCATCCCGCCATAAGCACTGTCCCAAGTAATAGGCTGGGAGTCTGGCCCATAGGGCCAGCCAGTAGTCAATTGTATGTTTCCACAAAATGGTGTCGAGCGATGGTATGCCCAATTCCAGACGGATTGCAGCATTGCTCACACAAGGGGGGGACTCCCATTAAGCGGTGTAGGAACTGGCTTTGGACAGACTCAAGATGGGAAATGTTAGCAGGGACCCAAAGAGGAGCGCCATATGAAATGACAGCTATCACCTTTGCCCTGTATACTTTTAGTACTGAGGGAATATGGTGGGCGCCCTCCGAGTGGAAAAAGTGCAGGACAGCATACAAGGAGGTCTTGGCCTTGTCGCGAAGGAACTCAACCTGTGAAAGCCACTTGGCATTAGATTGGAAAAAGTTGCCTAGGTATTGAAATCTGTGGACCTGTTCCACTGGTATGCCGTCAAGCTTCCATTGGTGGAGTTTCCTGCTTCTCGAAAAGATCATGATCTTAGACTTGGAATGGTTGATGTGCAGTTGGTTCTCGGTGCAATAATTGGACAGAATTTTAAGGGCCCTAAGCAAACCTACCCGGGAAAAGGAGAGGATTGCCGCGTCATCTGCCTAAAGCAGAAGCGGGCACCTATAGTCAGCTAGTCTAGGGGCATGTACGTAATCTAGTTGGTTCATTAGCTCCCTTCTCCAATCACTGATGTATAGGTTAAAGAGAAGGGGTGCTAGTATACATCCCTGCCTGACTCCTTTGTTGACGGGGATGGCATTGGAAAGGTCCCCTTGGGGGGTAAGGCACACTTTTGCCTCTGTCCCCTCATGCAGTCCCCTCATGCAGTTGGGCCAAAGTAGCCTTTTGTCAATGCCCCAGGAGGAAAGTTTGCCCCACAGTTTTTGTCTGGGTATGCTGTCAAAGGCAGCCTTTAGATCTATAAAGGCAACACAAAGTCGGCCTTTCCTGGGGGTAGAGTATTTTAAGACTAGGTGGTATAAAATCAGGGCATGGTTGATGGTAGAATGATCTGCTCTAAACCCTGCCTGCTTGTGTCCGAGAAGGCCTGTCTCCTCGACCCAGTGCTCCAATTTGGATAGGAGGAATCGGGCGTAGAGTTTCCCCAGTACTGACAGTAAGCTGATATTTTTAAAGTTGCCTGGATTGGAAGGGGAGCCTTTCTTGTGGATTGGGATAATGATGGCATCCTTCCAGATCTTAGGGATAATGACTGTTTGATTAATTGCATTGAATACCTCCGTAAGCACAGTGGCCCACCAATCCTTGTGGGCTAGAATGGCCTCAGCAGCGATAAGGTCAGGACCGGGGGCTTTTCCAGGTTTAAGTTGCCCAATTAGCTTCATGGTAGTGGCAAGGTTGACAGGAGGCCATTCAGGGAGGTGGTCGGGGAGGAAATCGGATGCCGTAGAAGATGGCAGATCTTCCTCATAAAAGACTCGACGTAAGAAGAGTTCCCATGTGGGAGCTGAAATGAAGTAAATAGGTTTACTAATTGGCCTTCTGTTTAACAGGTTCCAAAAATCACGAGGGTTACGGGACTGCGCAGCAACTAATAAGGCATTACATCTAAGTCTTTGCCAGTTTTGTTTGGCTCTTAGCAGAGTAAGCTTATATGTCTTCTTGGCCTCAAAATAAGCAGTGGGGGGGGGGGCTTCAACAAGTCAGTTCTTTTATAGGCAATATATATGGATCTCAGTTGGTTCCTGACTTGTTTGTGTTTGTGTTTGTGTGGGATAGGGCCAAGGAGTTCGACCATTTCAGTAGCATCGAAGATGCTTTGGTATTGGCCTCAATTGAGGCAACATGGGAAGAGCGATCTTGAGGACTATTCAAATGTGCGTTCAGAGTGAGGGGAAGATGGTCACTGAATATCATGTCATCCACTTTAAAGGAGGAGATATGAGGTAGAAAAGCTCTTGAGACCAGGGCGTAGTCTATAACACTATTTCCCTTTTTGGCTATATGAGTAAATTCCCGGGGAACATCCGGGGAACATCTGCCATTGAGGGGGGAAAGGTCTAACTTGATGGTAAGAAGGGCCAAGTTGATCCCTGCTCTGTTAACTGTCAGGTCTTTGGAGACCCTCTCTTTTTTGATCTCCAGGGGATGATCATCCCTATTTCCCACCAACGGGAAGCTACCAAGGTTTCCCAAGACCCCGCTGTACGGGCATTTAAATCCCCCGCCAGAAGAACCAAGGAGTGGGGAAAACTGAGTATAATAGTCTTAAGGTATTCTTCCAGACCATCCCACCACACATCCAGGTCCTTGTAAGAGCCCCCAGGAGGAAGGTAGACGTTAAACACCAAAAGGGAAACCTTCCCAACAGACATCACGCATGTGAGAGCATAGGGTGGGTGGGAGCCCAAATAAACAAGGTTCGCATGCAGGTCCAGGGAGAGTCGATTTGCGCATGCGCGACATGGCAGTCGCACTTTGAGTGCACGGGAGGAGCCCAGGGGGTTGTTTTACCCCAGGAAGATGTCACCAGCCCTCACCAGCCCTCACCAGCCCTCACCAGCCATCTCTGAGGGCTGGCCCGACGAGCCAAACTGCCCACCGTCGCGCCGAGCCACCCAGATGCCGAGGGCGAGCCATGTGGACGACGGCGAAGAGCGAAGAGCTAAGAGCGTGGCGAGTCGGCCCATTGCGGCCTAGAGCGTCCCGGCGCGGCCGGAAGGAATGGAGGTAGGCCGCGAAGCCGGGATGCAGAAGATCGATAGGCAGCCGGATCGGGCCAGGCCAGGAGAACTACCATCGGGCCACACGACTAGTGGCAGGTCATGTGGCCGTACCCGACCTTGGCCCGAACATTCCCCACCCGATCCGACCCCGGAACGTCGCCTGAGATCGGAATGACAGAGCGGCAAAATGCCGGCGTTGACTGCTCACAGGGGGTGAGAGGATGGACGGAAGAGAGGAGAATTGTTGGTGAGAGGAGGTGTGGAAGGAAGTTGTCGCTGGAGGAGTTGGAGGGAGACGTGGGAAAGGAAATGTGGAGAAAGAATTTTATTTATTTTATTTTATTTACATTTATATCCCGCCCTTCTCCGCAGAGGACCCAGGGCGGCGAAGGAGAAAGAAAGAAGGAAATGGAGAAGGAGAGAGAAGGAGAGAGATGGAAGGAGGTGAAAGGGAGATGGTGATGAGATGGAGATGGTGATGAGATGGAGATGGAAGAAGGTGAAGGAGATGGAGTTGGAGATGGAGAAGACGGAAGAAGGAGAAGGAGAATGGAGAGTTGGAGGGGAGAAATGAATGGTTTTGAATGAAGAATGTTGGACTGAGCAGATTGATGTGGAACATCAGCAGCCGGATCGTGAAATGGTGGACTTGGCCGAGGATGACCCAGGGAGATCTTAAAGTGAGTGCACGGGACTGGAGGAGGCTATCAGAGGGCAGCATTTTACATCAGGCCGCATGACGGACTAATTAGTTATGCGGCACTAAATGCGGACTAAGCCCATATGGCCGGAAAAGACAGATGGATGGGGCCTGTAATGGGACTGGATTGTGATCTCCCCATCTGTAAGATCTTCGACTGTCTGACTTTACCCCTCCACTCTGAAGGACTATCTTTGCACTTAATTTATACACCTGTCACTTTATGTCAGATTAGACTCTTTCTATTTTATTTTATTTTTTATTTTATTAAATTTATACCCCGCCCTTCTCCAAACGGACCCAGGGCGGCGCACAGGAATGTTAAAACACATACAAGACATATAAAATTTTAAAAAACGTATTCTAGAAACCCTGCGCTAAAAACCGAATTAAAAGTCCCAAATTTAAAACTGTCTAATAGTCAATGATGGAGGTTACGCTAGGCCGGCTAGTTGGAATAAATGTGTCTTCAGACACTTGCGGAAGAGGCGAAGGTCGGAGATGGTGCGGAGTTCAGGGGGTAAGTCGTTCCAGAGGGCTGGCCCCGCCACAGAGAAGGCTCTTCCCCTGGGTGTCGCCAGTCGGCATTGTCCAGCTGACGGCACCCTGAGGAGGCCCTCTCTGTGGGAGTGTATCGGTCTGAGGGACGTATGGGGCAGGAGGCGGTCTCGCATATAACTAGGTCCCGAGCTATGGAGCGCTTTAAAGATGGTCGTCAAGACCTTGAAGCGCACCCGAAAGATCACAGGAAGCCAGTGCAGCTCGCGCAGGATCGGTGTTATGTGGGAGTGTCTAGGCTGCGTTCTGGACTAGCTGCAGCTTTCGGGTGCACCTCAAGGGTTGCCCCATGTAGAGAGCATTACAGTAGTCGAGTCAAGAGGTGACGAGTGCTTGAGTGACTGTTCGTAAGGCACCCCGGTCCAGTAAGGGGCACAATTGGCGCATCAGGCGTACCTGATGAAACTCCCCCCTGGCCACGGCTGCCACATGATCTTCCATAGACAGCCGGGAATCCAGGAGGACACCCAAATTGCGCACTCTCTCCACGGGGGCCGGTGTTTCGCCCCCAATGGCCAGAGTTGGAATAATCTGGCTGAACCGGGGCGCCGGAAGCCACAGCCACTCAGTCTTGGACGGGTTGAGCTTGAGTTTGTTACCACCCATCCAGATCCGTACGGCCTCCAAGCACCGGGACATAACCTCGACGGCATCGTTGGGGTGGTCTGGGGTGGATAAGTACAACTGAGTGTCGTCAGCGTACAGATGATATCCCACCCCAAAATCACGGATGGTCTCACCCAGCAGCTTCATATATGTGTTGAACAGTAGGGGCGAGAGGACCGACCCCTGAGGAACCCCACATATGAGGGGCCTCGAGGCAGACCTCTGTCCCCCTGCCAACACATATTGCGACCGACCAGAGAGGTAGGACAAGAACCACCACAAAATGGTGCCTCCCAGCCCCAACCCCCCCCCCGTCAGCGCAATAGGATACCATGGTCGATGGTATCAAAAGCCGCTGAGAGGTCTAATAGGACTAGGATAGAGGAATATCCTCTATCCCGCGCCCTCCAGAGATCATCAACCAACGCGACCAATGCCATCTCGGTCCTGTGCCCGGGTCGGAAGCCGGACTGGCGCGGGTCTAGATAATCAACTTCCTCCAAGTGTCACGGAAACTGTTGAGCCACCACACTCTCAACAACCTTCACTAAAAAGTGGAGGTTGGAGACGATAGCTCTCTAATAATGCTGGGTCCAGGGACGGCTTCTTGAGGAGGGGCCTTACTACTGCCTCTTTCAAGACGGGCAGGCAAGGACCCCTCACTCAAAGATGCGTTGACAATGCCCTGGAGCCAGCCTCGTGTCGTCTCCTAGGATGCCAGTACAAGCCAGGAGGGACACGGGTCCAATAAACATGTGGTAGCCCTAAGTCTCTTTGACAACTTGTCCATATCCTCGGTGGTAACAAAATCAAACTCCTCCCAAGATGGCGTCACAAGAACAGCCTCGGCCCGCTCGACTGGACCACTGTCGATGGAGGGTAGCTCGTTCCGAATCCAAGTGATTTTCTCCTGCAGATAAATCCCAAATTCCTCTGCTCGACCCTGTAAAGGGGCTTCCCACGGCCTCTGTTGAAGGAGGGAGCGGGTCACCCCAAACAGGGCGGCAGGGCGGTTATCTGCGGATGCAATAAGAGTGGCACAATACTCACGTTTGGCCACTCTTATCGCCACTAAGTCCTAATATGGTCTCTCACTAGTGTTCGGTCGGCTTCGGAGTGAGAAGATCTCCATCTGCTCTCTAGGCGTCTCTTGTGGCGCTTCATCTCCCTGAGCCCCTCGGTAAACCAAGGAGCCTAGGTGGTTCGTCGCCGCAAGAGAGGCTGCAAGGGCGCAACTCGGTCCAGGGCCCCCGTGGCCGCACTTAACCATGCGGCCACTAGGTCCTCAGTCGAGTCGCGGGGCAAGTCCACAGGAATTGGCCCAAGCTCCCTTTGGAACCTTATCAGGTCCATCAGGAACCTGGGGCGGAACCATATAGGAATGTCCAGTTTCGCCTCCCCGCAGTGAGGTGCGGCGATCGGAAAGTCGAGCCGAAGGAGGGCGTGATCTGTCCATGACAGGGGCGTGATGACTAGATCCCCTATCCCCAGATCACTACTCCACTGTCCCGAGACGAAGATTAGATCCAGGGTGTGTCCGCCCTCGTGGGTAGGGCCTACAACTACTTGGGTCAGGTCCATGGCTGTCATGGAAGCCATGAACTCCCGAGCTACCCCAGAGGTTTCGCCTACTGACGGCAGGTTAAAGTCCCCCATGACTAACAGTCTGGGGGTCTCAACCGCCACCTCGGCTATCACCTCTAGGAGCTCGGGCAGGGCTGTTGTTGTATAGCGAGGAGCCAGGTATACAACTAACACGCCCTACTGCCTCCCTAGACCCCACTTCACAAGGAGGGACTCGCACCCGGTCGTCTGAGGGATCGTGGTCTCCTTTGGCTCAAGACCTTCCCTAACCATAATCGCCACCCCCCACCCCTCCCTAGGTCCCTAGGCTGATGAAAGGCTCGGTATCCTGGTGGGCACATTTCTACGAGGGGATGTTCTCCCTCGTGGCCCAACCAGGTTTCCGTGATACCTACCAGGTCCGGGTCCCTCTCTGACACAAGGTCATGGATGAGGGGGGCTTTTTGTATCACGGACCTGGTGTTGCACAGCATCAGCCTAGGGCCCCGGGTCTGTGGTTCTTGCCCACCTAGTCTGCGATGGGAGCATGGGGGGTTGGAGCACGTGACCGCTCGTCCTCCAACCGATAATGTCCACCCTGTCTCCCACCGCCCCTGCCCCTCCCCAAGACCGAACTGATGGAAGATACCTCAGTGGAAACGACCCCCCTCCCCCCCTCCATTTCTCTGCTTCCGCCAGCCGGCCCTATAGATTGGCGCCCTCCCACTTGACTATCTCTATCCTCCTCCCTGGAACCCCCTAAAATCCGAATTAAAAAGTTAAATAACCCCCCCCCCTTGCCGAGTTTGCGCTTCGGACTTGTTTATGCCTTCCTGGGTTTGGACCACCTCTGAGGCTCTTGTTATGTACTCTAGGTGTGATCTCCATTGCCTGCGAGAGTCTCCCCTCTCGCAGGCCTGCCCGCCTTGTTTAACACGGGCCCACCTCGATGATGGACTGATTGTTCCTGAGAGGTGGGCAAAGCGCAAGTTGAGGGGGTTTTGGGGAAAAATTTTAATTCGGTTTTTAGGGGATTCCAGGGAGGAGGGGAGGAATGGTCCAGGGGGGGGGACAGCAAACGAGTGGGCCGGCTGGTGGAAGTAGGGTAACGGAGGAAGGGGAAGGGGGGGTCGTTTCCACGGAGGCTTTACCCATCGATTCGGTCTTAGGGAGAGGCAGGGGCGGGGGGAGGCGGAATAGATACCATCAGTTGGAAGACCGTGGCCGCTGGATTCAGGCGGTCATGTG
The DNA here is from genome assembly GCA_039707465.1 of Rhabdophis nuchalis. Taxonomy (NCBI): domain Eukaryota; kingdom Metazoa; phylum Chordata; class Lepidosauria; order Squamata; family Natricidae; genus Rhabdophis; species Rhabdophis nuchalis. The sequence goes on from CM077647.1 coordinate 97,685,382, forward strand.
CTCCAACTCTCTGCGCTCCCATCGCAGACTAGGTGGGCAGGAATCACAGACCCGGGGCCCTAGGCTGATGTTATGCAACACCAGGTCCGTGGTTCAGAAAGCTCCCCTCATTCATGACCTTGTGTCAGAGGGGGACCTGGACCTGGTGGGTATAACAGAAACCTGGTTGGGCCACGAAGGGGGTCTACCCCTCGTGGAAATGTGCCCACCAGGTTACCGCGCCTTTCATCAGCCTAGGGCCCTAGGGAGGGGTGGGGGAGTGGCGATTATGGTTAAGGAAGGTCTGGAGCCGAAGGAGACCACGATCCCTCAGACGACCGGGTGTGAATCTCTCTGCGTGAGATGGGGCCTAGGGAGGCAGTTGGGCATGTTAGTTGTGTACCTGGCTCCTCATTATGCAACAACAGCCCTGCCCGAGCTCCTAGAGGTGATAGCCGAGGCGGCGGTTGAGACCCGAGGCAGTCCTAGAACCCTGCCGCCTTGTTTGGGGTGACCCACTCCCTCCTTCACCAGAGGCCGCGGGAAGCCCCTTTGCAAGGGCGAGCAGAGGAATTTGGGATTTATCTGCAGGATAAAATCACTCGAATTCGGAATGAGCTACCCTCCATCAACAGGGGTCCTGTGGGACTGTCCGAGACTGGTCTTGAGGTTCCTTCTTGGGAGGAGTTTGACTTTGTTACCACCGAGGATATGGACAGGTTATCAAGGAGACTTAGGGTGACCACATGTTTATTGGACCCGTGTCCCTCCTGGCTTGTACTGGCATCCTGAGAGACGACACGAGGCTGGCTCCAGGGCATTGTCAACGCATCTTTGAGTGAGGGGTCCTTGCCTGCCGTCTTGAAAGAGGCGATGGTGAGGCCCCTCCTCAAGAAGCCATCCCTGGACCCAGCATTGCAGGAGAACTATCGTCTGGTCTCCAACCTTCACTTTTTAGTGAAGGTTGTTGAGAGTGTGGTGGCCCAACAGTTTCCGCAACACCTGGAGGAAGTTGATTATCTAGACCCGTGCCAGTCCAGCTTCCAACCCGGTCACAGCACCGAGGCGGCATTGGTCGCATTGGTCGATGATCTCTGGAGGGCGCGGGATAGAGGTTGTTCCTCTATCCTAGTCCTGTTAGACCTCTCAGCGGCTTTTGATACCATCGACCATGGTATCCTATTGCACCGACTGGGGGGGTTGGAGCTGGGAGGCACCGTTTTGCGGTGGTTCTCGTCCTACCTCTCTGGTCGGTCGCAATATGTGTTGACGGGAGGGCAGAGGTCGACCTCGAGACCCCTCTTATGTTGGGTTCCTCAGGGGTCGGTCCTCTCGCCCCTCCTGTTTAACACATATATGAAGCCGCTGGGCGAGATCATCCGTGGTTTTGGGGTGGAGTACCATCTGTACGCTGACGACACCCAGCTGTATATATCCACCCCAGACCACCCCAACGATGCTGCCGAAGTGCTATCCCGGTGTTTGGAGGCCGTACGGATCTGGATGGGTGGTAATAAACTCAAGCTCAACCCTTCCAAGACTGAGTGGCTGTGGTTTCCGGCACCCTGGTTCAGACAGATTACTCCAACTCTTGCCATTGGGGGCGAAACACTGGCCCCCGTGGAGAGGGCGCGCAATTTGGGTGTCCTCCTGGATTCCCGGCTGTCCATGGAGGACCATGTGGCGGCCGTGGGGGGCGTTTCATCAGGTACGCCTGATGCGCCAATTGCGCCCCTTACTGGACCAGGCTGCCCTTCGCACAGTCACTCAAGCTCTCGTGACGTCCCGACTCGACTACTGTAATGCTCTCTACATGGGGCTTCCCTTGAGGTGCACTCGAAAGCTACAGTTAGTCCAGAATGCAGCCGCGCGGGTGATTACGGGAGCCACTAGATGCTCCCACATAACACCGATCCTGCGCGAGCTGCACTGGCTTCCTGTGGTCTTTTGGGCGCGCTTCAAGGTTTTGACGACCATCTTTAAAGAGCTCCATGGCTCGGGGCCTAGTTATATGCGAGACCGCCTCCTGCCCCATACATCCCTTCGGCCGATCCGCTCCCACAGAGAGGATCTTCTCAGGGTACCGTCAGCCGGGCAATGCCGTCTGGCGACACCCAGGGGAAGAGCCTTCTCTGTGGCGGGCCCTGCCCTTTGGAACTACCTACCCCCTGAATTGCGTACCATCACCGACCTCCGCCTCTTCCGCCAGTGTCTAAAGACACATCTTTTTCAGCAAGCTGGCCTAGCCTTACCTCCCGTGGGGACTATTTTAGAGAGTTTTAAATTGGGGGTTTTAAAATTGGTTTTAGCATAGGACTAGAATAATTTAATATGTTTTTAAATTATGTATTTATTTTTTGTATGTTTTTAAATTCCTGTGCGCCGCCCTGGGTCCTCTGTGGAGAAGGGCAAGATATAAATATGATTAAAATAAAAAATAAAAAATAAAAAAGATACCTATTGGAAGTCTGCCCCTCGGCCAGGCTCCACGGGAAGAAGGGACAGCGGGCATAGATGTAACCTCATAACCACACAAGAGGATATCATTGACCTCCCACGTTCCCTGGAATAAAAAGATCTGAAATTTTTTGAGATAGTTCATAAAGTCCGGGTCAGCCTTTTTGGACGACCACCCAAAAAGCAGAGGTTTATCTTTTTAACATGATAATTAAATTGAGTTGCAAATTGAGTGAATATGACAATAGAAGGACAACTAAGCATGAGTCAAAAGCTATGTAACATGGACATACTGTATATAGAACCTTTAAGATATTGAACAAAGTGAGATGTTTACTGCTTGTTACTTTATATAATACATTAAGGGAAGTGTAATTAACACTGAACAGTGAAGATTGTCATCTAGAGATAACTAAGGGTAATCTAATTCAAGGTAAAGAAAAATGGAGAGGGAATATGAAATATACCTACAATCGGAAACTATTGTGATAAAAAGACAGAATCACAAATTAAGGGCATGTAAGGATGTATAACTATATAAAGATAATGATGAGAATAGCTGGGAATTGTAACCAGGTCTACAGCTCGATCAAAATTAGGTTGGGGGGAGGGGGGTTTAAAAGTACAATGACTATATATGTATACTTTTCTGTTATATCAGTCAGAGGGGGACCCGGACCTGGTGGGTATAACGGAAACCTGGTTGGGCCACGAAGGGGGTCTACCACTCGTGGAAATGTGCCCACCAGGTTACCGTGCCTTCCATCAGCCTAGGGCCCTAGGGAGGGGTGGGGGAGTGGCGATTATCGTAAAGGAAGGTCTTGAGCCGAAGGAGACCACAGTCCCTCAGACAACCGGATGTGAATCTCTTTGCGTGAGATGGGGCCTAGGGAGGCAGTTGGGCGTGTTAGTTGTATACCTGGCTCCTCGCTATGCAACAACAGCCCTGCCCGAGCTCCTAGAGGTGATAGCCGAGGCGGCAGTTGAGACCCCCAGACTGGTAGTCATGGGGGACTTTAACTTGCCGTCGGTGGGCGAAGCCTCTGGAGCAGCTCGGGAGTTCATGGCCTCCATGACGGCCATGGACCTGACCCAGGTAGTTTTAGGCCCCACTCACGAGGGGGGAAACACGCTGGATATGATTTTTGTCTCGGGACAGTGGAGTAGTGATCTGGGGATAGGGGATCTAGTCATCACGCCCCTGTCATGGACAGATCACGCCCTCCTTCGGCTCGACTTTCCGATCGCCGCACCTCACTGCGGGGAGGCGAAACTGGACATTCCTATATGGTTCCGCCCCAGGTTCCTGATGGACCCGGAAAGGTTCCAGAGGGAACTTGGGCCAATTCCTGTGATCCTGCCCCGCGACTCGACTGAGGACCTAGTGGCCGCATGGTTAAGTGCGGCCGCGGGGGCCTTGGACCGAGTCGCGCCCTTGCGGCCTCTCTTGCGGCGACGAATCACCCAGGCTCCTTGGTTTACTGAGGAGCTCCGGGGGATGAAACGCCACAAGAGACGCCTAGAGACCAGATGGAGATCCTCTCGCTCCGAAGCCGACCGAACACTAGTGAGAACCCATATTAGGGCTTACTTAGTGGCGATAAAGGTGGCCAAACGTGAGTATTGTGCCACCCTAATTGCATCCGCAGATAACCGCCCTGCCGCCCTGTTTGGGGTGACCCGCTCCCTCCTTCACCAGAGGCCGCGGGAAGCCCCTCTACAAGGGCGAGCAGAGGAATTTGGGATTTATCTGCAGGAGAAAATCACTCGGATTCGGAATGAGTTACCGTCCATCGACAGGGGTCCTGTGGGACTGTCCGAGACTGGTCTTGAGGTTCCTTCTTGGGAGGAGTTTGACTTTGTTACCACCGAGGATATGGACAGGTTATCAAGGAAACGTAGGGCGACCACATGTTTATTGGACCCGTGTCCCTCCTGGCTTGTACTGGCATCCTGGGAGACGACACGAGGCTGGCTCCAGGGCATTGTCAACGCATCTTTGAGTGAGGGGTCCTTACCTTCCATCTTGAAAGAGGCGGTAGTAAGGCCCCTCCTCAAGAAGCCGTCATTGGATCCAGCATTACTAGAGAACTATCGTCAGGTCTCCAATCTTCACTTTCTGGTGAAGGTTGTTGAGAGTGTGGTAGCCCAACAGTTTCCGCGACACCTGGAGGAAGTTGATTATCTAGACCCGCGCCAGTCCGGCTTCCGACCCAGTCACAGTACTGAGACGGCATTGGTCGCGTTGGTTGATGATCTCTGGAGGGCGCGGGATAGAGGTTATTCCTCTATCCTAGTCCTGTTAGACCTCTCAGCGGCTTTCGATACCATCGACCATGGTATCCTATTGCACCGACTGGGGGGGGTGGGGCTGGGAGGCACCGTTCTGTGGTGGTTCTCATCTTACCTCTCTGGTCGGTCGCAATATGTGTTCACGGGAGGGCAGAGGTCGACCTCGAGGCCCTTCCTATGTGGGGTTCCTCAGGGGTCGGTCCTCTTGCCCCTCCTTTTCAACACATATATGAAGCCGCTGGGTGAGATCATCCGTGGTTTTGGGGTGGAGTACCATCTGTACGCTGATGACACTCAGTTGTACATATCCACCCCAGACCACCCCAATGATGCCGTCGAAGTGCTGTCCCAGTGTTTGGAGGCCGTACGGATCTGGATGGGTGGTAACAAACTCAAGCTCAACCCTGCTAAGACTGAGTGGCTGTGGTTTCCGGCACCCCGGTTCAGCCAGATTACTCCAACTCTGGCCATTGGGGGCGAAACATTGGCCCCCGTGGAGAGGGCGCGCAATTTGGGTGTCCTCCTGGATTCCCGGCTGTCCTTGGAGGACCATGTGGCAGCCGTGGCCAGGGGGGCGTTTCATCAGGTACGCCTGATGCGCCAATTGCGCCCCTTACTGGACCGGGCTGCCCTTCGCACAGTCACTCAAGCTCTTGTGACGTCCCGTCTCGACTACTGTAATGCTCTCTACATGGGGCTTCCCTTGAGGTGCACTCGAAAGCTACAGCTAGTCCAAAACGCAGCCGCGCGGGTAATAACGGGAGCTACCAGAAGCTCCCATATAACACCAATCCTGCGTGAGCTGCATTGGCTTCCTGTGGTCTTTCGGGTGCGCTTCAAGGTCTTGACGACCATCTTTAAAGCGCTCCATGGCTCGGGGCCTAGTTATATGCGAGACCGTCACGTGCCCTATACATCCCTTAGACCGATACGCTCCCACAGAGAGGGCCTTCTCAGGGTGCCGTCGGCCGGACAATGCCGACTGGCGACACCCAGGGGAAGAGCCTTCTCTGTGGCGGGCCCTGCCCTTTGGAACAACCTACCCCCTGAACTCCGGACCATCACCGACCTCCGCCTCTTCCGCCAATGTCTAAAGACATACTTTTTTCATCAAGCCGGCCTAGCCTAACCTCCCATGGGGACTGTAGAAAAGTTTTAAATTGGGTTTTAATTAATAATTGGTTTTAGCACAGGTTTGGGATCTAATATATATTTTAAATTATTTATGTTCTATTTTTGTATGTTTTTTAAATCTCCTGTGCGCCGCCCTGGGTCCTTTGCGGAGAATGGCGGGATATAAATGTAATAAAATAAATAATAAATAAATAAATAAATATCACTTTTTTTTACTTAAAAAGAGGAGAAAAAGTAAATATGCATATTGAAAAAGAATTATAAATATCATCAACCTAAAAGGGAGTTTGCTCAGAAGCTGAAATACACCAAGTAAATGAGATGAAGAGTGGGAAGTAGAGGAGAAAGGGAAGGGAAGAAGAGAAGGGTAGGAGAAAGGGCAAGGGGGGGAAGAAGAGGAGAGAAATGAAGAGTGTTAAGGGGAGGGAGGAGAAGGAGAGAGGAAGAGAAAGTTGAGAAGAGAAGGACAGAGGGAAGAAAGGAGTTAGGGAGGGGAAGGAGAGAGGGAGAAGAAAATGATGGATAAAGTACAAATATGGTGTATGGAGAGCAGAAGAGCCAATAATTGTTTTTTGGGAGTTGTTGCTAATATGAATTGATGTAAACATTTAATAATACAATATGATGTTGGTTATGTAATAGTATACATGTGATTGTATGTTATGAAAATGGAAAAATAAAAAACTTTAAACCCCCTCCAAAAAAATATTGTGCAAGTTCAGGCACCCATCCTCTTTTGCAGAGAGAGTCAGTGACCCAGAAACTTTGTGAGTCTCCTGCTCCCCTCCAACTACTTTCTACTTAATGAGACCTTGTTGTCCCATGAAGAACTGTACCAGCTGGCTGGCCAGACAGGGAGCAGGTCAGGTGGGGCTGGCTGGTTGAGAAGGGGGATCACAGGGTTCATCACTTGCCCCTGCCAGCAGCTTGGATGCCTTGGCTGAAGCAAGGATCGCACACTGTCTCTCATACACACACACAGAGTTTGGAGAGCCCCCCCCCCATCTTAGTACAAGCTGGATCAGTGCTCCTCCTCAATTACTGGGAGACAGGATGCTAGTCTAAAAAGAGAGAGAAGGTGAAGACAAGGCAAGGACAGAAATAGAAGAAAAAATAGGGGCTTCCTGTTCCGGCTTCTGGCGGCGACGGACGAGTCCTGGGACTTGTCCGCCGTTTTGTTCTTTTTTCTGCCCCAAACGGGGCGGGGTGCCCCTTTTTGGGGGGGGACCCTCCGTAGGACTGGCTTGCCTGGACCTGTTCAGCCTGGCGGCGGCCGGGAAAGCATCCTTGTCTTCGGTCTAGGTGGAAGAACACATGCTGCGGGGGGCTTGGTTCCCTTCGCCAACGGAGGACGGCAACAAATAATTGATTTGGAGAGAACGGGAGCGTTCGGGCCGGATGGCTTTGCCGGGGCTTTTGCGGTGAGGTGGAGAATAAGTGACTTTAACTTTTTTGCTGGTGGCTTTGAGTGAGAGAAACGTGGAGGGGGGTGTTTGTTAAACCCCCCCCTCGGATTTATAACAGCGGCGTGCAGAAATGGCTCCTCGAATGCGAGGGAGCGGAAATTTCTCATCCGGACTTTTGCGGAACAAGTGAAAGTTCTTCGCAGCTTGTTTCTATACAATGTATCTAAGCCCGGCTTTACTGGAACAATTTTCTTTGTTACTTTCTCCTGCTGGCTGACAGATTGGGCGGTGGAAGATGGCTGCCCTTTGTTCCTAAATGACTATTTTTTATGGAAAATTACCAACATCTCTTTGTGACCTGGACTGTCTCTCCCCACCAACGGAGGATTTTTTGGATTAATTGATTCCTTCCCTGGAGTGCCTTCTTTGTCTTAATAATTGATAGTGAAAATTGCTTTTCTCTCTGGATCTTATAACTTTTTACAATTGTAATCTGAACTTTGTTCTCTGGACTTGCTCCAGCGGCCGCACCCAAAAAACGCCATCTTAGTGGCACTGATTTAAACAGCTCACCATGGCTTCAAAAAAACAATCAGAAAATCCAGGATTGGAAGAAAGAATGACGGCTATGGAAGCAGTGTTACACTCCTTGGTGTTGGAAATTAAAGAACTTAGAAAAGATCATTGCAGCTCTAAACTTGAACTTTTGGAGACACAGAAAAAATTGATGCAGAATACACAGAAGACTGAGGAGTTGGAAGTGGGGCTGGCTGGGGCAAAGGGGGAACTTAAAAATATTAATACTGAAATTGGAGATTTGTCTGGTCATATGTCTAGGATGGATTTTGAGAGGATGTCATATTTTTTAAGATTTCAGAATATTCCTGAAGAATCTGGTGAATGCCTTCCTGATCTCATGAGTACAATTTTAGCAGACTATTTACACAAACCTAAAGATGAGATCAGGGGGGACATTGACCTAGTCTACAGAATAAATTCAGCATATGCCAGGATAAATGAAGTACCCAGAGAGATACATATTAAATTTGTTAGAAGGTCGACTAGGGAGGGAATCTTGAAGGCGCAGAGAGAGGGTCCGTTAATTTATGAACAAAAGGAAATCGCTATCTTGAAGCAGATCCCAAAAAAGATTAGAGAGGTGAGGAGGAAGTATTCCTTCTTATCTAAAAAATTGTTTAAACAGGGGATTTGGTTTAAGTGGGCGATGCCAGAAGGGATGTTGGTGTTCTGGGAAGGAGGAAGAGTAAGGATTAAAACAGTTGCGGAGGCGTAAGCCTTTCTTAAAAAACATTCCTCTACCCTGGGGGAAGATCCAGGAGGGGCAGAGGGGGCCACGGCCCCGCCCACTGGGGGCCAGGGAGGAGAACAAGAAGACACAATTGCCAAGAGACTTAGATCTAAAAAATGACTTTTCTTTTTATTAATACAGTATAACTTTTATCTGGATGTTTGTACACGACTGCCAGCATAGAATTTAGAATTTATGATGTATGCATTTATTTTCACCTTGTAGTATTATTGAAAAATGTATTACCAATGTCTTATTAAGTAGCCCTGGAGGGGCCAACGATCTCGACGTGAAAGTTCTCAAAATATTTTTGTACTTCACCTTACCCTACCCTACCTTAAAAAATTTGTAAAAACCAATAAAACTTTTGCAATAATAATAATAATAATAAAAAAGAAACAATAGGCAGTTGTGGCACTTCAGTTCCTGCTGGTGGGACATTTATGTAAGCTGGTGCAGAGAGTTGGGGGGGAGCTCCACCCCCCCACTTTACTTTGTCCTCCACCCCCAACTGCCTCACTTTGTGACTGCCTCATCAGTGCGTTGTTCAGCTTCCTGCTACATTATGATGAGCAAGGAGAAGTGCTGAAGAATGAAGAATGAGACTTCATTTCCTTAGAGTCCTGCGGAAAAATCAGGTGGAACAATGGCTGATGACCTCTTTCTATCGGTCCATCATAGAAAGTGTCCTCACATATTGTATCACAGTGTGGTATGCTGGTTTAACAGTTGCGGAGAGGAAGGCACTACAGAGAGTGATCAATTCGGCACAAGAAACCATCGGTTGCCCTCTGACATCACTGGATAACATCGCCAGATCTCGCTGCTTTAGCAGAGCAAGGAAGATGCTCAAAGATGATTCACACCCTGGTTGGTATCTCTTTGCCCTTCTACCATCAGGCAGAAGATATCAAAGTATAGCCAGCCGAACGAACGGGTTTAAAGATAGCTTCTATCCTTGGGCTGTGAGACTTTTAAATTCAACCGCAATCACTCCATGCACATGCTAGTTTTTTCTTTTTTCTTTTCTCTCTTTTTTGTTTCTGTTATAATTTTGCACCAGTGAAGTTAAAACCAATTTCATTGTAATTTTTACAATGACAATTATGATGATGATGATGATGAACCTGCTTTTGAGTTCCATTATCCATCACCACATGCTGAGCAACTAAAGTAGTCGTTTAGTAGTCTAAACTAGGATTATGGTAAAACATATAGTTCAGACCATCCAACTTCCCCCAAAAATAAAAGATCTTGTGAGGGTGGAAGGTCTGAATATCATTTTACTGTAGTCCCATAGCAGTGGTGGGTTTCTGCAGGCTCGCACCTACTCGCGAGAGCCGGTTGGTGAAATTTAGAGAACCGGTGAGAGGGGGTTCCACCGGCTTACCTGGAAGTAAATCTGGCCTGCCGCTGACAGTGACCCAATGGGAAGGATAGGAAAGGAAAAGAAGGAAGGAAGGAAGGAAGGAAGGAAAGAGAGAGAGAGAGAGAGAGAGAGAGAGAGAGAGAGAGAGAGAGAAAGAAAGAAAGAAAGAAAGAAAGAAAGAAAGAAAGAAAGAAAGAAAGAAAGAAAGAAAGAAAGAAAGAAAGAAAGAAAGAATTTATCATCACAACTGAGTCCAAAATTTTGGTTGCTAAGCAAGAGCGTTGCTAAATGAGTTTCACCACATTTTAAAAAGTGGCCACTCCCACCCTGTCACATGACTGCCAAGCCACACCCACAAAATAGGCCACACCTACAGAGTAGGTTCTAAAAAAAATTGAAACCCACCACTGTCCCATAGACTAGTTCAGTTACCCTGCACGCGGCGACAGAGAGGTCATGGGCCAGGTTGAAGTGACATGGGACAAACCTTTACACTTTCCAGGATAGCCATGCAGGCCAGATTCAGCCTCATTGCAGGCCAAATCTGGCCCGCAAGCCTTGAGTTTCACACCCCTGTTCTAGAAGGCTCAGGATGCTGGCCTTCACTAATATTTTCCCCTCTAAATGTAATTTTATAACAGTTCTTATAATAATTCTGCTTATAATAGTACTCCTGTAACAGTTAAATAATTACTATTAAGGGGTTAAAGAGTTATCTATAAAGTCTGATTGATATTATTTAGTCACTGAATAGTAGCCAACTACTGTTCTTACTATACCTTTCCTACTTATGAAAGTAATGCTAGTCCTTCCTATTCACATCCTGAGTAGTAAACAGTGTTACCCTCTAAATGACTATCTAATTACTGTCCATCTCAATGTATTGATGCCTAAACTTCAGTTTATAATTATTTTATTTTATTTTTTGTTACATCTTCCACATTCATGCTTCTTATATTAAATATGTCTATCTTTATAAATCCATCTTTGCAATGACATATTTTCTTTTCCTATAAGACAACCCCAGAAACTAAACATCCCAAAGCTTTAATCTGTGATTAATGTGATCACCATTAATACTTAAAAGATCCTCAACTGTTCTTCAGTAGTGTGTTGAGCGCAATATGACTTGAGAGAGCCACGAATTGGTTTTATAGTTTCTATAGAGGAAAGTAGGCAGTGCAACTGTGAATTCAAGAGTAAGATGCCTTTCAACTTTAATAAAGCAAGGAGGATGAAGGAAGGAGGTTTAAGTGCTATATTTGCATTTAGGTTTCTCTGTTACTGACCTTTAACTAAAGACATATGTTTTTTAAGCTTAGGCCTCTAAGAACAAATAAGCCAAAAGATTAACTGCCTCCTCTCCAAAAAAAGGTAAATTCAAAAACTGAATGTAATTATTGTCTAACTTAATGGAAATTTTATGCTTAATAAAGAGGCCCAACATAATAATTGCACAAGATCCAGTTTTGTGTTGTGATTTAAAGTATTACACTAGAAACAGGAAGATTGTGAACTCTAGCCCTGTCTGCAAGTGAATCCAACTGGGTGATTCTGGGCTGGTGATTCTTTTTCTAGCCATAGGAAGGAAACAATGAACATCTTGCCCAGGAAACTTCCTGGAGTCAAACATGATTTGAAGGCACCAAATAGATCCCCCCCCCCCAATTGTATGATTAAACTACATGACTCATATTGCATTAAACTTAAGATAAAAAAGAGAAATAAAAAGTGAATGGTTAAGCATCTGGATTTATCTCTACTATAAGACTAGTGATAAAGACAATAAAACAATGCCAAATGAGGATACCTGCTTTATTCTCAATAAGGGTGGAGATAGCATCCATGTATGGGTTAAACCTATCCACACTCTGATTGGACTGAGTCATAATATTAAATAATTGATTAATTAGGCATGGTATATAACCTCCTATGGAGTAGCCACACCCAGTTTCCGACTCAGTCCAGTTCTGGGACTGTTCGGTGTTCGGCCTTCTGTGCTTATTTCTGTCAGGATTGGTGGCATTGTGAGTAGACAGGGCCCCCCACACCTCAGCAGCAGCCAGGACTCAGGTTTGCCTGTCATTGGCAGCCACGGGCCCAGGCCTTCGGTTGTCAGCCACCCCTCTAACCTCCTGCCTGAGTCCTTCTATTGCCCGCGCCACGTCTTCTGTCTTCCAAAGCTGCTGCTGTCAAGCCAGGTGTGGGGGAGGGAAGATTTCTGGCGCTCAGAAGGTGGGCCACTACCACAGCCCAGGCTGTTAGGCCTTGTTCAGGTGAAGAATATTAATTGATTCTGCTCTACTTACCCCTCAGGGGGTGGCGTGCAGGCTTTCCCACAACTGACAGGCCTCTGTCAACTGTGAGGGCTGCTCCACTGGGCCTATTATTATTATTATTATTAATCCAATTTATACCCCGCCCTTCTCCTAAAAAAGGACCCAGGGCGGCCTAAATAAATTGTGCCTCTTTATTACCCCTTTTGGAAAAGAACAGAGTCAATTCAGCTTCTGAAGGCTGTTTTGGAGAAGGGGACAGGCGTACGGCAGCTCTTTGCAGCAAAGCCACTCTTTCACTTTATATTCAAGCCTCTGTCAGGGGCCTTTGGCATGAACGGCCATTTTGAAGCCTGCCTGAATCAAGAACCAAAATGGCTGCCACCTCAGCTTCAGAGGACAATGATTGGAGTCAGGTCCTCGCGACTACGACCAGCGGCCCCACGGAAGGAACAGAGGCTCCTGCAGTGGTAATTGCCCCCATGGCCACAAGGCAAAGGGGAAAAAAGAGCATGTGGAACCACAAGCCTCAAAAGGGGCCAAATTGGGGTTCAAAATCCCCTAAGCCTGCCTTCAAGTATGAGAAGCAGAGGCATGAGGCACTAGAAAGCATTTATAAAAGTACCAGCAGCCAGAAGTCTTCTCTTGTCCTGAGCACTAAGGTGAGGCAGTCTGCACTCTCTTCGCCTGGGAGAGCTGCAGAGGAGGATCCCTCCCTCCATGTGAGGATCCCCATTGACTCCTCAGGCCTCTGGGGTTCTAGCCAAGGTTGGCAGTCGCCCACACGCACTGCCCCATGGGGGCTTCACCTCACCCTCTTCCCTCTACCTCCGCAGGGGTTGGTGCTGCTCAATTACCCCACTTGGGGGGGGGGGGGCAATTTCAGGACCTAATGTTCAGGGCTTTCCAGCAGTGCAGTGTTGCTGCTTTCCAACAGCCTCAGATTCAGCCACAGGTTGCTCCTCCATCTGCAGCTCCTGTGGGGATAGATGGTCAGGAGTCTCCCCTGTTTCTTCCCAGGACAATAGTGAGTCTGAATCTGAAGAGGGCGAAATCAGGGAGGAGAAGCTTTCAGGGGATGAAGGCATACACCCTTCTAAGCCTTCTTTCTCAGTTTGTTTCAGCCTCATTGTTTAAGTGTCTGCTCTTTAAAGCTAAGGCATCGGCCAAATTTGGCAAAAAGCCATCGGAACCCCTGGTGCAACCGCAGGGCTTTTTTGTCGAGACTATATTTGAGGAAAAGGCTATTGAGGCTGACACATTCCCACCCCCAAGTCCTTTCTTGACCTGGTCAAGCGCCAGTGGACATCTCCAGCATCTGGCTCTATGCCCACTTCCACTGACAAAACGTTCATTAATGTGGACAAGGACATGGTTCAGGTGCTGTTGCAACCCACTATTGATGCACCTGTCACGGCCCTGCATGCATCTGCAAACATGCCCAGAGAACCAGAGGACCCTCTGAAGCCAGAGACTCGGAGGCGACTTATGCAGGAAGCCATTCAACACCTATTGGACATTAGGGCTAACCAACTGGTGCCTCCAGTTTAACAGGATCAGGGTTATTATTCCATTCTCTCTGGGATCCCAAAGGCTTGGGGCGGCTGGAGAACTATTTTTGATTTGAAATAGTTTGACTGCTATGTGCGTTATCGCAGGTTTAAGATGCGTTCACTGCACTCAATATTAGAGGGTATTAGGCAGGGAGATGTCCTCACATCCATCAACCTTACTGAGGCCTACCTGCACATACCTATGGCCCCTGAATACTGACAGTTTCTCAGGTTTTGTTACCTTGGGCACCACTTCCAGTACCGAGCCTTACCTATCGGGTTGTCATCTGCGCCTCAAGTCTTCAGGTAGGTAATGGTGGCATTGGCAGCGTTCCTGAGACAGGTACATGTGCAAATCCAATACTGCCTAGACGATCTGTTGCTACAGTCCTCTTCTGTAAGTGGTGCCCCAAGGGACTTAGACATTACCATGTTGACCCTGCGAGGCCAGGTGGTTTCGATCAATCTGGCCAAAAGCTATCTATGGCCTACTACTAGGCTGATTCAAACTAGCTTATACAATACAATAGCAGAGTTGGAAGGGACCTTGTAGGTTTTCTAGTCCAACCCCCTGCATTGGCAGGAACCTTATACCATTTCAGACAAATGGCTATCTAACATCTTTTTAAAGACTTCCAGGGTTGGGGCATTCACAACTTCTGGAGGCAAGCTGTTCCAGAGGTTAATTGTTCTAACTGTCAGGAAATTTCTCCTTAGTTCTAAGTTGCTTCTCTCCTTGATTAGTTTCCACCCATTGCTTCTTGTTCTGCCCTCAGGTGACTTGGTGAATAGCTTGACTCCCTCTTCTTTGGGGCACCCCCTGAGATATCGGAACACTGCTATCATGTCTCCCCTGGTCCTTCTCTTCATCAAACTAGACATACCCAGCTCCTGCAACCGTTCTTCATATGTTTTAGTCACCAGTCCCCTAATCATCTTGGTTGCTCTTCTCTGCACTCTTTCCAGAGTCTCCACATCTTTTCTACATCGTGGCGACCAAAACTGCATGCAGTATTCCAAGTGTGGCCTTACCAAGGCACTATACAGTGGCATTAACACTTCACGTGATCTAGATTCTATCCCTCTGTTGATGCAGCCTAGAACTGTGTTGGCTTTTTTGGCAGCTGCTGCACACTGCTGGCTCATATTTAAATGGTTGTCCACTAGGATTCTAAGATCCCTCTCACAGTTGCTACTATTGAGCAAGGTACCACCTATACTGTACCTGTGCATTTTGTTTTTCTTGCCTAAATGTAGAACCTTACTTTTTTCACAATTGAATTTCATTTTATTAGATAGTGCCCAATGTTCAAGTTTGTCAAGATCCTTCTGTATCTTAAGCCTATCTTCTGGAGTGTTGGCTATTCCTGCCAGCTTGGTGTCGTCGGCAAATTTGATGAGTTCCCCATTTATCCCCTCATCCAAATCATTGATGAAGATGTTGAAGAGTACTGGGCCTAAAACAGAGCCTTGGGGGACTCCACTGCATACTTCCTTCCATGTAGATGCAGTTCCATTGAGGACTACACATTGAGTGCGATTGGTCAGCCAGTTGCGAATCCATTTGATGGTGATGCTGTCTAACCCACATTTTTCTACTTTATCTAATAGTAGGTTATGGTCTACTTTATCAAATGCCTTACTGAAGTCCAAGTAAATTATATCGACAGCATTCCTCTGGTCCACTAATTTTGTCACTTTGTCAAAGAATGCAATTAGATTAGTCTGGCATGATCTGTTTTTGACAAACCCATGTTGGCTTTTGGCTATTACTTTGTTTGCTTCTAGGTGTTCACTTATTTGTTGCTTGATTATCTTTTCCAGAATCTTTCCTGGTATTGAGGTCAGGCTGATGGATCTATAGTTTCCTGGATCTATTTTTTTTCCTTTTTTGAAGATGGGAACCACATCAGCTCTTTTCCAGTCTTCTGGCAGTTCCCCGGTGCTCCAGGATCTCTGAAAGATATAGTTCAGTGGTTCTGAGATCTCGTCTGCCAGTTCCTTCAGAACCCTGGGGTGTAATCCATCCGGTCCTGGTGATTTGAACTCATCCAGGGCAGACAGATGCTCACTTACCATTTTCTTCCCTATTTCAACTTGTGTTCCTAATCTGATTTTTGTGGTGCTGTTTTTGATTGGTTGGACTGTTTTATCCCTTTGTGTAAAGACAGATGCAAAAAATGAGTTAAATAGTTCTGCTTTCTCCTTGTTGCTTATCATCTTCTTGCCATTTTCTCCCAGCAGTGGACCAATTGTTTCCTTAACTTTTTTCTTGTTTTTAACATGTTGGAAGAAGCTTTTTTTGTTATTTTTTACTTTTTTGGCAAGCCTTTCTTCATTGCTAGCCTTAGCTTTCCTCACTTCATCTTTACAGGCTCGGGCTATTTGCTGATATTTTGCCCTAATTATGTCCCCCTCTTTCCACTTTTTATATTTATCCTTTTTGTCTTTCAATTTGTCAGAGAGTTCTTTATGCAGCCATGCTGGTTTCTTTTGAGAACTGTTATTTTTCTTCTTCATTGGTATTGCACTGGACTGGGCTTTTATAATCTCACTTTTCAAAATTTCCCAAGCTTCTTGAGTTGTTTTCCCCTTGAGGATTCTCATCCATGGAATCCTTCCCAAGCTCTCTCTATGTTTATTGAAATTAGCTCTCTTAAAGTCTAAGACTCTAATTTGACTTTGTTCTACTACTTTTGTTTGCATAATGTTGAATTCCAGTATTTCATGATCGCTTGCCCCCAAAGTTCCTGTAGCTTCTATACCTTCTATCATTTCCTCTCTGTTAGTGAGAATTAAGTCCGATATTGCTGATCCCCTTGTTCCCTTCTCTACCTTTTGGGAAACAAAGTTGTCTGCTAGGTTTGTTAGGAACCTGTTGGATCTTCCACTTGGTGCAGAGTTTGTTTCCCAATTGATGTCAGGATAGTTAAAATCTCCCATTACTATTGTAGTGTGCTTCCTACATACCTTAGTTAGCTGGTTAGCAAAAAGTTCATCCACTTCCTCTGCTTGGTTGGGTGGCCTGTAGTATAGACCTATGACAATAGCTTGAGAGAGTTGGTTCTCCAGGTTCTCAAGGAACGTAGTGTATCCTTAGCTACTTTGTCCAAATTGTTAGGCACTATGGTGTCCGCCATTGGCATTGTTCTCTTGGCGCACCTTAACAATAGAGACCTTCAATGGTTTCTTTTGCCATTTCAGCAAAGGCTCATGAGCTGCTCCCAGATCCAGGTTCTTCTGCCAGCGGAAGTCTCCTGCTCTTTGATTGGTGGACATCATCTACCATACCCAAGGGGGAATTCTTCAGGATCCCAGACCGAGTCACAGTCACTTCAGACACCAACCTACTCGGAGGGGGTGTCCAACTTCAGAGGAGAACCTGGTGGCTTAGTGGCTAAACCATCTGCCTAACATGTAATACGGCCTCAGTTAAAATCCCAGTAGGGGTATGACTAGCTGATGAGAGCTAAATAGCTTGACATAGATCTATACTAGTCTACCTTATATGCAGATGGCACAGGGACGATGGAGCCAAGTGGAACTAGCTCACAACATAAACTGGTTGGAACTCAGGGCAGTCCACCTGGCTCTCAAACCATTTCGCTTTTCGGTCAAGAGCAGACATATTCTGGTCCTCACAGACAACATGGCCACCAAGGCTCATATAACAGGCAGGGGGGACCAGGTCAAAGTCCCTCATGCTGGGGGCCAGGAGCTTGGGTCTTTGGGCTGAGAGGAATTTGCTCTCAATAACCACAGAACATATAGCGGGGGTGGACAATGTCAGGGCTGACCAGCTCGGTCAGTTCGAGGTGGACAATTCAGGATTGCAGCTGCAGCTGGCTATCTTCCAGGCAATTGTGGACCTTTTTGGCTGCCCAGAGGTTGACCTGTTTGCAACTCCTCTCAATACTCAGCTCCCGAGATTTTATTCCCAGTTTCCTTCGCAGAACGCAGAGCGGGTGGATGCTCTCCACTGCCAGTGGCCTCTGGGGCTCCTTTATGCCTTCCTGCCTTTGCCTCTGATTCCCAGAGTCATTCAAAAGATCTTGCGGGAGGGGGCGGAGGTGGTGATGATCTCCCCACATTGGCCACAGCAGCCCTGGTTTGCCGACCTTTGATCTCTATCAGTGGACAGGCTCTGGAGGATTCCCCAAGAGATTATTTCCTTCAGCCAGGAGTCACTGGAGCATCTGGAGCCTCAATGGCTCTAGTTGACGCCTAGTGCTTGAGCGGAGCGTCCTGAGACGAGACAACTTTTCCTCCAGGGTCATTCAGATTATTCAGGCTTCCCGTCCACCTTCCATGCAGCTCATATACAGTGCGACCTGGGGTGCTTTTTGTAAGTGGTGTTTGACGAACCACTTTGACCCAGTACAAGCCACCATCCCACAGGTCCCGGACTTTCTTCAAGTGGGCCTTGGCAAAGGGTGACTCCTAATACCATTGAGAGACAGGTATCAGTAGTTTCTTCTGTACTTTTGTGCGGTAGGTCACAAACTTTGACTCAACAACTTTGGCCAATGGGTTCTGCAGTCTGTCCGTCCTCATTCATTGGGGCAGGTCTGATCTCAACCCTCCCGTGGGTCCTTTTCAGGGCTTTGGTATGTCCCATACATGGATGCTATCTCCACCCTTATTGAGAAAGAGCGTTGGTACTTACCTGATACGCCTCTTCTAATAAGGGGGGAGATAGCATCTGGCCCATCCCTTTCTCGTTCAGCCCTGCCTGTGTTTGGTTTCTGGCTCTTGTTGTTTTTGGCAGTGTTACAGTTGGATTTTTCTTGCTAAAGGAGTTGGTTCGTACCGGTGAGTCTGTATTCTTTTCTTCGTCGAAAATTGGGTGTGGCTACTCCGTAGGGGGTTATATACCATGCCTAATTAATTAATTATTTAATATTATGACTCAGTCCAATCAGAGTGTGGATAGGTTTAACCCATACATGGATGCTATCTCCCCCCTTATTAGAAGAGGCGTATCAGGTAAGTACCAACGCTCTTTCCAACTCCTCTTGAAGCTTTCTCACATTTTGACCTGGTTAATTATTATGTAGTCCTTTTTTCAAAATCTTGATGATTCCCAGCTGTGCTACAATGCTGTTCTCATCTCCAAACTGCATGTTTACCAGTTTGTGGGAAATTTGAGAGCACCAAGGTGTACTCCCACCTTTACAGATATCCCCAGCATCATAAGTTACTGCATAGGAGGCAGGCCCAGTGGTTCTCTGAATCAGAGCCTGAGCAGATTTATTAAAACCTGCCATCATCATTCTATGCAAATTGTGTAACTTTGCATTATGTCATATTTTGAGATAAAGCAGCTTTCTTCTGATTTAGAAGGAAGATAAGTTCAACAGTTTGGCCAAGTAGCTAAGGACACTAAAGTAATTTGTTATCTAGTGGAAAAGATTAACCAAAGCAAAATTTCAACATGTGAAAATAGGTTTTTACTTATTTACTCATATAACAGGATTGAGACTGTCTTCTTTTAGTAAGCTTACTTTATTCTTCTAATATTGTCTAGTGTAGATGTTCTATACAGTATATACCATCAACAAAGCCTTCTCTTAGTCTGTAATTACTTTCACAGATAAACAACCAGGATAGCCTAATCTGCTAAAGAGGAGCAACAAATAATACTGGCCATTAATCAGATTATTTAAAGAATCTTAATCAGAAAATAACTTATATGCTTTAACTGTTTCAGATAATAAAACACAACAAAATAAAAACTAACCATTGGAGTCTAGCCTTTATCATTCTTAAAATCAATTGTCTGAGATAGTCACCTCATTTTCTAAAAGTACATCTGATTGTACCATACATGCACGGGTATATGTGCATGTGCACCTACACGATTTAGTCCAGGGTCCCATTCTATTCATTCAACCTGTCATGTACTGCTTACATTAAGGAAGTTCCTTACTTAGAACAATTACACTCAGTCCTTATTGAAACCTGAAAATCTGCCTTAATGTGTGAAGTCACCCCTATCCAGGAGTGGGTTCCTGCCAGTTCTAACCTCTTCTATAGAAGAGGTTCCACAAATCTACAGTGCCGTTTAGAATCGGTTCCAGCTCCCTCCCCCTGCCTGTCCGCACATCAAGATGATGAGCGAGGGGAGGAATTCTGGGAGTTGAAGTCCACAAGTCTTAAAGCTGTCAAGTTTGAACACTTCTGGGTTCCCCCCCCCCAAAGTTCTAAAGGGTTAAGGGTGCAAGGGTCTTATAACTTGACAGCTTTAAGATTTGCCTGTTATTATTTCAAACTCAGATGTATTCATTGTTAAAAAATTGCCAAAGCAGAAAATAATAACAATATTTACAAGATGTTAAAAGTAATTTTAAATAAAGCATTACAGCTAGCTTTTTTGAAAAGGGAATATTTAAAACCACAAAAGAGTCAAAAGCATTATTTTAGCTTTTACAAAAGTTAAAGTACTGTTATAAAAATAAAACAAGGCATGCCATGATGGGCATCCATCTTTCAAAATTTGGCCAGATGAAAAAAGTAATAAAGTAAAAATATTTGCTATAGATACTCCCTGATGGGAAGACTGGACATTTGGGGTTTGTACAGATGGATATTTGAATAGAAATATACTTCAGATCCACAACTGTGATTTCAACTTTCATGTTAATATTAGTAAAAGTATATCAGACCAGAGGTGGGTTTCAACCGGTCCTATCTGGTACACACGTACCGGTTGAAAGAATTTAGCATGCCTTCCCATACCATGGGGGCCCAGTACTGGCATGGTCCCTCCCCTGGCCTGCCCCCACCCACCCACCCCGCTCGTCTGCCAGCAGAAGCCTTCTGGGAGGGTTTGACTGGTGGCCACATGGAGGGAGGGTGGGGAATCACAGAGGGAGGAGATTGAGGAAACCCACCCTCTTCATTGGAAACAAGGCAGCTGTCAGAGGAGAGAGCAGCGCGTGCCCATGGGCTTGTCCCATGAATCCTCCCCTCCTGTTCTTTCTTCTGCTGTTTGAACAAGCCACACGGGTCAAGCTCCCTTGTCTTTGACAGTCGCCTCATTTCCAATAGGGGGGGGGAGAAATCCATCTTTTCCATCCCTCTCCATGGATCCCTGCCCCGATTGGAAATGAGGTGGCTGTGAAAGACAAGGCAGCGCGCCCCTTGCAGCATGTATTTTTTTTAATGATTTTTTTTTTAAAAAAATCTGCTTCCAAGAAGCAAACTCTACTCTCATACCTAGGTAGAACCATTAGATGGCACTATAAAATAATTTTTCATACTTGGAAATCCCTGCTTCCAGATCTTTTTGTGACTATTTCAGAGGTAGCACTAATGCTACAAGAAAGATCTATTCTTTCGAATCAATTTAAATGGCTTAAAAGAAATGAATGGTGGCATTCATCACAGCATATTAGGAAAATGCTGTACATCAGCATGTGTCACCAAGATTAAATTTACAGTGGTGAACAAAATTTGTTACTCAGAGGAAGACTGCTAAACTCAGACAGGAAGCTCATTCAATCAACCATATTATCTCTTGAGAAATGAGGACAGACAGTCTTCTATATCAATTTGTTGTTTTGGAGGAAACAGAAAGGTTATAAATAGCAGCATCCATAACAAGTGACAAAGATTTCAAAATCACTTCACATGGATACCATTGTCTGAAGGATGCTTCCAGACATCAGACACAAAGATGCAAGTTTTGCTATTTGCATGATGGCATAACTCTGCATGTATTATCATTCCTCTATCCCTATTCCTAGCCATGGACTCTCATATTTGTAACTGATTAATTAATATACCTGTTGAATAATACTATGGGAATAAAATACTATGGGAATAAAAAATTCCTCTGCTACTATAAGAAAAGATTCCAAGTCATATTACATCAGGGGCTCTCGGTATTCCATTTATGATCCTTTGAGTCCTCCAGAATAGGGAGGACCAAATTTGGCAAAACATTTTTCACCAGATTTAAGAAGTGAAATGAAGACTTGAATTTGATTCAATCTGGATGCTTTAAGTCTCCAGGCAATTTACAAAGCCCCTATGTCTAATATTAAGTATAGAACTTTCCCATTTTATCTGGAGTACACAGCTGTGCTTGATCAAACCGAAAGGCCATCTTGTCTGAACTTCATTCCCACAGCAGCTGTCAAATGTGCCTAGAATGCTCACAAGTAAGAAATTAATGTAATTGTTTCTTCTTATTTAGACGTTAAACAAATCCATAGGATAAAGTGGCTAAATTGGCTAAGCATCTCCAATACTGACTGAAAAAGAAAGAGAACTGTCTAGGTAAAAAATTTAAAGTTGAATGTTCATATGTTCTTTCCAAGGCATTGGAAAAATAATCTCAATTCTATTAAGGTGTTCAGCTAAATAGGGAATTACTTTTTTTTAAAAAAGAACTTTTCTCTGTATTTTCACCAATCCTTTCTCCCTCCATCTTGAATGAAATCAAATAATGAAATCAAAATCATTCTTTATCTGGTCTGCCATTTATCTAGAGCAGCATTGTGAAGATGGTTGTATGATTAAGAGGGCTGTCCCTTCATTTTGTCTGTGATCTGCAATTATGAAAAAGGATGAGAAATCAAAAGTACTCAATCCGCTATCCACATTGAAGAAAAAATTAATTTCCTATACAATACAATACAATACAATACAATACAATACAATACAATACAATACAATACAATACAATACAATAGCAGAGTTGGAAGGGACCTTGTAGGTCTTCTAGTCCAACCCTCTGCGTGGGCAGGAACCTTATACCATTTCAGACAAATGGCTATCTAACATCTTTTTAAAGACTTCCAGGGTTGGGGCATTCACAACTTCTGGAGGCAAGCTGTTCCAGAGGTTAATTGTTCTAACTGTCAGGAAATTTCTCCTTAGTTCTAAATTGCTTCTCTCCTTGATTAGTTTCCACCCATTGCTTCTTGTCCTGCCCCCAGGTGCCTTGGAGAATAGTTTGACTCCCTCTTCTTTGTGGCACCCTCGGAACACTGCTATCATGTCTCCCTTGGTCCTTCTCTTCATCAAACTAGACATACCCTGCTCCTGCAACCGTTCTTCATATGTTTTAGTATAAATAGGGCAAAAGACTTCATCTGATATTTCCTGGGAAGATAGTAATAGATTGTGATGCTGAATGTTCTGATTACCTATATGATTCCGGATCCAATTCCAGGAATTGCTTATTACTTTTAGAATGCATAGGAAACAGCAACATTTTTATCAAAGATGCATGGAATATTGACATTTTTGAATATTGGTTTTGGAGAAGACTCTTGAAATACCTTGGACAGCCAAGAAAAGAAACAAATGGATCATTGGACAAATTAATCCGAAGTTTTCATTCAATGCAATGCAATGCAATGCAATACAATACACTAGCAGAGTTGGAAGGGACCTTGGAGGTCTTCTAGTCCAACCCCCTGCCTAGGCAGTAAATCCTATACCATTTCAGGCACTACAAGAAGATTCTAAGAAGATACTTGGTTGATACCTAAGATGCTGGCAGCAAACTGTATCAACCATTAGCACCAGTCAATGGTATTTGTAATGCATTTTTAAAGGTTCAATTGGCTGAGTTTCATGTTTAATGAATAAAGTAAATAATCTATATAAATAAAAATGTAACTATGAGTTTGTTCAAAACCACTAATCTCAGAAACTACGGCACCAATCGCCACCAAATTTTCACACAACGTTCCTTACAAGTGCAGCACCAATGATACATACAGATTGTGTGGATGGCACACCAGTGCCAGGTACATGCCACACAAATGTAAAACTGCAGCTCTTCTGTGTGTTTCCCTCACTCGCTCACTCGCCCCCCCCCTTCGCAGCTCATATCACTTGCACAAGCGGTGGAGAGGTCTGCGTCATATCTGCGAGGGAGTAATATAGTAGGTAGGTAGGTAGGTAGGTAGAGGGATAGAGAGAGAGAGGGACAGAGGGAGAAATACAGTAGGTAGGTAGGTAGGTAGAGGGATATAGAGAGAGAGGGAGAAATACAGTAGGTAGGTATGTAGTAGGGAGGTAGGGAGGTAGGTAGGGAGAGGGATAGAGAGGGAGAGGGAGAAATACGGTAGGTAGGTAGGTAGGTAGGTAGGTAGGTAGGTAGGTAGGTAGGTAGATAGGTACAGGAATAGAGAGGGAGAGGGACAAATATAATAGGTAAGTAGGTAGGTAGGTAGGTAGGTAGGTAGGTAGGTGGATAGAGAGGTAGAGGGAGAAATACAGTAGTTAGGTAGGTAGGTAGGTTGATAGAGAGGGAGAGGGAGAAATACAGTAGTTAGGTAGGTAGGTAGGTAGAGGGATAGAGAGAGGGAGAAATGCAGTAGGTAGGTAGGTAGGTAGTTAGATAGGTAGTTAGGTAGGTAGGTAGGTAGATAGGTAGGTTAGGTAGGTAGGTAGGTAGGTAGGTAGGTAGGTAGGTAGGTAGGTAGAGGGATAGAGGGAGAAATACAGTAGGTGGGTAGGTTTAACCAGACTGGGCCACAGATTGGGTGTGGCTGGGATAGCTAGTAATAATAATAATAATCTAATTTTCTTCTTAACAGAGCAAATAGGGGGGAAAATCCAGGAACATTGAAAACAATATCCTCTGAATTCTGTATAGAATCTATGGACATAGGATTACTCCATAATAACTCATAGATCAAGGTTATAGCTCAAAAACACTTTCAGATGATGAGACAATTATTACTTTCAAAACTGAAATGATCACTTTGGAAAGACTCATATTTAACATTACAACATTAATGTTGTATCTATACTTGACTTGTTTCATGGGATCCCATTTTGGCTATTATCAATCCCACAGATTGAGTTAATATTTTACAATTGTACCAGCATTTTAGAATATGCGAAATAGAATCAAGTGTTAATAGCAGATACCTAATTCAGTTAGCTACTCCATATAGGAATTAAAGTTATGCAGGACAATATAGAAACTAAACAAATAGTTGTACATCAGTCCTTCAAATCTCTCTTCTCTAACTGACCAGAAAGGAATAATATCACCAAAATATGGTGGTAAGGGGTTACTTGCTGTCCCAGCAGGGGTGGGTTTCAGCTTGTTCGCACTGGTATGGGCATACCGGTTGGTGAAATTTAGCATGCCTTCCCGTACCTCTTCTTCCGGAGGCCCAGTACCGGAATGCTCCCTCCCCTAGCCTGCCCCCCCTCAATCCCCCTGCCCCTGGGTCACCACTTGCTCACTCCCTTGCCCTACCCATCCACATCATGTTTTCCCCGCCCACCCACTTCCTTTGCCTGCCCAGCCGAGGATCCGAGGCTGCAGGTGGCCAGGGAAGTGAGGAGGGAATGCTGCCTATCTGCTGCCCTGCCCCCTCCAGAAGCAACCAGGCAGGCCATGGGATGGTCAGTGGCCCATGCACTACTGCCATGTGACTGCTCTGGGGGCACAGCACCTGTCTGGACATGGCTGTGGCAGGCAACAGTATGTGAAGGAGAGGCCATCCAACAGAGTGTTCTGAGGTCAGTGAGTTGGCAGGGAGGTTGCATGGGGCTGGAGGCAGCAGGGAGGTGGGACATCGAGGCCACCCTGGGTGCTTGCAATGGGACACGACAGCTGCTGGGTGACTGCTTCTTTGTGCCTCATTGCCAGCAGCAGTTGGCTTTCTCCTGCTGATCGTGCATATTCCTGCATATTCTGGTTCTGCCTCCCAAGATGAAGGAGCTGCGAGCTGCGAGCTGCGAACTGAAAAGAGAACGTGCCTGCTGAAATGAACTTACCGGGGCTGCTAAGTCTGGCTACCAGCCCCGTGAACACCGTGAACATCTGGGGAGAGCCTGTGAGGAGAGGAGAGCCGTGAGCACTTGCCTGCGGGGTCTCCTCTGGGGGAGCTGGCTGCCGGCGCGCTGGGCTCGGCGGGGTCTGGTGGGGGGTGCGGCCTGTTATCACGGTTTGCGCGGCGCTAGGGCCGTCGCCACCCCGCCCCTGCCGCTCCGTCCCTGCAATCTTTACTTGACCCCGTTCCTGCCGCTTCTGCCGTTTTGGTCGTTCCTAACCTCGGTCGTCCCTGCTGTTCTGCCGTCCGCCCACCCTGGGAGGCCATTCCGGCCTCGATGGAACGCCAGGGTGGGTACTTGCTAGACCCGACCCTCAAAGATGGTAAAGAGGGTCGGGCAACTTCCCCTTTTTGCCAAAGAGCCCCGCGGCCCACGCGGAGCTGAACGGCAGACCGCCATCTCTATTCGCGCATGCGCAGGGAGCAGTTGACACCATCGCTGGCCATGGGGGGTGAAAATTTGGCCCCCGTGGATAGAGTGCGCAATTTAGGAGTCCTCTTGGATTCCCGGTTGTCCCTGGAGGATCAGGTGGCGGCCGTGGCCAGGGGGGCATTTTACCAGGTCCGCCTGGTCCGCCAATTGCGCCCCTTACTGGACCGGGAGGCCCTTCGCACAGTCACTCAAGCACTCGTGACTTCTCGTCTGGACTACTGTAACGCTCTCTACATGGGGCTCCCACATAACACCAATCCTGCGCGAGCTGCACTGGCTACCTGTGACCTGCCGGGTGCGTTACAAGGTTTTGATGACCATATTCAAGGTGCTCCATGGCACGGGGCCTAGCTACCTTCGTGACCTTCTACTACCCCATACATCCCTTCGACCGACTTGCTCCCAGGGAGAGGGTCTTCTCCGGATGCCGTCGACCGGGCAATGCCAGGGGAAGGGCCTTCTCTGTGGTGGGCCTTACCCTCTGGAATGGCCTACCTCCCGATCTCCGTTCCATCACAGACCTCCGCTTGTTTTGCCGGCACTTAAAAACTTACTATTTTCACCTGGCTGGCCTAGCATGATCTACTCCACACCCATTGTTTTTACAACAAATCAAAATTTTAATTTATGGGTTTTTAAATTTAAATTTATTTTAACCAGGGTATTGATTTAATTTAGTTATTATTTAATAATATTTTGTATTTAGGTATATTTATTTTAGATCTCTGTTCGCTGCCCCGAGTCCCTTTGTGGTGAGATGCGTGCGGGTTACAAATGTGAAAAATAAATAAATAAATAAAATAATATCTCGGATTATTAGTCTTTTGGGAGTGCTGAAGCACTTCCAGGTTGAAAGGATTGAATGGTGAAATCACCACTGCCCAGAGGATCCCCAGTTGACGGCACTTTCATATTTCTTATCTTCCAGATGTTTATCCTATAGTTGATAATCCCTTACAACAAATAGTCAAACTACATTCCCAACTTCATTGGCTTTCCCTGTATATATCCTGATGCTATTCATCTAATAGGTGCCCCATATATAACTTACTATTTCTACTTACAAGTGATATGTCCATAGTAGCAGAGTATGCTTAACCTTCAATTATTTTTCATTCCCATGAATTAGAGAACATGTTTTAAATATTTGGGCCTCTAGGAAATTAACAACCCCTCAATAAATTATACTTCTACTGCCCAAAACAGCATACTAGCAATAATAAATTTCACACATAACAGGGTAACTTGCATCCAGCAGCAATTAAACTGCTTACAGCTAAAATAGTTGCCCAACTATTATACAGGTTATAACTCTGTCCATACACAATACCGAGGGCTTATGAAGTCATCTAATCAATTTTCCTTAGCCCAAAATACTCTGTCAATGTAGTTGTGAGGTTAAAGCTAATGTGCCAAGTATTAAGACTCAGGCCTGGACTAAGGTTCTAATCTCAGGATTCGGCATCATGTTGACTCTACAGCAGGGGTCCCCAACCTTTTTTGCACCAGGGACCGGTTTCATTTTAAAGAAAATTCTGCGGACCGGCTGGCCTAGAGGAGGAGGGGGAGGAGGGGGAACAGGCGGCGCAAGTGCACGTGGGTGGGGGGAGTCAGCTCACTTGGCCCTCTAGGGCAGTGGTGGGCAAACTTATTAGTCAATAGAGCCAAATATCAACAGTACCACTACTGAAATTTCTTTTGAGAGCCAAAAGGTGTGGCCTGTTTTGTGGGAGTGGCTCAGTGGTCATGTGACCCGGTGGGCGTGGTCAACTTGGAAAATGTGGTGAAACTCACTTAACGGTCTTGCTTAGCAACCAAAATTTTGGGCTCAATTGTGGTCATAAGTTCTCTCTCTCTCTCTCTCTCTCTCTCTCTCTCTCTCTCTTTCTTTCTTTCTTCCATTTCTGGCTGGTCTTTGGTCTTCTGAAGATGGTAAAAATGGATTTATGGGCACTCGTTATATATAAAGGCAGCCCATAAATCTTTGGGATGCTGGTTTGAATCCAGGAAATGACTCAGAGGATGTGATTCCTTTGAAATGACCACTGGGAGAAAAATAGATCTTTAACCTGGTTAACCAAACAGGTAGCTTGAGGTGGAAAGGATGAAGGAAATAGGAAAATAGATTTCTTCCTTTCCTTTCCTTTCCTTCCTTCCATTAGCTCCCTCCCCCTTCCTCCATTCTTTCCTCCCCTCCCTCCTCCCCTCCATCTCTTTCTTTTTCTTTCTTTCTTTCCTTCCTTCTTTCACCCCTCCCTTCCTCCTCCCTCTTCTTTCCTTTACTCCCTCCCTCCCACCCTCCATTCATCTTTTTTTCTATTTTTCTTTCTTTCTCTTTCTGTATCTGTCTCTCTCTCTGTGTATCTGTCTCTCTCCTCCCTCCACCCATCTCTGTCACTCTGTGTGTGTGTGTGTGTGTGTGTGTGATTCCCTCTCCCTCCCTCTATTTCTGTCTCTCTATGTCTGTCTCCCTGTGTGTCTGTCATTCTCTCCCTCCCTCCCCCCCCCGGGAAGCAGCAGAGGGGCCGGCATGTTGGCTGGGGAGGTTATGGCTGCCTCATCCCGCAGTGAGCGGGCGGGCAGGCAAGGGGAGGACCCGAGCCTGCGGCTACCTTAAGCACTGCCGAGGCCGTCCGGGCGCCACACAGGGCTGGAAGGGAGGTGGGTGGGTGGCACCCGGATGGCCTTGGCGGTGCTTAAGGTAGCCGCAGCTCGGGTCCTCCGCCCGCCTGCTCGCTCGCTGTGGGATGAGGCAGCCGTAACCTCCTCAGCTGACATGCCGGCCCCTCCGGGTAGCCCCGGAAAGTGTGCCGCAGTGGTCGTCGGAGACCTCAGACGGCGGGAGCTGCATGTCGCAGGACTTGGGGACAGCAGCAACCGCCTATGAAACAGACGGAGTCTGCCCAGAGCTGGGTGGAGGAAGAGCCGCACTCGAGGGGCCAATGAGCCGCTTGTGGGTCGTGAGCCGCGGTTTGCCGACTACTGCTCTAGGACCTCCAACGGCACGAATGGCCGCGCCTGCGCTCTCCCACATTCAGTGCGCGCTCTGCCCAGGGGGCTGCCCCCTCCTCCCTCCTCTCCGGTTCCTATCAAGCCACATACCGGCACTGGTCCACGGACCGGGGGTTGGGGACCCCTGCTCTACAGGACTGTTGCCTCTTCTGAATTATCAATCTCACTGGTATCATAGCTTTATATAACTGCAGGATTGGCCTGTCCAAGAATTTAGAATTTTAGAATAGAATAGAGCTGGAAGGGGAGGTCTTCTAGTCCAGCTGGAGACCCTAAAGCTTTAATTATTCTGAAGAAGGACAAATCAATATAATAGTAAAAGAAAAAGTTAAGGACATTAACTGCCAACATTGGACTAGATGACCTCCAAGGTCCCTTCCAACTCTGCTATTGTATTGCATTGTATTGCATTATATCACCAGTGTTCCTAAATTCTTTTGTTAAATATTACATTCAGTAGCTCTAAACCAGATGGCTCTAATATAGCTATCATTCTAATGCTAAGTTAATACTGTATAAAGCAGTGGCGGTTCTTTGGCCCCTCGAGTGCGGCTCTTCCTGCACCCAGCCACAGGCAGACTCGGTGGCCATCGGAGGGAGCTGGTGGAGACGTGCCCGGCTGTCCTGCCCGATGCACCTGCCGGGTGACCTCGGATGGTGAGAGCTGCGTGTAGCAGGGCTCGTGGGCAGCAGCAGCAGCAAAGCCACCTGCAGAGGCCACCGAGGCGCGCTTTCCAGGGCTGCCCGCCACACGGGGCTGGGAGGGAGGTGGGTGTGTGGTGCCCAGATGGCCTCGCCGGTGCTTAGGTAGCCGCAGCATTGGGTGCTCCCCCCACCCGCCCGCCCGCTGCGGGAGGAGGCAGCCACAGCCTCCACAGCCGACATGCCAGGCTTTCCGCTGCTTCCCAGGTGAGGGGGAGGGAGGGAGAGACTGACATACACAGAGAGAGACAGACAGAGAGTGACAGAGAGTGACAGAGGGGGAGGGAGGGAAAGACAAACAGAGAAAGACATAGAGAGAGAGGGAGGGAGAGAAGGAATCAGAGAGAGAGAGAGACAAACACACACACACACATACAGAGTGACAGATGGGTGGAGGGAGGAGAGAGAGAGACAAAAAGAAAAAGAAAAAAGAGAAAAATAAAAATAGAAAGAAAAAGAAAGTGGGAGAGAGAGATAAAGAAAGAAAAAGAAAGAAAGAAAGAAAGAAAGAAAGAAAGAAAGAAAGAAAGAAAGAAAGAACTTATGACCACAATTGAGCCCAACATTTTGGTTGCTAAGCAGGACCGTCGTTAAGTGAGTTTCACCACATTTTCCAAGTTGGCCACACCACCCGGTCACATGACCGCTGAGCCACTCTCACAAAACAGGCCACACCTTTTGGCTCTCAAAAGAAATTTCAATCGTGGTACTATTGATATTTGGCTCTATTGACTAATGAGTTTGCCGACCACTGGTATAAAGGGGCCTTTTCCAGAGCTTACTTTAATGCCATTCCATCTGCACTGCTGGTGAGAATATTTTCTAGGATCCCTTATTTGAAAACACTTTGCTTTTGTGGGTACAGGGAGAAGTCTTGCTCATGTACTCATGAGCAAGAGTGTGTCATTTTTTCATCAAGGCCAAGATGTGTTCTGATTTTCCCAATAATTTCTAAATTTAAAAATAATATTAATAAATGCATACTTTTAAAGAAATTGTAACTCCACACTCATATACCAGGTGGCCAAATAGCTTCACCAAGTCATACATTGAAAAAAACTTATAATTAGATATTGTCTTTTTCCCTGATAACAAATTGCAGTATTAAAGATATACTCCAACAGGATTAAAGTGCGAGGCAAAGCAGCCTCGCTGGACAAGCAGCTAAAAAAAAGTTGACTTCCGTTACTCCTGCTGTTCTCATTTGAGACTCTGCTTGGACTTTGAACAGACTTTGGAATATCTAGACGGCTGTGTGTGAATGTTTTCTTCTTAGACCCTCTGTGTCTTTGCTATCACCTCCTCTCCTTTGGAATCGGAGATTAAGATCAAGATCTATCACCTTTTCATTTGTTTTCGCGCCCAGCCGCCCCATACTTTGTTTTACAGCTTAAACTATTTCTCCCCCTTTGACCGCAGAACTGTTACTGTTACTGCCATATAGGCAATTAGCTCCATCTAGTGACTGGCTTCAAAATCGCAGAAGGAAATTTAGGGAAGATACTGACCAAGTAAATTGAGAAGACTGGGGAGGACATAGTTTGTATGCTGGTGTGGAAGAAGCTTTGGTCTCCCAACAAAACCCAAGGAGCAGCTCAAGGAGAGATGGCTAATACATCTACTGCTATGGCGTCTAAAGGGAGTAAGAAAAATTTGCAACCCCCAGCGGCATCATCTCCAGTGTTGTCTTCTCTAATGCCATCTAAATCTTCAGAAGATATGACTACTGCAGGGAAACTTCCCTCTTTGCAGTCTCTCCAGGAAATGATGCAGGCGATGCAAGAGGCAATGATGAAAAATTTTGAAAATTTGTCAGTGAATATGTTGAACTTAGGTTCAGAAATGGGGCTTTTAAGAGGAGATATCAGAACATTGAAAGAACAAGTAACAGAAGTTCAAGAGGTATTGGTTAAACATGAGGAGAGACTCTGTGAGGTGGAAGTGCGAACCAATAGATGTGAGGGATGCTTGGAGGGCCTGGAGCGTGAACAGGTTGCAATTATGAGAAATATGGAAGATGAAATTATCTTTCTGGAAATGGAACGTTCCTCCTTCTTCCTAAGAATGCAGAACGTAATGGAAGATAAGGAAGAGCGAGTGGGGGATGTTGTTGGAGATATATTAGCTGAAATTTTGGAAAGAGAGAAGGAGTCATTTATGAAAGATATGGATGTGGCTTATAGGGTGTTCACGGGATATGCAAAACGCCACAACCTGCCCCGTGAAATACATATTCGATTCTGTAAGAAGGCCCTACGGGAGGAAGTATATAGGAAAGCAAGAGACCGATCAGTGATATATAAAGGCCAGCAAATAGTGATCCTTAAACAAATCCCTAGAAAGGTTAGAGAGCAACGGAGGGAGTACCAGTTCTTGACGGAACAATTGAAGAAAAATGCCATTCCATATAGATGGCTACTACCAGAAGGCCTATTGGCAACTTGGAAAGACAGAAAGGTTAAAATTGAGAATCTGAGAGCTGCCCGGGACTTCTATGAGCTACACTTTAGGGGGAAAGATTCAGAGGCAGAGGGTGAATCGGAGAGCGGCAGTCTAGAAGATTCACAGGAGGATGAGGCTCTTAAGGGGCAAACGGAGGGGAGGAGAAAAGGAAGACCTGAAGGGAGAAAGGAACTTCCCCCACAGAGAGAAACCCAACAGTCCAAAAAGAACGCAGCAGGCAAGTAAGTAGCAAAGAAGATGGTGGAAGAAGGGGTAGAGATATCTTTGTTATCAGTTAATATCAATGGTTTAAATAACCCACTTAAGAGAAAGAGGGTCTTTGATCGGCTGATCAAAGAAAATTGTGATATTATATGCTTACAGGAGGTTCATATTAAGGACCATCAGAAAACATTACTGGAGTGTAAAAGATTGGGCAGTCTGTATGTCGCATTGGCAGATCAGAAAAAGAAAGGGGTGGCGATATATATAAAAGACTATTTAGAAGCTAAATTAATCTATGCAGGAAAGGAGGGAAGAGTGTTGATGGTGGAGGTAATGATAAATCAAAGGCGATGTTTATTGGTTGGAATCTATGCATCAAATGGAAATCAAGGAAGTTTCTACAAAAAGTTATATCAGAAGTTAATAGAGATAAATTATGACCATATTTGCCTGCTCGGGGACTTTAATGCCATAGTAGACCAAAATTTGGACTATATCCCAAAGAGTGGTAAAGTTGGGAAAAGGAAGAATTTACTACCAAAAATTTGTGAACGAATTAGAGAGGAATTTGGGCTACGCGATGTTTGGAGAGAAAGGAATCCGGGAAATAAACAGTGCACTTTTTTCCCCCACAGGCATCATTGTTCAAGCAGGATTGATATGAGTTGGATGACAGTAGATCTAGGAAACCAGGTATCAGATATAGTGATAGGGGTAAATGATTGGGCAGATCATAATCCTTTGAGGATAGTATGGAGGGGAGTGCGAAGAACAAAGAGATGGAAGATGGATGCGGGGATATTAAAAGATAAAGATCTACTCCAAAAATTAAAGGAGGAGATGGAGTTCTTCTTTGGAACCAATAAGAAAGAAGACACTAGCCTTCAGACTATTTGGGATACGGCGAAGGCAGTGATTAGAGGGTTAGTAACATCTCACATGATTGGGAAAGGGAAGGCCGAGAGATTAAAACGAAGGAAATTAGCTCAAGAGCTGGAAAGGGTAGAGGCAAAATTGCTAGTGGACCCAGGAGACTCAAAGATACTGGAGGAAAAAAAAATGGTTCGACACCAGTTAAATTTGCTAGATCAGGAGGAAGTGGCAACTAAAATCAGATGGGCAAAACAAAGGCATTTTGAACACGCTAATAAAGCGGGGAGATGGCTCACTTATAGGCTGAAGAAACAACAGGAGAGAAATAGGATAATTAGTCTGAGAAACCAAGCCGGAAGGTGTATTGCAGATAAGGAAGGGAAAGGGAAAATAATACAAGATTTTTTTGCAAATTGATATACAGCAGGGGAAGAACAAGATCAGGATATCAGAGATTATTTAGACAAAGTTGACCCCCAGAAAGTGCCCCTCGCTATCAAAGAAATATTGAATGCAGAGATTACTCTGAAGGAGGTAGAGTTGGTTTTAGGGGAACAAAAAGGGGGGAAGACCCCAGGCCCAGATGGACTGCCGGTAGAATTGTATAAAATTCTTTTCAAGTCCTTAGGTAAATTCCTGACTGAAGTATGTAACGAAGTGCTGTCTCTTAGTCAAATGCCAGTCTCATGGTCTGAAGCTTATATTACACTAATTTTAAAGGAAGGCACAGATCCATCCCTGATAAGCAATTATAGGCCGATTTCCCTGCTTAATGCAGACTACAAATTACTCTCCGCAATTTTAGCAAAGAGATTAAAATTCTTTCTTAATGAGTACATTCACGGAGACCAGAATGGCTTCCTACCTCATAGACAACTTAAAGACAATGTGAGAATTATATTAAACATATTGGAATATTATGAGTGTAACTCCAATAGGGAGGCAGCTCTGGTTTTTGTAGACGCACAAAAAGCTTTTGATAGAGTGAGTTGGAGATTTTTGTTTGCACAACTAAGTAAAATGGAATTTGGAGAAAATTTTATCAAGGCAATTCAAACTATATATTCAAAACAGGTAGCGAAAATACTTGTTAATGGTGAGGAGTCCCAAAAGATACATATAGGAAAAGGCACTAGACAAGGGTGCCCCTTATCTCTGTTATTATTTATTTTAACACTTGAACCATTACTGGATGTGATTAGAAGAAATCAAGGAATTAAAGGACTAAGGTTTAGAAAGGAGGAGTATAAATTGCAAGCCTTTGCTGATGACCTGATATTTGTGTTGGAAGATCCATTGGAATCGGGACCGATTTTACTGCAAGAGCTGGAGGCATATGGGAAGGTAGCAGGGCTAAAAATAAATAAAGAAAAAACTAAGATCTTAGCTAAAAATTTGCTGATGACTAAAAAGATGCAGTTGGAAGAAACATTAGAAATTCAGATAGCCAAAAAAGTGAAATACTTAGGTATTTGGCTCTCCCCTAAGTGTTCCACTATTAAAGAAGACAATTACTCAAAACTCCTCACCCAAACTAGAGAGAGGCTAGAAAACTGGAAGGGACTACAATTATCGTTTTTAGGCAGGATGGCAGCAGTCAAGACATATATTCTAGCTAAATGGGTCTTTCTCTTCCAGACCGCTCCAGCCCTATTAGATATCAAGTTTTTTCAGTCTCTGGACCACTGCGTACGCAGATTTATTTGGCAGAATAAGAAACCCAGGATAAAACTGAAAATGCTCCAGGAATCTTCAGCTAGGGGAGGTTTTGGTCTACCAAAGTGGGATCTTTATTATCAAGCAGCTATTCTATCCTGGGTTAGAGATTGGGCTTTGTTAAGAAGGAGGAGAATCCTCATACTTGAGGGCCATAATCTGCAACGGGGGTGGCATTTCTTTTTGAGTCAGGAGAACCCGAAAAAATATAAACATTTCACGGATCACTACCTCCGTAGAATTTTGATGAGTACTTGGGAACGAGTCGGAAATGCATTTTATTCGATGGCCCCGAGGTTGCTATCGATGATGTACCCAACTCTTTATAACAGAACTACACCCCTAACTTACCAAGAACTGTTGGATTCTGCAGGGAGATTGAAATCCCGAAGTGAATTGACAGCCTTAGGCTGTGACCTAGACTGGTGGTCTTACAATTTGATTCAATCTAGAGTAGATAAGGATAGAAATAAGGGGGGAATCTATAACTCCCTGCAAGAATTAGACAAAATATTTACAGGGAACGATGAGAAGCTCTTATCCAAATTTTATAAATTCCTATTAGAGTGTTGGATCGGAGAGGAAGTGATTAAGGATTCAATGATTGCCTGGGGGAGAAATTTGGAACACTCAATTGATCTCGAGAAATGGGAAGAAATTTGGAAAAAAACTCTAAAATTAACAATGTCAATTGCATATAAGGAAAACATATACAAAATGTTATATAGGTGGCATCTTCCTCCGGCTAGATTATCGAAGATGTTCCCAGAGACCTCTCCGATCTGTTGGAAATGTAAGGTAGCTCTGGGAACTTATTTCCATACTTGGTGGACTTGCCCTCGAGCAGGAATATATTGGACCAGAATCCGAAATTGGCTTTTCGAAATTACTGGCTGTAGAATTAAGTTGATCCCGGAAACGTTCTTACTAGGCATGAAACCAGATAATTTAAACAAATCTAATTGGTATTTAACTATCCACATCATTATTGCAGCTAGAATTGCTTTTGCCCAAAAATGGAAATCCAGTGACATTCCATCAGAGACAATATTAATCGCTAAAATTATGGTCTGTGCAGAAGCAGACAAGCTTACCAGCCTATTGAGAGACAAACAAGATTCGCTATTCTATGTGTGCTGGGATCGCTGGTACGCTTGGCTACAAAGGAATTCAAAGAATCGGAGTTAACATTGCTGATTTAGAATCTCTATATGCTTTGATTACACTCCTTCACTTTGTCCTGGTCTCTTTCATATATTCTTTTTTTTTCCCTTCCTTTTTTCCACCTTTCTTATTAGAGGTATGTATTAAATTAATAAGTGGTAAATGTTAGTTACGGTGTTATAACTCTAGTTATATTGTAATACTCTCTGCAATCGCTTTGTATCATTTAATGTCTTACTCTGTAAGTTTTTGTTTTTTAAGGATCCAATAAAAAAAAAAAAGATATACTCCAATTCTTTTTTTGAGAGTTTTTACAAATAACAAGTATCTATTTTAACTTTAGTTGTTTAAAAAGGACAGATCAATGTTTATCCAAGAAATGAACCAATATTGAAAATAATTTGGGAGTTTTAGATGTTTATAATATATAGGGGATTAAGATGTAATTCAATTACGGTAGTTTAAAAACTTGTTTAAACCAATTGCGTGTAGCTCTCCTTTTTTCTCCCACCTTAAAAATACCAATCACTACCTTACAATTTTAAATCTGGGAATTTAGTAGATCTCAATAATTTTCTTCATAAATGCACTAGGATATTTATTTATTCAGTTTAGCTAAATATTTATATAAATTGTGACTGTGATAAACAATTTGATAAATATACACACAAATAAAGGTTTCCTTACAATAGCTAGCACTACAGTTCCAATTTTTTTCTCAATAAATGCCAAGTAGTAATTAAATATTGTGATAGAATGGGAAGAAATATAATGTGCAATTTTCATAATGTCAATTTTTTCAGCAACATACATCACAGAAATTGAATAATAACTTTCATATACATACAATATAAAATGAGTTATTTAAGCCTTAATAAAACAGGTCATAAAACACTGAACAAGCATCATTAAAACAAACTCAAATCAAAAGGAGCAGAAAACTAACACCAATTTAGGTCTAAGCAGTTCAAATGATAATCATCAGAGAGTTTTATCTGTTTTCATAATTTCATGCCTTATTATTATTATTATTATTATTATTAATAATAATAATAATAATAATAATAATAATAATAATAATAATAATAATAATAATAATAATTGCACAGTCAACCAAATACTTAGACCGGATTTGGCATTTTTATGCACCCATCAAGTCTTTCCCAAGGATCTCTGATAGGCAGATGTTGTTTAATAATATTAAAGGTATTGTCACAGGGTGTAAGCTGTTCCAAGCAAAGTTGGTTTTTGCAATTGACATATGATTTGTCAATGCTGATGGTATTCATGTGCACTCTAGATATTTTGGAATTGTATCCAAAATCAATATTAATATTGATTTTATCTTTGCTTTTATTTGTCACATCCCTTCTATTTGCAGGTTTTTTATTTTGTTTTTCTCCAGTTCTTTTTCTCTCTTCTGCTATCTCCAGGTACTGTAATGTCCACTATATGGTTTTTTAAAAATCGTTTTCATTAGCAATCACTAAGCTTGAGGTGGCACTGTAGCTTCTTCATTTCCTTTTACTTTGCCTATTTTGTGGACCTCACAGTTCTTGCTTGTAGACCAGATTGCAGAAACCTCCACAGTCAAAAAGGACCAAGAATAGTTTGGCTTGGAGAAGGCCACACAATCATTGACCACGCTTTAACCCTCTAACATCTAGTTGAAAAATACTCCTCTAAAGTATGCTTTAAAACATTCATTGATTTAAATTTGCTTTTAATGCAAATATGGGACAAATAGAATACGTCAATTAATACAAAATTACTTATTCTTATATACAAGAAAACTCCTGGATGAAAGTGATAAATGAAAGTGATGAAAGCCTGAAGACACTGCACCAAACAAATTTCTGTTAAGCGGGGAGTGAAGACAAAGTATATTCTAGCTTCCTTTATTTTTTAATATTCTGTTATCAAACTAACAAACTGAATAACCCATGTTTTCATTTCTCAACATTAGGGATTAGACACATGTATATTGTCCCATAGACAAATTATGCTATGCTACTTTGATGCCATGGTTAGAATGAAATATTGCAAGCTGACTCTGCCACTGCAGGAGTTCAATCCTGTCCGGTTCAAAGTTGACTCAGCTTTGCATACTTCCAAGGTCGGCAAAATGAGGAACCAGATTTCTGGGGGCAATGCGCTGACATTGTAAACTGCTTAGAACAGGGGTGTCAAACTCACATCATCCCCCCACTTCACTAAACGGGGTGTGGTGTGTCCAGCACGTGATGCATCCAACTTGGGACCCGGGAGTTTGACAACCCTGGCTTAGAGTGCTGTAAAGTGCTATGAAGCGGTATATAAGCCTAAATGCTATTGTTATTGCTTTCTCAAACACAGATTGGCCTGAAATAGTTGTATTTCAATATACTAGCTGAACACTGCGAAGAGGAATACTTAGAAATTAAACCAAAAGCAATTTTTTTCTTCTAAGCACTCTAAGATGGCTGGTCTAGGGACTAAATAATATCTAATCGAGCAAGTCATGATCTTTATATATCTGATCTATTTTTCTCAAGGTATGGGCGCCCATAAATCTCTAACAGATCATGCCTTCTTTTGGAGTTTACATTTTTGAGAATAATCTTTCAAGCATCTCATTGCCTTCTGAACATGGTCTTTTGTCTTGAAATTGGCCTACTTAAAACTAAAACGTCTGCCTAGATTTTTATCTTCTCCTACTGGATTAAACTTTCTTTTTTCCCCCAGTTGGTTAAGCCCCTTTAATTATGATTTACAGCTTTCAGTCTTCCTGAAGCCAGCCAATACATGCTAAATTATACATTTATGACTTTTCATGGCCAGCCATTACCTTCATGGGTTATTAATGTGCACTAGGTGATTCAACAAGACGCCATTGATGTAGTGCTGCAAGTAGATTACCTACACTATCCAAAAACATCTTCTTAAGTCCCTTTGCACACTTTCCCCAATCAGCTATGTATTTCAGTCACATAATGATTCCAAAATTCAGGAGTGCCTTCTCTTTAGCCAGTTTCAATGTCCTCCAAGTATCTGTCACTGAAGGAAGACACTAAAAAATACCCTTCAAATAGAGAGTATGTCCATGCAGTGGAGGAATAATTGATAAAACATTACTCACTATGCAAATGCTTGCCAGAAATCATTTCCATTCTTTACTAAACATTCTGGTCATTCTGATTTATTTTATCTCAATATGTTATTAACACATCAATCTGATTTTATTTCCTTGACCACAGCCAAGTACTGTCCTATAGCCTGCATAATACTCCATAGTATTAATTTTAATCTTTTTTCAGTTATTTTAGACGTATAGTTTCCTTTTTATCTTAATTAATTATGACTCTTGTGTTTTATTTGCTGGCCCATGACTGTATAGATTGATTTGATTTATAAGCCACTAAATATATTTTTTCACTCTGTGGTAGTAGTGTTGGTATTTGACTACATACTTTAAAATAACTTTTTATTTTTATTTTTATCATTTTTAATTAAAATTATTTTTACATTCTAACATTGATGCTTTTATTTTTACCTCCTCAAAAGGAGTTGCTGTTCCTTGGCCACATGAATCAACATTACTAAGGCTATGTTATTATTCTATAGGATGGGTTTTCTTTCATCATCACAATCATTTTTCCAGTTTATAGTTCAAGGTGTAGGGAAATCACCTCTGTTATTAGCTTGTGTTAAGGACCATTTCAAAGCATTTCCTTCTTTCAGGAAGAAAAGTAGGAAAGTATTATGTTAGCTATAATATAGACTTGCCCCTAGTTTCTGAAATAAACATTCAAGATGAAATCTTAAGTACAAATGTTTTATTGACATTGTAATAAACATTTTATCCCTCATTACAAAAGAACTAAATGGTTTTTAAAGCCTTTAAACACAGCACTATGACTTTTTAGGCTGATCTAAGGCTCCAAGAACACTAGATTATGAATGAAAATGTATCAAATGAAGACCACAAAGGTCTTCTATATTTAATGCTACTTTTACTATATGTAAATGTATTTACACATTGATCTTTTTTTAAAAAAATGCACTTATAAAAGAAAAAGAAAATACCACCTCAACACACATTCTATTTTACACGTCTGCAGATTAACAAGGTAACTTTCCCCCAAAAGATATTCAAACCCTACATAGATAATGACATAGGAATGCCAAAGAGTCACAGGACATTATTCATTATTTAAGAGCAGTAAAGCTATTATGGAAAGCAAAGCTTTACAGTTAAGTTTGGCACTATTTTTTGGTCCCCGGTTTTTTTAAAACAACAACAACAACAACAACAACAGAAGATTAATTAAGAATAAGGCACATCTATTACAGGAAGAGAAACACAGCTTTTAAAAAAAATGAAAACATTAAAAAAAAACCAAAGCAAGAAACCATCATTTTAAAACATAGTACCATATCACAATTTTCTTTTAGTAAGGATAAAAGTATACATTGCTGTCTTGATATTTAAGTGCATAGTTTTAGGTTCCATTTCATTCTGGAAAGTTCTTTTCTATCTGAGTCTAGCTGTACTTCCTTAAAATTCTCAATGATCTCTCAGGCTTATTTCTCCAGTGCTTCTCTAGATTGACAAGTTAGACATATCCAAACATTTTTTATTAATTCAAGTATATCTCCTTGTATATAAGTGACAATATTATACCAGATAATAAAGGAAAATAATTATTTTAAAAAAACCTAAACTATTGTATCCAGCAACATTTCATTTGATTTCAGAAACTCAATATTCAGTTTCTGATGACAGAAATTAAATGGATATAGCAAATATTCCCAAATCTGATTCTTTCTAGGTATTTTTAAATATACTCAGTCATTTAAAGAAAGATACTATATTTAGATACATTCGAAGGGCCAAAGTTTGGAAAGATAGATTTATAATAATGATTACATTATCCAGTTAAGGTTTCTGTTATTAAAATTCCTACCAAATTCACAAATGGAACCCACTTTTATAACTGGCTGAGCTAGTAATGGTTATTATTTAGGCCATGGGTGTCAAACGCTGCCATCGTGTGATGTTTCGCAACGTTTTCCCTTCATGGAGCTGGGGTGGGCGTGCCTGTACATGACGGATCTGGTCCGTGGGCCACCAGTTTGACACCCCGATTTGGGCAAACTGCATATACTGTACCATTAAGATGCATGCATAGAACTAGGTAATCCACAGCATGAGGTATATAACTAATTATTTCTGCTTTAGAAGTGTAATCTAAATCATTCTGAAGAATTAGGTCACACAGAAGTTATGCATGTAATACATTACTAATATAACACAATATCAACCTGTTCTAATGGACTTAGGAATCTTGTGAGAATCTCAGATTTAATATTTTAGCAAGCATTTGGGAAGATAAAATTCTCATCACTATTGAATCTTAGCTGGTGCAGCTAATTTTGGATTTTAACAGAGCTAATTTCAATAAATTTAGAGATAGCTTAGGAAGGATTTCATGGATGAGAATCCTCAAGGGGAAAATAACTCAAGAAACTTGGAAAATTTTTGAAAAATGAGATGATAAAAGTCCAGTCTAGCACAGTACCAATGAAGAAGAAAAATAAGCTCCCAAAAGAAACCAGCATGGCTGCATAAATAATTCTATGACAAATTGAAAGACAAAAAGGATAAGTATAAAAAGTGGAAAGAAAGGGACATAACTAAGTCAGAATATCAGCAAATAGCCCAAGCCTGTAAAGATGAAGTGTGGAAAGCTAAGGCTCACAATGAACAAAGGTTTGCCACAAAAGTGAAAATAACAAAAAAACTTTCTTCCAACATGTTAAAAACAAGAAAAAAGTCAAGGGAACAATTGGTCCATTGCTGGGAGAAAGTGGTAAGAAGGTAACAAGCAACAGGAAGAAAGCAGAACTATGTAACTCATTTTTTGCATCTTTCTTTACACAAAGGGAAAAAAGAGTCCAACCTATCAAAAACAGTACCACAAAAATCAGATTAGGAACGCAAGTTGAAATAGGGAAGAAAATGGTAAGTGAGCACCTGTCTACCCTAGACGAGTTTAAATTGCCAGGACCGGATGGATTACACCCCAGGATTCTGAAGGAACTGGCAGATGAGATC
Organism: Rhabdophis nuchalis; assembly: GCA_039707465.1. NCBI lineage: Eukaryota > Metazoa > Chordata > Lepidosauria > Squamata > Natricidae > Rhabdophis > Rhabdophis nuchalis. The sequence continues at coordinate 97,727,634 of CM077647.1, forward strand.
TCAGAACCACTGAACTATATCTTTCAGAGCTTCTGGAGCACCGGGGAACTGCCAGAAGACTGGAAAAGAGCTGATGTGGTTCCCATCTTCAAAAAAGGAAAAAAATAGATACAGGAAACTGCAGATCTGTCAGCCTGATCTCAATACCAGGGAAGATTCTGGAAAAGATAATCAAGCAATGAATTAGCGAACACCTAGAAGTAAACAAAGTAATAGCCAAAAGCCAACATGGGTTTGTCAAAAACAGATCATACATTCTTTGACAAAGTGACAAAATTAGTGGACCAGAGGAATGCTGTCAATATAATTTACTTGGACTTCAGTAAGTCATTTGATAAAGTAGACCATAACCTACTACTAGATAAAGTAGAAAAATGTGGGTTAGACAGCATTACCACCAGAGCACCGGGGAACTGCCAGAAGACTGGAAAAGAGCTGATGTGGTTCCTATCTTCAAAAAAGGTTAAAAAAAATAGATCCAGGAAACTACAGACCTATCAGCCTGACCTCAATACCAGGAAAGATTCTGGAAGAGATAATCAAGAAACTAATTAGGGACTTCCTTCCGGTTAGCCGGAGGCGACGGTCGGGTCTTGGACTCGTCCGCCGCTTGGTTGCTCCTGCGGCGCCTTCGGGGGCAGGGGGCTTTGGTAAAGAGCCCCCGCTGCACAGGCGGCTCGTGGTGAGTCCCCCCACCTTGACGGCGGTTGGGGGGGGCTCCCACCTCGCCCTAGGCACAGGAGAACGAGTCGCGGGGGAGGAGTTCCTCTTTCGTCCCCTTCGCCGATGGAGAGCCGGAACAGCTGCTGCAATTGAAGATGGGCAGAAAGCCGGGGCTGAAGGCAACACTGAGGCTCCGTTATTACTGCAAAGTGGATCGTGAGTGATTTAAAACTAATGCTTTCAACTTTTGCTTTAAAAGAAGAAGGAGGAGGGAGTTTGTAAAACCCCTCCTCGGAAGAAAAAAAAGCGGCGTTTTAAAATGTTCCCCAGGCTTGGGGAGATGGAGAAATCAACATCTGATTTTCAAACAACAACAAAAGTCTTTTACTTGAAGATTGACGGCAACTTTGTATCTCTGTCTTGCAACAATTGACATTTACTTTCACTAGCTCTCCGCGACTTCTAGAGGGGCGGGGAAGATGGCGCTCCTTTGTTCTCAGCAAGAAATATTTCCTTTTTAAAATGTGCTGACATTCCCTCGTCTTTATGGGGCTGAACTTTTCACCACTGGATTAAGGCAATGGACTTTTAGGATTCCTCCCAGATGTGCCTTCTTTTTTTCTCTTATTTGATTGCTTTTAAAAAACTCTTCTCTCTGGATTGCAAGCAAAGTGTATTCTAAATTTGGATTTTGACTCTTGTTCTCTCCTCACCTCACGGACTACCTTTCCAATAGATGCCATATTAGTGACAAGAAATTAACACTTTCATTATGGCTTTAAAAAAGCAGCCACACCAACCCAAGATTATTTCAATGTTATCCAAAGAAAAGGAGGTGGAAGCTACACAGCTATCAGCAATAGAAGAAACTCTTCAAAACATTATGAAAGAACTGAAAGAGTTCCGGAAAGACAATGTCAGCTCAAAATTGGAACTTTTGGAGACACAGAAAGCACTAATGGAAAACAAACAAAGAATTGATGAACTGGAGGGGGGGGCGTCCGAGATGAGAGGGGAAATAAGTAATTATCAAACGGAAATAGGGGATTTAGCTGGGATGTCTAGGATGAATTTTTAAGGTTTCAAAATGTTTCTGAAACTGTCTCTGAAGATTTAAAAGATTTAATGTGTACGATGTTAGCAGAATACACTAAAAAGAGCAAAGAAGATATTTGGGGGGACATCGATCTGATTTATAGAATTAACTCAGCATATGCCAGAATAAATGAAGTACCCAGAGAGATACATATTAAATTTGTAAGAAGGTCAACGAGGGAGGGGATCCTGAGAGCACAAAGAGACGGTCCCTTAATATACCAACAGACTGAGATTGCCATTTTGAAACAGATCCCGGAAAAGATTAGAGAAATAAGGAGGAAATATTCCTTCTTATCAAAAAGATTATTTAAAAAGGGGGTCTGGTTCAGGTGGTTGATGCCCGAGGGAATGTTAGTGTTCTGGGAGGGGGGGAGAGTAAGAATTAAAACAATTGTAGAGGCGGAAGCCTTTCTTAAAAAACATTCCCCAACCCTGGAACATGAAAATGGGGGAACGGGAGGGGCCACAGCTCCGCCCACTGGAGGTCGGGGAGAGGAAGATACAATTGCTAAAAGACTTAGATCTCACAAATGACTTTTTTCTATATAGTATAACCTTTATTTGGATGTTTATAGACACAAATGATTGATTGCACGAATATAAAATGATATATTTGTATCTCTTTCCACTTTGTAGGGAAATGAAAAATGTATTGTATTTCCTTTTTTTCTGTATGAAGCCTCGGAGGGGGCCGACACCTCCGACATAGATGTCCTCAAAATATATTTTTAATACCTTACACCCTTTACCTGTTTTTAAAAATTTGTAAAACCCAATAAAACTTTTTCCATTAAAAAAAAAAGAAACTAATTAGCGAACACCTAGAAATAAACAAAGTAATAGCCAAAACCAACATGGGTTCATCAAAAACAGATCACGCCAGACTAAGCTTATTGCATTCTTTGACAAAGTGAACAAATTAGTAGACCAGAGGAATGCCGTTGATATAGTTTACTTGGACTTCAGTAAGGCATTTGATAAGGTGGACCATAACCTACTACTAGATAAAGTAGAAGAATGTGGGTTAGACAGCATCACCACCAGATGGATTCGTAACTGGCTGACCAACCGCACTCAACATGTAGTTCTCAATGGAACTGCATCTACGTGGAGAGAAGTATGCAGTGGAGTACCCCAAGGCTCTGTTTTAGGCCCAGTACTTTTCAACATCTTCATCAATGATTTGGATAAGGGGATAAATTTGCAGATGCCACCAGGCTGGCAGGAATAGCCAATAGTCCAGAAGATAGGCTTAAGATAGGCTTAAGATACAGAAGGATCTTGACAAACTTGAATATTGGGCACTATCTAACAAAATGAAATTCAATGGTGAAAAAAATAAGATTCTACATGTAGGCAAGAAAAACAAAATGCACAGGCACCAGTATAGGTGGTACCTTGCAACTGTGAGACGTATCTTGGAATCTTAGTGGACAACCATTTAAATATGAGCCAGCCATGTGCAGCAGCTGCCAAAAAAGCCAATAGAGTTCTAGGCTGCATAAACTGAGGGATAGACTCAAGATCACGTGAAGTGTTAATATCACTTTATAATGCCTTGGTAAGGCCACACTTGAAATACTGCATTCAGTTTTGGTCGCTGTGATGTAAAAAAGATGTGGAGACTCTAGAAAGATTGCAGAGAAAGATTGCAGAGAAGAGCAATAAAAATGATTAGGAGACTGGAGGCTAAAACATATGAAGAACGGTTGCCCAGCTTATAGGAGTTGAAATAATGGCCACTCTGTGAAGAACTTCAATTAAGAAAGCATAAAGCAAAACATCAGGAATTATCAAGCAGCACTGAGAAGCTTGCACCTTGTCTCATCTCAACAGATATGCAAGAAAACATAATGTGTCTTAGATATGTATTTTACAAAACTAAATTATTGAAATGATAATAATTCAAAAAGTTATTTCTTTTGTTGTCTGTGTAATTTAAAAAGCAATATTTTAATGGAAATGAAAGCATAAAATAAATACACCTGTCTTTTATATGGATCTTATAAAAGAACATTTGAATGGCAGAAAAAGTAGCTTCTTCAGTCACTTAGATTAGTTGCTTTTTCAGTCAACAAGTATTGCTCTTCCCGAGAGCTGCAATGGGTAAATTACAATTTTCACATTAATTTTATATTGTTCTGCACCTATTGTTAAACCCAGAAAGATATACAACATTATTTATTTTGTATTGGGAGTCAGACTTAATTATTCAGTCCCACTGATTTCAAAATCTATTTTAAGTAAGACCTAGTTTGGACCCAATACACAATAAATAATAAAAATAAATAGAAATATTTAGGGATAACCACAATCAAGCAGAAAATATATCCACCAATTATCAGTCAAAATTGTCATCACAATTTGAGATATCCATGTGGTTAAGTGCTTTTAAAAGTTATGGGTTATCTGTGGAGTCAGGAGTCAGAAAAAAAATATTTTGATTAGTATAATGCAGTAGCTAGAATTCAACTGCCCAGGCCTCACTGGAAATGAATTATATGTAAACATCCCAAATATTTCATTTGACAGGACTCAATCCAATTGAAATTGGATGCAGAAAACATGGTATTATAATTCTGACACAGTTGATTAACTAAGAAGTTATACAGAGGTTTCGCAAAGTCTACTACTTCAACAGCACAGTCTCAGTCCAACAGCAATAGAAGTTTTTGGGAAATATGGAACAATAAAGTCTTCATTAAAACTCCTGAGTTGTGAAACTATCTCCATAACTGAGTTTTCAATCATTTTATTATTTCCCTGAAATACTGGGAAGCAATCTTTGCTGCCATAAAGTATATACAGATTAGAGTCATGATACAAATAAATGAATCTTACTATGATTAGTTTATTTTGGAATGTGTAGTAACATTAAAAAAATAACTAAAATAGCAGTTGAGAAATGTGGAGATGAGATGAATAAATTAACTGCAAATGCCAAGTAACTCAAGAAATTAGATTATCTAGAACAATAAAAGTATAACAAGAGATATCAAAATATGATAAACTATATGCCAAATCTCAAAGAATGAGTAACATTTTAAGTATTTTAGATACACATATTCATTAATGTAAATCAATATAAGCACTATCAATTCTGGTCTTACTATATTAATGTTTGAACAGTGAATGTATTGGAAAATTGCCTATTCTCTTTAAACACACAGACACAGCAACTTTGCTATTGACTTCTTTTGATTAGACTGTTTACTTTTGGTATATTAAAAATACTATTATGTATCAATGTATCATACAGTACATTCGTATTATCAGACTTGATATTTTCAGACTTGCATTTACCAGTAGTTTGCTGAAAAACTAAATGTGGATCAGAAAACAAGAATAATCAGTGTTAACTCTTCCTATGCCTCCAAGAATGGAGCTCAATCCGCGGTTATGTAACTTACATAATTAGTTAACAAGAAAGTTAACTAATGTTTCCTTAAAAGTGCATATTTTATTTAAATTTAAGTCTCAGTAAGATGATTTGTAATAGACGTGAACAGTAACATGTTTATTCTAATAGATGCATCACAAGGCATAAAAAAGTGAGGCTTATTGTTATATCCCACTGCCTAAAAAGCTAACACAGTAATTTTTCACAAGTGCAGTATATCTAATACTTAACTCTCCCCTTTCCACATTTTAATACTTTTATTGGAATAAATTTCAGTTTTAATTTTTTATATTCTTTCAACCTAGTCCTAGACCAATGATTTTTACCTTGAGTTCTGGATAACTTTAGAGTTTCTTGGCAGCTTATTAATAAAGTGTGAGAATAAGTAACAGTAAGCAGAATTATCAGAATGGCACTTTGTTCATTGCCTTTGATCTTCTCTCTGTAATATAATCTACTATAATCTTAATCATGCTGTTAGTTGATGACATTGATGAAATCCAATAGAGCAGTAGCTGGCTCAGGGATTCTGGGAGTTCAAGTTCACAGGACTTAAAGTTGCCAAGGTTGAGAAACACTGCAATAGAACATGGCAACTTTTTGCATGAAAATTCTGAAAAATTCTGCAGCAGGCAAATGATATAGAAAATCTTTTTCTCAAAAATAAAAAGTTTAAAAACCACAGATATAGAGCAAAAGAAGTAACCACTCAAAATATTAATTTTCTCCTCCCATGTCATAAATTAGTTTATTTTCAACAATTCTCATCAATGAAGTTTATAGTGACATGGGTAGAATTTCAAACTTCCCCTCAGAAATGTGTCTTAGAAACTGGTTATATACCGTAAGAGTTCTGCCCATAATCATTCAACACTGTATTTTCTTTTGAGTATCAATAAATTGTAACATCAGGTCATCCTCAAAAATAAGCTGACATGCACTTTACACTTTTACAGTGGTTTACAATTATGATAATAAAGTTGTATAAAAATAATTAAAAATTAAAAAGGGGGATGGCATGTGTAACAATACTGATTCAAAGCTGAAATGGAAGATAGTTTCTTCCCAGAACACTTTAGGGTTTTTCAGAGTTCTAATTCCATAAAAGGAATATACTTGAAACACATCTCATTTAGTTGAGATGAGGCTGTTAAAGTACTTAAGACAACTAATTAAAAAATAATATTTTAAAAATTCTCATACTTTTTTAGGTCTATTGCATAACAGCAAGAAACTTGCTTTCTTCTGCAAGCGAGGTCAACAAAGAATTCATGTCCCCAATAGCCATATTGGTTATACTTATGGGCATAACTGGAAATGTAAGAGATGCTTGGGGAGTGGTAAGGCGGGAAGAATTGCGAGATAGATTCTGAATGATACTGGGACTCAGTGCTCCTGAAATTAAGCTGGCATGATCACCATCATCTATAATAGCATCAAAATCAATTCGCACACTTTCAAAGCTGCTTGTGTCAATGTTGTCAACTGTGCTTGTCACTTGGTTGACTCCTGGGGAGAGAAGCTCTGATGTACTTTCAATAGCTACCTCTTGTATTAGGTAATTAGCTTCTGAAAGGGAAAAGACATCTGCTTTCAGAGCTTGCTGATTAAACCCTGTGGTTTGGTCATACAACTGACCAGAATAGTTCTGCACAGAACTATTGGAGCAGAATTGTTGTAACTGACTTTGAGATTCTACCTTGATACCAGTGACCCTGTGTAGTTGATTTGGATCCATTAGAAGTCCAGGTTGCCTCACCATGTTATTCCTTAAAGTGTTTTGCCATCTGTTTCCATAATAGTTGGAATAGGGTTGGTAGGTTTTAGCAAGAACTGATGGATAGATCCCATTCTGAGACAGCAGTTCTTGACAGCTATGTTGTGAAGGAACTATAATTTGCTTTACCATTTTATTGGATGGTCTTGCTTCTCGGCAATGGCCCACTTCATCTTCTGACTGATTAGAAAGGCATTCCTCAAAAATTATATTTCTGTTCTGCATCATGTTAATTGCATTGCCAGACTGCTTATCTGGCATCACATGATAGCCAAAATTTTGCTGGCTTACACTAGTTAGCATGAAATGACTTCTCAGCTTTTCAGCTTGATTCATCACATCAAAGACATTGTCCACAGGTTGTTTGCCAAATTTATTACTATATAGCTGTGATTTATTTGAGATTAAGTGGTAAGAACTTGTGTCACTGTTGTTCATGATTACATTCTGCTCCATACCGCAAGAGACATTGTTGTCTGCAAGATGCTGATAGCCATTTTGTTGAGTAGTATCATTTCTCTCCAGTGCCTGCTGCTGCTGCTGCTGCTGCTGCTGCTGCTGCTGCTGCTGCTGCTGCTGCTGCTGCTGGATAACCAAATTATTATAGGAGCCTATAATAGTTTGCTGTGTTAAGGACTGTGGTCTACATTTTAATTTTAATAGAGATAGATCAGAACTTCCTGAGCTTACTTCATTCCACTGAATTGGTAGATCATTCTTCTGAGAATTGCTTATTGGAAGAGATTGATTAAAGTTGTTGTTTTCCATTGCTGGATTGTGATGTTCTTTGTTGTTGTCAAGTTCATCATTTGGCGATTGGTTGTACAAACCTTGATTCTGAAAATTCAAATACTGGACCACATCATCTGGTAACAGATCTTCATCATTCAGACAACCATCTGCTTCTGTGGTAGAAGCTTCTATAGCCACATTCTCAGAAATACTTGGAGGGCAAGGGGAACATAAATTCCGGATCAAACTAACATCTGGGCATGTATAATTCTTCAGAATGAAGTTCTGTTTTTCAATGGATGGAGGCAAAACAGGAGGGTTAAAGTTGTTGAAACTGTTAAAACGGTGGATTCTTGGAAAAGACAGGTTATCTGAGACTGGTCTTGCAGGATCACTAGCTCTCCTTGTGCTGTTCCCAAGCATATCATGAGGCAGTAGGTGTCTCCTGTTGTTACTATTTGTCCAAGTATCACTACATCTTCGAGGAGAATTTACTGGAGGCAAGGGTGACATCCCAGATTCCCTAGAATCACCCAATAGTGCCATTCTTGTTTTTAAGCTCATCCTCTCCATATTAGGAAGTGGTGTTGGTGGAGGTCCATCAATAGCTGCTGCATATTTTGCTTTCAGTTGGTATTGTTGTGCAGGAGTAAGACCAAGAAATCCAGGCAAGTCATCACATTGGCTAACTTCACTGGATCGCCTTGAAGCATCAGTTGAAATAGGATCATAGGAATCAGCAACACTGAGATTCTGACGACTTCTGTTCTCCTGAGAAGCATCACTGGATCTACGACTGGAAAAACAAGGTGAAATCCCAGAGGACCTACGACTGCTCATGTAGGCTGAACTGACTGTGCTAGCACTGCTATCTCTTCTGCTTAGCATGTTCAGTATAGTAATATCTGTGTTTGTGACTTCGTTTTTCTTGGTTAAGATAGTCATGTTTCCTCCAATGCTGCAGTTGCTAGTTGACTGAATATCTGAAAAGAATAAGAAAAGGAAATGTGTTCTATTAAAAACTGATAAGGAGAAATGCCTCAAATCTTTTCAGAAAAGTTAACATTTTCTAAGTCTGGGAGTCAATCCTCACCTTAGGAGGCAAACTGTATTTAGATAATGAAATGTCACTAAGAATATTCAATTGCCCCTCCTGTAAGTAGGGGCAATCTTTAGTAGAGAGACTTTGGCCATTGGATTAGATAGGCAAAAACAATTTGAGAAAAATAGTCTCTTAAATATCAACTCCAAGCCACACAGGGCTTTAAAGATATTGACCAGCACCCTAAATTGCACTTGGAAACACTAGAAATCAGAGCAGTTCTGTAGCAGTGGTGTAACATGGTAGTACTGAAACTGGCTTGTATATGGACTTCTGCATTCAGAATTGTTACATATTGTTCAGGAGTCATTTGCAAAATGTCAAATACAAAAGATTAGGTCCAAATGTGAAAATTCAATTAAACTGGTTTATTGTTAAAGCTGATGCATAGGGATCTTCTCAACTAACAGTCTGCACCTGATTAAAGTTAGATAAGGATCAACAGCATTTAAGAGAGATTGGACTTTGTGGCTTTGTAGGGATGCTAGGCCAATCCTTCCTTTCATTCTGCCACCAGGTTCTACCATTCATTCCCCTACACGTATCATATTATAAATTGAAGTCCATGTAGCATAATTGCACCTTATTTTTTATGCGATGTTAACTTGTGGCTATTTTACTTTTGGTAACAAGTAAATCAATCACAATGAGCATTGCTATGCTTCCACATGTAAGTACAGTATATTAAGAAGAACTTATAAAAGAATTGATACTAAAATCTATATGTAGCATTTCTTCCTAACAGCCAATTGATGGTACCTGTTTGTCACATGGAAAGATCTGAATTTAGTATACCCCCATCCCCAAAGTTAAGAATGGACACAGAATGCTGGAATGGCATATGGATCTAGCAGCTGGCCTTTCAGTCCTATTTCATACAAAGTAAATAAAAATAAAAATATCCTTTTAGCTCTTTCTCTATATCAAATATTTCTTTTTAAAATTGGAGATGAATTTAAATCAGAAATTATAAAAACAATAAATAAAAATAAAATAAAATGGATTTAAACAAACTTAAATCACTAATTTAGTCATTCATTCATTTGAATGCAATAATGTTTATCTGGCTTCATCTGTTTTTGAGAAACCATGTTGGCTTCTAGTAATTTGCTTGTTTCTAGGTGTTTGCACAGGTGTTTGATTATCTTTTCCAGGATCTTCCCAGGTACTAACATCAGGCTGATTGGTCTCCTGAATCTTTTTTTTTTTAGGATTGGAACCTCATTAGCTCTTTTCAATCCTCTGGTAGTTTCTCTTTTTTCTATTTTAGTGGCATTATGCTAAACTGAGCTTTTACTATCTCAGTTTTCAGTTTCCAAAGCTGCTTGAGTTGTTTTCCCCTTTAGGATTTTAATTCATGGAATCCTTGGCAAGATTTTTATGTTTGTTGAAATCAAACTATGACAAATAACTATGTAGAGCAAATTGCTCTGATTTTATTTAAATTATTTTTTTCCATTTTAAGACTAATATTCCCATTGTTAAGAGAATGGAGGACTGTTTTCAGTGCTCAGTTCAATTATATTATTTTTACGTTCTTATTTTGAAGAATGAACTCTTAAACACCCAGGTGATACATTCCAAAAATTATATTATATTACCATTTCTTATGAGAGGTGGCAAAGCTGGGGCTTTGGAAGATGGCATGGGGTTCAGTCTTGGAAGCACTCCATTGATTTGCTTTAACTTTTCTAGCTTGACTTGTTCCATCCATTTGGTCTGGGTCATATTCCTCCTGGCCTGTAAGCCAAGAGCTGTGGTTGCTGTAGAAATGGTAGAATCCATGAGAGGGGTTTCATCAATAATGCTGAGATCTCCTATACTACCTCTACTGGTCAGATTAAGCTCGATCCCATTGTTGCCATAGTTGCTGATGGAGGACTGTTTGCTGTTGCATGTAAACTGACCACCAGGGCTTGGCTGAGATGTCTGAAGGAAAACAAAAGTTGGTGTCAAGAGAAAGAACATTCATACAAATTTTTCCATTTCTGTCAGCTGAAAACTATCTGAACCACTTGTGAAGAGACCCAATAATACTTTATTGCTAGTCAACTATGTTAAGAATCTCACCAGATTGACGGTATTCCCTTTGGAACGCCAAGATAAGGCTTCAAGGATTCTGGGGGAAGTCTGGCCTGTGCTGCTTATTGGTCTCTTAGTTCCAGGCCCATCTTAATTCCTCTAATCAATCTGAAGATTCCACCACAATTTCCTATATTTGGTTATGTTTTGTTAAGCAATGTTGTTTTTGTATTTGTGATATTAAAAGAGAAGCAATTTTTCAAATTTAGAATGCTGTTAATTAATAGAAAAATTGTTCTAAAGTCACTTATTCGTGAAACCTAAAATAGCAGGTTTTTTTTTTTAAAAAAAGGGAATTATACAAATATATTTTACACTAGCAAATACTCCATATATTGTTCATAATATCTATTGCCAAAAAGATACAGTTTCTCCAGTTTAAAATGTTGTAATTGTAACTTGCAATTTTATAATATAGAGTATTGTAGTTTGATGGTTTTAGAAAGAGATACATAATGTTCAAGAAACCTTGTTGCTTCCCCTTACAAATAGGAAAAAAAGGAAAGAAACTGTATGTGTGAACAATAGTCCTTTCCCAGGGAAATAAAAGTCACAGAATAATGGATTTCCCAGAAGTTAAGGAACACTCCAATTTTTTGGAGAAAGTTTTGATAAGGACAAGTATTTATAAGTAAAATTTCTGATACTCCTAATGCATTTTTTCTCTTTGCTCCTAGTATCAAAACAATTCAACTTTACTGCGCTTCCTTCTTTCCATCAACTTAATTCATCTGATAAAGTGAAAGAAAAGTACTTTTGAAGGTGCCAGAGGATTCTATTCTCACAGTTTTGAAGCAAAATAAGACCTGTTTATAAAATTGAATAATAACAAAATTTAAAATACAGCTTTCAATTGCTAAATATAAATAATTTACAGCATAATGACTTTTTTTTAGCTAAAGCGAGCTCAGAGTTCATTGTATATGCCCAAGTCAACATGCTATGGCTGCTTTTCTACAGTCATTTATATGGGAATTGTATTCTACTGACCTCACTGTTGTCACATAACAAACAGCCTCTCCAATATTTTTTACAACACATTTGCTATGGTATTTGCTATCAATTTTACCTCTATAGACAGATTTCTTGTGACTAATTTGTTTTGGAATAAAATCTGGATGATCAATATAACACTATGATCCCTGCATCATCTGAGATAAGCAAGCAAGAACTTTAAGGACTAACTAGCAACAACATCAAAGTATTCTGTAATAATATACTGTGTTATATGCATTTAGTTTAGTCTTAAGTAACATGTTTTAAATTACTTAGTTCAACATGAACTGCAACTGGAATGGCTACAGTTAAATGATAGTTGAATGAATAAATATGAGAGTCAGAAGCCTGTTCTTATAGCTGGAAAATTCTTCACATCAGTAACATCTAACAACAATTGCAGAAGTATAGCTAATATCTACATTTCCATATAAGACTTATTTTACAAGCTAACTGGGTGGCATGCCATTTGTTATGAAGTATGTTTTTGTAACAGTTGTGAATACAGCTAATGAAATGGTTTCAAGTAGCAAGTACATGAATTTTTAACTGCAATGAAAATAATGTGAAGAAATTAAAATTCCCTCACCTTACTACCCACTGTCCTTAGGAAGATAGAATATGGCATTAAAAGCATTAGGTAGAAGAAACATTGGATTAGTAAAACACAAGAATTAAGACATTTGGTTATTCAATGCACACAAAAATCAATTATTTTAGTGCCTATGTTACATCAAAATATATTTGATGTTATTCCTGAAATAGTCAATTTTGCCTCTTCAATCTCCTAGAATCTTAACTTCACTAGGATTTTTTTTTAGTACACCTTAAATACGTTTACATTAATGTTCAGTCCCTCAGGGGCAGTTTCTGATTCAGCATCAGATTTGAGAACAAAGAAAAGAGCTTTTGCATATAGGACAGGTCGTACATTCGATGTCAGAATGAGAAAAATATATTTTTCCCACTCTTTATTGATCAGAAAGGCTATCTTAACAAAGAACATTATTGCAAGAATTTGCAGGTTTCTAGGATAGGGTGATTTATAATGAAAAATATTATAGATAGTATATACAGTAGCATATAATTCACAATTAAATATAACTTGTTCACATCTGTCTTTTGAAAACAGATTATTTTCTGGGGCTAATGGAGGGTTATTACATCATGAAAGCTTCAATTTCCAATATAGGTATTATTCATAAACAAAATAAGATTAATTTCATTCTGACTTCTGAAGAAAATATTACTTTATGATTTAAAATTCTATTTGTAATTGACTGGAATTTATAATAAAACTTCATAAAAATATTTTTACTTTTATATTAGCAGTCAATTAAGGCAGAACACAGTTGCAAAGTACACAATAAATAATATATCTGTATCAGTATTTGATTCCCCTCCACTTTCCTATAATATTTGCTTTTCCTAAAATTCCATGATATTGCAATGAAATATTCATATGATAGTTTGTTCTGAAGCCACAACTTTGGCTTCTATTAATTGATAGAAGCTAATTTTAGAGTGGCAAGTATATTCTTTGGGACAGTTCTATATAATTCCAATAATACTGAAGAACTCTTCACAAGAAAGAGTCCTGCAGGAAGGTGAATTAAACAGATAAACTTGTCTGGAAGATTCAGTGTCAGATCTAAATTTCCAAGCCAGCCTAATGCAATTTAGACAGATTTACATTATTATGCATTCTACTGGGATACACTTGGTTAGCTTAATAACAAGGCATTTTTCCAACAAAGTTATTATGGAAGATGGTCATTACAATCACTCAAATGTAAATAAGCTTTCATAATCTTTGCATTATGCATTGTGTATTTCCACTAATTTTAACGTTTAAATGGTGTTAGACCATTTACAGATACTCAAGTCCATTCAAGACTAGACAACAGATAACATCCAGTTGTCACTCCACATCACATCTGTCACCAGAACAAGCAAATACAAATTTGAATATAAAAATTATGAGAAAACCTATTAAATAGTTTGCTATTTTCTTTTTGATAAGTTCCTCTGAACTATATAGATTGCAATAGCTTCATTATTATTATAAACGCAGCAACAGAACAGAACTGAACTAAAATGTAAATTTGTCCTCACTGATGCACTTTAAAGTAATATGAATTATCTTTACCATCTATTTATTCATTTTTACCATCTATTTATGAATTTATATCTATGTATTTGGCCAACGATGTCTTTTTAAACAAAATCAATTTTCATTCATGACCCATGTATGTATTCCACTCTTACATTTTATACTCATTTATAATTATTTATTGAACTATTTAATTATTTATGCTTATTTTAATGTACTCCAAACTAGACCTATTACGGCTGCGAGAGTCCCCGCTCTCGCAGGTTTGGCCCTCTACTCTATCGAGGGCCCGCCTCGATGAAGGATTCATTAATCTGAAGAGGCGGGCAAAGCGCGGCCTAAGGGGGTTTTTAGTGGGTAAATTATTGCCAATTTTAGGGGGTACCAGGGAGGGGGGAGGGTACAATCAATTAGACAGAGAGGGCCAGGCTTGCAGTCGACGGAGGGAAGCGGAGGCCGATAGGGGGGGGACACACAAGTCGTTCCATTTGAGGGCATACCGATCCAGAGGGTCGTGGGGAGAGGCAGGGCCGAGGGGAGACAAGTTGCATCCTCCCGGTTGGTGGCACGCAGCCGTTGGCTAAAAACGGTCGGGTGCCACAACCTCCGCAAGCTAGGTGGTCAGGGAGTACAGAGCCAGGGCCTGCGGCTGATGTTTTGTAATGCCAGGTCCGTTGTCAACAAAGCCCCCCTCATCAGTGACCTCCTGTCAGAGGGGGAGCCGGACCTGGCTGGAATTGCGGAGACCTAGTTGGGCCACGAGGGAGGACTCCCCCTCGTTGAAATGTGCCCACCAGGTTACCGCGCTTTTCATCAGCCCCGGGCCCTAGGTAGGGGTGGTGGGGTAGCGGTCATTGTAAAGGAAGGTCTTGAGCCAAGAGAGACCATTGTGCCACAGACCACCGGTTGTGAGTCCCTCTGTGTGAAGTGGGGCCTAGGGAGGCAGTTGGGCTTGCTGGTTGTATACCTGGCTCCCCGCTATGTAGCAGCAGCCCTGCCCGAGCTCCTGGAGGTGATCGCTACGGTGGCAGTTGAGACCCCCAGACTTTTAGTCATGGGGGATTTTAATCTGCCATCGGTGGGCGAATCATCCGAGGTAGCTCGGGAGTTCATGGCTTCCATGACGGCCATGGACCTGACCCAACTAATTCAAGGCCCCACTCACGAGGGTGGACATACACCGGATCTCATCTTTGTCTCAGGCCAATGGAAGAGTGATCTGGGTATAGGGGATATAGTCATCACACCCTTGTCATGGTCAGACCACTCACTTCTCCAGCTCGACTTTCCGACCGCTGCTCCCCTCCGCGGGGAGGCGGAACCTGAGTCACCAATCTGGTTCCGCCCCAGGCGCCTGATGGACCCGGATGGGTTCCAAACGGCGCTTGGGCCAGTTCCTGTACCCCTGACCCGCACCCCGATGGAGGACCTTGTGGCCGCATGGAATATTGCGACCACGGGAGCCTTGGATCGGGTCGCGCCCTTGCGGCCTCTCTTGCGGCGCCGAAACACCCTGGCTCCTTGGTTTACCGAGGAGCTACGGATGATGAAACGCCGCAAGAGATGCCTAGAGGGAAGATGGAGGTCTACCCGTTCTGAATCTGACCGGACACAGGTAAGAGCCCATTTACGGACTTACATTGTGGCGCTGAGAGTAGCCAAACGTCATCATTGTGCTACTCTCATAGCATCCGCAGACAACCGCCCTGCCGCCCTGTTTAGGGTGACCCGCTCCCTCCTTCAACAGAGGGTCCGGGAAGCCCCGTTACAGGGTAGAGCAGAGGAATTTGTGATTTTTCTGCAGGAGAAAATCGCTCAGATACAGAACGAGTTAGCCCCCGGTCATGGCCCAGTGGGATGCCACGAGACAGATCTTGTTTGGGAGGAGTTTGACTCCGTTACTTCCGAGGATATGGACAGGTTACGTGGGCGACTGCGAGCCACCACATGTTTATTGGACCCGTGTCCTTCCTGGCTTGTACTGGCATCCTGGGAGGTGACACGAGGCTGGCTCCAAGAGGTTGTCAACGCATCCTTAAGTGAGGGTTCCTTGCCTGCTTCCCTAAAAGAAGCGATGGTGAGGCCCCTCCTTAAGAAGCCCTCTTTGGATCCAGCTCTATTAAATAACTATCGTCCAGTCTCCAACCTTCCCTTTTTGGCGAAGGTTGTTGAGAGTGTGGTGGCACAACAGTTTCCCCGTCACCTGGAGGAAGTTGATTATCTAGACCCGCGCCAGTCCGGCTTTCGGCCCGGGCATAGCACCGAGACGGCATTGGTCGCATTGGTGGATGATCTCTGGAGGGCCAGAGATGGGGGGTGTTCCTCCATCCTGGTCCTATTAGACCTCTCGGCGGCTTTCGATACCATCGACCATGGTATCCTATTGCATCGGCTGGGGGGGTTGGGGGTGGGAGGCACCGTTTTGCGGTGGTTCTCCTCCTACCTCTCTGGCCGATCGCAATTTGTGTTGGCAGGAGAGCAGAGGTCGACCCCGAGACCCCTCACATGCGGGGTGCCTCAGGGGTCGTTCCTCTCGCCTCTCCTGTTTAATGCATACATGAAGCCGCTGGGTGAGATCATCCGTGGTTTTGGGGTAGAGTACCACCTTTACGCTGACGACACCCAGCTGTATATATCTACCCCAAACCACCCCAATGATGCCGTAGCGGTGATGTGCCAGTGCCTGGAAGCCGTGCGGATCTGGATGGGAAGTAACGGACTCAGGCTCAACCCGACCAAGACCGAGTGGCTGTGGTTTCCGGCTGCCCGTTTCAACCAGCTCACTCCAACGCTGGCCATAGTGCCTGTTGTCTTCCGGGTGCGCTTCAAAGTATTAATTATCATCTTTAAAGCGCTCCATGGCTCGGGTCCTAGCTACCTGCGGGATCGGATCCTGCCTCATACATCCTCACGGCCGATTCGCTCCCACAGAGAGGGACTTCTCCGGGTGCCGTCCACTAGACTCTGTCAGCAGGCGACACCCAGGGGAAGGGCTCTCTCTGTGGCGGGCCCAGCCCTCTGGAACGACCTCCCCCCCGACATTAGGACCACCACGGACCTCCGCTCCTTCCGTCTTAAACTAAAAACGCATTTCTTCTGCCTTGCCGGCCTGGGATAGTTATTCCTCTGTTTTTGGGTTTATTGGGGATTTTTAGTTTAGTTAGTTTTAACGGGTATTTTAGCACAGGTGCTGTTTAATCTATTTTTAATATGAAATGTTGTATATAGTCATTGTTTTTATTCTTCCTGTGCACCGCCCCGAGTCCCTGTGGGGAGAGGGTGCGGTTTATAAGTATAAAAAATAAGAAAAAAAAAAAATAATAATAATAATAATAATAATAATAATAATAATAATAAACAACAGATATTCTGCGGTAAAAAAGAACAAAATACTCCCATCGCAGGCTAGGAGGGCAAGAACCACAGACCCGGGGCCCTAGGCTGATGCTATGCAACACCAGGTCCGTGGTGCAAAAAGCCCCCCTCATCCATGACCTTGTGTCAGAGGGGGACCCGGATCTGGTAGGTATTACGGAAACCTGGTTGGGCCACGAGGGAGGTCATCCCCTCGTAGAAATGTGCCCACCAGGCTACCGAGCCTTTCATCAGCCTAGGGCCCTAGGGAGGGGTGGGGGGTGGCGATTATGGTTAGGGAAGGTCTTGAGCCAAAGGAGACCACGACCTCCCAGACGACCGGGTGCGAGTCCCTCCTCGTGAAATGGGGCCTAGGGAGGCAGTTGGGCGTGTTAGTTGTATACCTGGCTCCTCGCTATGCAACAACAGCCCTGCCCGAGCTCCTAGAGGTGATAGCCGAGGCGGCGGTTGAGACCCCCAGACTTTTGGTCATGGTGGACTTTAACCTGCCGTCGGTAGGCGAAACCTCTGGTGCAGCTCGGGAGTTCAGGGCTTCCATGGCAGCCATGGACCTGACCCAGGTAGTTTTGGGCCCTACCCACGAGGGTGGACACACCCTGGATCTCATGTTCGTCTCGGGACAGTGGAGTCGTGATCTGGGAATAGGGGATTTAGTCATCACACCCCTGTCATGGACAGATCACGCTCTCCTTCGGCTCGACTTTCCGATCGCTGCACCCCATCACGGGGAGGCGGAACCGGATATTCCTATATGGTTCCGCCCCAGGCTTCTGATGGACCCGGTAAGGTTCCAAAGGGAGCTTGGGCCAATTCCTGTGGACTTGCCCCGCGACTCGACTGAGGACCTAGTGGCTGCATGGTTAAGTGCGGCCACGGGGGCCTTGGACCGAGTCGCGCCCGTGCGGCCTCTCTTGCGGCGACGATCCACCCGGGCTCCTTGGTTCACCGAAGAGATTAGGGAGATGAAGCGCCACAAGAGACGCCTAGAGAGCAGATGGAGATCCTCTCGCTCCGAAGCCGACCGAACACTAGTGAGAACCTACATTAGGACTTACCTGGTGGCGATAAGAGTGGCCAAACGTGAGTATTGTGCCACTCTTATTGCATCCGCAGATAACCGCCCTGCCGCCCTGTTTGGGTGACCCGCTCCCTCCTTCAACAGAGGCCGCGGGAAGCCCCTCTACAGGGTCGAGCAGAGGAATTTGGGATTTATCTGCAGGAGTTTATCACTCGGATTCGGAGCGAGCTGCCCTCCATCGACAGTGGTCCAGCTGAGCGGTCCGAGGTTGCTCTTGAGACACCATCTTGGGAGGAGTTTGATTTTGTTACTACCGAGGATATGGACAAGTTGTCAAAGAGACTTAGAGCTACCACATGTTTATTGGACCCGTGTCCCTCCTGGCTTGTACTGGCATCCTGGGAGACGACACGAGGCTGGCTCCAGGGCATTGTCAACGCATCTTTGAGTGAGGGGTCCTTGCCTGCCGTCTTGAAAGAGGCGGTAGTAAGGCCCCTCCTCAAGAAGCCGTCATTGGATCCAGCATTACTAGAGAACTATCGTCCCGTCTCCAACCTTCACTTTTTAGTGAAGGTTGTTGAGAGTGTGGTAGCCCAACAGTTTCCGCGACACTTGGAGGAAGTTGATTATCTAGACCCGCGCCAGTCCGGCTTCCGACCTGGGCATAGCACCGAGACGGCATTGGTCGCGTTGGTTGATGATCTCTGGAGGGCGCGGGATAGAGGATATTCCTCTATCCTAGTCCTATTAGACCTCTCAGCGGCTTTTGATACCATCGACCATGGTATCCTATTGCGCCGACTGGGGGGGTTGGGGCTGGGAGGCACCGTTCTACGGTGGTTCTCGTCTTACCTCTCTGATCGGTCGCAATATGTGTTGGCAGGGGGGCAGAGGTCGGCCTCGAGGCCCCTCGTATGTGGGGTACCTCAAGGGTCGGTCCTCTCGCCCCTACTGTTCAACACATACATGAAGCCGCTGGGCGAGATCATCCGTGATTTTGGGGTGGGATATCATCTGTACGCTGATGATACTCAGTTGTACATATCCACCCCAGACCACCCCAACGATGCCGTCGAGGTCATGTCCCGGTGTTTGGAGGCCGTACGGATCTGGATGGGTAGTAACAAACTCAGGCTCAACCCGTCCAAGACTGAGTGGCTGTGGCTTCCGGCACCCCGGTTCAGCCAGATTATTCCAACTCTGGCCATTGGGGCGAAACACCGGCCCCCGTGGAGAGGGCGCACAATTTGGGTGTCCTCCTGGATTCCCGGCTGTCCATGGAGGACCATGTGGCGGCCGTGGCCAGGTGGGCTTTCCATCAGGTACGCCTGATGCGCCAACTGCAGCCCTTACTGGACCGGGCTGCCCTTCGCACAGTCACTCAGGCCCTCGTGACCTCTCGACTCGACTACTGTACTGCTCTCTACATGGGGCTTCCCTTGAGGTGCACTCGAAAGCTGCAGTTAGTCCAGAATGCAGCCCCGCGGGTGATTACGGGAGCGCCTAGACACTCCCACATAACACCTATCCTGCGCGAGCTGCACTGGCTTCAAGGTTCTGACGACCATCTTTAAAGTGCTCCATGGCTCGGGGCCTAGTTATATGCGAGACCGCCTCCTGCCCCATACATCCCTCAGACCAATACGCTCCCACAGAGAGGGCCTCCTCAGGGTGCCGTCGGCCGGACAATGCCGACTGGCGACACCCAGGGGGAGAGCCTTCTCTGTGGCAGGTCCAGCCCTTTGGAACGACTTACCCCCTGAACTTCGCACCATCTCTGACCTCCGCCTCTTCCGCAAGTGTCTTAAGACACATTTGTTCCATCTAGCCGGCCTAGCGTAGCCCCCTATACTGACTTTTAGATAGTTTTTAAATTTGGGGATTTTAATCTGGTTTTAGCACAGGTTCTATTGAATTAGTTTTTTAAATTTTATATGATGTTTCGTATGTATTTTAATTTTCCTGTGCGCCGCCCTGGGTCCGTTTGGAGAAGGGCGGGGTATAAATTGAATAAATATAAAAATATAAATATAAAATGTAACCATGCTGTAGTAGTTGTAGTAGTAACAGTAACAGTAACAACAACAACAACAACAACAACAACAACAACCTAGTATGCTGGCAGCAAACCGTATCAACCATTAGCACCAGTCAATGGTATTTGTAATGCATTTAAAAATGTTTAGTTGGCTGAGTTTCATGTTTAATGAATAAAATAAATAATCAATGTATAATCTTATATCTAAAGAATAAAAAGAAATAGCTTACCACTGGCTTCTCTGACTTAACAGCTTTAACTTGGAGGCATTGTTCTTGCTTTGAGGTAGTGTTACTGAGGCCCTTTTGCTCACCAATTGCACCCTGAGTCAGGTGGCCTGGGGATCTGGTTTGGGAATGATTGCCTTGATCTCTTGGTGGTGGATGTCTTGGGTGGATATTTCCACGTTGTTTCTTGGTGACATGCGCTTCAGGACCATGTACAGTTTTTACATGTTTTCGGAGAGAACTTGGGTCTGTATAGCGCTTTGTGCAGCCTGGTATTTTGCAGACGTAGGGTTTCTGTAAATGGAAAAAATTATATCATTGGTTTTAGTTTGGGTACACCGTCTTAATTAATTGGATGGAATATTTTATTCTGCTTCTAACAAGCCTATTACACAAATTGAGCTGAGAGTGACCATTAGAAGTAATGTGGTAGAAGTAATGTGGTAGATCATTGGAAAATTTGAAACACGATCTGTGTATTTGGGTCTTTTCCCCTGTAAGATTGAGATTGTCTTTGCAACGTTTCGGCGAGGTCTCACTTGCCATCTTCAGGCTGCCGTTTTTGGCTACGGAGCTGCCATCTTTCTATAAATCTTGGTGGGGTGTGTGTGGAGTGCTGGCTTTGTTATGTGAGCGGGTTGATTGGCTGTATAGTTGTATTATGATTGGTAGATTGGTACTGATTGGTGCTGGCTGTGTGTTCGTTGTTCTTTTGTATTGTAATGGCCTGAGTGGTGGGTGGGGCTCGTTTGTTGGCTAGTGCTGGTTTCCAGATGTCTGATAGGTGGGAGGTATCACTATGTTTGTTCATGTTGTGGGGGTGTTTCTCTATTTCGATGGCTTCCACAATTATTCTCTTGTTGAACTGTTCAGTTTTGGAGATTAATTTGGTTCCTTCAAAATCAATTTCATGTCCTGTAGCTTTAAAGTGCTGGTATAGGGAGGAAGTTGTTTCTTTTTTTTTACTGCGTTCTTGTGTTCTGTGATGCATGCATTTATTCTCCTATTGGTTTGACCTATGTATGTTGCAGGGCAGATTTGCATGGTATTTTGTAGACTCCTTGGTTTTCTAGCTGGATCTGGTCTTTGGGGTTTCTTAAGATGTTGGCTATTTTTTGGTTAGTGTCGAAGGATGTCTTGATATTGTGTTTGTGGAGAATTTTGCTGATTTTACCTGTGGTGCCTTTGATGTAAGGGAGGAGGGCGATTGTTGTTGTCCTGTCCTGTGTCTCGGTTCTTGGGGGGTGTCTCCTTTTGGATTAGATTGGTAATTGTTTTTCTTTAGAATCCGTTGGAGATTAATATGTTTGTGAGAGTGTGTAATTCAGTTCTCAGGTGGTCTTTGTCAGCTAGGCGTTTGGTTCTGGAGATGAGGGTCTTGGCTACAGAGTTGATCTATACAGGGTGGTGATGGGATTGTGCATTTAGGTAGCGGTGTGTGTGGGTTTTTTTCTGGTAGATAGTGTATCCTAGGGAACTATTGGGTTTTTTGTAGATTAGGACATCCAGAAAGGGAAGTTGGTTATTAGCTTCTATTTCCATAGTGAATTGTATTTTGGGGTGTAGGCTGTTGAGGTGTGTGAGAAAGTTGTCCAGTTTTCCTTTTCCATGTGACCAAATTACGAAGGTGTCATCTACATATCTAAGCCAGAGTTTGTGTTTGTGTTCAGATTTGTCTAAGGCGTTGGTTTCAAAATATCAATATCTATATATATGAATTGGAATAGTAACTTGGCCAAAAGGTATTTATTATTCATAGGAACATTTCATGTGAAATAAAAAAATTAATGCTTAATAAGCATTCACTAATATTGAAAAAAGAAATTAATTAACACTAGAGTTTCTGGATCCTACTCTTGTCCATTTTATATTAGAAACTACCTTTCAGGATTCTACCCATTGTTTGTCTTTTTCAAATATTAAAGACCAGTCTCCAAACATAAAAGAAAGAATTGTACATCCAAGAAATGCTTGTATAGCATTGGTTACTGCTACATGTACCTGTTGTGACAAGACACATCATGTTTATGCGTGTAATCACTAACCAAAAGCTAAAGAAGATGAAAAGTGAGTAATGATATCAATTATCAGTAGTGATACAGCTGAAGATTATCCACATAATCTTCAGCTGTATCTGTGTTTTTCTTCTAGCGAGTATGGCATACTTCCAGCGGGAGGGAGGGAGAGAGAGAGAGAGAGAGAGAGGGAGAGGGAGAGAGAGAGAGAAAAGGAACCAATATTCAAATGTATGACAGAATCCTTCAGGCACATTTTATGGAAAATCTGACTAAGATTGGTTGAGTTAAACAAACGCTCATAATTTTGGCTGAGGTAGACCTCACTCATAAAAACTTGACTAAATCTTCCCTATAAAATAATCAGAGAGTGCATTGTTTAAATCTATCTCATGACTCAAACAGGATTTTATTTATTTGGATGTTGCAGAATCAAAGTTATTCCTTATGTCCCAGCAGTTAGAGCAGATTTGAAAAAGAAAACTTGGATTCTAGAAGCAATTAGTCGCTTCTAACTCAATTTTTCTTGAGTTTCATGTCTTTATGTATTTTTAATATATAGTTGAACCATAAACGTTTTACAATAAATACTTTTGATAGCACTACCCTTATGCATTCTTTGAGGATTATACAAACCATGTGTTTTCTTACCTCATTAGAATGAGTTCTGTTTTGATGTTTGGCACGATCAGAGGCATTTGAAAATGCTTTGTTACAACCCTCATGTTCACACACATATGGTTTCTCTCCAGTGTGAGATCTCAAGTGGGTTTTCAAGTTTTCTAGCCTGGAATAGGCCTTCATACAGCCTTCAAACTGAGGGCAAAATGTACCATTATATTATTCTAAACATTTCTTTATAGAAGATGAAGTGTTGAAAAAGTAATAATACAGTAAAATACTCAACATGAAAGGCAACACAGCTTTCAAGATCTAATCATAGTAGCAATATGTTTTAGATTTTCTTCTTTTTTTAAAGGAGCTTGCTATAATCTATATAAATAAAAATGTAAAATAGTGTGTACGAATCCACTAATCTCAAAAACTACTGGACCGATTTGCCTCAAATTTTGACACAATGTAGCTAAGGACTTCCGATAATAGAATAGCTACTCATTTTGTGCCTAGCACACGTGTATCGTGTGCAAGCTACACGCATGTAAAAGGTACCCACTGAAAAATATTTTTACTTCCCTGTAGCCACGCCCATCAAACTGCTTTTCAACTGTCATATGGCGGCCTCTTAGGGCCAAAAAAGCACTGGGATAGCAAACTCCCAGGTGGCCCATAGAGAGAGGGGGGGGGGAGAAATACTGCTCAAGACTGTTCTCTGAGGTAAAAACACGGAGACAGGCAGCTGCTTTAAACTGTTTAATACGAACTGAACCAAACTGTAACAAAGAACCACCCATCTGACAGCAAATACAGTTTAATAAAAGAGGGACTAGGGGAGACATGATAGCAGCCTTCCAATATCTCAAGTGTTGCCCCAAAGAAGAGGGAGTCAAGCTATTCACCAAGTCACCTGAGGGCAGAACAAGAAGCAATGGGTGGAAACTAATCAAGGAGAGAAGCAACCTAGAACTGAGGGGAAATTTCCTGGCAGTGAGAACTATTAACCAGTGGAACAGCTTGCCACCAGAAGTTATGGATGCCCCAACACTGGATGTGTTTTTAAGAAGAGACTGGAAACGGTCATTTGTCTGACACGGTATAGGGTCTCCTGCTTGAGAAGCGGGGTTGGACTAGATGACCTCCAAGGTCCCTTCCAACTCTGCTATTGTATTATTATATTACAGTAGGTAGGTAGATAGGGGAATAGAGAGACAGGAAGAAATACAGTTTAATAAAAGAGGGACGGGGAGACAGGATAGCAGCCTTCCAATATCTCAGAGGTTGCCACAAAGAAGAGGGAGCCAAGCTATTCTCCAAAGCACCTGAGGGCAGAACAAGAAGCAATGGGTGGAAACTAATCAAGGAGAGAAGCAACCTAGAACTGAGGGGAAATTTCCTGGCAGTGGGAACTATTAACCAGTGGAACAGCTTGCCACCAGAAGTTATGGATGCCCCAACACTGGATGTGTTTTTAAGAAGAGACTGGAAAACCATTTGTCTGACACGGTATAGGGTCTCCTGCTTGAGAAGCGGGGTTGGACTAGATTGTGAATGCCCCAACACTGGCAGTCTTCAAGAAGATGTTGGATAGCCATTTGTCTGAAATGGTATAGGGCAGAATATGCCAAAAGCAGGGGGAGTGCAGGGGTGATGTGCACAGGTGTGCCACATCCATAATGCTATGTGCATGACTCCCTGCATCTGGCATGCTTTTTACGTCATCCCCAGGCTCCAGAGGCTTTATAGGAGCCTGGGGAGGGTGAAAACAGCCTTCCCCCACCTCCAGAGGGCAAAAAACAGCCTCAAAAGAAGGCCTAAATCAGCTGGCCAGGGCACACATACACACTGAAGCTGACAGGGCAATGCCTTGCGTGGCCTAAGAAATGGTTCCGTGTGCCACCTGTGGCACCCGTGCCATAGATTCGCCATCATGGGCATAGGGCTTCCTGCCTAGGCAGGGAGTTGGACTAGATGACCCCCAAGGGATAGATAGAGAGGGAGAAATAAGGTAGGTAGGTAGGTAGGTAGGTAGGTAGGAAGGTAGGTGGATAGATAGATAGATAGATAGATAGATAGATAGATAGAGAGAGAGAGAGATAGATACAAAGAAAGAAAGAAAGACAGAAAGAAAGAAAGAAAGAAAGAAAAAGGAAGGAAGGAAGGAAGGAAGGAAGGAAGGAAGGAAGGAAGGAAGAAACACAGTAGGTAGGTAGGTAGGTAGGTAGGTAGGTAGGTAGGTAGAGGGAGAAAGGAAGAAATATAGTAGGTAGGTAATAATATTAATTTAATAATTTATTAGATTTATAAACCGCCCCCTCTCCCCGAAGGTAGGTGGATAGATAGGGAGAAATGTGGTAGGTAGGTACGTAGGTAGGGGGATGGATAGATAGATAGGGAGAAATACAGTAGATAGGTAGGTAGAGGGATAGACAGAGGGAGAAATACAGTAGGTAGGCAGGTGGGTAGATAGGGGGATAGATAGGGAGAAATACAGTAGGTAGGTAGGTAGGTAGAGGGAGAAAGCAAGAAATACAATCGGTAGGTAAGTAGAGGGATAGACAGAGAGGGATAAATACCGTAGGTAGGTAGGTAGGTAGGTGTATAGATAGGTAGGTAGGTAGAGGAATAGAGAAAGAGGGAGAAATACAGTAGGTAGGTAGGTAGAGGGATAGAGAGGGGGAAATACAGTAGGTAGGTAGGTAGGTAGGTAGGTAGGTAGGTAGATAGAGGTAGAAAGAAAGAAATACAGTAGGTAGGTAGGTAGAGGGATAGATAGAGAGGGAGAAATACAGTAGGTAGGTAGGTAGAGGGATAGACAGAGAGGGAGAAATATAGTAGGTAGGCAGGTAGGTAGATAGGGGGATAGATAGAGAGGGAGAAATACAGTAGGTAGGTAGGTAGGTAGGTAGAGGGAGAAAGCAAGAAATACAATAGGTAGGTAAGTAGAGGGATAGACAGAGAGGGAGAAATACCATAGGTAGGTAGGTAGATAGGTAGGTGTATAGATAGATAGCAATAAATACAGTAGGTAGGTAGGTAGATAGAGGGAGAAAGAAAGAAATACAGTCGGTAGGTAGGTAGAGGGATAGATAGATAGAGAGGGAGAAATACAGTAGGTAGGTAGGTTGGGGCCTATATGGTGGTTGTGTGTATGTGTGCAGGTGTAGATCTACACACAGATTGGTTGGCCATTTAACCAGACTGGGCCACAGCAACGCATGGCCGGGTATAGCTAGTCTTAAAATAAAATAAAAGCCTAGCTAGTTTCCTAGTTTAGGAAGGATGCTTTTACACAAAGAAAAAACAAATTATTTTGATATTATAAGACACTGGGAAGACATAGGATTTTATAATTAATGTGTCTGTTTGACTACCCCACAAAAAGAGACAGCATGCACATTTGGATTTAATTCAGTCCAACTTTATAGATATAGTGATTTTAAAAAGGCCCAAATAAAGCCTTTCCTAACCTGGTAATTTCCAGATGTTCTGAGGCTGTTTGACAGGTGAAAGCTCAAGTGGAAATACTTATAATATTCAATATCACATTTACAAAATGTCATTAAATGGAATGAGTTCTGATTGAAATTCAAAACTTTATAGAGAAGATGCTCCATTTCTTTTCTGTTTTCCAACTCTATTCCCCCCTCCCCCCCTTGGGGCATATTTATATAATTGCATTATAATACCCACTGTTTCATTATTAATTCCATTTCAGAAGTTTCCACTTTGAAAGACTTTTTGCATATTGTTCACAGTATGCTCTCTAGCAAATGAAATCAATATCACTCACAAATGTAGATAATTTATGAATAAGAAGAAACTCCAGCAGTATACAAACATAGTATTTTAAATACATTTTAATGTGACCAAACTGTATTCAAATAGAAAGAAGTAAAGAAGGAAGCAAATCAGTAGGTGCCTCTTTGTTTATTATAAATGTTTACTCACAGTGCATTTGTGTGGCTTTTCTCCTGTGTGTCTCCTCATATGTACAACTAGCATGTACTGGGCCTTGAATGGTTTCTGCTCTCGAGAACAATCAAGCCATCGACATACAAACTCCTTCTTCTCCCCATGTATGTGATCATTGTTTATGTGCTACGTGATTAAAAAAAAGAGAGTTTTGTTTATTGTTGTTGCATACGCATGTTGTGGTATTTTACATACATATAATTACATACCTACATATATCTTTTATGCCAAAAACAAAGGTGAGGGAAGTTGAAGCAAAAGTGAGTACAGCACATTAGAAGAAGCATGAGATCCTGACCTAATAACCGTATTGTCCTACCACTTCACTTAGGACTATCAAAACTGTTGTCCTAAGTGAAGTGGTC
The DNA here is from genome assembly GCA_039707465.1 of Rhabdophis nuchalis. Classification (NCBI taxonomy): domain Eukaryota; kingdom Metazoa; phylum Chordata; class Lepidosauria; order Squamata; family Natricidae; genus Rhabdophis; species Rhabdophis nuchalis. The sequence goes on from CM077647.1 coordinate 97,755,225, forward strand.
ACATTATGTTTTGCCTAATGGCCACATAGTTTATAATTGGAAATTCCAGCACCAATAAGACCATTAATTTCATACTTCATAAGTTGTACTATTATTTTTTATGAACACTGGGACAAAAAATATGGTTCTCTAAATGTTGGTGAACATTTAGCATTCTTCATTCTGGCCATGCTACATGAAGGTATTAAGAACTGTAGTTCAGCAATACTTGGAGAGTCACAAATTCCATATCACTTTACAAGTAATGGGACAAATCTTATTTTACCTTCATATTTCTTCTGACTGACTCAAGATATTATGAACCTTCATGAGGCGCTGCAGATATGATAAATATCAAATGCAACTGAGAGTAAACAAAGGGTTCAAACAAATATTTGATTACTTAGCCCATCTAAATGTAGTATATCTTCATATGCAATTGACAATGGGCAGGATAATAGTTTTTCTACTTCATACAACATTATTTTGGTCCTGCCACAGCCAATATGAATTGTGACAGCATAATCTCAAGAATGATTTTGAAAGCATGAATGGAAATTCTAATGCAGTCATCTAAGAATCTGTATTTTAGTTGGGATAAAATATTTAGATATTTAAATAAATAAATAAGTATTCTTATCAATATATGCAACAGGTCAGACTTTAATCTGAAGAATTAAAGTAATGAAAATGTTAACATTAAATAATATTTACTTCCCTCCCTCTTATTTTTTATTGGTAAAACGAGTAGAGATTCAACAAATACAAATATTACGCTATTTTTTATATACTAAAAATAGCAGCATGTTGAAAATTCATAAACACATACTTAACAGCAAACAGCCACATACTTAAAAGTAAAACAGAAGTACAAATTAATGGCAGATTTGGGTAAATCCGTGTATCTTTAGCTATGTAGAAAGCTTACAATCAAACCAAACTGAATATGGGGTAATTCCATTTTCAGAATGTTTCTATTTGTGAATCACCTTTCCTAGATTGCTGCATAGAAAATGTTCACTGATGAAATTATACATTCTGAATTGCACTGATAAGTTCTACAGAAAAATATCAGAACCTCAATGAACTAAACTTGAGAGACAATAAAAAATGGTTAAAGTAGTAGAAAATTAATATTTTTTATCAGCCAAGTCAAAATTTAGTCTTATAAAAATGTAGACAGACATGAAGTAGGCAGATGATACATGGAAAATCACCAATATCTCTGAGTTAAAGTTGCTCTATGTGTAGAAATGGGATAAAACTCCTGCAAGCTAATGTACAGGATTTATCAATAGCTATTGGAAATGTTTAATTGCTATCAAAGAGAGCACATCAGTTACTAAAAGCAAAGGTTCATATTCTTTTGCCATATACAGATGTGTAGCTTTGGATCATTTTTATCAATAAATAAATGAACAAATATGTTTTAATTGAATTGTCTTTAGCTACTTTTATGACTGTGGAGAATAAATCATATTTTAGGTCATGTAGTATTTATGCAGAAATACTAAAAATTCAAAAGGTTTCACAGACTTTTAAGCACCATTATATAGGACAAAAATATAGGGTTAAGAACTGAGAGAAACAACTGTGTTACTACTATTGTTGCTAGAAAAAGTGTAGAACATAGAGAAACCTGTAGCCTTCTTAAATACAGTCACTTTTAAAGTATCTTTTAAATATATACAGGTAATATATTTTAAGGGTAAGTCTATTTTAATCACCATATTACAGGTATATATTTTGTCTAATAAAATTACCTCATGTAAATACAAAGAAAAAATATTCATCCTTCTATTCAAGCAGGAGACCCTATACTAGATGTTCTCAAGTGTTCACTACTATTTGTTTTTAATTACTCTTGCTCTTTGGCTGTAAATAAAGATTGAACATATAATGTCTTCAAGATGAAACCATAATCTCCTCTCCAGCTTCACGTGTTGTGTGAGTCCAACTACTTGGGCTGTGGTGACTGGAGGTTGGCAGGCAAAGCCAAGCGTTAGAGATCCTCACAAAATAAGGCAACTCCAACTTGGATCCTGTCAGGGAGGTCCCCCCTTCCCTCTCCCTTTCTCCACCTGTGGCGGGAGCCCAGGCAGCCTGAGCGCAGCTGGAGGCAACCAGCAAGCAAACTTGGCACTCTCTGGCTGGGAGACAATGTTGTGGAGCCCCACTCTGGCCAGCAAGAGCGAAGCAGGCAGGGTGCCTTCCCCACTGCCACTGGCCAGGAAGGGTGCACGAGCTGAACATTTGAAGCCACGTTCAGTGAAGTTTGCAAGCTGTCTTGGCAGGGCCACTTAGCGGGAAGATTCTAGCCCACTTAGTGTGCTTCAGTACAGAGTGGGAACGCAGAAGGCAATGTGAGGTGGGAAGGCAGAAGACAGAAAATCCGTGCCTCTTGGCATTCAGCCATCAAAGACTTTCTGTGATTTTTTTCTGCTTTTGAAACATTACGTTTAGCAACAATAAAAAGAAAAACTTTTGTAATATCATTTCTCTCTCTCTCTCTCTCTCTCTCTCTCTCTCTCTCTCTCTCTCTCTCTCTCTCTCTCTCTCTCTCTCTCTCTGTCTCTTTCCCCCTCTTTCTCTATTTCCCTTCCTCCTCTTTCTGTTTCTCTCTTTCTTTCTCTCTTTCCTCTGGGGAGTGGGAAGGAACACCTGAACCGGTGCTGGGTGGTGGAAATCTGATGTCCATAGGCCAAAGAGCTCAGGAGCAGTGCGCCAAAGTTTAGCTGACTGGCGGGAAGGTGTGGCATCCCAACATAGGCAGCTCTGCAGGAAAAGCAACTGACCAAATGTCAGTTGCTCTCTTTTGCTGAGCTGAGCAGATGCAGGGTCGTGGCTGCATGTCATAATGAGCTTCAGGAGGAGGAGGGGACCCCATCTGCCCCATTGTGAAGCACGCAAGAGAAAAAGTTTGCTCAATCACTTCCAACTTCATGAGATCTTTTTTTTGCGAGAAGTTGGAATTGATTGAGTGAAATGCGATGGAAAAACATGATTGGAGCTGGGCTGGGGAAACTGTACGCATGCCCACAGAGACGTCTCTACATGCCACGTCTGGCACGTGTGCTATAGGTTCACCATCATGGCTCTAGATGGCTGTCTAGTTCTGATATCTTAGGCTTGTGTCTTCTAGTTAAATTAGAGTTATATTCAAAGATAGTAACTGTAAATAAAGCTGTACAATACCAGTAAAAGACAGTAAACCCAGATTTTTTATTACTCCATGCAAATAAAAAAGACTAGTACATTTTCTTTTAAATTTCAGGTGTGCTATATTCTGTTAAGTATAATGAAAGAATAATAATAATAATAATAATATTTAATTTGTAAAACCGCTCCCTCTCCCCACAGGGACTCGGGGTGGTGCACAGGGAAAAATAAAACAATAAATATACAAACATAGCATAAAAACGAATTAAATCTAATACCTGTGCTAAAATCCCATTAAACACTAAAATACCCAATAATTAAATAAAAACCCTATAGCAGAGAGACTACCCTAGGCCGGCCAAGCAGAAAAGATGTGTTTTTAGTTTCAGACGGAAGGAGCGGAGGTCCGTGGTTGTCCTAATATGAAGAAAGAAATTCTTCAAACATTTTAAACATTCTACCATAGAAAGCAATAGAAACTTAAAAGAGCTCTTTCCCATATTTTTTGTCCTATTGCCACAAAATGAAGTGGCATAATGATCAATGGTATTTCTTTTTAACTTTTTAACTACCTGATAAAAAATGGGATTAAAAGAACCACGTAAACAATGGAAACATTGTTTTTTACATCTTCATGTACTATGCAGTCACAGACGTGACTCAAGAAAATGAGTAATAATAATGCATTTATTTCAACAGCTCAATTCATGAACTACTTGAGGACAAAACCACATTTTTCCAGGCTATTGCCTAAAAGAAACCCTTTTTAACACCCATCTATATACACCTACTGAGAGAATAAGGCCAAAATCCTGGATTATTTGGGTAAAATCTGAAACTCCATTTTCAGTATAACACATGCTTAGCATGGATTGCTCACTTATGTGGAAAATCACAAGTTGGAACTGAAATGCAGAAGTAAATGTGCCAAGGTTATCATGACCCAGCTGAAAATATCCTAATGGTTTTGGGAAGTCCCCTTGGCAAGTCTCCTATGTTCCAAAGATGTTTTGACGGAAGGTGGTCATTATAGAACTATTGTTCAAACCCTGAGAAAGTCCAAAATCACGGATTCTCTGAGGTGTTTTGGGGGACATTCCGAAAAGGGTGGCTGACGTTTTATATTCATATTACTGGAAACCACCTAAAAGTATTCAAATGTATTTTGAGACATGATACTTCCATGCCAGTCACATGGTAACTGCCAACATTGTCATTCAGCATACACATGTATCACACACAAGTATTTTTGTAATTGCTTAATGACGTATTTTGAGATGTCATTTTGTGTATTTAAGACCAGCCTGCTTCACCTGTAACCATTCTCTTTTTGCCTAGAGCAGTGGTAGTCAACTTGGTCCCTACCGCTCTCTAGTGGGTATTCCAGCTTTCATGGTGGGCGGTGAGATTTTGTCCAATACTGACGCACTTTACTTTTTAAAATTTAATTGACTTCCCTTCTTTATAAATCATCATTACTGTGAAACCAGTGGGTGGTTAATTTTTTTTACTACTAATAGAGATACAAAAGTGGGTGGTAGGTATAAAAAGGTTGACTACTCGTGGCCTAGAGAATCCTACATGCGCATGTCAGTCTAATCAATATTTTTTGTTGCTTTTAATCTTTTTACGTTTTACGTTTTTTCCATTTATAAAAATATCAGGGATATTTTTCTCACACATACAGACAGGAAACAGTATATTTCCTGTATCCAAATTTTTTCCTCAATCTCTGAATATTAGGTGAATTGATTTTTAAAGTAATTTCTTTTAAATGAAAATTCAAGACAAAATTACAAAAAGGCAATATGCAACATTAAGAATATAGCAAACATGCATCTGTGTTCTACAATATCTAAATCATTTTTTCTTATTGCTCACAGTCTACAATGAAAGAAATGTCTTGACTATTACAGTAACAACATACTGTATGTCATCTAAATTAATTAATTAAATTAAAATTCTTTCTGTACAATTAGAAAAAGGGGTAAAAACTACCTACATAAAAAGTCTATGGAAAATTAATTTATAAAGTAAATATACTTGATGCATTAATAAAAATATGAATGTACACAATTTTCTCCATCTAAGCTTATGCTTTTTAATAAAATATGTTAGTAGAAAAATTGCTAGAAGTTTTTGATTTTTCCACCATCATCAGATTCTCTAAGATTATAAGGAATCTCAGAAGTAGATTCTGATGAAATGAAGGAACCAGTGGCTTTTCTCTTTCTTTTTCATTCTCATATTGATTTTGCGCCTACTTCTAGTGTCTTAGAAATTTTAGAAACTGTACCTAAACTACAAACTCCATTCCAGTGCACAATTAGAGATTATTAAGCTACTTGATACTTATTATAACAAGTGAGAATATATTCAAACATATAAATTAGCAAGTAGCTAGAAAAATAATACATTTTCACTGTCTTCCTATATTTCTTTTTTTTATATTTTTTTATTCATTTTGCATAAACACAGATAATACAGACTTAATAAGAAAAAACATCAGAAAGCCATCTTGCATTACAAATTACAAATCTTAAAGTATATCAATTATTCACAGGTTTCTATAAGTTTCATCAGTAATTATCACTTGTTTTTCATATCAAATTATTACAATTCTTATATCTCAACCTTAATCTTACTAATTATTTTAACATTCCTTTATGTGTAATATATGACTATCTAATGGCATTCTATTTATAAAACAAACAGCAAGAAAAAAAAGATACATTTAAAAAGGAAAATTGCGTCCTTTAAAAGACGTATTGATTGGGTATTCATAAATTCTGTGCATCTCTAAAATGATTATTATTCATGAGTAATCTCATTTTATAAGTTTTAAATCTAAAAATTTGTCATGTATCTTAATATCAATATCCCAGAATTCTCATCTATTGTTTCAATTTCAATCTATTTCTTCTTTAAGTGTGTCTTTAGAATCTGACCACCTATTAACATCCCTTTTTCACTTCCCAAACTACCTATGTAAATTCAATAACAATATGAAACAATGTTAAGTTTTATGAATAGTTATTAACTAATTAATAATTCTTCAATAACATTCTATTGCCATCTAGCTAGTTATTTAATTATTAATAATCTAGATATAAGAATTTCAACCAGTATTAACTATCATTTTTCCATTGGTCTTAATGTAACTCATTTCTGTTCTTGTGATTTTTCAATAATATCTAATACCGTCTCAGATTTATATCCAATCTCATATTCATAACTTTTCACCAGTATATGAATAAATATATATCATTAACTACATTTATTATAGGTTAGTCTTTATTGTAAATGTCTATAATTTTTAATAACTATTGATTAACTAATAAACCTTTGTTGATATTTGAAGTACAGTCTAGCTAGGTGCTAATCATCAAAGAATAACAATTTTCCTTATCAACCAGTGTCTTTCCAGTAGTAAATTAAATTTGTCTCTTTTGCTATTTGTGGTCTCCATCTCTTTTTGCTTCCCTTCCCAGGTCTTTCTTCAGCTTCTTTTTGCACTTTATTATCCAATGTAACTATACAATAATAACGCTGTCCAGCTCCCATATTTGCGTATTGCTTATTTTAAAATGTCAGGGGTATTCCTGAAGAGATTTCTCCTCTTCTTTCTTTTCCCCTTTCTTCTCCTTGATGGCCAAGCTGAAGTCCAGTTTTCTCATATTTTTTGGGGGAGGTCCCTTTTCAATATTTTCTCCAACACTTAATCGATTAACATCATCCTCTTTTTCTTCACTTAAAATAAGTTCCTCATTGTCTTGATCATTTTCCTCTTTCTCTTTGATTTCTTTAATTTCTGAAATCTTCAATTGGTCTTCGCTTGTTTCAGTAGATAAGATTCTGTCCAATGTGTCATTAATTCTTTTATTGCTTTGTTTTAGTAGATTCAAGATTTCAGCCAGAAGCTTTTGGTTTTCTATAGTATCCTCTTCTATGTATGTACCCATAATGACAAATCCAAAGGGTTGTAAACTTTGGTCGTTGGCTTATTCTTTCTTTAGCGTTTCAAAGAACATAGCTATTAAGTATCCACCAACGTCCTCTAGAGATGATACAATGTAACAAGTAGCCTAATGATGTTACACTTTGACTTCCCTTTCTTTGTTCTCAACGAAAGAACAGAGACAGAACAGAGACAAAAAAAAGGTATAGTCCTTGATTTAATTCACAAATGTGAAACAAAACTTCAAAAATAATTGTTAAAATTATTAAAAATAATCCCAGATTCAAGATTTTAGAAAAAATTTTAAAAAGAGAAAATAAAGAAGCCAGAAATAGTCCAATCACTTTTTGTGCAGACAAAAATAGCTTTGCTCTTGCGCTTTAATCCGCCATTTCAGAAAATTCTATAAAGAGTAGAAACCTCTCAATTCAATTAATTCTGCCACTTATTTCAAAATTCAAGGCTTTAATAAAAATTAAAAAAAAGTTTTTTTTAGCAAAATGTTTCAAAAAAAGATAGAATACCTTCCCGGTGTTACACTTTCTCTATCAAACAGTTCCTTCCATTCCGAAGTTTTCCCGACACCTTATAATAATAATAAATTAATAATAAATTTAATTTATAGACCGCTCCCTCTCCCCGAGGGGACTCGGAGCGGTGAGGTGGGTTGCCTATTTGTCACCCTTCAGAAGCTTTTCCCTCATGTCAAACAGGGGTTTTACGATAGCCCTGTAACCAGCGAGGCTTGCTTCCTAATCGCCGTCCCTCCAGGATGGTTTAGGTTCCTATGGAACCAAGGGGGTGACAAAAGTTCAACCGGGGTGTCTCCAGCATAAAGACCTCTGGTTGTGTCGGCGCGGCATAGCTCCGCCTTCTCTCGTCTTCCTATATTTATTTATTTTTTATTTTTTTATTTTATTAAATTTATACCCCGCCCTTCTCCTTGTTAGGACCCAGGGCGAAGCACAGGCATTATTAAAACTTTCTTCTGGTAGTCATCATTTACCACTCTTTTTTTAAAATTTTTTTATATTTTTATTAAATTTTTAGACATTACAACAAAATATACATATACAATATTTCACCCTGTGCTGTACATAAGAAAGGAAGATTTGGTTCTTCGGATATGTCCTCACGATCTCCAAAATCCACGTTCTCTGGGTACAGGTATCGAAGCGTCCAAATTTCCAAGCGCATAATCCAAAAAGTATCTTTTTTATAAACACCATTTCTAAATTTAATGTCACATGTCATTTTATCATTTAAAGCTAATTTCCACATTTCACAATACCACTCTTCTATTTTAAAATTCACATCTAGCCTAGCCTAACCTCCCATGGGGACTTTTAGATAGTTTTAAATTGGGTTTTTAAAATTTGGTTTTAGCGCAGGATAGGTTTATTTAATAGTCTTTTAAATTATATTTATTGTATTTTGTATGTTTTTTAAATTTCCTGTGCGCCGTCCTGGGTCCTCTGTGGAGAAGGGCGGGATATAAATTTAAATAAATAAATAAATAAATAAATAAACATCTAATTTCCAATATCTAGCTATTATAATTCTACCCACTATAATCATAATTCTAATCAATTCTTTCTCATATTTTGTTAGTTCTGTTTCCTTAATTATCAACAGTAATATAGTTTCTGATCTCAATATTATTCTTTTCTCCATCATTTCAAATAACATTTTCTCCAATTGTTGCCAAAGCTTTTTAACTTTATCACATTTATACCACATATGTTCATAAGTCCCTAATTCCATATCACATCTCCAACATTTTTTACTAGTTTTTTTTATCTATCAACGATAATTTTAATGGAGTCAAATACCATTTCCAAACAACCTTATAATTATGTTCTTTAATCCTTACAGATAGAATCCTCATAATTCTACTTTTCCAATTCACATTCCAATCTAAGTCTGATATTTTAATATTGAGTTCTTTTTCCCAATTCATCTTCATCACCATTTGTGGTTTTCCATCAAAATTTATAATCTTATAAATCTTACTAACGAGTCCCTTTAACCCAATTTCATCTTTCATAATTTGAGATACTAAATGTTCGAATTCAGTTTTATTTCTGCTTATCTTGCAATTTCCCCTTACTTTCTCAGTCCATTTTTCTATTTGTATTCTTTCAAACCAGCCTAAACCCAATTTTTCAAAAATTTCTTTTTTCCTTCTCTCATTTCCTAAAGTTTTTAGCCAATCTATTATAATTTCTATATTTTCATCTTCTATTACCCTGTCACGACTTATATTGGTTTTAATCGGCCAATTTCCAATTGTCTTCCCCAAAAAAATTATATCCGGAATTAAAGTTTTAACAAATTTATACCACATTTTCTTCAATAATCTGGGTCTTTTCCCACCATTACAAAATTTATCCAATTTCTTCTGATATCTTTCAATATCTTTCTCTGTCAAATTTAATGGTAGCATCTCAAATAAAAAATTAAACTTTGGTAACAACATCATTTTTATACAGTTTATCATCATATCTCCAACATCTTCTTTTTTTCTCAAAATTAAATCTATTTCCATCGTAACTTCTGCATGATCAGAGTCCTTAAAAATTCCCACATCTATTTTATCCACATTATTCAACAAATCTTTAGAAACCAGAATATAATCAATTCTTGAATATGTATTATATATCTTAGAGTAAAAAGTGTACACTCTTTCAGTACCTTTCACTTCTCTCCAAACATCCACCACACCATTTCGAAGCATCCATTTGTTTAAAGTCTCCCCTTTATTTGTTCCTCCACAACGAGTGGGATTAGTACTATCTATTTTATCCCTAATTAAATTAAAATCCCCAGCCACAATTACTTTCCCTACACTTTCAATTTCCAAGATTTTAGTTATTTTTTCAAGAAATTCTTTTTGTTTCTCATTCGGTAGATATAAATTAACAAGTGTCACTTTTTCCTCATTAATATTTCCCACAATTATTATATATCTTCCTTCATCATCCACAATTACTTTTTTTTGTTCAAAATATACCCTATCTGATATCAGTGTTGCAACTCCTCTAGCTTTTGAAGTTCCAAAGTTTGCATACCCTTTATGTACATTCTATTTGAATCCTCAGATTTTTGATGAGTTTCTTGCAAAAATAATATATCTGGTAGGTCCCTTTTAAGTTTAAGTTCCAATCGTCTTCTTTTAATCTGGTTCCCTGTTCCCTTCACGTTCCATGTCATTATTTTTATAAAACGCATTTAAGCTGTAATCCTATCCCGTCCTCTTCCTTTCCGTGCCCACATCCCAACACCAATCGTAAATAATAATAAAAAAAACAAAAAATTACATAAAACACAACAAACAACAAGTAACAATCAATCTTCATCCCCCACATCCTCATTCGGTTTCCGCCTCTACAAAAAGAGTGTGGGGGAGGGGACATGGCAATGGTCGGGTCACTTCTTTCGGGCTGTCTACTTAAATTCAACTCTCAAAAAAAGAAGACAGTGTTAGCTTTTCCCCGCACTCAGCTTCCTGCATTTTTCCAAGATCCTCCTCCTTGTCCACGCTCTTTGTATCTTCACGGCTTTTCTTTTGTTCAGACATTGCCGGTGAAATTTCTTTCCGCTTTAGCCTTTTAGGATCTTGCCCCCCGACAGCCCCTTTTTCTTCTAATGTCGGAGTTTTTACGTGTGTTCCACCCATCTTAAGCATTTGACTTTTAATTTCTGTTATATCTTCATCTTTCTCAATCAGTCCAAGCTCGCATAAATATATTACTGCATCTATTTGCGGAGTAATCGTTTGCATTCTCCCTTTATAAAAGAATTTCAACTGTTGTGGCGGTCTCTCAAAACCTTTGTAATTGGCTTCAGAAAAAATCTCTACGCTCTTTCATCTCTTTGATATATCCTGAAAAATTTGAATAGTTTTCTCCTCAAATTTTGGAACTTCGTCCATCTCTCTTATTTTCGCCATCAATTCCAATTTATCACTAAGATTTGCAAATCTCACAAGTACGTTTCTATTTGAACCATTTTGTCTTTTATAACCAATTCTGAAAACGCTTACCAAATCTGCTGCTGTAAATGTAATTGGTGCATCGAGATCATTCAGCCATTTTAAAACTCTTTGTTTCAAATTATCCGCTCTTTCCTCCTGAATTCCTCGAATAACCACATTATATTTCCTTGATTCTTCTTCCAGAATACAAATTCTTTTATCTTGTTGTTCATTTTTACAAAAGATCCCTTCGATTTGGTTATCTATCTTTGCTTCATGTACATGAATCTGTTCAATCTCATCTTTAATAAATGTCATTTCTACTGTTTGCTTTGCGAAATTCTCAGTCATTTCTTGCTTTGTTTTTTTAATTTCCAATGTCATATTGTCCATTCTATCTGACAGTCCTGATAACTTTTCACCAATTGTATTTAAAGCCACAACAATTTGTTGCATTTCTGCAGACTGTTGAGCCGCCATACTCAATAAGTATTTTAAATTGTCTACTTTTGCCAAGAGGGTCTTTAATGAAGATTAAGGGACAACAATCCCAAATGAAGCTGAGGCAGCTTTTTACTGCACTCAAAAAAGCCAAATAATAGCTTATAACTCTCAATACATTTATGTAATTTACTTAAAAAAGAAAAACCAAACCTCCTCAGTCCCGTTTGAAGGTGTTGCCCAGAAGGTTGTATTTTGCTGCTCCAGCTTAGGCACTTCTCAAACGAAAGTTCTAAAAGCTTGAAATCCACATACCATCCAAACGATCTTCCCGCTGTTTACAAACTTTGCCTTTAAAGTCCGTGCCTTTGCCTCGCAGTAAAAGAAATGCAGATCGCGGTATTGTTAAGAACAAAGAGCTGCTATTAACTCAACTCACAGGCTTGCGACTGCCTATCCGGTCAACCCTCCGTCATTTTCTCACGGTAAACAAAACCTCAAAATTCGAGCGATTCAGGTTGACCTACCAATTCAAAAGTCAATCTGCTGGGTCAACAGCACTTCCGATACAACTGTAAAAACTTTTGGCTTCTAACGGTGCATTTTAACCACTTTAATCCACGTTTATCTTCCGTAAAAATGCCCTGAGAAATGGAGAGAACGTCCTCACACCACCACGGCCATAACCACGCCCCATCATTTACCACTCTGAGAAAAACTCTGGAGGCATTCTAAATTCATTGCCCGGTTCAACCAGCTGTCTCTATCGCTGGCCATAGGGGGCGAACATCTTGCCCCTGTGGATGGGGCACGCAACTTGGGTGTCCTCCTGGATTCCCGGCTGTCCATGGAAGATCAAGTGACAGCCGTGG